>CM045997.1:22031370-23231370 GCA_025175895.1 Wurfbainia villosa | reverse complement strand
TGGTTTAGTCAACCTAATTCAAGCCATAAATGAGCTTAATTAGCCTCCAAGTCGCATTTTGATATAATTATAATTTTTAGGCTCAATTGCTATCCTTATTTGGGTTGTAATGATGGCTTAAGGCCATTATAGCTATGTAGTCTACTTAGGCCTTTTCTAAATGAGTTTCCTTTTGGCCTTTTAAGGGTTTTAGGTCACCCTAAAGCTATAAATAAAGGGAGTGGTGACCACACATGTAATTTTTGGTTATTTTCAATCTATAGTATGGTGAGGCTCTCACTTGTTGGTTCTTCATTGAACAGAACTTATCAAGGCAATCCCTTGTGGCATTCAAAGACTTATCAACCTCAATCCCAAGGTTGTGGTGTCTTCCATCTTATATACCAAGGTTCGTGCTTTCTTAAGCATTGGGTCAAGGTTCTTTCCATCCGTCTTATAGATTTAGACTTTCCTTGTTTCTTCTTCAATTTGTTGTGGGATCTTAAGACTTTCTTCTCATCGGGTTCATATCAGTTGGTATCAGAGCCAGGTTCTTTCTAAATCAATTTGGTTATCTTTTCTTTTGTGCTCAAATATTTGCGATAATTTTCAACTATTTTGCTCATCTTTTGATATTTGTTCTTATTATTCAAATCTTTTCAAGTCTTATTTGCATTTTTGCTATCAAAAAAGGAAAATAAGTGGTGATTTTTGGCATAAAAAAAAAGAAGGCAAGAAGAAGAAGAAAAAAAACAAGGTAAAGCCGAAATTTTAAAAAAAATTGAAAAAAATCAAAAAAAGAAAAGAAAAAAGAAAAGAAAAAAAAAATAAGGTAGAAATACTTCTCCTACTAACTTTAATAATTCAATTGTACATATTTCTTTAAGTGCTGCCTAGATTCAATTTTGGCAACTGCCAAGATTCAATTCTGGAAAATTTCTTTTAGAATTTATTTTATCCCTACCTTTAAATTTAGCATTTCCTTTAATCTTTTCTTAAGATTAAATTATGGTAAATTTCCTTTCAGAACTTATTTTATCCTTACCTTTCAATTCTACATTTCCTTTAAGTTTTGCCAAGACTAAATTCTAGCACCACCTGCCTAGATTAAATTCTAACAAATTTCCTTTTAACACTTATTTTATCCTTACCTTTCAATTCAATATTTCTTTTAAGTTTTGACAAAATTAAATTCTAGCACCACTTGCCTAGATTATATTATGGAAGAATTTATTTCAGCACTTATTTGAGTTTCTTTATCTTTCAATTCCATATTTCTTTATATTCTGCCAAGATTCAATTCTAGCACATGCTCATATTCCATTCTAATAATTTCTTTTCTGCACTTAATTCAAGTTTATCATTCTACTAAGTGCATTTTTTTTCTTTCAATTTCTATCTTTTATCCTAATCCTTACTCCATGCCCTTGAAAAATTTCTATTAGTCAACGAACGCTTACAGGGATTTGCCTCAATTCTAAGTTCTTTAAAGAGCTAACCATAGTGAGTTGAGTGATTGGGTGACAATATATTTCTTTAATGGTGACCGGCGGTGAAGAAACTAGGTTGGGTGAATCATTTAAGCAACGTACTTTAAAACAATACTTGGAGTGCATGGAGATCAAATTTAATTAAATCTTAGACAAATTGGAAAGATGAGATTCTGCAATTGCAAGATTTCAAAGGAGCCAAATTGGTGGATATCCTCCTACACAAGGGACTTGGCAACATTACCTTGACAAGGGTAAAGATGAAGATGAAGATGAAGAGAAGTATCCAATTGAAGGTGAAGCCACTATCGCTAGTCATGATATAAATGTGCAAGCGAAGGAAGAAGATGAAGAACAATGAAACAACCTCTTTCATACTCGTTGCCACATTAGGGACAAGGTTTGTAGTGTTATTATTGATGGAAAGAGTCACAGAAATGTAGCAAGCACCACTTTGGTTGAGAAGTTAAGTTATGTTTACCTACAACTAATCATCCAAGACCTTATAAGTTACATAGGCTAAATGGGTGTCGAGAAGTTATGGTTAACAAACAAGTGTTAATTACATTTTCCATTGGTGGGTATCATGATGAAGTGCTTTGTGATGTAGTGCCAATGCATGTAGATTATTTGCTTTTAGGTAGACCTTGGTAAGTTGATAGGAAGGTCATGTATGATAGGTTCAAAAATAAGTATTCTTTTGTGTTTCATGGTAAACGAGTCACTCTTTTGCCATTAACTTCTAGGAAAGTATATGAAGATCAATTGAGGATAAAAAATGAGAGTGAAAAAAGAAATGTTTGTGAGTAAAAAATGAATGAGAAGGAAAAAGATAATGACAAAATAAAAACAAGTGGAAAAGAAAAGTGTGAGAAAAGAAAAAGTGAGGGTGAGAGGAGTGAAAAAAAAGAATGAAAAAGAAAAAGAAGAAAACTTTCAAAAGAAAAGGAGGAAAAATGAGAGTTTTTATTCAAAAGAAAAAGAGATTAAGAGAGTTTGTTTCAACACTAACAATTTTAACCATACTTTGCCTAGTGTTGTTAAATCTTTTTTGCAGGAATTTGAAGATGTATTTCCTAATGAGGTTCCTGATGTATTGCTATCATTTGGAGGAAAAGAGTACTGTATTGATTTCAATCCCAGAGAAATAATTCCTAATCAACCGGACTATAGGAGCAATCCTAGAATATAAAAAGCTTCAACAACAAGTCGAAGAGTGGACAAGAAAATGGTATGTTAGAAAAATTTTTAGTCCTTGCACATTTCTTGTTTTTCTTGTACCTAAGAAGGATGAAACTTGGAGAATGTGCGTGGATTATAGAGCTATCAACAAGATAATGGTAAATTATCATCATGCTATTCGTAGATTAGATGATATGTTAGATGAATTATGTTGCTCATGCATTTTCTCTAAAGTTTATATGAAGCCCATTTATCATAAAATTCTCATGCATGATGGAGATGAATTGAGAATTGCTTGTAAAACTAAGGACAACTTGAAAGAATGGTTAGGGATGTCATTTGGGTTAACTAATATTTTCTTGAGATTATTGAACCATATCTGGCATGCCTATATTAAGAAGTTTGTTCTAGTTTATTTTGATGATTTTTGGATTTCTAGAAAAACCCTAGATGGACAATTTAATCATTTACAGAAACTTCAAATTGTTTGGCAAAATGGAAAATTTTATGCTAACATTCAAAAATATTCTTTTTGCAATATTCAAATTGTGTTTCATTGTAATATTGTTAATGCTAAAGGAATAGTTGTTGATGAAGAGAAAGCTAATGACATTCATGAATGGCCAAACCAAAAACCATAACTGAGGTATGCATTTTTTATGGGTTGGTTAAGAACTTTAGTACTTTCTCTACACTATTGAATGAAGTTGTTAAGAATGTTGAGTTTTATCGGGGTCCTGAGCATGATTTAGATTTCGATTTGTTTAAGGAGATGCTAAGTTTTGCTTTACTTGATTTTTGTAAATCTCTTGATATTGGGTATGATGCTTCAAGAATAGATACAAAAATTGTGCTAATGCAAGAAAGCCAATATTTTGCTGATTTTAGTGTGAACATCAATGAAGTAACTTGGCAACATTTCTTAAGGCCGAAAGAGTTTATCATAGTGATCTTTGAACCCAGAGGTTGGTTTATGTTCATGAGACAGGATAGGTTCTAACTTAACATCATAATAAGCATTCCCAAGGAGATGGATCATTTCAAATCATTAAGAGTGCCTCCAAACTTGACTTGCTCTGTAATGTAAATACTACATTAATGTTTCTAATTTTTTTTCCTTTTGATGTAGGATGAAGATTCGAGGATAAATCCTTTTTGAGGAGAGGGGGAAAGGTGGAGATAAAATAGGGACAGTGTCTATAAATTTAACTTGCCAGGTAAAGCATAATATCAATGCTACATTCAATATTTTTAATCTTCTCCCTTTGATGTAGGTGATGAAAATTCAAGGACGAATCATTTTGAGGAGAGGGGGAATGATGGAGTCAAAGATGGGGAACAAGTTGCGACTCAAGAAGCTAATGATGGGAATCAAGCAAAGGCCATGAAAGAAAAGAAGCATCCCGCTTTAGATGTTCTTGATGACCCATTAAACATAATTGAAGGTCCAATTACAAGATCTAGAGTTAGGAAGATGACGGAAGCACTAAGTGTGTTAATTGAAGATTCTAAGGCCAAAGCTACAATTGAAGCAGATTTGACTAAGAGCGAATCATGTGGCTTAGTTAACCTAATTCAAGCCATAAATGAGCTTAATTAGCCTCCAAGTCACATTTTGATATAATTCTAATTTTTAGGTTCAATTGTTATCCTTATTGGGGTTGTAATGGTGACTTAAGGCCAATATAGCTATGTAGTCTACTTAGGCCTTTTTAAAATGGGCTTCCTTTTGGCCTTTTAGGGTTTTTAGGTCATCCTAAAGCTATAAATAAAGGGGGGTGGCGGTCACACATGTAATATTTGATTATTTTTAATCTATAGCATGATGAGGCTCTCACTTGTTGGTTCTTCATTGAACTAGAACTTATCAAGGCAATCCCTTGTGCGGTTCAAAGACTTATCAACCTCAATCCCAAGGTTGTGGTGCCTTCCATCTTCTATACCAAGGTTTGTGCTTTCTTATGAATTGGGTTAAGGTTCTTTCCATCTGTCTTATCGATTTAGACTTTCCTTGTTTCTTCTTCAATTTATTGTGGGTTCTTGAGACTTTCTTCTCATTGGGTTCACCTCACCAAGTTTGGATCTTGGCATGAAAAGTCCAAGCATGGGTCTTGGCAATGGTAAAGTCCAAGTCATGGGCACTTGGCAATGGTAAAGTCCAAGTCATGGGTACTTGGCATGGAAAGTCTAAAGGTATAGTCTTGGCGGCATAAGTCTAAGTGTGTCATCTTGGCGGCATAAAGTCCAAGTGAACTTTGACGGTGAAAGTCCAAGTATGGATGCTTGGCAATTGGGAAGTCCAAGGGTGTGATATTGGTGGAAGAAAGTCTAAGCATGTAGTTTTGGCAGCATAAGTCCAATGTTTGGCAGCGTAAAGTCCAAGTATGGAGTCTTGGCAGCATAAGTCCAAATTTTCCTTGGCAAGGAACCTGGTTAGCATGACATAGATAATGGAGGCACTTGAAGGCTAGCGCAAGGATGAAGAGTCACAAACTCGAGGGATCCAAGAGGCGTGAGGCTCATAGAAGTGGGTAGAAGGCTTAGGTCTAGGCTATGCGTAGTTATCAAGTATGAGGGGATCATACTTAGGTTTAACCTCATCCTTGAGGTTTACTAGTAGACTGGGGTTATGGACTAGTCAACTGGCCCAGTGTTTGACACTGAGAAGGCTAGTTGACTCAGATCAGTTGATTGGAGGCTCGACTACGGCTGTGTTCCACTAGAAGTTAACTGCCATGTATGGGCAGTCGATTGGCCTTGAGCAGTCGACTGTCATTGATGACAGCCGGCTTGAATTTGTGGACATGAGCAAAGAAAAGTCCATAGTCAACTGCTATATAAGGGCAGTCGATTGATGACTATGGGCAGTCGACTGATAGGTCAGAGAAGTCGACTGGTGTGTCCTAATCTGACATAGATTAGTCCGTTGTGAGACAACAGATACACGAGAAGTCGACTGGGGGTAAGTCCAGTCGATTTCTAGGCGAGAATCAAACCCAGGCGGAGATATAAATGAAGCTTGACAGGGAGGATTCAAAATAAGGTTTCTTGGACGATTTTGAGGCAAAGTGTTGGTGCATTTTAGGGTTTTCAATGGCATCTCCAAGCAACCAACAAGCAAGAAAAAACAATCTTCTTTGTAAAATTTTCTTTACTTGTATTTCATTATGTTGTCTTGTATTTATTTCTTATTGTTGTAAGAATCTTGTAAATGGTTTCTCCACCTCTGGCGTGTCACCGAGAAAGAGAGGTTTGATAGTGGTGGTGTGCCTCACTAGAGCTCACTTAAGCTCGACCCATGGATTAGGAACATGCGAAAGAATGATGAAATTTGCCAATCGTTATTCACCCCCTCTAGTGCGAACATATTGGTCCCTACAATTGGTATCAAAAGTGTCACGTCCCGAGAGTATGCCGTGCCGAAAATCAAATGGATGACATCTCCCTTGTACATGGCAACATTTCGGGTTAATACAAGGCCCGTAGGCCAACAACAACAACATAATATAACCATAACAACCACAGCGGAAATATAAACCACATACCCACAACAAACATACCAAAAACATATAGGTGTACACCACCTGACAAGTCCATAGTAATCAAACCGTAAATAAAACATCGAATACAGAAATAAAGTCCATGACATCACGACAAAGTCTATAATAAAACAAGTCCATAACATAATCAAAGTCCAAGACATAAAACGAATTCCTCGAGAGACTCGGAAAACGAAGATGGGATGGATCGTCGACACAACTCCAAGTCGTCACGAAGACTTCTATTTGTTACCTGGGTGATAGAAAAACCTAAGGTCTGTGGTGGTGAGTAAAACTCAGCAGATAATAAGGTATAACATGTAAATATATGTATCAATATTACATGTCATTCAACAGTTTAATCTACTCATACAATAGGTATACATCAGCATAACAAGTACACATGCATGCATACACTAAATAAACTGAACAACAACGATGCTGACATACCTGACAGTCAGCTACTCTATCCTCATCCAACCTGGGCATATATCCACAACATAAGGTATAAAGAATAATACTAACTCACACTACGTCATGCTATGGGTCGAGGGTATCACAGTGAATAACCAATAGGTATACAAGTACCCTGCCTACTACCATACAGAAAATGCAATAGCATGTATGAATATGTACCAACAAATGCAATAAGCATAGTACATACAAATGCATCATCAAAGTGAGTATACATATAGACTGCATCTGTATATATACTAATCACCATCATCCATGTATATATATATATATACAAGCATGTATGTATATATATATAGCAATATGAAAAACATTGTATGATACGACAATACAACATGCATGGTCATGCCTGCTCACCCCTACTCGCTAGCACGACCCCAGAGTGGCCTAGGTGGCACGACATGACAACTGTCCCAACTCACACCAACCACTGCTCTAGAGTGGCCGAGTGGGCAGTATGATCAAGTAGCATATGAGCGTAAAGAGCTCACTACACAACGGGGGTCCGTGCTACTAGCCACTCCGACTGACACTACCAATGAGTGGTCGAGTACCACACACCCAGGACAACTGCACACAACTCCAACTACCATCATCTATAATGGTAGAGTGCGGCACAACAAATGCTCTACCCTCACACCCATTACTCCTCGGGGAGTAACCTGGGAAGCATGATGACTGACGACTCTATCTCAACCCCAAGGGAGACGATGTCGTCAGTATGCATGCAATGACATGAAGGTACTTTCTCACATACAGACATCTACCACAGACTCTCTGTTCAATAGAGAGTCATATCCCTTTGATCAGTACACTCTCTATTTTGTAGAGAGGCGTACTCAACTGATCATGGAAAGCTAGGACCGCCAGTCCATAGCGACACATTATCCACAACTCACCTGACCATTTACATAACACGTGGTTGGTAAATAAGTATACAACATACGAGTATTGGTATAACTCCTACATTTAGGGCATTACCTACCCATGGATGACCTTTTTGCCAATTTATAAACATCTACACCCTACTAAACATCTAGGCCTATTCACATCACATCTATAACCCTACATCACAATAAAGGGAATGTGATATCAACCTTTTAATAAATATAGCCAACGACAAGTATCAAGCATAAGATAAATAAGAGCAGAGTCAAGATAATATGAACACCTAACATGTTCATATCTACGACTAAATCTGAATGCAATTACATCTACCTGACCAGGGTAGGAAATTACCCACCTGCTGTAAATGCTCGTAGTACTAGAGTCCTCACGTCCGCGGACCCATCCCGTATCCACGTCCTGCACATTTCAAACATTGTGGTCATGTTCAAGCATACAACAATATATATATAAATTCACTATTCTCCCGTTTCTATATTCGCTTCTCCTAATTGAATACTAATTAGAAACCTAAATAGCCAGACTTGACCATTTAATTTAAACCCATCGATTTCAATTAGCAAAAGTGCTAACTTCCTCATCTAATTCTATATCCAACATAACAAAGTTAATCTCATAAAGATTTAACCTTTTACCCCCAATCTATTGTAATAGTATCACCAATAGAACCAGTTATAAATCTAATTCATAAACATAACACTTAAATTATAGCTGCCCCATACTATAATTAACTCTATAATTTACATCCATCATTCCCGATTAACAAGTATGCTAACCTACAACCGTTTACAGCCATCCATACCTATTTTATTCACCGGGACAGGCCACACAAATCCTTTCCTCTCACTCACAGCCAATACAACAACACATCCCGTTCAACACTTCATAACCAACCCATAGCCATCTCCACCGAATGGAAATCAACAATCAACAATAATAGCCGGACAGGAGATAAATCACACTTACCCGTTGTTGTAACGTCCACCAGAAGTAAGGTCCCGAAAACCTGGCATCCCCCATTCACCAATCAAGCTACTGCCCAAAAACCTAATCAACACTTCGGTAATTAAACTAACCCTAACAACAACAACGTCCAACAGACAACACCACAAGCAAGAAGGAAATCAACCTTACCGATCTCAGATCTCCACCGGCTGCCCTTCCTCGTCTCTTGTTCATGGCGCAATCAAATCCCCAATCACTGCACAAACCATATCGATCTCAGTTAAGGGGAAAACCATATCTTGGAGTTGATTTCGTCCAAGGTAGTAAGAAACTCAGCCCTTACCTAGCACTCAAAGCGATTGCCGATGCAGCTTCCACTTCGTTCGGGAAGAACAACTTCCAAATTAGGACCACCGTTGACCCATATTCACCTGCCTTTGCTTGCCCACTCCTCCCGTTCGCCTGCAAAGGTCGTCGAGACTTCAGATGCTCTCTGCCACGAGGAAGAAGGAGGGAGATTGGTCGCCTTGGATTTCGGAAGAGCAGAGGAGATGAGGGATCGCTTGGTGAAGAAGCTAGAGGTGTCGCGCGCATGAGGAAGAAGAGGAAGAGAGGGCTTAGGAAGGGGTAGTGCCGGGCGGTGGGGTCGGCGATGAGTAACTCATTGTGTGCGCAAAACGCTCGGATGAGGAGAATTCATCGGCGAGAAACGGAAAGGGAAGAAGCAGCGGTGTTTAATGGTTTAGCGGTTGGCGGATTTTTAACGGGTTGGGCTTAAACAATGCTTATTGGGTTCTTACCCTATAAGACCCAACCTAGGTTTAATTAGCCCCTCCAAATTAATACCTAGTTTAGGTATTAATTAGACTCCAAATTTTTTTTTTCCTATGATATTTTACATTCTCCCCCACTTATAAAAATTTGGTCCCCAAATGTTATACTTAAATGCAAAAATTAATTCAAGCATATTCCTAAATAACCACATACCTCAGGTAAACAGATGAGGGTATCGAGCTCGAATAACATCTTCCAGCTCCCATGTAGTCTCCTCATCTGTATGATGCTGTTATCCCACCTTTACGAGTCGGATGGTTTTGTTCCACAACTGTCGCTCCTTACGACCAAGAATCCGCACTGGAATCTCCTCATAAGTCGCATTCGCCTGGAGTGGTATCAGAACCTCTTTCAAAACATGGTCAGATCGCGACATGTATTTCCTCAGCATAAATACATGGAATATGTTGTGAACACCTGCAAGTGTCGGAGGTAAAGTCAACTGATAAGCAACACCCCCAATCCGCTCTAATATCTCAAATGGACCAATGTAGCGTGGAGCTAATTTTCCTTTTAGCCCAAATCTCTTGACTCCTTTGGTTGGTGAGACTCGTAGGAATACATGGTCCCCGACTGAGAATTCCAAAGGCCTTCGCCTCTGGTCCGCATAACTCTTCTGCCGATCCTATGCCTCAGATAACCATCGTCTGATCACTCATACCAACTCTGCATCATGCTGGATACTCTGAGGCCCCAATATCTATCGTTCCCCAACTTCCTCCCATAACACAGGAGATCTGCAGGGTCTGCCATATAATGCCTCGAAAGGAGCCATATGAATAGAAGAGTGGTAGCTGTTGTTGTAGGCAAACTCCACTAAAGGAATGTGATCCTCCCAACTGCCACCGAAATCCATGACACAAGATCTCAATAGATCCTCCAGAGTCTGAATGGTATGTTCGGACTGTCCATCTGTCTGCGGATGAAATGTTGTACTGAGTCAAAGCTTTGTGCCCATGGCTTGCTGCAGACTCTACCATAATCGTGAAGTAAATCGTGGATCTCTATCAGATATGATACTCAAAGGTACGCCGTGCAATTTGATAATCTCTCAGCAGTACAATTCCGCTAGATGATCCAATGAGTCCGTCTCACGAATCGGAAGGAAGTGAGATGATTTGGTTAATCGATCCATGATCACCCAAATCGCATCATGTCCTTTACGAGTTCTGGGTAATCCCGTAACGAAATCGATCGTGATATGCTCCCACTTCCATTTCGAGATCGGAATTTTTTGAAGCAACCTAGCAGGTTTCTGATGTTCAACCTTCACTTGCTAGCATACTAGACATCGTGCAACAAAGTCCGCAATATCTCGTTTCATACCGTTCCACCAGTATAAATGCTTCAAATCTCGGTACATCCGAGTACCACCAGGATGTATAGCAAATCTCGACTGATGTGCTTCTTGTAGCAGTTCTTCCTTAACTGGGTGCCTGTTCGGAACACATAGTCGTCCACAGAAATGAAGTACTCCATTCTCGTCACTTGAGAAATCCGTCTGACGTTCTGAGTCTATCGTGCTACACAAGAACTGCAGATGCTGGTCACTGACTTGTGCTTCCTTGATCCTCTCAGTGATAGCGGAATGGGTAACCATAGAAACTAATATCCCCCGGGATGTTTAACCGTGTTCAGACAATCCCAACTCTGAGAACTGTCGAACTATATCAGTAACTGCTATCAGATGACTGGCCAGAACTCCACGAGACTTCTTGCTCAGCGCATCTGCTACCACATTAGCTTTTCCTGGATGATACTAGATGGTGCAGTCATAATCCTTCAGATATTCCATCCACCATCTTTGTCTCAGATTCAGCTCTTTCTGTGTGAACAGATACTTCAGACTTTTATGGTCTGTGTAGATCTCAAAGGTAATCCCATACAAGTAGTGCCTCCATATCTTCAATACGAAAATAATGGCAGCTAACTCCAAATCGTGCACTGGGTAATTTCTCTCGTGATCCTTTAGTTGACGGGAGGCATAAGATACCACACGGTTGGACTGCATCAGAACTGCACCCAACCCTTGGATAGAAGCATCCTATAAAGAACCATCACATCAACACCAGAAGGAATCACTAAGACTGGTGCAGAAACTAGCCGTCGCTTAAGCTCCTGGAAGAAAGCCTCTGACCAAGTGAATTTGACCCCTTTCCGAGTCAGGCGAGTGAGTGGCATGGCGATACTCGAGAATCCCTCCATGAATCTCCGATAATACCCAGCCATACCAAGGAAACTACGAACCTCCTGCACTGATTTTGGCTTCTCCCAACTGGTAATCACCTCAATCTTCTGGGGATCTACAGAAATACCTCTATTGGATACTACATGTCCAAGAAAACCCACTGAGGATAACCAGAATGCACACTTGCTAAATTTGGCATACAACTGCTCTTGTCGCAATGTCTCTAATACTATATGCAGATGTTGTTCATGCTCCTCCTCGGATCGAGAATAAATCAATATATCATCGATGAATACTATCACAAACTGATCTATATACCTAAGGAATACCCGGTTCATTAAGTCCATAAATGCAGCTGGGGCATTCGTGAGAACGAACGACATCACTAGAAACTTGTAATGCCCATAACGGGTGCGGAAAGCTGTTTTCTGAACATCCTCATCTTTTATCCGAAGCTGATGATATCCTGAGCGCAGATCAATTTTAGAATACACACATGTATCCTTAAGCTGATTGAACAAATCTTCTATCCTCGGCAGTGGATATTTGTTCTTAACTGTGACTGCATTCAGTTGTCGATAGTCAATACATAACCACAACGATCCATCCTTCTTTTTGACAAAGAGTACCGGTGCTCCCCATGGTGAAACACTAGGGCGGATGAATCCATTATCCAGCAACTCCTGCAGTTGAACTTTAAGTTCATTCAGCTCCTTTGGCGCCATCTGATAAAGAGGTTTCGATATAGGCGCGATTCCTGGGATCACCTCTATCGCAAATTCAACTTGCCTAGGGGGTGGCAAGCCTGGAAGTTCATCTGGATACTCTCAGACTACTCGCACATCAGAGAGGGGTGGTAGTCCTTCGTTCTCAAATTTGACTAGAAATAATAAATAACCCTTATAACCCTGGGCCAATAGCTTTTGAGCCTGTATAGCCGATATAATAGATAATCCATCATCTCTAGTACCAACAAATTCCCAAGCTGGTTTATCCGGTGGTCGAAATGTCACCACCCTTGCTCTACAATCCACTATAGCATGATAAGCGGCCAACCAGTCCATACCGAGAATAATATCGAACTCTATCATTTCCAACACCTGGAGGTCCACTGTAAGGATATGCCCGTCAAAATCTAATGGGCAACCTTTGATTTTTTGGTGGCTAGTCAACACCTCTCCTGATGGAAAGGATACTGCTAACCCACAATAACGAACCATTGGGATTCTTCCAACTCTACCCAGAAATATTATAGATATGAATGAATGAGAACTACTGGTATTAATTAAAGTATCAGTGTATATAGAATAAACTGAAATCATACCTCGTATGATCGATCCTCACTACCGTGGCCTCATCTCTCGTGATGGCAAAACTC
Source organism: Wurfbainia villosa (assembly GCA_025175895.1). NCBI lineage: Eukaryota > Viridiplantae > Streptophyta > Magnoliopsida > Zingiberales > Zingiberaceae > Wurfbainia > Wurfbainia villosa. The sequence continues at coordinate 23,218,455 of CM045997.1, read as the reverse complement.
ATCCGATCTCGGCGTTCATCTAATGAAGTAGTAGTGTGCCTCCACTCCATTGGATCGCTCTGGTATTGGAGGCCGAAGTCGTGGTGCGCATAAGATATTCCCTGAGAGTTGGTGGCAAGAATTGCGTGTACGAGATACTCTGGGTAGTAGATCATCGAAGATCACGAGGATCTTGGATCATTGTCGGCATCCTCATCGTAGGGGCATCCCCTGCATCTGGTACAACTGTGCTGGTGGAGGTACTGGCTGCCTCTAACCATATGTCTGAGTTCACGGTGTTGTCCTCTGCTGCCGCTGCTGGGTAGACTTCTTCTCCTTATTGGAGCTATCAGGAAACTCTAACTGTGCTTTCAATGTACAGTCACGACTCGTATGACCAGGTTGTTTGGAATAATAGCAAACAGGATGCTCTAAAGGACACTCTGATACTCTGTGGCTTTCAGATCCACATTTATAACATCCATTCCTGCTTCGGGCCTTACGGCTATTCTGAGACCCTCCAAAATACTCTGATGTTGGACGTTTTCCCTTATGCGATCTAGCTGATCCTTTTGCAGCACCTCACGTAGTTCCTTTTTGCTCCCGTTTCTTCTGAGTCCCCTGAGCTGAACCCTGGTTTTGCTGCTTGCCCTGAGTCATCTGCTTCTCTATATCCTTTTCACTGGAAATTTGGTGGGAAGTCATCTCGATGAAGATGGTGCGGTCCAATGCCTCCCTGTATGAGGTAATGATAGATCCTGACATCTTGCTCCGAATATAGGCTGCAAGACCCTGTGTGAATTGGTACATCCGATCTGCATCCTGTGCTACCAGATGAGAGCAGAACTCTAATAATCTGGTAAACTCTGCGTTGTACTCCATGACGAAATGATCACCTTGCTTCAGGCTCAAGAATTCCTGACGACGAGCTGTAGAAAACGTCAAAGGAAAGTACTGTCTCCAGAAAGTGTCTCGAAAGATTGCCCAAGTAATCCCACGCTCCCCGAGTAGAGTCTTCTGCAATTTCCACCAAGTAATAGCTTAATCTCTGAGATGATACGCAGTAACGCCCACCTTCTCCACATCTGTACAGTTCATGTACTTGAAGGTATCTTCCATATTTTCCATCCAAGACTGGGCAATCCATGGGTTGGACTCCCCTCGGAACAAAGTGAACTTTTCCTTGGCCGAACGTGCTAACATGAGTATCCGTGCTTTATCATTGAGCCAACTGGACTCTACAGGCTCTGGAATAGTCAATGGTACATCCGGATTCTGAGGCTCCAAATCACCAATAGGGGAAAGCTGAGGCTGTTCCCGAATAACGGGCTCAGTAGTAGCAGCCTCCTATCCCTCAACTCCGACGAATCGCCTTGATAGACAACCTATACTAGAGTCTGCATAGGTGCCATAACTTTGACTATATACACGTGTTAAACAAATTTAGATAAGTAACTATCTGAAATATGAGTTATCAGAAATACTTACTTCGTGCTGCCTGGAGCTTATGCCGCTGTCAATCCCATCTCACAAAAACCAAATCCAAAAAATATACCGACTCCCGAGAATCCAAGACTCAAAAACAAAAATCATTGTATGACGTCACAGAACCTTCGGCTCTGATACCAATAAAGTTGTCACGCCTCGAGAGTATGCCGTGTCGAAAATCAAACGGACGACATCTCCCCTGTACGTGGCAACATTTTGAGTTAATACAAGGCTTGTAGGCCCACAACAACAACATAATATAACCATAACAACCACAGCGGAAATATAAACCACATACCCACAACAAACATACAAACAACATACAGGTGTACACCACCTGACAAGTCCACAGTAATCAAACTGTAAATAAAACATCGAATACAGAAATAAAGTCCACGACATCACGACAAAGTCTATAATAAAACAAGTCCATAACATAATCAAAGTCCAAGACATAAAATGAATTCCTCGGGAGACTCAGAAAATAGAGATGGGATGGATCGTCGGCACAACTCCAAGTCGTCACGAAGACTTCTACCTGTTACTTGGGCGACAGAAAAACCCAGGGTCTGTGGTGGTGAGTAAAACTCAGCAGGTAATAGATAGAACATGTAAATATATGTATCAATATTACATGTCATTCAACAGTTTAATCTACTCGTACAATAGGTATACATCAGCATAATAAGTAAACATGCATGCATACTCTAAATAAACTGAACAACAACGATGCTGACATACCTGACAGTCAGCTACTCTATCCTCATCCAACCTAGGCATATATCCACAACACAAGGTATAAAGAATAATACTAACTCACACTATATCATGCTATGGGTCGAGGGTATCATAGTGAATAACCAATAGGTATACAAGTACCCTGCCTAATACCATACAGAAAATGCAATAGCATGTATGAATATGTACAAACAAATACAACAAGCATAGTACATACAAATACATCATCAAAGTGAGTATACATATAGACTGTATCTGTATGTATACTAATCACCATCATCCATGTATATATATATATATATATATACAAGCATGTATGTATATATATATATAGCAATATGCAAAACACCGTATGATACGACAATGCAGCATGCATGGTCATGCCTACTCACCCCTACTCGCTACTACGACCCCAGTGTGGCCTAGGTAGCACGACATGACAACTGTCCCAACTCACACTGACCACTGCTCTAGAGTGGCCGAGTGGGCAGTATGATCAAGTAGCATATGAGCGTAAAGACCTCGCTACACAATGGGGGTCCCTGTTGCTGGCCACTCTGACTGACACTATAAATGAGTTGTCGAGTACCACGCACCCAGGACAATTGCACGCAACTCCAACTACCATCGTTTATAATGGTAGAGTGCGGCACAACAAATGCTCTGCCCTCACACCCGTTACTCCTCTGGGAGTAACCTAGGAGGCAAGATGAGTGATGACTCTCTCTCAACCCCAAGGGAGATGATGTCGTCAGTATGCATGAAATGACATGAAGGTACTATCTCACATACAGACATCTACCACAGTCTCTCAGTTCAATAGAGAGGCATATCCCTTTGATTAGTACACTCTCTATTCTGTAGAGAGGCGTACTCAACTGATCATGGCAAGCTAGGACCACCGGTGTTAGTATGAGCCCTTAGTGCCAATTATGAGATGATTGGTGAGGGAGACTTTTGTATTATATTCTTATATTAATAAAAGCAAAGATTTATTATTATATTTCTTTATCCGTGTGACAGCTAAATAAATATAATATTGCCCTTGAATAATAGGTTCTTATCTACAGTATATCAATTGGTAGAATAGATTATGAGAAGCTGTAGAGAACACTATTCTTAAATATTCCTAGTCGAGTATTGTATTAACAGACAAGGGCTATATTGATACATTGAGATTAGCATGTAGGTCAATGGATGACTTGATCTCACAAGTCATGGATATGTGATATCACATTGACACATGGATATATATATTGGAGACTATAAATATACTGAATTGACCCTCCATGAGAAAGTATCATGGATCGTTATATCAGTGTCATATACTTTCTCATGTAACTATTGGTATGAATAGTCCTCAGACCTGAAGTCACTACGGTTACCTACATAAGGAGTTATGTATTTTGGTATCGTCAAACATCACCCGTAACAGGGTGGACTATAAAGGCGTTCACTGGATATGTAACAAATTATGCGGAGGGATGTGAGTGATGTAGATAGGATCTATCCCTCCCATATGACGGGAGTGATATCTTTGGCCTCTTGATAAAGTAGGACCACGAAATACATGACCATGCTCAAATGAGTCAATATGAGATATTGAGCTCATTTGTTTGAGTGAGTCTACTTGGAGATCAAGAAACATAAAGATTGGTAAGAGGGTGACACGGTCTATGCCTCATTGATCGATTTGAGATATCAAGAATAGAAGGACACCGTCATATGATAATAGTCATGGAAGAGGTTGTCGGATCTCGAAATTCTCATCACTTGGGTAGCAATGATGTATTGCTAGATGCTGCTCATTGCTTATGTATCTAAAATGGGTTTTGGATACATTGCCAAGGTTATGAGAGCCTATAAGGTCACACACAAAGAACATATTATTTTGGAGATGAAATCATTTTAGTTTGACTAAATGAATTATTAGTTAATTGGATTAACTAGAATGAGTAAGACTCGTTACTTGGCTAAATTTGAGTTGGACTCAAATTGGTTTATGTTGAGTTAGACTCAAGTCAAACCAAGTGAAGAAGGCTAAAATGATTAATTATGATTAATCATGGTTTACACAGATTAATGATTAATTGTTATTAATCATGGTTTACACGAATTAATAAAATGGCGTTTTAAATGGGATTTAAAAGCTCATTAATATGCATTTAATGAGCATAATTGGCTTCCTTTCTTTCAACGTGGAGAATAAGGAAGAGTGGAAGTGCATTTAATGTCTCATTAATGTGCATTATTTGTGTTTTTGATTTCAATGTGGTGAATGAGAATAATTTTAATTAATCTCATATTGCTTTTCTCTTGAAGCCGAGAATAGAGTGAACGAAGAGAGACCTTGGTGTGGTTGCTAGCACAACCAATAGGTTCACCTCTTCTCTCCAAGATCATGTACGTGTGGATACCTTAGAGATACGGTTACCCTAACCGTATTGTGATCCGACCAAATCTTGGATGAGCGGGATAAGAGAAGGGCATCGCATCGAAGGTATACTTCTTCCTCTAGATGATATCTAGCAATAGTAGGATACAAAATGTTTATGATTTTTCGCTTGGATCTCTGGAGGGATCCTAATTTTTTCCGCTGCAAATTTTTTTTTTTGTTTATCGCTCGGGATCCCTACAGTGGTATCAGAGCCACTTGTGAAAAATTGTACACATTTTTTTAGATGTTTTATGTGATATAAACATGAGAATAGTTTTATTATGTGTCTACCGAGTGGGCTGAATCAAGTCGGATGGTGCCGACTCGGTCTGTGTCCGAGTTGATTTAGCCAAGCAGATAGTCTGCCGAGTGGGCTGAATCAAGTCGGATGGTGCCAACTCCGCCTGTGTCCGAGTTGATTCAGACAAGCAGATGGTCTGCTAAGTGGGCTGATTCAAGTCGGATGATGCTGAACACACCTGGCCATCTGGAGGTCTCGAGTTCATAGAGATGGACAAAATGGACAGCAACTCATAAGATGAGTTAGCAGAAAAATTTTCGCCGGGGGGCACTGCCCCCCTCACCCCCCCCCCCCCCCGCAAGGGGCACCGTGGCGTTGCGGCTTATCGGCATAGCGTCTTAAAAACTGCTCATAATAAAACTAATAAATAAAAACAATTTATTAAATCATTGTGAATGATTTGTGTATGGTGCATGGTTATGTCCTAGGTGAAGGTAGGAAACTTCGCTTCCCACTTCAACTTGGTCGCTTGTTCATGGCGATCCCATCGACGTTCCCGGATTAAAAAAATTTAATCCTAGACAAAGGGATCACCCAAGCAACCATTTCATCATCGTGCTATTCGATTAGAGTAGTCACTTGAACAAACTTGTTGTTCAAGCAACCAACCTCTATTATATGAATAGCCGCGGAATAGACGATGTACGGATCACCGGATTTTGTATTTATATTTGGGGTCCAAGTATATTTAGCCACAAAATAGAATATATCATGCATATATAATTGAGAAACAATTATAAACATGTTACATAAGAAAATAGACAAGTATTATACCTCTCGATCTTCTATCGAATGTCCTCCCTCCTTTTGGACGTCGTGTGGGTGACGATCTACCAAAAGTCGAAGCTCCTAGATCACCAATCTTCCTTCCTTGCTCGCTCCGAACAAGAGGAAGAATAAGAAATAAGGCACTTCTCCTTCTTTCAACCAACCACCAAGCTCCAAGCTTGGTGTTTGCCATCGACCAAGAAGGAGAAGATGAATAAGATGGAAACCGGCCAAGACTCCAAGGGAAGGCCCTAAGTCTTGTTTCCACCGGCCAAGGAGAAGGGGATGAAGGAGTTTGGACACCGGCCAAGGAAGGAAAGGCTGGTTTTGGGTGCCGACCACCAAGGAAGAAGAAGAAAAGGAAATACTTTCCTTATTTGGTGCCGCCTACACCCCAAACCCTAATCCCCAAAGCTTGTTGCCCCTTACCCTAATCCTATCTCTACTAGAATTCTCCTTGCCGCCCACCCTATGCATTCCTTTTATAGAGTTAGGGATATGCCTTGTTTTAATCTCCACCATTGCTTCTAGGGATTTAATCTCAACCGTCGGATCTAGAGATTTAATCTCAACCATCGGATCTAGAGATTTAATCTCTACCGTTGGATCTAGAGTTTTGTTTTCATCCATTGGATCTTAGCTTCATGAGGTTTTAATAGGCTACAATAGGGACCATGAGGAGGAGTTGGATCTTGGCCACCCAATGGATCAAGCCCACATAAAGTCCGATCCATTAATGATAATCCAATCCACTAAAGGATTATCATTGATCTACCTCATCAACCCCCATAAGTTAATATGGGCTCCATATATTATTTGTACATTTTCTCCCCGTGTTTAAGATCTCGAATGTCCGTCGATTAATTAATTTACTGACCATTAATTAATCAACATCTAACTCCATGAGTAGTACCACTCAACCTTTTCATCATGCCAGACCAAGTCCACCTGCAGGGTTTACATGATGAACCTTATGAGCTCCTCAAGGGGACATCATCATCCTAATATATAGGACATGGTTTCCTCCTATAATCAATGACACACCATATAAATAATATCATTTCCCAACTTACCGAGCCTATCGATTTAATCTATAAATCTCGCCCATTGGTAAATCAAAGAAATGAATACTAAGTATATGTGCCCGTTATTATATCGGGATTAAGAGTATGTATAATATAATATCTGAGGTCCGATTCGATTATGTAGTCAGCAATAAATCGAATCACCTCTAAGTCGGTCCTGCTCAATACACACAAAGTGCACTGGTGTGATTCTATGGTCAAGACAAACCAATACCAAATCACACTACAACCATACCAATGGTTTGTCCAAAGCCATCTCGGTTGTGAGCCTATACTTATACTTTACAAGGAGACGATAATATGATCTCCCGTGTGACACCACACACCATGTTATCTACAATGTAATGTATTAGACAATATGCATCACCATAACTATGCAAACAATGATCATGTGATTCTTATTTCAAAATAAAGATGTTCATACAAAAGATAGACTTTTCAGTATACATCCCAACACTAGGACCCAATGTGATTGTGGTTATGTGTTGTAATTCATAATACGACCTGTGTGCCGTTATATGTATGTGGGTGTTGTAATTCATTACACGGCCTGCGTGTCGTGCCTTCACTTCTATTTTCTAGTTGTAAAATAGATTTAGACTCGAATGTAACTCGAGTGTTCTCATTTTGTAATGTACAAAATAAAGAAGCAATGGAAAGTTCTTTGAAGGTTGATTTTACAAGGACAATGCTGATGGCACATGCTGACCAAAGGAAGCGCTTGGAGAACATGCTATCCCTAGGGTAACCAATTGATCTTCTCATTGGATTGAGAAATCATAGAATAAGGGCCATAACCATGTCACGTTTAGCGTATATGTGATATATGTTGTGTGTATGTGATGCATGCTAGATAATTTGTTATCTTAAAATTAAGTCAAATGAATATGCCTACCAAAGTTTGGTACCCATAAACTGCCTCAATCATTTGTTATTGGGTTTGCCAAAGCAAAGCAACGCATTTTATCTTGGTAGAGTGCGAGAGGACAATCGTGATGTCCCGCTATCAAACTTTGGATGAGACTTCACTAAGTGTCTCAATTAGATTGAGAAATACTTAGAGGCATTTCCTAATAGTTAGGATACATGGATAAGAGAACATTTATACTAAGTCTTGGGCAATTAGCCAAAGTTAACTCAAGATGATGTATAATGTGGATCTTGATCCTTTATTCCAAGAGTTGCATACGATGCAATTGGTAAAATTTTACCTACCTAATCATACTAAATCTTGGACGATTAGCCAAAGCTAACTCAAGCTGAGGTATGATGTGGATCTTGTCCCACATGAACTTGTAGCTCAATAGAACTGGTATGACTAGCCCCTATTGAAGCTAAATGATTCAGTGGGAGTCTCATTTAATTAATGACCTAATTAAATGATTTCAGATATAATACTCATTATGCATATTATTTTTGTTGTAGATTACTATGTCTTCAAATATGTCAAATACCCTCTCTCTACGATCAGTCCTTGAGAAGGACAAGCTCAATGGAGCAAACTTTATAGACTGGTATAGGAATTTGAGAATAGTTCTCAAACAAAAGCGGAAACTCTATGTCCTAGAGCAACCCATTCCTGAACCACCCACCAATAATGCTACTCGTGCAGATAAGGATGCTTACAAGAAGCATCAAGATGATGCATTAGATGCATCATGCCTTATGCTTGCAACCATGAACTCTGAGCTTCAGAAGCTGTTAGTGAAAGCCCTAGAGCCAATCATGTGATGATTGTTGTATGGACTTTATTGCATCATATTCCTATTTATAAAGGCATGGTTATTATATTTACTTGTATTGGTGCCAAATAACTAAATATAATAATGTCCTTGAGTAGTAGGTTCTTATCTATATCAATCGATTGGTTGAATCGATAATGAGATGATATAGAGAACACTACTCTTAATCATTCCTAGTCAAGTATTAACATTCAGTGACAATGTTAATGTGTAAAAACTAGCATGTAGGTCAACATGATGACTTGATCTCACAAGTCATGGATATGAGATATCGAGTTGACACATGGGTATACATTAGAGAATGTATACTGAATGACCCGCTATGAGAAAGTATCGTGGATCGTTATATGAGTGTCATATACTTTCTCATGTGGCTATTAGTATGACTATTAGTATGACTATTAGTTCTTAGACCTGAAGTCACCATGGTTCCCTACATAAGGCGTTGCATACTTTGGCTTCGTCAAACGTCACCCGTAAATGGGTGGACTATAAAGGCGATTACTGGGTATGTAACAAATTATGCGGAGGGATGTGAGTGATGTAGATGGGATCTATCCCTCCTATATGATGGGAGAGACATCGATATTCTTGATAGAGTGAGACCACAAAGTGCATGACCATGCTCAAATGAATCAATATGAGATATTGAGCTCATTTGATTAGAGTGAGTCTACTTGGAGTTCAAGATTTAGATTGTACCGAGGATGACACGGTCTATGCCTCGATTGGTCAATCTAGATGTCAAGGATAGAGGGACATTGTCACATATTGTGAGAGTTACAATTATTAGTCACAAAGGTGATGTTGGAGCTCAACATTCTTGTAACTTGGGTAGCAATGATGTGTTGCTAGATACCGCTCATTGCTTATGTTCCTAAATCGGTTTAGGGACATTGCCAACGTTACAAGAACCTATAGGGTCACACACATAAGGGCAATTAGATGGAGATTAGGTTCATATGATGAACCATGAGAATTAGGTTCATGGGATGAACCAAATTGGATTAAGAGTAATCCAAATTAGACTAATTGAGTTAGACTCAAGTTGATTCAAGTGTTGAATGAGTCTAATTTAGATTTGATTCATTAAGTCAATTTAAATTAATGAATAGAGATTCATTAAATCAAATTGACTTGAGTCAAGTGGTTAGATTTGATCAGCCATGGGAGATTAGAGGTCAAGTTTGACTTGACTTGAGAGGGAAGATGAAAGGTCAAGTTTGACTTGACCAAATGCCATGTCATGATGATGACTTGGCATGGCCGGCCAATGATGATGCTCCACATCATCATTGACTTTGTCATGTGGTGCCACCTCATGAGGGAGACCAAGGGTCATGGGAGTTACATGCATGCATGTAACCCCCTCTCCATGAAGTGGCCGACCACTTGATGGTTATTCATGTGGTAATTCATTTTGTGTGGGTTACACAACTTCATCTTCAACCTTGGATCAACTTCCCTCAAGCTCTCTCCCTCTCCCAACCTCCTTGGCTGAACCATCCATAGAGTGCTAGCACACTCAAGGGTGTGTTTTCTCCACCTATTGCTTGTGTGGATACCAATAGAGGGGTGTGCACTTGACACTCTCGAGTTTCGGCGAACCTTTGGACGAGCGGGATTTGCGAAGGGCGTCGCTACGAGGGTAACATCCTTATCATGTAGATATAAGGTAGATCTAGGGTTTTATATAAATACATACATGTTTTGTTTTTAATACATCTTCGCACGGATCCGTGGCCGGGGCTTCCGAGGTTTCCGCAACACAAAAAGCAGTTTTTGCGTCTCGGAAAAACCCAACAGAAGCAACATGAGAATATGGATGCCTTTGATATGGTTGCACACTTGAAGCAACTATATCAAGGGCAAGTGAGGCATGAGAGATCTGAGGTATCTAAGGCATTATTTTCATGCAAAATGCAAGAAGGAACACCCGTAGGAACTCATGTACTCAAGATGATTGGGTATGTTGAGAACCTTGAGAGATTGTGGTTTCCTTTAGGCAAAGAGTTGGCCACTGACCTTATTCTGCATTCGTTTCCTAGAGGCTTTAGTCAATTTGTCATGAATTATTACATGAGTGAAATTGACAAACCATTGCCTGAGCTCTTAAGCATGTTGAGAACTGCTGAGAGCAATCTTAAGAAGATGCAACCTAGTACTAGTGATGTACTTATGGTTAAAAAGGGCAAGTGTAAGAAAAAGTCTAAAGGCAAGGGTAAGACCCAGAATAAAGATAAGGACAACGCATTAAAGCCTAAAGGTGGGGTGGCCAAGGAAGGGACTTGCTTCCACTGCAAGGAAGCTGGACATTGGAAGAGGAACTGCAAAAAGTACCTCGAGGAAGTTCAAAAGAATAAGGGAAGTGAGACTTCCACTTCAGGTATACATGTTATAGAAGTCAATCTATCTATTTCTTCCTCATGGGTATTGGATACCGGTTGTGCTTCTCACATTTGTACTAATGTGCAGGGCTTGAGAAGAAGTAGATCTTTGACAAAAGGAGAAGTGGACCTACGTGTTGGCAATGGCGCAAGAGTTACTTCTATAGCTGTAGGAACATATTCCTTATCATTACCCAGTAGTTTAATTCTAGAACTTGAAGAGTGTTATTTGGTACCTGCAATAACTAAGAACATTATGTCTGTGTCTTGTTTGGACAAGAAAGGTTTTTCATTTATAATTAAGGACAAGTGTTGTTCTGTATATTTAAATGAAATGTTCTATTGCAGTCCACACTTGATGAATGTACTCTATGTTCTAGACCTTGAAAACCCAGTCTATAACATAAATACCAAATGATTCAAATCTAATGATTTGAATCAAACGTATCTTTGGATTTGTCGCTTGGGTCATATAAATGAGAGTCGCATAGGCCAGCTCCATAACGATGGATTACTGGACTCATTTAATTTTGAATCATATGAGGTACGTGAATCTTGTCTTCTAGGCAAGATGACTAAAACTCTATTTAGTGGACAATGCGAATGTGCGACGGATTTGTTAGGCCTCATACATACTGATGTTTGTGGTCCTTTCAAAGTCGTAGCCAGAGGAGGTTATCAGTACTTCATTACATTTAGTGATGATTTCAGTAGATATGGATATGTGTATCTTATGAGACACAAATCTGAATCCTTTGAAAAGTTTAAAGAATTCAAGAATGAAGTACAAAACCAACTTGGAAAGAGTATTAAGATGCTTCGATCAGATCGAGGTGGTGAATACCTTAGCCAAGAGTTTTGTGACTATCTAGTTGAGTGTGGGATAAGATCTCAACTCACCCCACCTGGAACACCACAATGGAATGGTGTATCCGAGAGGAGAAATCGTACTCTATTAGATATGGTACGATCAATGATGAGTCATACAGAACTTCCTCCTTCCTTCTGGGGATATGCTCTATCGCCGCTCTCACACTTAACCGTATTCCTTCTAAGGCATTTGTAAAGACACCATATGAGATATGTACTGGGAAGAGTCCCAAGATGTCTTTTATGAAGATTTGGAGTTGTGAGGCTTATGTACGATGTCAAGTTTCAGATAAACTAGGCCTCAAATCAGATAGATACTATTTTGTTGGATATCCCAAGGAAACTAAGGGATATTACTTTTACAACCCCACACAAGGCAAAGTATTTGTTGCCCGAAATGGTGTTTTTCTAGAAAGGGAATTTATTTCTAGAAAAGCTAGTGGGAGTAAAATTGATCTTGAAGAAGTTCAAGATACACAAAATAGCACTGATACCTTAATGGAACAAGAACAGTCATCACAAGGAGTGGTGGTACAACCTGTTTAGGTAGACCAAGCTCTGCGCAGGTATGATAGGATACGTCATCAACCTGAGAGATATTCTATTCTCTTAGATGACAATGATGGTATCATGCTTGATGAGCCGACATCCTATCAGGAAGCTGTAATGAGCCCAGATTATGAGAAATGGCTCGAGGCCATGAGATTCGAAATGGAATCCATGTACACTAACAAAGTATGGACTTTGGTTGATCCACCTAAAGGTGTCAAACCCATTGGGTGTAAGTGGGTCTTTAGGAGAAAGACTGACATGGAGGGTAATGTGCATACCTATAAAGGGCGATCGGTAGCAAAAGGATTCAAGCAGATTCATGGTATTGACTATGATGAAACCTTTTCTCCAGTTGCGATGCTCAAATCCATTCGGATCATGCTTGCTATTGCAGCTTACTATGACTACGAGATCTGGAAGATGGATGTCAAAACATCATTTCTTATTGGAAATCTACTCGAGGATGTATATATGACACAACCTGAGGGTTTTGTTGACCCAAAGGAAGCTGGAAAGGTCTGTAAGTTGCATAGGTCCATTTATGGTTTAAAGCAAGATTCTAGAAGATGGAATCTTCGTTTCGATAATGCGATCAAAATGTTTGGTTTCATTAAGAACGAAGATGAACCTTGTATCTACAAGAAGGTTAGTGGGAGCACAATTGTTTTCCTCATATTGTATGTAGATGACATACTGCTCATTGGAAATGATTGTAGGGATGTATACTGAAAAGTCTATTTTTTGTATGAACATCTTTATTTTGAAATAAGAATCACATGATCATTATTTGCATATTTTTATGGTTATGCATATTGTCTAATACTTTACATTGTAGATAACATGGTGTGTGGTGTCACATGTGAGATCATATTATCGACTCCTTGAAAAGTATAAGTAAAGGCTCACAACCGAGATGACTTTGGAAAAATCATCAGAATGGTTGTAGTGTGATTTGGTATTGGTTTGTCTTGACCATAGAATCACACTAGTGCACTTTGTTTATTAAGCAGGATCGACTTAGAGGTGATTCGATTTATTGCTGACTACATAATCAAATCGGACCTCAGATATTATTTTGTACATACTCTTAATCTCGATATAATAACGAGTATATATACTTCGTAGTCATCTCTTTGATTTACCGATGGGTGAGATTTATAGATTAAATCGATAGGCTGGGTAAGTTGGGAGATGATATTATTTATATGGTGTGCTGTTGATTATAGGAGGAAACCGTGTCCTATATATTAGGATGATGATGTCCCCTTGAGTAAGGTTCATCTTGTAAACTCTGCAAGTGGACTTGGTCCGACATGATGAAAAGGTTGAGTGGTACTACTCAAGGAGTTAGATGTGGATTAATTAATGGTCAGTAAATTAATTAATCGACGGACATTCGAGATCTTAAACACGGGGACAAAATGTACATATAATATATGGAGCCCATATTAACTTATGGGGATTGGTGAGGTAGATCAATGATGATCCTTTAGTGGATTGGATCATCATTAGTGGATCGGACTTTATGTGGGCTTGATCCATGGGTGGGTAAGATCCAACTCCTCCTCATGGTCCCTAATGTAGCCTATTAACACCTCATGAAGCTTAGATCCAATGGATAGAAACAAAACTCTAAGATCCATAGGTAGAGATTAAATCTCTAAGATCCGACGGTTGAGATTAAATCTCTAGATCCGACGGTTAAGATTAAATCCCTAGAACTAATGGAGGAGATTAATTCATGACTTATCCCTAACTCTATAAAATGAGGGCATGGGAGTTGGCGTGAACTACATGAAAGGAGAGCTAGGGTTTGGGCGGCAAGAGAGGGAATCCTAGTTGGGATAGGATTAGGGTTAGGGTTTGGAGGCTAGGGCGGCACCAAATAAGGAAGGTGTTCTCTTCTTCTTCCTTCTCGATTGGCCGGTGTCCAGCTCTTTTCCAGCCCCTTCCCAGCCCTTGGCCGACACCCAAAAGCTCTCTTCTCCTTCTCCTTAGGTGGTGGAAACAAGATATAGGGCTTCCCTTGGTGTCTTGGTTGTTTTCCATCATCTTCTCCTCCTTCTAGTTGACCGGCGGCAAGGGTTTGGTGTGCTCCTTGTTGGTTGGTTTTAGGGAGGAGAAAAACCTTGTTTCTATTCTTCCTTTTGCTTTGGAAAAGCAAGGAAGGAAGATTTGCGATCTTGGAGCTTCGACTTTTGGTAGATCGTCGCCCACACGACGTCCAAAAGGAGGAAGGACATACATTAGAAGATCAAGAGGTATATCTATTCTCTTTTCTCTTTTGTTTGTTGCTTGTTTTTGTTTTCCAACTATGAGCATGATATAAATATGTATATGGCTAAATAATACTTGGATCCCGAGCATAAATACAAAAACCGGCGATCCGGACATCATATATTCCGCGGCTACTCGTAGAATAGAGGATGGTCGCTTGAACAACTAGTTTGTTCAAGTGACCTCTCTAAACGAATAGCACGACGATGGCTTGGTTGTTTGGGAAATCCCTTTTGTCTAAAATTAAATTTTTAATCCGGGGACATCGAAGGTATCGCCATGATCAAACGACCAAGGTGAAGTGGGAAGCGAAGTTTCCCCTCACAGACTCGATAAGCTAAAACCATTAAATTTGTATGAGAGCTTCCGGGGCAAAAACCCTTCAATTGGTATCATAGCCAAGGTTTCCGGTTTTGTGTGTTTAGGATTCGGTTAATTTTTATACACTTTTTCATATATTATATTTGCCGGATAATAGTAGGATATGCATAGTTTAACTCTTTGATTTGCAAGCATAAGATCCGACTATTATGGCCATATGTGTGTATGTGATTGTATGTGTGTAAATATTTATTTTGTTGAATCCTCGGGGTTGACGTGGCTAGTATTTAGTTTTTGTAAATTAAATACGGCATTGTTTAGCCACTCTTTATTTTATTTTACTTTCGATCTAGATTTCATGTACACTCCCTCGTAGAGTATAAGATCGATGGATGTAAATTAAAATAGTTAGTCTCGGCTCGGATCTCCTGATGGCTCGTACATGGCGTAGGAGGAGTGGACGAGATGGCGATGCGACGGGAGTCATATTGAAGACAAAAGCCATAATAGTTGGAAAATAATTTATTTTTCATATTTATTGCTTTTTTTTTATATGCATGTCGTAGGCTAGGAAAATTCCTTAATTTCAAATTACTAAGTGGGAGAGGGAAATTTTTTTTAAAATTCCCACGGCCTCCATTACGATTTGACAAGTGATGCAAACAAACTTGCGCGTCGGTTCTGAGTGCCTTCCTCCCCATCGGATGAGTTTGTTTGCGGATCACAAGGTCGAATATGGTTATAGAAAATTATTAAGGAGCATGTGTATTTGCCCATCGTAAGGCACATAACCTGAGATAATTAACTTGGTACCAAGTAATGGTGAACACTTAGATACAAATATAAGTATCCTCTCCATCGGAGTCACTGCTTTTATTTGTAGGGCCGAAGAGAAACCAACTATTAATTTTACTTGTCAAAAAGTTAGGTTGACAAGATAGTAAAATTAATGGGTAAAACCTCCTCTTACAAATGTAGAATTCGTATACGTCCACACTATCGTGGCATACGATATTCTCAGTGTCTTGAGGTGTTGGTTGATTTTGAAATTTTATTGTTTGAGGAATCAATAATTTTTTAAAATCTACAGTAATGATCTATGTGATTCTTAGGATTTTCAAAAATGACTTTCAGTCCACTTACTATGATACTAAAGGAAATAAACTTACTGTACCCAAATAATGTTGATTGGAAAAGAATCTAGATATTGTCTTATCTGCTAAGGAGTACAAGTATGCACTCTTCGAAGAATGTCCTCTAGCTATGGTTGCTCAAAAAAGTTTCTACTTCTAAGGCGAAAGGCAAGAAGAAGAAGAAACAAGGTGAAGCAAAAGATGGTGGGAGGATCTCTAGGAGGAGTGAAGAAGCCGAAAGGCAAGTACTTCACATGCAAGCAGGATGGACATTGGAAGAAGGACTGTCCCAGTCCGAAACAGAACAAAGGTATATCCTTTGGTCTAGTCGTTAAAATATGGTTAGCGGTGTTATCTACCAGCACCTGGTGTGTAGATATAGGAGCCTCTGATCATGTCTGCAATACTTTGCAGGGGTTCCAGGAAACCCGACGACGAGCTAAAAGGGAGATTACCATTTACTTGGGCAATGCCATGAAGATGGCGGCTATTGCAGTGGGAGAAGTTTTATTTATCTCTTGAGAAAAATAAAACTTAGGTTTTGGAAAATTCCCTTTATGTACCTTTATTTAGAAAGAATTTAATTTCAGTTTCTAAATTGGTTATGGATGGATATTCTATTTCTTTTAATGACAAAGTTGTTATAAAAAGGAATAGGGAGAATATCTATTCAGGTACATCGATAGGAAATTTATATACACTTGAACCAAAACCTCCCATGATACAAATTGAAGTTAATAACTCATCTTCTAATTCCAATAAGAGAAAAGAACCTTCGAAGATGAACCAAACATATCTTTGACATCTTAGGCATGGTCACATTAACCTAAGAAGAATTCAAAGGTTGATAGCTGATGGACCTTTGGGTTCATTAGTGGTGGAGGATCTCCCAACCTGTGAATCTTGCTTGGAGGGTAAGATGACCAAGAGGCCTTTTAAGGCTAAGGGGTATAGAGCCAAAGATGTGTTAGAATTGGTTCATTCTGATTTGTGTGGTCCTATGTCTATCCAGGCTATAGGTGGTTTTGAGTATTTCGTCTCTTTTATAGACGATTACTCAAGATATGGATACATTTAGCTGATGCGCCGCAAGTCTGAATGCTTTGACAAGTTCAAAGAATTCAAGGCTAATGTGGAGAAATGTCAAGGTAAAAGTATCAAGACACTACGATCTGATCGTGGTGGTGAGTACCTCTTGGGAGAGTTTAAGAACTTCTTATCAGAGGCTGGGATTCAATCCCAATTGACTGCACCTGGCACACCCCAGCAGAATGGTGTAGCAAAACGAAGGAATAGGACTCTTATAGAGATGGTTAGATTGATGATGAGTTATTCTGACTTGCCAGATTCGTTCTGGGGATATGCTTTAGATATGGCGGTATACATTCTGAACTTGGTTCCATCTAAATCAGTGCCTTCTACTCCCACAGAGTTGTGGACTGGGCGAAAGCATAGTCTAAGAAATATTCGGATATGAGGGAGTCCAGCACATGTGCTGAAGGCAGATGCTGGAAAGTTGGAACCTCATACAGAAGTACGCTTGTTCGTTGGCTATCCTAGAGGAACGAAGGGTGGCTTGTTTTATAGTCCTAGAGATCAGAGGGTGATCGTTAGCACAAATATCAGATTTCTAGAGGAAGACTATGTGATGAGCCACAAGCCCAAGAGTAAAATTGTTCTGGAGGAGTTAAAAGGGGAAGTCACTTATTTAGTACTGCCAGTACAAGAGGATATACCACATGTCACTGCACCGCGTGTCACAGAGGATACACAGGTGATACCTCGTCGTAGTGGGAGGGTTGTAAGACAGCCCGATAGATTCATGTTTTTGGGAGAATCTTCTGATTTGGTCCCTGGCGAACATGAACCTGATCCCTAGACATATGACTAGGCAATCCAAGATAAAGATGCAGTATCTTGGTAAAGTGCAATGAATGCTGAGATTGAATCTATGGATTCAAATCAGGTCTGGGAGCTAGTAGAACCACCCGATGGTGTAAAAACCATTGGATGCAAGTGGATCTACAAAAGAAAGAGAGGAATAGATGGGAAGGTTGAGACCTTCAAAGCAAGGCTTGTTGCGAAGGGGTATACTCAGAAAGAGGGTATCAATTATGAGGAGACCTTTTCGCCGGTAGCCATGCTTAAGTCTATCCGGATTCTCTTATGCATAGCAGCTCATATGGATTATGAGGTGTGGCAGATGGATGTCAAGACAGCTTTCCTTAATGAAAGTCTTGAGGAAAACATCTACATTAAGCACCAGAGGGATTCATTGCTAAGGGCAAAGAGCATCTTATATGTAAGCTTAATCGGTCCATTTATGGATTGAAACAAGCTTCGAGGTCTTGGAACATCCGCTTTGATGAGGTGATCCAGTCTTATGGATTCATTCAAAGTCCTGATGAGTCTTGTGTATACAAGAGATGTGATGGAAACGTAGTGGTATTTCTTGTACTATACATAGATGACATTTTGGTGATTGGCAACAATATCAAGGTGTTATCGGGCGTAAGGGTATGGTTGTCCAAACAGTTTGATATGAAGGACTTGGGAGAGGTGGGACACATCCTTGGGATCAAGGTTATAAGGGATTGCAGGAAAAGGATGTTGTGCTTATCCCAAGCTTCATATATAGACACGATTATGGAGCATTTCAGCATACAAAACTCCAAGAAGGGTTTTCTACCTTTCAGGCATGGAGTTCCTTTATCTAAGGAGATGTGTCCTAGAACATCTGAGGAGATAGAGGAGATGAAGGTGGTTCCTTATGCTTCGGCGGTAGGAAACGTCATGTATGTGAAGTTATGTACGAGACCAGATATCTGCTATGTCATGGGCATGGTCAGCAGATATCAAAGTAATCCAGGACAGGGACATTGGACTATGGTAAAGCATATATTGAAGTACCTGAGAAGGACTAGGGATTATATGCTGGTTTACCGGACAGACCTATTACTCCCTGTGGGTTACACGAATTCCGACTTCCAATCTGATAGGGATAATAGTAAGTCTACCTCAGGTTTTGTGTTTACTTTGGGAGGTGGAGCCATTGTATGGAGGAGTGTCAAGCAGAAGTGCGTGGCGGACTCCACCATGGAAGCTGAGTATGTGGCGGCCTCTGAGGCAGCCAAAGAAGCTGTATGACTCAGGAACTTCTTGATGGACTTGGATGTGATTCCTGGTTTGCCCAGAACTATCACAATTTATTGTGATAATAGTGGTGCAGTTGCAAACTCGAAGGAACCACGAGACCATAAGGCTAGTAAACACATAGAACGCAAGTACCACCTGATACGAGAAATCGTAAAGAGAGGAGAAGTTGCTGTGGCCAAGATTGCATCGGAGGATAACCTGGTAGATCCTTTCACTAAGGCCCTTCCGGCGAGAGCTTTTGATTGGAATGTGGAGGGAATGGGGATCAGATGTATGACACTTTGAGGACAGCATAGTCTTTTAGTATAAGTGGGAGATTATAGGGAAGTATACTGAAAAGTCTATCTTTTGTATGAACATCTTTATTTTGAAATAAGAATCACCTGATCATTGTTTGCATATTTTTATGGTTATGCATATTGTCTAATACTTTACATTGTAAATAATATGGTGTGTGGTGGCACACGGGAGATCATGTTATCGGCTCCTTGAAAAGTATAAGTAAAGGCTCACAACCGAGATGGCTTTGGACAAACCATCGGAATGGTTGTAGTGTGATTTGGTATTGGTTTGTCTTGACCATAGAATCACACTAGTGCACTTTGTGTGTATTGAGCAGGACCAACTTAGAGGTGATTCGATTAATTGCTGACTACATAATCAAATCGGACCTCAGATATTATTTTGTACATACTCTTAATCCCGATATAATAACGAGCACATATACTTAGTAGTCATCTCTTTGATTTACCAATGGGAGAGATTTATAGATTAAATCGATAGGCTCGGTAAGTTGGGAGATGATATTATTTATATGGTGTGTCGTTGATTATAGGAGGAAACCGTGCCCTATATATTAGGATGATGATGTCCCCTTGAGGAGCTCATAAGGTTCATCATGTAAACCCTGCAGGTGGACTTGGTCTGGCATGATGAAAAGGTTGAGTGGTACTACTCAAGGAGTTAGATATTGATTAATTAATGGTCAGTAAATTAATTAATCAACGGACATTCGAGATCTTAAACACGGAGAGAAAATGTACATATAATATATGGAGCTCATATTAACTTATAGGGGTTGGTGAGGTAGATCAACGATGATCCTTTAGTGGATTGAATCATCATTAGTGGATCGAACTTTATGTGGGCTTGATCCATGGGTGGCCAAGATCCAACTCCTCCTCATGGTCCCTAATGTATCCTATTAACACCTCATGAATCTTAGATCCAATGGATAGAAACAAAACTCTAAGATCCATAGGTAGAGATTAAATCTCTAAGATCCGACGGTTGAGATTAAATCTCTAGATCCGACGGTTGAGATTAAATCCCTAGAACCAATGGAAGAGATTAATTCATGACTTATCCCTAACTCTATAAAAGGAGGGCATGAGAGTTGGCGTGAACTACATGAAAGGAGAGCTAGGGTTTGGGCGGCAAGAGAGGGAATCCTAGTTGAGATAGGATTAGGGTTAGGGTTTGGAGGCTAGGGCGGCACCAAATAATGAAGGTGTTCTCTTCTTCTTCCTTCTCCATTGGCCGGTGTCCAGCTCTTTTCCAGTCCCTTCCCAACCCTTGGTTGGTGCCCAAAAGCTCTCTTCTCCTTCTCCTTAGGTGGTGGAAACAAGATATAGTGCTTCCCTTGGTGTTTTGGTTGTTTTCCATCATCTTCTCCTCCTTCTAGTTGGCCGGTGGCAAGGGTTTGGTGTGCTCCTTGTTGGTTGGTATTAGGGAGGAGAAAAACCTTATTTCTATTCTTCCTCTTCCTTTGGAAAATCAAGGAAGGAAGATTTGTGATCTTGGAGCTTCGACTTTTGGTAGATCGTCGCCCACATGACGTCCAAAAGGAGGAAGGACATATATTAGAAGATCAAGAGGTATATCTATTCTCTTTTCTCTTTTGTTTGTTGCTTGTTTTTATTTTCAAACTATGAGCATGATATAAATCTGTATATGGCTAAATAATACTTGGATCCCGAGTATAAACACAAAAACCGGCGATCCGGACATCGTCTATTCCGCGGCTACTCGTAGAATAGAGGATGGTCGCTTGAACAACTAGTTTGTTCAAGTGACCTCTCTAAACGAATAGCACGACAATGCCTTGGTCGTTTGGGCAATCCCTTTTGTCTAGGATTAAATTTTTAATCCGGGGACATCGAAGGGATTACCATGATCAAACGACCGAGGTGAAGTGGGAAGCGAAGTTTCCCCTCACGGACTCGATAAGCTAAAACCATTAAATTGGTATGAGAGCTTCCTGGGCAAAAACCCTTCAATGATATCCCTATGCTGTAGTCTATGAAGACTTGGCTTGGGAATTGTTTTTCAATGAAAGACTTAGGTGAAGCAACTTATATTTTAGGCATCAAGATCTATAGAGATAGATCTAAGAGATTGCTTGTCCTGAGTCAGAGTACTTATGTTGACAAGGTGCTTAAGTGTTTTGCCATGTAGAATTCCAAGAAGGGATTTTTGCCAATGTCACATGGTGTGAGTCTTTCGAAGACTCAATCTCCCTCTTCTAAGGAGGAGAGAGATCGCATGGATCAGATTCCTTATACATCTGCTATAGGATCTATCATGTACGCCATGATTTGTACTCGCCCCGATGTCTCGTATGCTTTGAGCATGATGAGCAGGTACCAGTCAGATCCAGGTGAAAGTCACTGGACAGCTGTCAAGAATATTCTTAAGTACTTACGAAGGATGAAAGAATATTTCTTGATATTTGGAGGCGATGAGGAGATAGCTGTAAAGGGTTACAGTGATGCAAGCTTTCAAACTGACAAGGATGACTCCATATCACAGTCAGGGTATGTATTTTGCTTGAATGGTGACGTTGTGAGCTGGAAGAGTTCGAAGCAGGACACAGTTGCAGATTCTACAACAGAAGCCAAGTATATTACTGCGTCTTCTGCAGCAAAGGAAGCTGTTTAGATCTGGAAGTTCATCACTGAACTTGGGGTGGTTCCTAGCATAGCGGACCCTATAGACCTCTATTGTGACAACAATGGGGCTATTGCTCAGGCTAAGGAACCTCGCTCTCATCAGAGGACCAAACACATGTTGGATCGAAGCGGATCGCTAGAGGGGGGGGGGGGTGAATAGTGATAAAACTTTTACGAAATCGTTTGTTAAAACTCGAGTAGATAATTTACAGTGGAAAGATAAATAATAAATAAAAGAGACAATTCTTTTTACTTGGTTCGTAGCCTTCGGCTACTACTCCAAGGCCCTAGTGGTCCTTGACCATGCACGGAGGGTAAAATACTGAACGAACTCCTCCTCGTTGGAGGTAGGAGTTAATCGATACAATAAAGAACAAAACTTGAGGTAGAGGGACACTCCCCCTCTCCTCGTTATGATAAAAGCTCCGAAATAATTAAAGTAACAAACTGAAGTAAAAGCTTAAACTGACGTTACAAAAAGAAAAGAAGTTAAGACCTAGACGTCGGAGAAGAAGCACTTCGTTGTCGGAGAGTTGTAGCTTTGCGGAGGTTTTTGGAAGCTTAGAATTGTTGAGAAAACCCTAGGTTAGGACCTCCTTTTATAGCCTTTGAGCCCCTCATCGAATGGGTCTTCAACCAATCACAAATGAACACACAATCTCCTTGAAAAGTGGTGATAAGCCTTGACTCCTCGAGGCTGATCCTTTGACCATCAGTCGACTGATGGCCATCATCGATCGATCGATGGCGGATCACCGAAAGTCCGACCTCGACGGCCGGATCGATTGATGATAGTCGAGTCCTCCAAGCTGGCAGTCGACTGATGCTTGCTGCAAGTCAAAGTTAGCTCAAAGAAAACATTATTTCGACGGCCTTCGACCGTCCGATCTCGACCTAGACCATCGATGGGATGTCTTTGGTCGGATCTACGCTTAAGACCATCCCCGTAAGGAGGATACGACCTCACTTACGCTCGCACACATGAGCATACCTCGATACTTACCATGTCGCTTTTGCTTCCGGCCTTCCACTCGATTCTTTCGGCTCCCTTCGAAGTCACTCGAGTGTTGCCCGACCACCGCGGCTTCCTCCGGGTGTCGCTAGGCTTCAGCTCCAGCTTTAGCACTTTTCTGCACACTTGATTCAGCTCGTGAGATAACGATATATCCTTGACTTTGCGTCTTTTTCCATAATCAAAATATAGGTTCGACTTAGGTGCCCCTGCACCAACAACACATACTGCAGCGGTATCACCTCATTCGAGAGATCATCGATAGAGGAGATGTTCAGATATGCAGAGTAGACACTGATGCTAACATTGTGGATCCCTTGACCAAGGCTTTGGCATAGAGAAAGCATGATGATCACACTAGGTCACTGGGTCTTAGAGATTATAGTGATTGGCACTAGTGCTAGTGGGAGATTGTTAGTATGAGCTCTTAGTGCCAATTATGAGATGATTGGTGAGGGAGACTTTTGTATTATATTCTTATATTAATAAAGGCAAAGATTGATTATTATATTTCTTTATGCATGTGCCAGCTAAATAAATATAATAATGCCCTTGAATAGTAGGTTCTTATCTACAGTATATCAATTGGTAGAATTGATTATGAGAAGCTGTAGAGAATACTATTCTTAAATATTCCTAGTCGAGTATTATATTAATAGACAAGGGCTATATTGATACATTGAAACTAGCATGTAGGTTAATGGATGACTTGATCTCACAAGTCATGGATATGTGATATCACATTAACACATGGGTATATATATTGGAGACTATATATATACTGAATTGACTCGACATGAGAAAGTATCATGGATCGTTATATGAGTGTCATATACTTTCTCATGTGACTATTGGTATGAATAGTTCTTAGACCTGAAATCACTATGGTTCCCTACATAAGGAGTTATGTATTTTGGTATCGTCAAATGTCACCCGTAATAGGGTGGACTATAAAGGCGTTCACCGGATATGTAACAAATTATGCAGAGGGATGTGAGTGATGTAGATGAGATCTATCCCTCCCATATGATGGGAGTGATATCTTTGGCCTCTTGATAAAGTAGGACCACGAAATGCATGACCATGCTCAAATGAGTCAATATGAGATATTGAGCTCATTTGTTTGAGTGAGTCTACTTGGGGATCAAGAAATATGAAGATCAGTAAGAGGGTGACAAGGTCTATACCTCATTGATCGATCTGAGATATCAAGGATAGAAGGACATCGCCATATGATAATAGTTACGGAAGAGGTTGTCGGATCTCGACATTCTCATCACTTGGGTAGTAATGATGTATTGCTAGATGCCCCTCATTGCTTATGTATCTAAAATGGTTTTTGGATACATTGCCAACCTTATGAGAGCCTATAGGGTCACACACAAAGAACATATTATTTTGAAGATGAAATCATTTTAGTTTGACTAAATGAATTATTAGTTAATTGGATTAACTAGAATGAGTAAGATTCGTTACTTGGCTAAATTTGAGTTGGACTCAAATTGATTTATGTTGAGTTAGACTCAAGTCAAACCAAGTGAAGAAGGATAAAATGATTAATTATGATTAATCAAGATTTACACGGATTAATGATTAATCGTGATTAATCATGGTTTACACGAATTAATAAAATGGGGTTTTAAATGGGATTTAAAAGCTCATTAATATGCATTTAATGAGCATTAATTGGCTTCCTTTCTTTCAACAAGGAGGATAAGGAAGAGTGGAATTGCATTTAATGTCTCATTAATGTGCATTATTTGTGTTTTTGATATCAATGTGGTGAATGAGAATAATTTTAATTAATCTCATATTGCTTTTCTCTTGAAGCCGAGAATAGAGTGAATGAAGAGAGACCTTGGTGTGGTTGCTAGCACAACCAATAGGTTCACCTCTTCTCTCCAAGATCGTGTGTGTGTGGATACCTTAGAGATACAGTTACCCTAATCGTATTGTGATCCGACCAAGTCTTGGATGAGCGGGATAAGCGAAGGGCGTCGCATCGAAGGTATACTTCTTCCTCTAGATGAGATCTAGCAAAAGTAGGATATGAAACGTTTATGATTTTTCGCTTGGATCTCTGGAGGGATCCTAATTTTTTCTTCTGCGATTTTTTTTTGTTTATCACTCGGGATCCCTACAACCGATCCATAGTGACACATTATCTACAACTCACCTGACCATTTACACAACACATGGTTGGTAAATAAGTATACAACATACGAGTATTTGTATAACTCCTATATTTAGGGCATTACCTACCCACGGATGACCTTTTTGTCAATTTATAAATTGGGTCATCACCCATACTCTAACATCTACACCCTACTAAACATCTAGGCCTAATTATATTACATCTATAACCCTAAATCATAATAAAGGGAATGTGATATCAACCTTTGAATAAATATAGCCAACGACAAGTATCAAGCATAAGATAAATATGAGCAGGGTCAAGATAATATAAACACCTAACATGCTCATATCTACGACTAAACCTGAATGCAATTACATCTACCTGACCAAGGTAGGAAATTACCCACCTGTTGTAAATGCTCATAGTACTAGAGTCCTCACGTTCGCGGACCCATCCCGTATCCACGTCCTGCACATTTCAAACATTGTGGTCATGTTCAAGCATACAACAATATATATATAAATTCACTATTATCCCATTTCTATATTCGCTTCCCCTAATCGAATACGAATTAGAAACCCAAATAGCCAGACTTGACCATTTAATTTAAACCCATCGGTTTCAATTAGCAAAAGTGCTAACTTCCTCATCCAATTCTATATCCAACTTAACAAAGTTAATCTCATAAAGATTTAACCTTTTACCCCCAATTTATTGTAATAGTATCACCAACAGAATCAGTTATAAATCTAATCCATAAACACAACACTTAAATTATAGCTGCCCCATACTATAATTAACTCTATAATTAACATCCATCATTCCCGGTTAACAAATATGCTAACCTACAACCGTTTATAGCCATCCCTACCAATTTTATTCATCGGGACAGGCCACACACATCCTCTCCTCTCGCTCACAGCCAATACAACAACACATCCAGTTCAACACTTCACAACCAACCCATATCCATCTCCACCGAATGGAAATCAACAATCAACAATAATAGTCGGACAGGAAATAAATCATGCTTACCCGCTGTTGTAACCTCCACCGGCAGCAAGGTCCCCAAAACCTGGCAGCTCCCGTTCACCAATCAAGCTACTGCCCAAAAACCTAATCAACACTTCGGCAATCAAACTAACCCTAACAGCAACAACGTCCAACAGACAACACCACAAGCAAGATGGAAATCAACCTTACCGATCTCAGATCTCCACTGGCAACCCTTCCTCGTCTCGTGTTCATGGCGTAATCAAATCCCCAATCACTGCCCAAACCAAATCGAGCTCAGTTAAGGGAAAAACCATATCTTGGAGTTGATTATGTCCAAGGATGGAATAAACTCAGCCCTTACCTAGCACTCACAGCGATCGCCGGCGCAGCCTCCACTTCGTTCGGGAAGAACAACTTCCAAATTGGGACCGTTGCTGACCCGTATTCACCGATCTTTGTTGCCCACTCCTCCCGTTTACCTGTAAAGGTCGTCGAGACTTCGGATGCTCCCTGCTACGAGGTAGGCTTCACGAGGAAGAAGGAGGGAGTGAAGGACGGAAACTTCGCTTCCCACTTCAACTCGGTCGCTTGTTCATGGCGATCCCGTCTACGTCCCCAGATTAAAAATTAATCCTTGACATAGAGGGATTACCCAAGCAACCGTTCTATCATCGTGCTATTCAATTAGAGTAGTCACTTGAACAAACTTGTTGTTCAAGCAACCAACTTCTATTATTCGAATAGCCGTGGAATAAATGATGTACGGATTGTCGATTTTTGCGTTTGTATTCGAGGTCCAAGTAAATTTAGCCACATAACAAAACATACAACATGCATATAATGTTAGTAATATATGAGAGATGTCCTAAGGAAATCACCTTATGTCTGAACCATTTATATGATAAATGAAGATTCACTATTTGAGTATACATGTTTTCATGTATTTGATTAGATCTTAAACTCATTTACTGAATGTCCATGCTACGATTCACAACATGAGAGAATTTGTGATTGGATCACAACTAGTGAGTATCTCTACATGTGTAATTGTGATGTATCGGAATTATCCCTAGTCGATGAATTGATGGATTTGGACACAATCGATTCTTTCGAGACTAGCATGAGGTATACTCCTTGGTGTATCCAAGCAGCTGATTCTCACTGGCTGGAGACATTGTGATGTCCGGAGTTAATCGTGGATGCTAGTTAAGGTAACTAGTTCATTGGATTGACCAGCCGTAAGACTTCATATGGTTCTCTGCATATATAGATATGTCAATGAAGTTCTTACTGCAACTTAAGTGCGATGTTCTTTTGACTTGCGATATTCAAGTCATCTTGATCATAAAGACTTATGCTTTGACATCTTAAGCAAGCATCTCTGAGGAGATGTAGACCAAGGATGATTGGGTATAAGTCGAAGTGATCGAAGGTGTTTGAATAGCCTATAAAGGATTCACCACTCCTTGCGAGGAGATGTATACCCATGGCCTCTCGTCTGATTGTTACTAAAGTCTTTGGCCAAAGTATTACATGTTTAGAGTAAGGTACTCTTGGATACATGTGCAGTAACTAGAATTCGTAGGACTAGGAAATGATACTTGGGCTAGGTGTGACGTAGTCAACCTAGTGGAGACTGACACTATAGACCATGTCCTGAACCAAGTGGGTATAAGATGAGTGAAGGGAATGAGGCACGATTCATTGTAGCTGCTGAAGGGTTTCAGAAATAGTTCTGGATCAACCCTTGTACTACTAGGTGTCACTCATGATCGTTCTATAATTAATGGTTAATTATAAACGGCCAACATAAACCGAGAACCTATTTGGTCACATGCACAACGAGCGTAATCCGAAGGATTTAAAATAAGCTTGAGAATTAGATTCTCAGACCGAGAGAAACTAGGTTTGGTTGGACCAAACAAGGAGCGAGCATGAAATCATTTCAGTCGCAATGGAAGCATGGATGGGCTGAGTCTTATGAAGACATGATGGATGAACCAAATTGGTTTGGTTCTAATCCAATGGTGGAGAATAAACCAAAGGAGTTTGGTTTGTTTTAAATAAATGAACCAAAGTTGGTTCGGTTCGTTTTAACATAAAATAGACCAAATCGATTTGGTTTATTTTAACTTAAATTAATGGAGCGGGTTAATGGGATTTTGGTTATGGTCCGATAACCATTAGGAGAATTTGTTCTCTATAAAATAGGGCTTAAGGGTTTTGTGAAAACCTAATCCAACCAACCTATAGTTGATGCCAACCCTCTCCCTCTCCTCTTGTGGTCGGCGCCCAACCCTAGCCGCCGCCCACCCTTGTGCCGCCGTCCAAGCTTGTTGCCGGCATCCAAGCTCCAGCCGGCTATCCTCCGGCAACCCTCCAGTGATCCTCCTTGGCTCCGGTGACCAAGGACTCGCTGGCCCTCTTCTCTTTGGTCGGCGCAAACTCCTCCACCAAGCTGTCCAGTTTTCTGGACAGCTTGCTTTCTTTGAGTCGGAGCGTCGTTTGGACGACATTTGGAGCTCCAACAGAGGCTACTTTGCCGGAGATTCGATATCCGGTAATCCTCATAGGTGGAAGACGAAGAATTCGTCAAACGGTTGACGAATACCTCTCCGGAGAAGCGAGTTTTTGAGGACTCGTTTTGGATCCGAATTTTGATTCGGATTGTGATCTTCTCTCGATCACATCGTCTTCAACACGAGGCTAGTAACTCGTACGAAGATGATGCTCGTGACTTTGTGAAGTCATCCCAAAGATACTTGGCGTGGATACGGATAGAAGCGATTCTAGCGAGGATCGCTCCGGTTGATGCCTTTTCCGCTACACGTGATACGTCAAGTATACATAGTATAAATTTCCTTTTATTACAAAATTTGAAATTGTCGATATGTCTACACATGTTGTACTATGCATGTGTGTAGTGTGTGTGTTGTAATAAATTAAATTTATTATTTTTATTTCTTCTGCTGTGCACATGTTTACGAAACATGTTCGAACACACACTCGCCGCGGTGCAGGAAACCCAACAGTGGTATCAGAGCCCAGGTTGTGTTTCGACATAATCGTAAAATTGTTTTGCGATAGTCATAATGATATTTATGGAAATTTTCTACTTTTGGAAAGTTAGAAGTATTTATGGAAATTTTTAGTTTTGGAAAGTTTTGAAGTATTTATGAAAATCTTCCACTTTTGGAAAGTTGGAAGTATTTATGGAAATTGATATTTTTCAATAATAAAATATTTGATTAGATTTGGAAATTTATTTCCTAATTTAATTATGATTTGATTTAGGAAATGAAATCTTAAAAATATTTTATTTCCATAAGTAGTTTTGATGATTTAGGAAATTTGTTTACTAAATTGACTTTCCTTAATCAACACCTTCCACAAATAAAATATGTGATTAGATTTGGAAATTTGTTTCCTAATTTACTCATGATTTGATTTGGAGAATCAAATCTCAAACATATTTCATTTCCATAAATAGTTATGACATATAAGGAAATTTTATACATGTCATAATTGTATGACATGTAATTGCATTAGATGCATATCATTATGTCATGCGTGTCATGACATATAGATGTATGTCATGTATGCCATGCCATGTAGATAATAGTTATTTGCATGCAAAGAGGATGAGACAAAAAAACTCTTACTCAATATTAAATCCTACATCTTCTATTAATATGGTTAGAACCAGAGTTCCGTTTCTTGTTTGGGTTGTTGTACTCTCTCCAAGCCCGGCTCGATCCCGAATATGTTCAAACCATAGAATAGTTTAATACTAATATGGTAAGAGTCAGAGGTCAATCGTTAACTTTGGTTGTTGGACTCTCTCCAAGCCGGGCTAATTGGTTGAATGCGCTCTAACCATATTAAAACTATTTCTCGATTAATGGGTTGGCTTTAACTTGGAGCATCGGCTTGTTGGACTCTCTCCAAGGTCGATGTGAAGGGAGGTGAAGTTGGGTGCTATGCATATGATGCATACTTGTTAATGTGTTAACAACCCGATGTATGTGTGAACATTTAATAAGTTGATAGCACATTGTAATAGTTGCATATATGTGATATGCAATCGGTATATTTGATACCTACCATCGTAGTTATGAATGACTTGTTGGACTCTCTCCAAGGTTGTTCATATCTATGTTGGATATCAGCCCATTCGGAGATGGACCTACGATCTCCCGAAGTGATTTTGGGGTTTTTGAAATTCAAAAAATGAATGGGATTTATGAATGTATATTGATGCATTTTAAAATCATTTTCTCATATATGCTCGTTTTGTATTTCTAAGATAATCGATTGATCGTGATGTCTTTGAATTTGTGCTCTATTTTGAATTCAAATAAATTGACTGGGTCAATCTTCTTGGATTGGCTTAGAAGCTTGAGAATTGTTCTCAAGGCAGAAAAGCTTATGAATGTCCTCGAAGCACCACTTCCCGCCCGTCCTAGTGACGATGCAACTCCGGACCAATTGTTGGCCTATCAAAAACATGTGATTGATTCTGAACTAGTGAGTTGCATAATGCTAGCCGCGATGGTACCCGAGCTATGGAAGCAGCATGAGCATATGGATGCTCATACCTTTGTCTTTCATCTTTATGAGTTGTTTGATGAGTAAGTGAGATTCAAAAGGTTTGAAGTTTCCAAGCTCCTCTTCACCTCTAAGATGCAAGGGGGTTCATCTGTGGTACTGCTCAACATGCTGAAGATCGTGGAGCCTTTTGAGAAGCATGAGCAGGGGATGGTGCTTTTAGTTGATTTCTCGAAGAAAGGTTCTAAGAGAAAGTCAAAGGAATAGTAGAAGGGGAAGAAAAAGGCTAAAAAGGTAGAACCAGCTCAAAAGGGCACTTGCCATCATTATGACAAGGAGGGCCATTGGCGAAGAAATTGCAAGATTTATCTTGAGTTCGTGAATAAGAATAAGGCATCAGATGCCCCATCTTCTTCAGATATCTTCGTTATTGATTTTCATTCTATTTCCTCAAATACTTGGGTATTGGATACTAGGTGTGGCTCACATATATGTAATGACATACATGGCTAAGGAATAGAAGAAGACTCATCAAGGGAGAGTCAAATTTATATGTTGGGAATGGAGTAAAGGTTGCTGCACTCACCATCGGAACATATTTGTTGAAACTCCCTACAGGACATGTATTAGAACTGGACAATTGCTTTTATGTTCCTTCGTTGATAAAGAACATCATTTCTATTTCTTGTTTGAATAGAAAT
This sequence comes from Wurfbainia villosa, assembly GCA_025175895.1. Lineage (NCBI taxonomy): Eukaryota > Viridiplantae > Streptophyta > Magnoliopsida > Zingiberales > Zingiberaceae > Wurfbainia > Wurfbainia villosa. The sequence continues at coordinate 23,186,876 of CM045997.1, read as the reverse complement.
GGGTATCATTTAACTTTTAGTAACAATTGTTGTTACATACCTTTGAATGACATTCTTTATAGGACTAGAACTTTAAGCAATAGTAGTTATATGTTGGACATATCCAGTGACATTTTCAATATCGAAGCGAGTAACAAGTTTGCTCGAAAAAGATAATCAATTAGACTCCTACATGTGGCATTGTCGTCTTGGCCATGCAAGCAAGAAATGCATGTCCGAATTACACCGATGTGGAATTCTGGAATCGTTTGAATTGGATTCATACGATACATGTGAATCATGCTTAAAAGGAAAGATGACTAAGTTACCTTTTACAGGAAAAGGTGAACGAGTGGGAGAGTTGCTAGGTCTAATACATACTGATATATGTGGACCTATGTCAACTCAAGCTTTAGGAGGCTATAGCTACTTCATTACCTTCACCGATGATCACTCACGGTTTGGGTATGTGTTCTTGATGAAACACAAGTCTGAAGCCTTTGAATGGTTCAAAGAATTCAGAAATGAAGTAGAGAAACAACATGACAAGAGTATTAAAATACTTCGATCGGATCGAGGTGGTGAATACTTAAGTCAAGAGTTTCTTGATTATCTAAGAGAGAATGGTATATTATCTCAATGGACTCCGCAATATACACCACAGTATAATGGTGTATCTGAGAGGCGTAACCGGACCTTGTTGGACATGGTCAGGTCAATGATGAATCATGCGAATCTTCCCAAGTCCTTTTGGGGCTATGCACTTCAGACAACTGTTTACTTGTTAAACAGAATGCCAACCAAGGTAGTCTCTACTACTCCATATGAGATATGGAATGGTAAGAAACCTCATGTATCTTACTTGAAGATATGGGGTTGTCCTACTTATGTGAAGTGGACTGTATCAGACAAATTGGATGCTAAGTCTGATAAATGTCTATTTATTGGATACCCTAAGGAAACAAGGGGTTACCAATTCTATCATCCTGTGGAACAAAAGGTGTTTGTTTCAAGGCATGCCGTGTTTCTAGAGAATGAGTTTCTCTTGCAAGAAAATAGTGGGAGTGTCGTCGAGCTTGAGGAAGCTCGAGAGACTTAAATAGACATTGATGAGATACCTAGTGAAGCACAACAGCCGATAACTCATAGTGATAAGCAATCGACTGGACCTATTGAAACACCACATCTTCGTAGATCTGGTAGAACATGTAATATTCCTGAGAGATATGGATTTCTCGTAAGTGAATCGAACAACGTGTTACTCATTGATGATGAGGAGCCTACCAGTTATGAAGAAGTTCTGACAAGTTCAGAAAGGGATAAGTGACTTGGTGCCATGAAGTCGGAAATGGATTCCATGTATGAAAACCAAGTTTGGAACTTGGTTGACCCACCTGAAGGCATAAAGCCTATAGGGTGCAAGTGGGTTTTCAAGAAGAAAACTGAGATGGATGGTAATGTGATTACCTATAAGGCTAGATTGGTGGCGAAAGGATATCATCAAAAGCAAGGTGTTGATTATGACTAGACCTATTCGCCTATAGTTATGCTTAAATCCATTCGGATGCTCCTGACCATAGTAGCTCATTATGATTATGAGATATGACAAATGGATGTGAAAAAATCTTTCCTTAATGGAAACTTACTCGAGGACGTGTATATGATACAGCCTGAGGGTTTCACATCGGTTGATAAAACCAAGGTATGCAAATTGCGACGGTCCATATATGGATTGAAGCAAGCATCCAGGAGCTGGAATATCCGTTTTGATGAGACGATAAAAAAGTTTGATTTCTCACAAAATCCAGACGAACCTTGTGTGTACAAGAAGGTTAGTGGGAGTGCAGTCGTGTTCCTAGTATTGTATGTCGATGACATATTACTTATAGGAAACGATGTTTCAGTCTTACAGTCAGTTAAGATTTGGTTGTCCAAGACATTCTCCATGAAAGACCTGGGAGAAGCAGCCTACATCCTTGGGATTAAGATATATAGAGATAGATAGAAACGATTGCTTGGTCTTTCATAGTCTACATATATAGACCGAGTGCTAAAGAGGTTTAGCATGTCGGAATCCAAGAAAGGTTTCCTACCCATCAGGCATGGGATACACCTTTCGAAGTCTATGTGTCCGCGCACAGAAGACTAGAGGATTTGCATGAGTAAGATTCCCTATGCATCCGCAATAGGATCTATCATGTATGCTATGTTATGTACGAGGCTCGATGTATCGTATACTCTGAGTGTCACGAGTAGATACCAGTCTGATCTAGGAATGGATCATTGGGCGGCTGTTAAGACAATCCTTAAGTACTGGAGAAGAACTAAGGATGTGTTCCTAATATATGGAGAAGCGGATATGGTGATACGCGGGTATATGGATGCCAACTTCCAGACAGACAAGGATGATTCCATGTCTTAGTCTGGATACGTGTTCACCTTGAATGGGGACGCAGTGAGTTGGAAAAGTTCCAAAATAGACACTGTAGCAAATTCTACCACTGAAGCAGAATACATTGCAGCTTCGGAAGCAGTAAAGGAAGCGGTTTGGATCAAGAAGTTCATTTATGAACTTGGTGTGGTTTCAGTCATTGTTGAAGCAATACCGGTCTACTGCGACAACAATGGAGCAATTGCACAGGCGAAAGAGCCAAGGTCTCATCAACAATCCAAACATGTGCTTCGCCGCTATCATCTGATCAGAGAGATCATTAGTAGGAAGGAAATACAAATCGAGAAAATCCCCACTGAAAGGAACTTAGCGGATCCTTTGACTAAGTCATTACCTCAAAGTAAGTTTGAGGGTCATGTTAGTGCTTATGGTATTGGATACCGTAGCGATTGACATTAGGCCAAGTGAGAGTTTGTTAGTAATATATGAGAGATGTCCTAAGGCAAACGCCTTATGTCAGAACCATTAATATGATAAATGAAGAATCACTATTTGAGTATATATATTTTCATGTATTTGATTAGATCTGAAACTCATTTACTAAATGTCCATGCTATGATTCACAGCATGAGAGAATTTGTGATTGGATCACAACTAGTGAGTATCTCTACATGTGTAATTGTGATGTATCAGAATTATCCTAGTCGATGAATTGATGGATTTGGACACCATCGATTTTGTCGAGACTAGCACGAGGTATACTGCTTGGTGTATCCAAGCAGCTGATTCTCACTGGCTGGAGACATTGTGATGTCTGGAGTTAATCGTGGATGCTAGTTATGGTAACTAGTTCATTGGATTGACCAGCCGTAAGACTTCATATGGTTCTCTGTATATATAGATATGTCAATGAAGTTCTTACTGCAGCTTAAGTGCGATGTTCCTTTGACTTGCGGTATTCAAGTCTTCTTGATCATAAAGACTTATGCTTTGACATCTTAAGCAAGCATCTCTGAGGAGATGTGGACCCGGGATGATTGGGTATAAGTCGAAGTGATTGAAGGTGTTTGATTAGCCTATAAAAGATTCACCACTCCTTGCGAGGAGATGTATATCCATGGCCTCTCGTTGGATTGTTACTAAAGTCTTTGGCCAAAGCATTAAATGTTTAGAGTATGGTACTCTTGGATACATGTGCAGTAACTAGAATCCGTAGGACGAGGAAATGATACTTGGGCTAGGTGTGACGTAGTCAACCTAGTGGGGACTGACACTATAGACCATGTCCTGAACCAAGTGGGTATAAGATGAGTGAAGGGAATGAAGCACAATTCATTATAGCTGCTGAAGGGTTTCAGAAATAGTTCTGGATCAACCGTTGATCTTTTCGATTAATTGGGAATCATGATGTACTACTAGGTGCCACTCATGATCGTTCTATAATTAATGGTTATTTATAGACGGCCAACATAAACCGAGAACCTATTTGGTCACACGCACAACGAGCGTAATCCGAAGGATTTAAAATAAGCTTGAGAATGAGATTCTCAGACCGAGAGAAACTAGGTTTGGTTGGACCAAACAAGGAGCGAGCATGAAATTGTTTCAGTCGCAATGGAAGCGTGGATGGGCCGTGTCTTATGAAGACATGATGTATGAACCAAATTGGTTTGGTTCTAATCCAATGGTGGAGAATAAACCAAAGGGGTTAGGTTTGTTTTAAACGAATGAACCAAAGTTGGTTCGGTTCGTTTTAACTTAAAATAGACCAAATCGGTTTGGTTTATTTTATCTTAAATTAATGGAGCGGGTTAATGGGATTTTGGTTATGATCCGATAACCATTAGGAGAATTTGTTCTCTATAAAATAGGGCTTGAGAGTTTTTTGAAAACCTAATCCAAGCAACCCATAGTTGCCGCCCACCCTCTCCCTCTCCTCTTGTGGTCGGCGCCCAACCCTAGCCGCCGCCCACCCTTGTGCCACCGTCCAAGCTTGTTGCCGGCGTCCAAGCTCCAGCTGGTTATCCTCCGGTGACCCTCCGGTGACCCTCCGGTGATCCTCCTTGGCTCTGGTGACCAAGGACTCGCTGGCCCTCTTCTCTTTGGCCGGCGCAAACTCCTCCACCAAGCTGTCCAGTTTTCTGGATAGCTTGCTTTCTTTGAGTCAGAGTGTCGTTTGGATGACGTTTGGAGCTACGACAACGGCTACTTTGCCGGAGATTCGATCTCCGGTAATCCTCATAGGTGGAGGACGAAGGATTCGTCAAACGGTTGACGAATACCTCTCTGGAGAAGCGAGTTTTTGAGGACTCGTTTTGGATCCGAATTTTGATTCGGATTGTGATCTTCTCTCGATCACATTGTATTCAACACGAGGCTAGTAACTCGTACGATGACGAGGCTCGTGACTTTGTGAAGTCATCCTGAAGATACTCGGCGTGGATACAGATAGAGGAGATTCTAGTGAGGATCCCTCCGGTTGATGCCTTTCCCGCTACACGTGATACATCAGGTATACGTAGTATAAATTTCCTTTTATTGCAAAATTTGAAATTGCTGTTATGTCTACACATGTTGTACTATGCATGCGTGTGGTGTGTGTGTTGTAATAAATTAGATTTATTATTTTTATTTCTTCCACTGTGCACAAGTTTACGAAATATGTTCGAACACACACTCGCCATAGTGCAGGAAACCCAACATATAATTGAAAATAATTATAGACATAATACAAAAGAATATAAACAAGCATTATACCTCTTGATCTTCTTTTGTATGTCCTTCCTCCTTTTGGACGTCGTGTGGGCGACGATCTTCCAAAAGTCGAAGCCTCCTAGATCACCAATCTTCCTTTCTTTGTTCACCCCGAACAAAGGAAGAATATAAAATAAAACTCTACTCTATCTAGAACCGACAACCAAGCCACCTTGCTTGGTGATTGCTGCAGGCCAAGGAGAGAACAAGGAGTAGATGAATGGAGTGGGCACCGACTTAGAGCTCCAAGGGAAGAACCCTAACCCTAGTCACTGCCCGCCAAGGATGGAGAGAAGAAGAGGATGAGCACCGGCCAAGGTTGAGAAGAACAAGATGGGTGCCGTCCAAATAGAAGGGGAAGAAGCCTTGCTTCCCAAGGATTCTCCAAACCCTAGCCGCCCAATGCCCTCCAACCCCTAGCCGCCCAAACCCTAATTCCCCTTCTCTTATTCTTGCAGCCCACCCTAGGAGCCTTATTTATAGAGTTGGGCTCAAGCCTCATTTTAATCTCCACCGTTGGTTCTAGGGATTTAATCTCAACCGTCGGTTCTAGAGATTTAATCTCAACCGTCAGATCTAGAGATTTAATCTCCACCGTCGGATCTAAAGTTTCATTTTCCATCATGGGTTCTAGGCTTCAAGAGGGTTTTAATAGGCTACAATAGGGACCATGAGGAGGAGTTGGATCTTGGCCACTCAATGAATCAAGCCCACATAAAGTCCGATCCATTAATGATAATCCATACCACTAGTGAAAGGATCTGCCAGGTTATCCTCCAATGCAATCTTGGCCACAACAACTTCTCCTCTCTTTAAGATTTCTCGTATCAGGTGGTACTTGTGCTCTATGTGTTTACTTGCCTTATGGGCTCGTGGTTCCTTCGAGTTTGCAACTGCACCACTATTATCACAATAAATTATGATAGTTCTGGGCAAACCAGGAATCACATCCAAGTCCATCAAGATGTTCCTGAGCCATATAGCTTCTTTGGCCACCTCAGAGGTTGCCACATACTCTGCTTCCATGGTAGAGTCCGCCATGCATTTCTTCTTGACACTCCTCCATACAATGGCTCAACCTCCCAAAGTAAACATAAAACCTGAGGTAGACTTACTGTTATCCCTGTCTGATTAGAAGTCGGAATCCGTGTAACCCACAGGAAGTAATTGGTCTGCCTGGTAAACTAGCATATAATCCCTAGTCCTTCTCAGGTACTTCAATATATGCTTTACCATAGTCCAATGTCCCTGTCCTGGATTACTTTGATATCTGCTGACCATGCCCATGACATAGCAGATATCTGGTCTCGTACATAACATCACATACATGAGGTTTCCTACCGCCGAAGCATAAGGAACCACCTTCATCTCCTCTATCTCCTCAGATGTTCTAGGACACATCTCCTTAGATAAAGGAACTCCATGCCTGAAAGGTAGAAAACCTTTCTTGGAGTTTTGCATGCTAAAACGATCCATAATGGTGTCTATGTATGAAGCTTGAGATAAGCACAACATCCTTTTCCTGCGATCCCTTATAACCTTGATCCCAAGGATGTGTCGCACTTCTCCCAAGTCCTTCATATCAAACTGTTTGGACAACCATACCCTTACGTCCGATAACACCTTGACATTGTTGCCAATTTACAAAATGTCATCTACGTATAGTACAAGAAATACCACTACGTTTCCGTCACATCTCTTGTATACACAAGACTCATCCGGACTTTGAATAAATCCATAAGACTGGATAACCTCATCAAAGTGGATGTTCCAAGATCTCGAAGCTTGCTTTAATCCATAAATGGATCGATTAAGCTTGCACACAAGATGTTCTTTGCCCTTTGCAATGAATCCCTCTGGTTGCTTCATATAGATGTTTTCCTCAAGACTTCCATTAAGGAAAGATGTCTTGACATCCATCTGTCATACCTCATAATCCATATGAGCAGCAATGCATAAGAGAATCTGGATAGACTTAAGCATGGCTACCAGCAAAAAGGTCTCCTCATAATCGATACCCTCTTTCTGAGTATACCCCTTCGCAAAAAGCCTCGCTTTGAAGGTCTCGACCTTCCCGTCTATTCCTCTTTTTATTTTTTAGATCCACTTGCATCCAATGACTTTTACACCAATGGATGGTTCTACTAGCTCCCAGACCTGATTTGAATCCATAGATTCAATCTCAGCATTCATTGCACTTTGCCAAGATACCGCATCTTTATCTTGGATTGCCTCGTCATATGTCCAGGGATCAGGTTCATGTTCGCCAGGGACCAAATCAGAAGATTCTCTCAAGAACATGAATCTATCAGGCTATCTCACAACCCTCCCACTACAACGAGGTATCACCTGTGTATCCTCTGTGACACACGGTGCAGTGACTTATGGTATATCCTCTTGTACCGGTGGTACTGAAGTAGTGACTTCCCCTTTCAATTTCTCTAGAACAATATTACTCATGGGCTTGTGGTTCATCACATAGTCTTCCTCTAGAAATCTGGCATTCGTGCTAACGATCACCCTCTGATCTCTAGGACTATAAAACAAACCTCCTTTCGTTCCTCTAGGATAGCCAACGAATATGCATACTTCTGTACGAGGTTCCAACTTACCAACATTTGCCTTCAACACATGTGCTGGACTCTCCCAAATCCGAATATGTCTTAGACTAGGCTTTCGCCCAGTCCACAATTCTAGGGGAGTAGAAGGCACTGATTTAGATGGTACCAAGTTCAGAATATACACTGTCGTATCTAGAGCATATCCCCAGAACAAATCTGGCAAATCAGAATAACTCATCATTGATCTAACCATCTCCATAAGAGTCCTATTCCTTCGCTCTGCTACACCATTCTACTGGGGTGTGTCAGGTGTAGACAATTGGGATTGAATCCCAGCCTCTGATAAGTAATTCCTAAACTCTCCCAAGAGGTACTCACCACCACGATCAGATCATAGTATCTTGATATTTTTACCTTGATGTTTCTCCACATCATCCTTGAATTATTTGAACTTGTCAAAGCATTCAAACTTGCGGCGCATCAAGTAAATGTATCCATATCTTGAATAATCGTCTATAAAATAGATGAAATATTCAAAACCACCTCTAGCCTGGATAGACATAGGACCACACAAATCAGAATGAACCAATTCCAACACATCTTTGGCTCTATACCCCTTGGCCTTAAAAGGCCTCTTAGTCATTTTACCCTCCAAGCAAGATTCGTAGGTTGGGAAATCTTCCACCACTAATGAACCTAGAGGTCCATCAACTATCAACCTTTGAATTCTGCTTAGGTTAATATGACCTAGCCTTAGATGCTAAAGATATGTTTGGTTCATCTTCGAAGGTTCTTTTCTCTTATTGGAATTAGAGGATGAGTTATTCACTTCTATATGCATCGTGGGAGCTTTTGGTTCAAGCGTATATAAATTTCCTATCAATACACCAGAATAGATAATCTTCCTATTCCTTTTTATAACAACTTTGTCATTAAAAGAAATAGAATATCCATCCATAAACAATTTAGAAGTCGAAATAAAATTATTTCTAAATAAAGGTACATAAAGGTAATTTTTAAGAACCAAAACTTTATTCCTCTCAAAAGACAAATAAACATCTCCTACTGCAACAGTCGCCACCTTCGTGGCATCGCCCAATTATACGGTAATCTCCCCTTCAGCCAGTCATCTGGTTTCCTGAAACCCCTGCAAAGTATTGCAGACATGATCAGTGGCTCCCGTATCTACACACCAGGTGCCGGTAGATAACACCGCTAAATATTTTTCAACGACTAGACCAAAAGATATACCTTTGTTCTGCTTCCGGTTGGGGCAGTCCTTCTTCCAGTGTCCAGTCTGCTTGCAAGTGAAGCACTTGCCTTTCGGCTTCTTCACTCCTCCCTGAGTTCCTCCCGCCACCTTTGCCCCAGCTTGTTTCTTCTTCTTCTTGCCTTTCGTCTTAGAAGTAGAAACCTTTTGGGCAACCATGGCCTGTGCCTGAGCACTCTGACAAAAAAGGCCCTCTGCCGCCTGGAGTTCTGTCAGAAACTCCGCCAACGATTACAACCTCTTGTTCATGTTGTAGTTTAGGCGAAACTGCTCAAAACTCCTAGGTAGAGACTAGAGAATGATATCAACCTGGGTATCCCCATCGATCTCATCTCTGAGGACTTCCAGCTCATTCAAATGAGCCATCATCTTGAGAACATGATCCCTCACGGGTGTTCCCTCGATCATGGTGGTCGTCATCAAGTTCCTCATGGCTTCCTGCCTAGCAGCCCGATTCTAGTGTTCGAAAAGCTCTTTTTGATTAAGCATCATGTCATAAGAAGTAGGCATGGCTTGATGTTGATGTTGCAGTACATTTGACATAGATGCCAAAATGTAACACCGCGCCATCTCATCGGCCTTAATCCACTTCTTATAACTCTCCTTCTCCTTTTCCCCAGAATCATTCGCAGGCTTAGGAGGGCACTCTTCGAGGAGTACATATTTGTATTCCTCAACAGTCAAGACAATGTCAAGATTCCTCTTCCAATCAACATAATTGGGTCCAGTAAGTTTATTTTCTTTCAGTATCAGAGCAAGCGGGTTGAAAGTCATTTTGAAAAAAACCTAAGAATCACATAGATCAAAATATTATATTTCAAAAAATTAATGATTCCTCAAATAATAAAATTTTAAAATCAACCTACACCTCAAAACACCGAGAATATCGTATGTCACGATAGTGTGGACGTATACGAAATCTACATTTGTAAGAGGAGGTTTTACCCATTAATTTTACTATCTTGTCAACCTAACATTTTGACAAATAAAATTAATAGTTGGTTCCTCTTCGACCCTACAAATAAAAGCAATGACTCTGATGGGGAGGATACTCCTATTTGTATCTAAGTGTTCACCATTACTCGGTACCAAGGTAATTATCTCGGGTTATGTGCCTTTCGATGGGGAAGTACACACGCTCCTTAATAATTTCCTATAACCATATTCGACCTTGTGGTCCGCAAACAAACTCATCCGATGTGGAGGAAGGCACTTAGAGCCGACACACAAGTTTGTTTGCATCACATGTCAAATCGTAATGGAGGCCGTGGGAATTTATAAAATATCCCTCTCCCACTTAGTAATTTAAGATTGAGGAATTTTCTAGCCTACGACATGCATATCAAACAATAAGCAATAAATATGAAAAAGAAATATTTTCCAACTATTATGACTTTTGTATCCAATATGCCTCCTGTCGTATCGCCATCTCGTCCGCTCCTCCCTATGCCATGTACGAGCCATCAGGAGATCCGAGCCGAGACTAACTATTTTAATTTACATCCATCGATCCTAAACTTCATGAAGGAGTGTACATGAAATCTAGATCGAAAGTAAACTAAAATAAAATGAGTGGCTAAACAATGTCGTACTTAATTACAAAATTAAATACTAGGCTTGTCAACCCCGAGGATTCAAAAAATATACAATTACACACATACAATCACATACACACATATGACCATAATAGTTTGATCCTATGCCTGCGACCAAAAAGTTAACCTACACACATCCTACTATTATCCGACACATATAATATATGAAAAGTGCATAAAAGTAACCGAATCCTAAACACACAAAATCGAAAATCGTGGCTCTGATACCACTTGAAGGTCGAAAACTTCGCTTCCCACTTCAACTCGGTCGCTTGTTCATGGCGATCCCGTCTACGTCCCCAGATTAAAAATTAATCCTTGACATAGAGGGATTACCCAAGCAACCGTTTCATCGTCGTGCTATTCGATTAGTGTAGTCACTTGAACAAACTTGTTGTTCAAGCAACCATCTTCTATTATTCGAATACTCGTGGAATAGATGATGCACGGATCGCCGGTTTTTGCGTTTGTATTCGGGGTCCAAGTAAATTTAGCCACATAACAAAATATACAACATGCATATAATTGAAAACAATTATAGACATAATACAAAATAATATAAACAAGCATTATACCTCTTGATCTTCTATTGTATGCCCTTCCTCCCTTTGGACGTCGTGTGGGCGATGATCTTCCAAAAGTTGAAGCCTCCTAGATCACCAATCTTCCTTTCTTTGTTTACCGCGAACAAAGGAAGATTATAAAATAAAACTCTACTCTATCTAGAACCAACCACCAAGCCACCTTGCTTGGTGATTACCGCCGGCCAAGGAGAGAACAAGGAGTAGATGAATGGAGTTGGTGCCGACTAAGAGCTCCAAGGGAAGAACCCTAACCCTAGTCACCGCCGGCCAAGGATGGAGAGAAGAAGAGGATGAGCACCGGCCAAGGTTGAGAAGAACAAGATGGGTGCCGGCCAAAGAGAAGAGGAAGATTCCTTGCCGCCCAAGGATTCTCCAAACCCTAGCCGCCCAATGCCCTCCAAGCCCTAGCTTCCCAAACCCTAATTTCCCTTCTCTAATTCTTGCCGCCCACCCTAGGATCCTTATTTATAGAGTTGGTCTCAAGCCTCCTTTTAAACTCTATCGTCAGTTCTAGGGATTTAATCTCAACTGTCGGATCTAGAGATTTAATCTCAACCGTCGGATGTAGAGATTTAATCTCCACCGTTGGATCTAGAGTTTTGTTTTCCATCATTGGATCTAGGCTCCATGAGGTTTTAATAGGCTACAATAGGGACCATGAGGAGGAGTTGGATCTTGGCCACCCAATGGATCAAGCCCACATAAAGTCCGATCCATTAATGATAATCCATTCCACTAGAGGATTATCATTTATCTACCTTACCAACCCCCATAAGTTAATATGGGCTCCATATATTATTTGTACATTTATCTCCCCGTTTTTAAGATCTTGAATGTCCATCAATTAATTAATTTACTGACAATTAATTAATCAACATCTAACTCCATGAGTAGTACCACTCAACCTTATCGTCATGCCGGACCAAGTCCACCTGCAGGGTTTACATGATGAACCTTATGAGCTCCTCAAGGGGACATCATCATCTTAATATATAGGACACAGTTTCCTCCTATAATCAATGACACACCATATAAATAATATCATCTCCCAACTTACCGATCCTATCGATTTATTCTATAAATCTCGCCCATTGGTAAATCAATGAAATGAATACTAAGTATATGTGCCCATTATTATATTGGGATTAAGAGCATGTACAACATAATATCCGAGGTCCGATTTGATTATGTAGTCAGTAATAAATCGAATCACCTTTAAATCGGTCCTGCTCAATACACACAAAGTGTACTAGTGTAATTCTATGGTCAAGACAAACCAATACCAAATTACACTACAACCATACCAATGGTTTGTCCATAACCATCTCGGTTGTGAGCCTTTACTTATACTTTACAAGGAACTGATAATATGATCTCCTGTGTGACACTACACACCATGTTATCTACAATGTAATGTATTAGACAAAATGCATAATCATAAATATGCAAACAATGATCATGTGATTCTTATTTCAAAATAAAGATGTTCATACAAAAGATAGACTTTTCAGTATACATATCAATAGGGAGATCGGTGGCCCTAGATTTTGGAAGAGCAGAGGAGATGAGGGATCGCTTGGTGAAGAAGCTAGAGGTGTCACGTGTGTGAGGAAGAAGAGGAAGAGAGGGCTTGGGAAGGGGTAGCGTCGGGCGGCGGAGTCGGCGATGAGTAACTCACTGTGTGCGCGAATTGCTTGGACGCGGAGAATTCGTCGGCGAGAAACGGAAAGGGAAGAAGCAGTGGCGTTTAATGGTTTAATGGGTCGACGGATTTTTAACGGGTTGGGCTTAAACAATGCTTATTGGGTTCTTACCCTATAAGACCCAACCTAGGTTTAATTAGCCCCTCCAAATTAATACCTAGTTTAGGTATTAATTAGAGTCCAATTATTTTTTTCCCTGTGGTATTTTACACAAAGCCCGAGGCTCTCTGAAGAACAATCCCTCTCTTCACCGGATTCACAACCGAGGGAGTAAGCACTAAAGGACAAGATGGAGTTGCCTCATGATGGATTGAGTTGTGACACCACGGTTCCCATTTTCTTTGATGGCGAAGATTTCACATTTTGGAAAGGCAAAATGAAATATTTTTTAATGAAAGATATAGATTATTGGTTTAGTGTTGTAGATGGTTTTGATCCTCCTAAGGACAAGAAAGGAAGAGTTTTCAAGAAGAAAATGTGAACCAAAGAGCAAAATCGAAAATATGAAATTAATAAAAAGGTATGTTAAATTTAACCAACCTAATGCCTAGTAACATCTTGCATAATGTAAGAGATTGTAAGGATGCTAAAGAATTATGGAGCAAGTTGACAGGCTCCATGAAGAATCCTCTCCGACCCAAGAAGTAGAGGAGAAAGTCGAAGAAGAACCAAGTTGCTCATCCGCTTAAGCTCAAGAAGAGAGTACATCATCATCCCAAGAGGTTGAGGAATTGGAAGTTGAGAGATGCTCAACATCCGAGAAGAGGTAGAAGAATTGGAGGAAGCCTCCACTTCTAGGATTGAGGGGGAGGAGAGACCATCCTCCATGCCAGAGCAAGAGGAAGAACCATCTACCTCTGGAAGAGAAGAAGAGAAAGCTCAAGATTCTGACCTAGGTAACTCAAGCACAATAAATAAAGATAAAAATCATATTATGTGTTTTGAGTGTAGGGAACAAGGGCATTAAAAGAGAAAATGCCCAAAATTGGCCAAGAAGAAAGCACAAGTACCACTTAAGGCCAATGAGAAGCTCAAGGTAGTCGGGCCTCAAAGACTGAAAAGCAAAGAGCACATAGTGTACTTCAAGTGTCAACAAAGAGGTCACTACCGAAGCTAATGTCCTAGGAGGAGTCACTCCAAGAAGGACATGAGAGGAGCATCACATGTAGGGGGAGCTAAGGCAAATCCTAAGGTATATTTTAATAATGCTCGTAATTCATGTAATGAGAGAAAGCATGCTAAGGATGTTTTTAATTCACTTGCTATTGTTAATCATGATAAAAAAACATGCTAAAAATAATAAATATTATTGTTTAGGTGCTACATGTTATGAATTTGGGTCTAAGGATAAATCTAGATAAATTACCTCAAGACCAAGCTCATCAAAGGATATTGATCTAGGTAATAAGCCCAAGAAATCTAGACACTTGCCTAGGAAGAAAATATCTCAAGGAATAATGGAAGTTCAAAAATTGAGGTATTAGAAAAAGAAAATCAAGTCTTGAGGTCAAGACTTGATAAATTGGAAACAAACCCTTGCAAAAATGACAAATTTAAGTAAAGGGTCTAGGAGTAAAAACTTAGGTGTTAGGAGGTAAGAATTACCTAAAGACAAGAAAGGCTTGGGTCATAGGTCTATGTCCAAGGTAGTTATTCCCACCTACCACAATATTCTATTTGATTATGAAACTAAACCTAGGTCTAGGAAAACCAAGGTTACTAGGGAAATCATCCCTAAGGCTAATCATGGTAAGTGCTTAGTGGCTAAGGTTTCAAAGAAACCTAGGGAAGCCACTAAGAACATTACAAGGGGAGTTACCCCTAGAGTTAACCGTGGCAAGACCCAAATGACCAAGGTTTCCAAGCCTAAGAGGGTCATTAGGAAGGTACTAAGGGAGTCTATCCTTAGTGAGTACCTTGTGAACCCAATGAGCTCAAATAGATTTTGAGTTCATAGGAGCGTGATTTCATCATGCTAGATGGCTTAGGGTATGTCAACCCGAAGTGGATGGGTAGTTAACCTAACCATGTTAGAGTTGACACTTTAGATATTTTCAAGGTTATGTGATACATTGGAAATGAGTTTGGAGCTTTATCCTAAAAGAATTTAGGATGTGCCAATGAGTTTATAAAAGTTGAAAAATCAATTAAAATTAACACAATTATATTTAGAGGTCATGATGTGCCATTTTGGGTTTTTGACACACTTGGTAGTTTGAGTTATTATGGTAAAATGGACAATTCTAGAAAATGACAAATTTACTTTAAAACTTAGGTATTCTATACCTTTGTATTTTATATATTTGTCATGCTTTGTTTGTCATATGTCATGTCATGATATCATATTTCATTAATCTTTCAAAATATTATGATAATGCTTAGGGTATTATGTCATTCTTAAGCTTAGGTTATTTTTATGCCATGACATCATGATTATTGGCAAATGCTTTAATTTATGCTATTATATATGCCATGATCATCATTCATGCATTTAGGTTAATAAAATTGAATTAAGGACAATGGTATGATTTGAAGTCCCATTATAAGGGAATTAAATGGAGTTGCCTAGACAAATGCATGAGACCTTAGACTAGAAAATAACCTAAACCCACATCTAACATTAAATTGACATGTGTGTATTGATACACCTTAGACACATATGAGATGTTAAGAAAATGAGTTAAGTTCAAGGTGCATAGTTCTTTCATCTAGATGAACTCAAACTGATAATATGACATTGATGAATCATGAGGAAAGCTAATGTACAAGTCATGTGCATTTCGCCCATACACCATGGTTCAAAATAAGGTTCTAAAATCCTTTCAAAATCATTTTGAAAAACCTTGGTGAAGTCTATCTTTTGATAACAATCACCATTGATGAAATTGATACAAGTTAGGCAAAAAATATTGAAGTTTTCAATGATTTTGAACTTTGTATCAATCTCATATTTTAATGGGTATTTTAATTTAAAATTATTTTTCGCCCATTGTATTTCTAATAAGTAATGCATGTATGCATTTTCATGATTTTTCAAAATACATATATTTACTTATGTTTTTTGGAAAATCATTTTTGATAAGTTGATTTATGTGTTTGCAGAAACCAGTCGACTGTCGCCTTGGGCAGTCGAATGGTATTGATGGCAGTCAACTAGTTGCTGCCCGAGTCGATTGCTGGGCTGATTTTGTGTAAACAAGGTTTGTTAGCCCATTTTTAGCCATCCCTAGGTACCCTAATGTCTTCTAACCCTAGGATATGATTTAAAAGCATTGGAAGGGTGAAATATAATTGAAAATGGTTAGGAGAGATGTTTAGGGTTGAGTATCGAATTTTAAGAGAGGTTAAAGTCCAAGTTTGAACTTTTATCCTTATTTTCGATGGTTTAAGTTTCCTATTGGCTTAGGAACTCTCCAAGGACATTGTTGGTGCAATGGTCAAGGGGCAGTATGTCTTTAGGGGGAGGTTATCCATCAAGGAATGATGGATGAGTATTCTTCAAAGGGAGAGACATGAAGGGTTAGAAACCCTCATTATGATCACCAAAAGGGTAAAATTGGAGAAGTGAGGATTGCCTCTCATTTAGTGATATGATACTTATCACTATGAAGAGTGAAGACATCCTAGATATTTTTGGACCAAGGGAGAGAATGTAAGATCTCATTGGGATATGAGACATGGATACCCTTGGTAGTCTTTTTGATGTATTCCAAAGGGGGAGAAGTGAGGTTTAAGTTAGGTAAACCTTCACTATTCTTTGGCATTGGAAGAGTTATGTTTGGGCTTATTGGTTAGCTTAACTTAAAGGTATTTTCAAATATCAAAAAGGAGGAAATTATTGGTGTAATCGACCCAGATCACAATTGACCAAACTCGAGTGGGACTCGAGTAGTGTTTTGATGTTTGACAGTGGTTTGACCATTGTTTGACAATGGGTTGATCATATGGTTGACATGGGTTTAACCATATGAAGAGATAGCTTTATCGGGAGATTGTCGAAGTAATCGGTCTTAGGTCAAGATTGACCTAGCTCGAGTGGGACTCGAGAGAAGTCCAAGTTTGGATACTTGGCATGAAAAGTCTAAGCATAGGTCTTGGCAATGGTAAATTCCAAGTCATGGGCACTTGGCAATGGTAAAGTCCAAGTCATGGGTACTTGGCAAGGAAAGTCTAAAGGTAGAGTCTTGGCAGCATAAGTCTAAGTGTGTAGTCTTGGCGGCGTCAAGTCCAAGTGAACTTTAGCGGTGAAAGTAAAAGTATGGATGCTTGGCAATTGGGAAGTCCAAGGATGTGATATTGGTGGCGTAAAGTATAAACATGTAGCCTTGGCAACATAAGTCCAATATTTGACAGCGTAAAGTCCAAGCATGGAGTCTTGGCAGCATAAGTCCAAATTTGCCTTGGCAAGGAACCTGGTTAGCATGACATAGCTAATGGAGGCACTTGAAGGCTAGCGCAAGGATGAAGATTCACGGACTCGAGGGATCCAAGAGGCGTGAGGTTGATGAAAGTGGGCTGAAGGATTAGGTCTAGGCAATGGGTGGTTATCAAGTATGAGTTGATCATAGTTGGGTTAAATCTCATGTTTGAGGTTTACCAGTCAATTGGGGTTATGGACTAGTCAACTGACCAAGTGTTTGACACTTTGAAGATTAGTTAACTCAAATCAATTGACTGAGGTTATGGCCTAGTCGACTGGTTAGTAGTCGACTAGAGGCTCGACTGCGACTGTGTTCCAATGGCAGTAGACTTCCATTTATGGGTAGTCGACTGGCCTTGAGCAGTCGACTGCCATGGATGATAGTTGATTGGAATTTATGGACACGAGCATAGAAAGGTCCGTAGTCAACTGCTATGTAAGGCCAGTCGACTAGGCTATGTGTAGTCGACTGATAGATCATAGAAGTTGACTGGTGTGCCCTAATTTGATATGGATTAGTCCTTTGAGAGACAACGGATACACTGGAAGTCGACTGGGGGTAAGTCCAGTCGACTGCTAGGCGGGAATCTAGCCCAGGCGGAGATACAAATGGAGCTCGACGGGAAGGATTCAAAAAAAGGTTTCTTTGGCAATTTTGAGGCGAAGTGCTGTTGCATTTCAAGGTTTTTAAAGGCATCTCTGAGCAACCAACAAGCAAGAAAAACTGATCTTCTTTGTAAAGTTTTCTTTACTTATATTTCATTCTATTTTCTTGTATTTTTTCTTATTGTTGTAAGAATCTTGTAAGAGGCTTCTCCACCTTTGATGTGTCACCGAGAAGGAGAGGTTTGATAGTGGTGGTGTACATCACTAGAGATCACTTGAGCTCGACCCGTTGAGTAGGAACCCTAGGTTCTAAACTATGTTATATTGTTGTGTTTGTGTGTGATTTTACATTTGGTGTGCATTTCTATTTGTATTCCGCTGCGCACAAACATCGTTGTAGATGAGTGCACGAACGAATGACGAAATCAGTGAATCGCTATTCACCCCCTCTAGTACAGACTTATTTGTCCCTACAATAAGTCTCATCATAATCAAGTCCTTCGACTTAATTAAATCCTCGTTCCACTAACCTAGTTTTGTTTCTAGTGATCTTACCTTGGTCATCCAACTTGTTCCTAAAGACCCATCTTGTGGTAACAATAGTGCTATCATTGAGCCAAGGAGCTAGCTCCCTGACTTCTCTCAAATTGAGCTAACTCTTCTTGCATTGCTAAAATCTAATCCGAATCAAGTAATGCAACATTAATTGATTTTGGCTTAAATTGGGAGATAAGGGCAACTTGACTAGTAGGAGCTCTATAGAATGACCTAGTCTTTACTCCTTGTGATAATTCTCTACTATTGGTCTAGAAGATGATTTTGATGAATTCTTAAGGTTCTAGGAGGTGAATCATATTGATTTTGATTATCATCATTCTTTCTCCTTTCATCATCAGAATCTCCTCTTCCTCCCCCTTGATCATTATCCTCTAAATTTAGATTTTGAAGTCTTTGGGTAATGTCTTGATCTTTGACATTGATATCCTTATCAATGAGGGATTTCCTAGGTTAGGTACTAGTAGACTCATCAAATTCAATATTAGAGGATTCCTCAATCTTTTGAGTCCTTTTGTTGTATACTCTATAACCTCTACTAGTGGATGAGTATCCAACTAGGATTCCTTCATTCGCCTTAGATTAAAATTTTTCTAGATTGTCTTTGGTGTTTAAAATATAGACTTTGCATCCAAAGACCTTAAAGTAGTGAATTGTAGGAATTGTATCATTCCATAATTCAAAAGGTATTTTGCCTAAAAACCTATAAATTAAGACACGATTTTGGATATAGCAAGCGATGTTAATTGCTTCTGGCCACAAGTAGCTAGGTAAGGAATATGCATTAAACATTGTCTTAGCCGCCTCTTGTAGGATACGATTTTTCCTTTCCACCATCCCATTTTATTGGGGTGTTCTAGGATAACAGAACTCATGCTTGTGCTCTTGTTATAAGCAAAATTTTGAAAAATTTGAATTTTCAAATTTCTACTATGATCACTACGGATCCTATTGATTTTGAGATTATTTTCATTTTCAACTCTTTTTCTAAAACCTAGGATTATTTATAAGGTATCATCCTTATGTTTCATAAAGTAAACCCATGTATACCTAAAAAAATCATCAACTATAACCAAACAATATTTATTACCATTTAATGATGGAGTGCTATAACAATCAAATAAATCTAAATGCAATACTTCTAAAGGTAATGAAGTACTAGTTAGAGTTTTACCCTTGTGTGATGATTTTGATTGCTTTTCTTCTTGACATGCATCACACAATTTGTCCTTGATGTATTTCACCTTTGGTAGCCCTTTCACTAGTTCCAACTTGGCTATCTTGGCAATGTTTTTCATATTGATATGTCCAAGCCTTCTATGCCATAGCCAACCTTTCTCTTCTTTTGACATAAGACACTTAGTAGAAATGTTAGAAGCATATGAAAGATAAACATAATAAATATTTGATTTTCTATATCCCACTAACATGCAATCTTCTAGGCTTTTGTGTTTAATTGTGTTTAGAGGATTTAAATTCTACTTTATAACCCGCATCACAAAGTTGACTAACACTTAGTAAATTAAACTTCATGCTTTCAACTAATAAGACTTTGTGAATGATAATTTTAGGGGATACCTCAATTGTGCCTTTACCTAAAATCTTGAGTTACTTACTATTTCCAAAGGACACGATTCTCTTCTTGACATACTCGATTGTGGAGAACTTGCTCACATCCCTGGTCATGTGTCTTGAGCATTCGCTAGACACAATCCACATACTTGGTTCACCTACCTAAACAACATGAAAAACAAACTCCTTTAGTACCCAAATATTTGGACAAGAAATATCAATCAAAAATTTCTTTGGGATCCAAGCTTTCTTCACCTTACTCTTAATTGTTGCTTTTCTATTAATTACAGAAATATAAGCAACTTCCTTATTCTTATGTTTGTATCCTATACCGACCTTGTTATAAATGATTCTTTGATCTCTATGTTGGGATGTATACTGAAAGCCTAGCTCTTTTGTATGAACATCTTTATTTTGAAATAAGAATCACATGATCATTGTTTGCATATTTTTATGGTTATGCAATATTGTCTAATACCTTACATTGTAGATAACATGGTGTGTGGTGTCACACGGGAGATCATGTTATCGGCTCCTTGTAAAGTATAAGTAAAGGCTCACAACCGAGATGGCTTTGGACAAACCATCGGAATGGTTGTAGTGTGATTTGGTATTGGTTTGTCTTGACCATAGAATCACACTAGTGCACTTTGTGTGTATTGAGCAGGACCGACACAGAGGTGATTCGATTTATTGCTGACTACATAATCGAATTGGACCTCAGATATTATTTAGTACATGCTCTTAATCCCGATATAATAACGGGCACATATACTTGGTACTCATCTCTTTGATTTACCAATGGGCGAGATTTATAGATTAAATCGATAGACTCGGTAAGTTGGGAGATGATATTATTTATATGGTGTGCCGTTGATTATAGGAGGAAACCATGTCCTATATATTAGGATGATGATGTCCCCTTGAGGAGCTCATAAGGTTCATCATGTAAACCCTGCAGGTGGACTTGGTCCGGCATGATGAAAAGGTTGAGTGGTACTACTCATGGAGTTAGATGTTGATTAATTAATGGTCGAAATTAATTAATTGTGGACATTCGAGATCTTAAACACGGGGAGAAAATGTACAAATAATATATGGAGCCCATATTATCATATGGGGGTTGGTGAGGTAGATCAATGATGGACCTTTAGTGGATTGGACCATCATTAGTGGATCGGACTTTATGTGGGCTTGATCAATGGGTGGCCAAGACCCAACTCCTCCTCATGGTCCCTAATGTAGCCCATTAGCACCTCAAGATGCTTAGATCCAATGGATAGAAACAAAACACTAAGATCCATTGGTAGAGATTAAATCTCTAAGATCCGACGGTTGAGATTAAATCTCTAGATCCGACGGTTGAGATTAAATCCCTAGAACCAATGGAGGAGATTAATTCATGACTTATCCCTAACTCTATAAAAGGAGGGCATGGGAAGTGGTTGTGGATAACATCATAGGGAGGGAGCAAGGCTTGGGCGGCAAGAATAGGGCAATCCTAGTTGAGATAGGATTGGAATTAGGGTTAGGGTTTGGAAGCAAGGGTGGCACCAAATAAGGCAAGTTTTCCTTCTTCTTCCTTGCCTTGTGGCCAACGTCCAGCAGCTATTCCAGCCCTTCCCAGCCCTTGGCCACGCCCAAAACACTCCCCTCTCTTCTCCTTAGGTGGTGGAAACAAGATATAGGGTTTCCCTTGGTGTCTTGGTAGTTTTCCATCATCTTCTTCTCCTTCTAGTTGGCCGGCGGCAAGAACTTCTATAGTTCTTTGTTGGTTGAGTTTTTGAAGGAGAAAAACATTGTTTCTCTTCTTCCTCTTGCTTGGGAAAAGCAAGGAAGGAAGTTTTGCGATCTAGGAGCTTGACTTTTGGTGGATCGTCGCCCACCACGGCGTCAAAGGAGGAGGGTCATACATTAGAAGACCAAGAGGTATAACTATTCTTCTATCTCTTTTATTCATTGCTTGTGTTTGTTTTTCAAAATATAAGCATGTTATATTTCTGTAAATAGGCTAAATAATACTTGGATCCCGAGTATAAATACAAAAACCGGCGATCCGGACATCGTCTATTCCGCGGCTACTCGTAGAATAGAGAATGGTCGCTTGAACAACTAGTTTGTTCAAGTGACCTCTCTAAATGAATAGCACGACGATGACTTGGTTGCTTTGGGAATCCCTTTTGTCTAGGATTAAATTTTTTAATCCGGGGACATCGAAGGGATCACCATGGTCAAGCAACCGAGGTGAAGGGGAAGCGAAGTTTCCCCTCACGGATCAACCCCAACAATTGGTATCAGAGCCAAGGATTCCGGTTTTGTGTGTTTAGGATTCGGTTAATTTTATGCACTTTTTCATATATTATATGTGCCGGATAATAGTAGGATATGCGTAGTTTAACTCTTTGGTTGCAGGCATAAGATCCGACTATTATGGCCGTGTGTGTGTATGTGATTGTATGTGTGTAAATATTTATTTTGTTGAATCCTCGGGGTTGACGAGGCTAGTATTTAGTTTTTTTTGTAAATTAAATACGGCATTGTTTAGCCGCTCTTTATTTTATTTTACTTTCGATCTAGATTCATGTACACTCCCTCGTGGAGTATAGGATCGATGGATGTAAATTAAAATAGGTTTTAGTCTCGGCTCGGATCTCCGGAGGGCTTGTACATGGCGTAGGAGGAGCGGACGAGATGGCGATGCGACAGGAGCCATATTGAAGACAAAGGCCATAATAGTTGGAAAATAATTTATTTTCATATTTATTGCTTTTGTTTGATATGCATGTAGGAAAATTCCTCATTTTAATTTACTAAGTGGGAGAGGATATTTTAATTAATTCCCGGCCTCCATTACAATTTGACGTGTGATGCAACAAACTTGCGTCGGCTCACAGTGCCTTCCTCCTGCGGATGGGTTTATTTGCGGATCACTAGGTCAAATAATGGTTATAGGAAATTATCTAGGAGCGTGTGTACTTCCCAGTAAGGCACATAATCGAAATAATTCCCTTAGTATCGTGTAATGGTGCACACTTAGATGCAAATAAAAGTATCCTCCCCATCAGTCACTTTGCTTTTATTTGTAGGGCCAAAGAGGAACCAACTATTAATTTTATTTGTCAAAAGTAAGGTTGACAAGATAATAAAATTAATGGGTAAAACCTCCTCTTACAAATGTAGAATTTGTATCGTCCACACTATGCGTGGCATGCGATATTCTCGGTGTTTTGAGGTGTTGGTTGATATCAAAATTTTATTGTTTGAGGAATCAATAATTTTTGAAATCTAATGTAATGATCTATGTGATTCTTAGGATTTTCAAAATGACTTTCAGTCCACTTGGTATGATACTAAAGGAAAATAAACATACTATGCCCAAATAATGTTGATTGGAAAAGAATCTAGATATTGTCATAACTGTTGAGGAATACAAATATGTACTCCTCGAAGAGTGCCCTCCCAAGCCTACGAGATAATTACAGGGAAAGGAGAGAGAGCTATAGGAAGTGGAACAAGGCGATGAGATGGCACGGTGTTACATTTTGGCATCTATGTCAAATGTACTCAACATCGACATCAAGCCATGCCTTGCCTATGATATGATGCTCAATCTCAAGGAGCTTTTGAACACGAATCAGCTGCGAGGCAGAGGCCATGAAACTTGATGGCGACCACCATGATCGAGGAACACAGTGAGGATCATGTTCTCAAGATGATGGCTCATTTGAATGGTGGAGGTCCTAGGAGTGAGATCGATGGAAACCAGTCGATATCATACTCGATCTCTTAGGAGTTTTGAGCGCCACCAACTACAACATGAACAAGAGGTTGTATTCATTGGCGGAACTTCTGACAGAACTCCAGGCGGCAGAGGGACTATTTCGTCAGAGTGCTCAGGTGCATGCCGTGATGACCCAGAAGGTTTCTGCTTCTAAGCCGAAAGGCAAGAAGAAGAAGAAACAAACCGGGGCAAAGGCGGTGGGAGGTACTCAGGGAGGAGTGAAGAAGCCGAAAGGCAAGTGCTTCACTTGTAAGCAGACTGGACACTGGAAGAAGGACTGCCCCAACCGCAAGAACAAAGGTATATCTTTTGGACTAGTCGTTGAAACATGTTTAGCGGTGTTATCTACCGGCACCTGGTGTGTAGATACGGGAGCCACTGATCATGTCTGCAATACTTTGGTGGGTTCCAGAAACCGACAGGTCAAGGGGAGATTACCGTGTACTTGGGCGATGCCACAAAGGTGGCGGCTGTTGCAGTGGGAGACGTTCATTTATCTTTTGAGAAAAATAAACTTTTGGTTCTTAAGAATTGTCTTTATGTACCCTTATTTAGAAAGAATTTAATTTCAATTTCTAAATTGTTTATGGATGGATATTCTATTTCTTTTAATGATAGAGTTGTTATAAGAAGGAATAGGGACATTATCTGTTCGGGTACATTGATAGGAAATTTGTACACACTTGAACCAAAACCTCCCACGATGCAAATTGAAGTTAATAACTCATCTTCTAAATCCAATAAGAGAAAAGAACCTTCGAAGATGAACCAAACATATCTTTGGCATCTTAGGCTTGGTCACATTAACCTAAGCAGGATTCAAAGGTTGATAGCTGATGGACCTTTGGGCTCATTAGTGGTGGAGGATCTCCCAACCTGTGAATCTTGCTTGGAGGGTAAGATGACCAAGAGGCCTTTCAAGGCCAAGGGGTATAGAGCCAAAGATATGTTAGAAATGGTTCATTCTGATTCGTATGGTCCTATGTCTATCCTGGCAAGAGGTAGTTTTGAATATTTCGTCTTTTTCATAGACAATTATTCAAGATGACACTACGATCTGATCGTGGTGACGAGTACCTCTTGGGAGAGTTTAGGAATTACCTATCAGAGGTTGGGATTCAATCTCAATTGTCTGCATCTGGCACACCCCAGCAGAATGGTGTAGAAGAGCGAAGGAATAGGACTCTTATAGAGATGGTTAGATCGATGATGAGTTATTCTGACTTGCCAGACTCGTTCTGGGGATATGCTCTAGATACGGCGGTGTACATTCTGAACTTGGTTCCATCTAAATCAGTGCCTTCTACTCCCACAGAGTTGTGGACCGGGCGAAAGCCTAGTCTAAGACATATTCGGATATGAGAGAGTCCAGCACATGTGCTGAAGGCAGATGATGGTAAGTTGGAACCTCGTACAAAAGTGCGCTTGTTCGTTGGCTATCCTAGATGAACGAAGGGTGGATTGTTTTATAGTCCTAGAGATCAGAGAGTGATCGTTAGCACGAATGCCAGATTTCTAGAGGAGGACTATGTGATGAACCACAAGCCCACGAGTAAAATTGTTCTGGAGGAGTTAAAAGGGAAAGTCACTTCTTTAGTACCACCGGTACAAGAGGATATACCACATGTCACTGCACCGCGTGTCACAGAGGATACACAAGTGATGTCTCATCGTAGTGGGAGGGTTGTGAGACAGCCTGATAGATTCATGTTCTTGGGAGAATCTTTCGATTTGGTCCTCAAGTAACATGAACATGATCCCTGGACATATGACGAGGCAATCCAAGATAAAGATGCACTATCTTGGCAAAGTGCAATGAATACTGAGATTGAATCTATGGATTCAAGTCAGGTTTGAGAGCTCTTATGCATAGCAGCTCATATGGATTATGAGGTGTGGCATATGGATATCAAGAAAGCTTTCCTTAATGGAAGTCTTGAGGAAACCATCTATATGAAGCAACCAGAGGGATTCATTGCTAAGGGCAAAGAGCATCTTGTGTGTAAGCTTAATCGGTCCATTTATGGATTGAAGCAAGCTTCAAGATCTTGGAACATCCGCTTTGATGAGATAATCCAGTCTTATGGATTTATTCAAAGTCTGGATGAGTCTTGTGTATACAAGAGATGTGACGGAAACGTAGTGGTATTTCTTGTACTATACGTAGATGACATTTTGGTGGTTGGCAACAACATCGAAGTGTTATCAGACGTAAGGGTATGGTTGTCCAAACAGTTTGATATGAAGGACTTGGGAGAGGTGAGACACATCCTTGGGATCAAGGTTATAAGGGATCGCAGGAAAAGGATGTTGTGCTTATCCCAAGCTTCATACATAGACACGATTATGGAGCGTTTTAGCATGCAGAACTCCAAGAAGGGTTTTCTACCTTTCAGGCATGGAGTACCTCTATCTAAGGAGATATGTCCTAGATCATTTGAGTAGATAGAGGAGATGAAGGCGGTTCCTTATGCTTCGGCAGTAGGAAGCCTCATGTATGCGATGCTCTGTACGAGACCAGATATCTGCTTTGCCGTGGGCATGGTCAGCAGATATCAGAGTAATCCAGGACAGGGATATTGGACTGCGGTAAAGCATATATTGTAGTGCCTGAGAAGGACTAGGGATTATATGCTAGTTTACCGGGCAGACCAATTACTCCCTGTGGGTTACACGGATTCCGATTTCCAATCTGATAGGGATAACAGTAAGTCTACCTCAGGTTTTGTGTTTACTTTGGGAGGTGGAGCCATTGTATGGAGGAGTGCCCAGCAGAAATGCGTGGCGGACTCCACCATGGAAGCTGAGTATGTGGCAGCCTATGAGGCGGCCAAAGAAGTTGTATGGCTCAGGAACTTCCTGATGGACTTGGATGTGATTCCTGGTTTGCCCAGAACTATCACAATTTATTGTGATAATAGTGGTGCAGTTGCAAACTCGAAGGAACCACGAGCCCATAAGGCTAGTAAACACATAGAGCGCAAGTACCACCTGATACGAGAAATCGTAAAGGAGGTAGAAGTTGTTGTCGCCTAGATTGCATCAGAGGATGACCTGGTAGACCCTTTCACTAAGGCCCTTCTAGCGAGAGCTTTGATAGGCATGTGGAGGGAAGGGGAATCAGATGTATGGCAGTATAAGGACAGCATAGTCTTTTAGTATAAGTGGGAGATTGTTGGGATGTATACTGAAAGCCTAGCTCTTTTGTATGAACATCTTTATTTTGAAATAAGAATCACATGATCATTGTTTGCATATTTTTATGGTTATGCAATATTGTCTAATACCTTACATTGTAGATAACATGGTGTGTGGTGTCACACCGGAGATCATGTTATCGGCTCCTTGTAAAGTATAAGTAAAGGCTCACAACCGAGATGGCTTTGGACAAACCATCGGAATGGTTGTAGTGTGATTTGGTATTGGTTTGTCTTGACCATAGAATCACACTAGTGCACTTTGTGTGTATTGAGCAGATCGACAGAGGTGATTCGATTTATTGCTGACTACATAATCGAATTGGACCTCAGATATTATTTAGTACATGCTCTTAATCCCGATATAATAACGGGCACATATACTTGGTACTCATCTCTTTGATTTACCAATGGGCGAGATTTATAGATTAAATCGATAGACTCGGTAAGTTGGGAGATGATATTATTTATATGGTGTGCCGTTGATTATAGGAGGAAACCATGTCCTATATATTAGGATGATGATGTCCCCTTGAGGAGCTCATAAGGTTCATCATGTAAACCCTGCAGGTGGACTAGGTCCGGCATGATGAAAAGGTTGAGTGGTACTACTCATGGAGTTAGATGTCGATTAATTAATGGTCAGTAAATTAATTAATTGACGGACATTCGAGATCTTAAACACGGGGAGAAAATGTACAAATAATATATGGAGCCCATATTATCATATGGGGGTTGGTGAGGTAGATCAATGATGGACCTTTAGTGGATTGGACCATCATTAGTGGATCGGACTTTATGTGGGCTTGATCAATGGGTGGCCAAGACCCAACTCCTCCTCATGGTCCCTAATGTAGCCCATTAGCACCTCAAGATGCTTAGATCCAATGGATAGAAACAAAACACTAAGATCCATTGGTAGAGATTAAATCTCTAAGATCCGACGGTTGAGATTAAATCTCTAGATCCGACGGTTGAGATTAAATCCCTAGAACCAATGGAGGAGATTAATTCATGACTTATCCCTAACTCTATAAAAGGAGGGCATGGGAAGTGGTCGTGGATAACATCATAGGGAGGGAGCAAGGTTTGGGCGGCAAGAATAGGGCAATCCTAGTTGAGATAGGATTGGAATTAGGGTTAGGGTTTGGAAGCAAGGGTGGCACCAAATAAGGCAAGTTTTCCTTCTTCTTCCTTGCCTTGTGGCCAACGTCCAGCAGCTATTCCAGCCCTTCCCAGCCCTTGGCCACGCCCAAAACACTCCCCTCTCTTCTCCTTAGGTGGTGGAAACAAGATATAGGGTTTCCCTTGGTGTCTTGGTAGTTTTCCATCATCTTCTTCTCCTTCTAGTTGGCCGGCGGCAAGAACTTCTATAGTTCTTTGTTGGTTGAGTTTTTGAAGGAGAAAAACATTGTTTCTCTTCTTCCTCTTGCTTGGGAAAAGCAAGGAAGGAAGTTTTGCGATCTAGGAGCTTCGACTTTTGGTGGATCGTCGCCCACACGACGTCCAAAAGGAGGAGGGTCATACATTAGAAGACCAAGAGGTATAACTATTCTTCTATCTCTTTTATTCATTGCTTGTGTTTGTTTTTCAAAATATAAGCATGTTATATTTCTGTAAATAGGCTAAATAATACTTGGATCCCGAGTATAAATACAAAAACCGGCGATCCGGACATCGTCTATTCCGCGGCTACTCGTAGAATAGAGAATGGTCGCTTGAACAACTAGTTTGTTCAAGTGACCTCTCTAAACGAATAGCACGACGATGACTTGGTTGCTTTGGGAATCCCTTTTGTCTAGGATTAAATTTTTTAATCCGGGGACATCGAAGGGATCACCATGGTCAAGCAACCGAGGTGAAGGGGAAGCGAAGTTTCCCCTCACGGATCAACCCCAACACTATAAGGATCATATCAAGATATTTTGAACCACTAGTAAACTTTTTTAAACAAACTTTTAATTCACAAACTTCAGTCTTAAGATTTTCATTCACCTTCCTAAACATGCATGAATCATCACATAAGGATTCTTCATTCCTAATTGCTTTAATTTCTACCTTCAAGTCCTTAATCCAAGATTTTGACTTGTCTAATCCATTCTTAAGATAAGCAATAGTTTTATATAAATGTTCTACTTTAGGGGAGTCATTTACCTCATCGTCACTAGATGATGATTCGTCGCTTGATGAGGCTTCTTCTTGGCTTGATTTGTTGGAGTCATTCCCCAATGCCATGAGTGCCACATGACGTGTTATGTGGCAAAGCTCATCATCGTTGGATGAGTCCTCCACGCTTTGAGTGTCCCAAGTTGTTTGAGCCACCATAGCCTCCTCCTCCTCCTTCTTCTCCTTCTTGTCCTTTTTCTTCTTTTTGTGTTCTTCCTTCTTCTTGAGCTCTGGGCAATTTGGCTTGGTATGCCCCTTATTGTTGCATCCATAGCAAATGACATTAGTATTAAAATTCGAATTACCACTAGATTTACCTCTTGTAGATCAGAACATCTTCTGTTGGTGCAATCGGCCCAGGTCACGATTGACCAGGACTCGAGTTTGACTCGAGTGATGTTTTGATGTTTCGACAAAAACATATGACAATGTAATTGGCATCGTAAAGTCCAAGCGAGAGTCTTGGCAGCATAAGTCCAATGGTTGGCGGCGTAAAGTCCAAGCGGAGTCTTGGCGGCGTAAGTCCAAAGTGCCTTGGCGGTGTAAACACCATTAGCATGACATAGCTGATGGAAGCACCTAAAGGCTAGCGTGATGGATGAACAAGTCATGGATGACTTGGAGGGATCCGAGAGGCGTGAGGCTGATGGAGGTGTCTAGAAGGCTTAGGTCTAGGCTAAGGGTGGTCTAGCAAGTATGGGGGAACCATACTTGGGTTAAAACCTCATGTTTGAGGTGTGCCAGTCGACTAGTGCCATGTGGCAGTCGACTGGACTGAGTCAACTAGGGTTAGACTGTGGGAAGTGGCCTAGCAGTCGACTGCCACTGTTAGGCAGTCGACTGATGGACGAGCAATCGACGGATTATGTTATCAGTCGACTGATGCTCAGATTTTCGGCCATAGAATGGAGTCTCACTCGACTGCTAAGATGAGCAGTCGAGTGATGGCTCATCAGTCGACTGATGGTCATGATCAGTCAACTGATGTCATAGCCGTTGGATTTTTCCAGCGTGGATTACACCGTTGTCTCACAACAACAGTGTGATTAGTCGACTGATGGTCCCGAGCAATCGACTGATCAACCTTTTCCAGCACAGGTTGAAGCTATATAAGGAACTCGTGATGGAGGAAAAGATAGCAATTTTTCTTGAGAGAAATTGAAGGGGGAAGTTGGTGCTTTCCAGTCCTTCAAAGCTAGTTCAAGGCAATCAAAGATCAAGCAATCCAAAGCTCTTGTAAAGTGTTTTTCCTTTACTTGCATTTGTATTTGCTTGTTTACTTTGTATTACTTGTTGTAATTCATTGTACGAGGTTTCTCCACCTCCGACTTGTTGTTGAGAAGGAGCTTTATTGCTTTGTGGTGTTTGTGGCATCGCTAGGGTTCGTACGAACCCAATCCGTGGAGTAGGAACCGTTATGGTTCCGAACCATGTTATATCGTGTGTGTTGTGATTGTATCTTGTGTTTGTATTTGTTATTGTTTATTCCGCTGCGTACTAACAAGATTGTAGACAAGCAACGCGAACGAATTCCATCTACGTACGGTCAAACGCTATTCCCCCCTCTAGCCGTTCCAATATTCCTAACAAGTGGTATTAGAGCCCGGGGCTCTTCTACGGACTAGCCGCCCGGAGCTAAAACAAAAGGCTAGAGGGTGAAGATGGAATTCCAAGACAAGCTTGGATGGGATATCAATACTCCACCTCCATATGATCCAGAAGATTTTCTGGCGTGGAGAGCAAGAATGGAAACATTCTTGATGATGAACATAGAGGATTGGTTCATCCTCATTGAAGGCCTTGAACCCCCTAGGGATAAGAAGGAAAATGTCCTAAAATTGAAAAAGTTGACCCAAGAGCAACGTCAAAAGCTCAAGACTGAAGTTAAGGTAACGAAACTTTTGGAAGATTTAATCCCTAATGATGTTTTGTGCAAGCTAGGGGATTACATGTATGCCAAGGAGCTATGGAGAAAATTGGCAAGATTCCATGAGGAGGGTTCATCCTCAAGTGAAAGTGAGGAATCAGAAGTTGAGATGGAATAAACTTCCGGATTGGAGAAAGAAGAAGTAGAAGAGGTGGAAGAAGCATCTACTTCTAGGATTGAGGAGGAGAGACCATCCTCTACACCGGAGCAACCTCAAGAAGAGCCTTCAACATCCGATCAAGATGAGGAAGCTCAAAATTCAACTCCGGCACCTACCAACACCCTAGGTAACTCAAACACTTTATTTTCAAATAAAAATCATATATTGTGCTTTGAGTGTAGGGAGTATGGGCATTACAAGAGCAAATGCTCAAAGAAGCCTAAGAAAGCTCCTCCGGCGCCTAAGAGTCAACAAAAGTCAACGGATGCCGGTTCCCAAAATATCAAGAGCAAGGAGCACATCATATGCTTCAAATGCAATGCAAAAGGACATTATAGGAATCAATGTCCTAGGGGAAGCAAAAAGATCAAAGAAGAAGCATCACAAGTAGGGGGAGCCACTAAGGCAAACCCTAAGGTACATTTAAATAATGCTCCGTCTAATTTAAACGTTAAAAAGCATGCTAGAACTAATTTTAGCAATTTTGCTATGTATCATAAAGAGCATGCTAGAAATAACAAACATATTTGTTTAGAAGCTAAGAATGTTCACCTTAAGAATAAGGAGAAATTTGGGACTAATGTCCCTAGAAAAATCATACCTAGGGAATCTATTAAGAAAATACAAGAACATCTAGGTTTTAACCCTAAATGGACTAGGCATATGCCTAGGAAGTACAATGCCCATGGTTTAAATCAAAATTCTAAAATTGGGCAATTAGAAAAAGAAAATCAAGTCTTGAGGTCAAGGCTTGAAAAACTTGAAAAGACCCTTAACATTATGCAAAATCAAATTAAAGGGTCTAATGGTCAAACTCCTAGGTCAAGAAGTCAAAGTCAACATCTAGGACCTAAGAGTCAAAAGTCAACCAAGGACAAGAATGGTTTGGGTCACAAACCTAAGTCCAAGGTGACTTATCATAGTGTTCCATTTGACTATGGAACATTAACTAGGTCTAGAAAGACCAAGGTCAATGGGGAAGTTATCCCTAGAGTTGACCAAGGTTTGTGCCTAGTGGCCAAGGTTTCAAAGAAACCTAGGGTGGCCACTAAGAAGGTTGTTAGGAAGGCAATTCCTAAGGTTAACCTAGGCAAGACCAAAATGACCAAGGCTAATAAGCCTAGGAAAGTCATTAGGAAGGTATCTAAGGAGGTTATCCCTAAGGAATACCTAATTAACCCTAGGAGCTCAAATCATTTTTGGGTTCCTAAGAGCGTGATTGACTCACGCTAGGTGGATTTAGGATGTGCCAATGCTAATTGAGAAGTTTGATAAAATGATCAAAATTGACACAATCTAGATTTAGAGATCATAGTGTGTAACTTTGATTGTTGGCACACTTCAAGAGTTCGTGTAAAAGTAACATCAAGAGCGATACTCAAGTGTCACACAACTTGATGTCTTGTACTCACCATGCTTCATATGTTTTACCATATGTTTGCATGGAAGGAATGTTTAGGATGGATTGCATCTCACAAAACAAGTCTTTTACCTTGATTGTGTATTTTAACACTTAGAAAGGGTGAGATGTTAGGATTTGGAAATCATTGAATGTTAATGTTTGCAAAAATGGAATAAAACATTAAAAATACATTAACAAATATATGAATATAAGTATAACATCAATACATTCGATATACAAGATAAACATGATAAAATGGAACCAATTAGATGAAGAAAAACTGAAATCGATATCGACCGATAACACCGAGCGCCGATACGATACGGCCCGAAAAGAAGCTTCATGACTCGACGATAACATCACCGATCGATGGTACTGCTCACCGAGGCCGAGGGTCATCGGCCGAGTGCTCGGCAAGGCCGATTGATGTGCATATCACCGATCGATGAGCAACATCACGATCGATGCTACTCAGAGCACATCACGTATGGTTCGAATCGATTCACGAGCCGGATCGGATCGATCACCGCTCAGAAACTCGGTAATAAACCGCGATCACGATCGATGCTCATCGCCGATCAGATCGCGATTTTATAACGCCGAACCGCTTAGGTTCGGGCCTTCATGCAACGCGACTTCAGTTTCTTCTTCTCCTCTCCGATCGCTCTTCTTCTCCGACCAAGTCTTCCGGCCGTGCCAACCGCCCAAAGTGTTAGGTTTGATAGATAACCCTCTCCTCTTCCATTTTTTCACTTGTTTCGAGCCCTAGTTCACATGTTTTAGGGTGTATTTTTCTTTGTTCCGATTAGGGTTCCAGCGTCTGAGTTCTCAAGCGAGTTTTCCGGTGACCTCCCAGCAACATCTGAGTTTTCTCTCCGGCCACACCTTCAAATGGCGCCTAAGTAACAATTTTTTACCCAAGCCCTAATTTTCATTTCCGTTATAATTTAGGTTTATCTAATCATGTATTATTGCCCTTGCATGTCATATCATACATTGCATTCATAATAGGAGAGCCCGTAGGAATGATCCACCTGAGGGTGAATCTCGATTGTACCAACCAATGTTGGTTAGGTACATCGACAGGGATTTTTTCAACCGTCATTGTAGTGATGTCATGGAGTTAATTTCATACTATAGTCTCATGAAAGTCGTCCTATGCACCCATCCTATTAACGACGACCTTCTTAAGGAATTTTATCAAAACCTAAAGAAAGTGGATGACGGACCTACTTACACTACTCGCATTGCAAAACGCGAGTTAGAGTTCACTCCTGCGATACTGCAGGAGTTTCTCGAGTGTAAGCCCTCAGATGACACTTTTATCTGTTACCCTACCATGGATTTCCCTTTACCAGAGCCCTTTGCCCATATCTCTATGGAGTCCATGCATGAGCACATTTTTGGTTATCCTCGTCCACCGGCCCAAAACTTATTTCCTATCACTGAGTTGTCTGCACCTGACAATGTCCTTTACAAGGTCATTGTTGGGTGTTTTCTTCCCATTGTCACTCGGGGTCTGGCCAAGATTCAGCCTCCCCATCTCTTTCTACTATACGCCATGCGTCATAGGTTAGATATTAACTTTGCATTAAACATGTTCCACTGCATTGTGCATTTCATTTCCCCTGTACAAGGGAAAGTGCATATGCCTTTTGGTTATATCATTACCGCATGGTTAGAGTCCGTAGGCATCAACATCCATAGGGGTTCTCTGAGAGCGCTATCGGAGGTGTACGATCGTGATATCCAGAATTTCTCGCTAGCAAAGCTACTGGATGGGGCTGACAGATGGAGTTGGGCGCCACGACCACCACCCGTGGCACGCAGAGAGCATCCTCCAAGACCTGCAGAGATGAGAGGACTACGAGGCCAGTTTCTTGTCCCTATATACCGCTGTTCGGCGAGAAACGACATATCATGTCTTAGGTCGATAATGCCACTGAAGTACAATAAACTCAAAGTTCTAGAATTTTGATTAGCAATACGTAACCGGAACGAAGTGCGGGCCAAGCATCCCTCGGCGCACGTCTTGATAGGATGGAGGAGCGTCAGCTCGATATGTTAGAGATGATGCGTGCCTAGACCCTGAGTCAGCAGCCTCTTCCACTGCCACCTCCTGCAGACGATTAGATATTTAGGATGTTAGATTTTCTTTTGTTGTCAGTTTCTGTAGTGAGATTGAGCATAGCCAATCTCGATTTTGAATGTAAAAGACTAAAATTTTTAAGTTAAATGAAATTTTTGTTTATGAAAATCTCGTGTGTTTGGATGAGTACTTGTATGATTGTATTGCTTATGAAAGTTGATATATCATGACATGAAATTGCATCCTATCATATATCATGTCATGTTATTGCTTAGGATTATTTTAGATGTCATGTGTTCTTAAATTTCATCATATGCCATGACATCATGATCATTGGTCATGTTTTTATTTTTCCATCACTATGCCATGATCAATTCATGCATTAATTTGATTGAACATTGATTTAAGGAAAATGACATGACTTGAAGTCTCACTTATAAGAGAATCAAGTAGGATTGCCTAGGAAATGCATGAAACCCTAAATAAAGTGAACCAAAACCCACATCTCACATCACATTGACATGTATGTGTATTTATACACCCTAGATACATGTGAGATGCTAGGATAATAAGTTAGGTTCAAGGTGCATAGGTAGTGCATCTAGATGAACTCAAACTTATTTTAATTATCACCAAGAATCATAAGGAAAGCTAATATACAAGCTATGTATATTTAGCAAATAAATTATGGTTCAAAATAGGTTTTCAAAAACATTTTAAAATCAATTTAGAAAACCTTGGTGAAATCTATCTTTTGATAGCCATCATCATTGTAGAAGTTGATACAAAGTGGATCAAAAACTTTAAAGTTTTTAATAGTTTTGAACTTTGTACCAATCTCCTATTTCAATGGTAAAAATATTTTTCCAAAATTTTTCACTGATTGTATGTGTGATAAGTAATATACGTATCAAGTTTCGTGATTTTTTAATTTACGTAGAATTACTTATGAATTTCCAAAAGTTGAGTCTGATTTTTGAAAATCAGATTTTCAGTTATCAGTCGACTGCCGCCACAGTGCAGTCGACTGATGGGTAGCATTTGAACTCGACTGCAGCGTTGTATCACTCGACTGTTGCCTCGTGCCAGTCGACTGATGGACACATCAGTCGACTGGTATCTGACAGAGTCGACTGATAGCCTGATTTTGGGGTTACCAAAGTTGTTTAACCCGATTTCAGCTGCGGTTAAGGTCCCTAACCACTCCTAACCCTAGGATATGCTTTGGGAAGCATAATGAAGGGTGAAAATCCATTGGATATGAATTAGGAGAAGTATTTAGGGTTTGTATCAATTTTAAGGTGTTGGAAAGTTCAATGTTGAATTTCTAACCTTAATTTTGATGGCTTAAAGTTCCTATTGGCTTAGGGACTTCCCAAGGACATTGTTGGTGCAATGGTCAAGGGGGAGCAAGCCTTTAGGGGGAGGGATCCATCTTGGGATGATGGATGTGTTTTTTTTCTCCTTGAAAAGGAGAGGTTATTGGGAGAGTTTCATCAATTGGGAAATTGATGGTTTTGTTTATATACCTATTTTGGAAATTAGGAGAGTGAATAGGATTGCCTCTCTTGAGTGATATGGGACTTATCACTAGGAAGATGGTAGGCATCCTAGGTATCTTTAGACCAAAGGGGGAGATTGTAAGATCTCATTGGGACGTGAGACATTGACCTCCTTGGAGCGGTCACCTTTTTTGATGTATGTCAAAAAGGGGGAGAATGTTTGGGGGAGAACATTTGAAAAATAGTTAAGATTACCAATTTGGGATAATTGGTAAGAAATTTGAGTTAGTGTTCTAACTCAATAATTTGCTTGGTTTTTGTCAAACATCAAAAAGGGGGAGATTGTTGGTGCAATCGGCCCAGGTCACGATTGACCAGGACTTGAGTTTGACTCGAGTGATGTTTTGATGTTTCGACAAAAACATATGACAATGTAATTGTCATCGTAAAGTCCAAGCGGGAGTCTTGGCAGCATAAGTCCAATGGTTGGCGGTGTAAAGTCCAAGCGGAGTCTTGGCGGCGTAAGTCCAAAGTGCCTTGGCGGTGTAGACACCATTAGCATGACATAGCCGATGGAAGCACCTGAAGGCTAGCACGATGGATGAACAAGTCATGGATGACTTGGAGGGATCCGAGAGGCGTGAGGCTGATGGAGGTGGCTAGAAGGCTTATGTCTAGGCTAAGGGTGGTCTAGCAAGTATGGGGGAACCATACTTGGGTTAAAACCTCATGTTTGAGGTGCCATGTGGCAATCAACTAGGGTTAGGCTGGGAAGTGGCCTAGCGATCGCCGCTGATAAATGATCGGTGATTATGTTATCAGTCGACTGATGCTCGGATTTTCGACCACAGAATGGAGTCTCACTCGACTGCTTAGACGAGCAGTCAAGTGATGGCTCATCAGTCGACTGATGGTCATGATTAGTCGACTGATGTCCTAGCCGTTGGATTTTTCCAGCGTGGATTACACCGTTGTCTCACAGCAACAGTGTGATCAGTCGACTGATGGTCCCGAGCAGTCGACTGATCAACCTTTTCCAGCACAGGTTGAAGCTATATAAGGAGCTCGTGATTGAGGAAAAGATAGCAATTTTTCTTGAGCGAAATTGAAGGGGGAAGTTGGTGCTTTCCAGTCCTTCAAAGCTAGTTCAAGGCAATCAAAGATCAAGCAATCCAAAGCTCTTGTAAAGTGTTTTTCCTTTACTTGCATTTGTATTTCACTTGTATTTGCTTGTTTACTTTGTATTACTTGTTGTAATTCATTGTACGAGGTTTCTCCACCTCCAACTTGTTGTCGAGAAGGAGCTTTATTGCTTAGTGGTGTTTGTGGCATCGCTAGGGTTCGTACGAACCCAATCCGTGGAGTAGGAACCGTTATGGTTTCGAACCACGTTATATCGTGCGTGTTGTGATTGTATCTTGTGTTTGTATTTGTTATTGTTTATTCCGCTGCGTACTAACAAGATTGTAGACAAGCAACGCGAATGAATTCCATCTACGTACGGTCAAACGCTATTCACCCCCCCTCTAGCCGTTCCAATATTCCTAACATCTTCTTCACATCTCCTTTTGTAATTCTTCTTGATTTTTCCCCAAACTTCTTGACATAGTGGGCTATTTCATTTATCGATAACCCTTCATTGCTACTTGATGGTTCATCCTCCGATTCGGATGAAGATGATTCTTCCTTCTTCTCCTTCTTCTTTATTTCCCTTCTTTTCTACAAAGAGATCAGTTAAACCTTTTTCCTTGGAAGATATGTTAGTTTGCTTGTGTAATTCAAATTAACAAAATAATTCATCAATTTTAATCAAAGAGAGGTCTCTAGAAACCTTAATAGCATCCACCATTGATGCCCATAAGGTGGTTCTAGGAAAAGCTTGAAGTACATAGCGTACCAAGTCTCGGTTGTCTAATTTCTCACCTATGATGTGGAGTTCATTAACAATCTATTTAAACCTTCCATGCATTTGACTTAAGGTTTCATGGGTCTTCATGGAAAAGGTTTGGAGTTGTCCAATCAACTGTTGGTGCAATTAGCCCAGGTCATGATTGACCAAACTCGAGTTTGACTCAAGTAGTGTCTTGATGTTTGATAATGAGTTGACCATTGTTTGACAATGGTTTTACCATATCATGGAAAGTCCAAGTCATGGGTAAGTGGCAATGGTAAAGTCCAAGTCTTGAGTACTTGGCATGAAAAGTCCAAGTCATGGGTACTTGGCAATGGTAAAGACCAAGTCTTGAGTACTTGCCATGGAAAGTCCAAGCATGGGTCTTGGCAAGGAAAAGTCCAACATGGAGTTGGCATGGAAAGTCCAAGGGTGTAGTCTTGTCCACGTAAGTCCAAGTGTGTAGTCTTGGCGGTGAAAGTCTAAGTCATAGGTACTTGGAAATTGGAAAGTCCAAGGGTTGATATTGGCAGCATAAAGTCCAAGGGTGGAGTCTTGGTAATATAAGCCCAATTGTTTGGCGGCGTAAAGTTTAAGCGTGTGTCTTGGCAGCGTAAGCCCAAATGTGTCTTGGCGGTGTAGACCAGCTCATTATGATAATAGCCGATGGAAGCACCTGAAGGCTAGCGTATGGATGAACAAGTATGGATGACTTAGAGGGATCCGATAGGCGTGAGGCTGACGGAGGTGGCTAGAAGGCTTAGGTCTAGGCTAAGGGTTGTCTAGCAAGTATGAGGGCATCATACTTGAGGTTAAACCTCATGTTTGAGGTTTGTTAGTCGACTGGAGCTATGGACCAGTCGACTGGTACATAAAGTGTTTTGACACTTGGCAGCCGAGTCGACTTATGGCAGTCGACTGGGATTATGACCAGTCGACTGCTGGGAGTCGACTGACATTCGACTGTGGCAAAGTGGCCTTGGCAGTCGACTGCCCTTCATCAGTCGACTACTATGGAGGGAAGTCGACTAATGGTTGCAGTTTCGGACATAGAATATTTCTGAGTTGACTGCTGAGTAAGGGCAATCAACTTGAGGCTATGAGAAGTCCACTGATGGGTGTGACCAGTCGACTACTAGGCATCCATTGGAGCTTTTCCAATGTGGATTAAATCATTATGAGACAACGACTACAAGTGCAGTCGACTGATGGGTATGAGCAGTCGACTGCTAGGTGCGAAATTAGCCCGATGCAGATTATAAAAGAAGCTAAAAAGGGAGGATTTTGTAGCGACTTTCTTGGGCGATTTGAAGGGGAATAGTTGGTGCTTTCCAGCCCTTCAAGGCTAGTCCAAGGCGATCAATAAGTAAGCATTCAAAGAAATCATTTGTAAAGTTTTCTTTACGTTATTTGTTGTATTTACTTTATATTTTCTTGTTGTATCTTGTTTACTTTTTTAATCGCTTGTAATAGGTTTTCTCTACCTCTGGTGTGTCACCGAGAAGGAGTATTTGGTTAGTGGTGGTGTTTGCATCGCTAGAGCTCATTTGAGCTCAATCCATGGAGTAGGAACCCTAAGGTCCAAACCATGTTATATTCGTGTGTTGTAATTATCTTTGTGTATTTGTATTCCGCTGTGTTAATGATAAGTATAGGCAATCAAGCATGAGCGATTTCTGTCAATTTACAGTAAGCGCCATTCAACCCCCTCTAGCGCTCACCGAAGTTCCTACAATTGATATCAGAGTGAGGACACTCTTTATTGGCTTCACATCCGAGGGAGCATGCTAGAGGAAGAAGATGATGATTGAAGAAAGATTGCGAGATGATATCAACGTGCCACCACCATACGAAATCTATGGAGCAAAGGATTTTGAGCTATGGGCGATAAGGATGAAATATTTCCTTATGTGCTATTATGATAATTGGATTATTGTGATAGTAGGGTTCGACGCTTCAAAGGACGAAGAAGGAAAAAATCTTAAGAAGAAGAAGTGGAGCAAAGAACAACTCCGATACTACAACATAAATAACAAGGTGATGGGTATATTACATAGTGTAATCCCTAATGATGTTTTGTGTAAATTAGGAGATTATAAGGATGCCAAGGAGCTTTGAAGCAAGCTTGATAAGATCCATGAAGAACCCTCAATGGCTCAAGAGATAGAGGAGCCCAAGGAACAAGAATGCTCTTCGGCTCAATTGGACAAGGAGACCGAAGAAGCAAGCTCTTCCTCACAAGGAAGTAAGGATTCGAAAGTTGAGAAGGAGTCAACATCCAGATTGGTGGAAGAAGTAGAATTGGAGGAAGCCTCCACCTCTAGGATTGAGGGGGAGGATATTAGATCACTGGAGCTGGAGCAAAATCAAGAAATAACTTCTACCTCCGATCAAGAAGATGAAGAATCTCACAATTCCACCACCACCCTAGGTAACTCAAGCATTTTAATTATAAATAAAAATCATATCATATGCTTTGAGTGTAGGGAAGTTGGGCATTACAAGAGTAAGCGCCCAAAATTGGCTAAGAAGAAAGCGTCGACACCAAAAGTAAATGAGAAGCCAAAGGATGTCGGAGTCCCCATTAAGAAGAGAAAAGAGCACATTGTGTGCTTCATGTGCCATCAAAAGGGACATTATAAAAGCCAATACCCTAGTGGGAGAAAGAAAACCAAGGGGCAAGGAGGAGCTACACATGTAGGGGGAGCTTCTAAAGCAAACCCTAAAGTATATTTTAGTTATGCACCTACTAGCTTCCATGATAAAAATAAGCATGCTAGAAATAATTTTAATAGCCTTGCAATTGTACATAATCATAAGGAGCATGCTAGAAATAATAAATTTTATTGTTTAGGTGCCAAATCATGCAATTTTAGAACTAAGGAGAAATTTGGGACTAATAACCCTAGAAAAATCCTACATAGGGAAACTATTAGGAAGGTAAAGGATCATTTAGGCATTAATCCCAAGAACCATATACATATGCCTAGAAAGAACAACTCTACTCAAAGAAATAATGAGCTCACTAAATTAGGAAAATTAGAATTAGAAAATCAAGCCTTAAGGTCAAGGCTTGAGAAATTAGAGAAGACCCTTAGAAGCATGCAAAATCAAATGAAAGGGTCTAGGAGTCAAAACCTAGGGTCTAGGAGGCAAGGCTCATCCAAGGCCAAGAAAGGTTTGGGTCACAAACTTAAGCCCAAGGAGACCTACCACAATGTTCCATTTGATTATGGAACACAACCTAGGTCTAGGAAGACCAAGGTTACTAGGGAAGTTATCCCTAAGAGTAACCAAGGTAGGTGCCTAGTGGCTAAGGTTTCAAGGAAACATATGTAAGCCACTAAGAAGGTTACAAGGGAAGTCACACCTAGAGTTAATCTAGGCAAGACCACATTGACCAAGGCTACTAAACCTAAAAGGGTCATTAGGAGGGTATCTAGGGAAGTTATCCCTAAGGAATACCTAGTAAACCCAAGTAGCTCCAATAGGTATTGGATTCCGTGATCGATTCATGCTAAATGGGTTAGGTTGTGTCAACCTTGAATGGATGGGTAGTTAACCTAACCATAGCAAAGTTGGCACCTTAGGACATTTTCAAGGTTATGGATACCTTGGAAATAGAGGTTGAGATTGTATCCTAAAATATTTTAGGATGTGCCAATATATTTTGAGAACTATGAAAAATTTATCAAATTGGCACAGTTAGGTTTAGAAGTCATAGTGTGTCATCTTGGGTTTTTGGCACACTTAGGAGATAAGTAGTAATATGAAAAAATTAACTTAATCAAAACAAATGACAACAAATATTGAAATTTAGGTATTCTTATGTCCTACACTTGTTTTACCATGCCTTGATTGCCATATAACATGTCATGACATCATATCTTATTTTTATCATTAAATGTCATGATTATACTTAGGGTAAGTTTTTATGTCATGTATACTTAGATTTTATTCATATGCCATGACATCATGATTATTGATACATGTTCTTAATTATGCTATCATTTATGCCATAATCATCATTCATGCATTTAGGATGAATGAAAAATGATTTAAGAAAAATTGTCATGATTTGAAGTCCTATGTATAAGGGAATCAAATAATGTTGCCTTAGAAAATGCATGAGACCTTAGTTTAGGAAGAACAAAACCCACATCTCACAATAATTGACATGTGTGTGTATTGATACACCCTAGACACATGTGAGATGCTAGGAAATGAGTTAAGTTCAAGGTTCATAGTTCTTGCATCTAGATGAACTCAAACTCATCTTATATCATGAACAAATCATGAGGAAAGCTAGTATACAAGTCATGTATACATAGCCCATAGACCATGATTGAAATTAAGATTAAAAAAAAACATTTCAAAACCATTTTGAAAAACCTTAGTGTAGTCTATCTTTTGATAGAAGTCACCATTGATGAAGTTGATACAAAGTAGGCACAAAACAAATAAAGTTTTTCTTATTTTTGAACTTTATATCAATTTCACTATTTTATGGGTATTTTATTTTTCAAATATTTTTCACCCATACTGAGTGTTATAAGTATTATATATGAATTTTCGTAATTTTTTGACTTATGTATAATTATTTATGATTTTTGTAATTTCATTTCTGAACTCTGATTTTTGCTCAATGCAGAAATAAGTCGACTGCCATGGATGCTAGTCGACTGTTGACTGATAGAGTTGATTGCCAATGTTGATTTCGGGTAAACAAGGATGTTTAGCCCATGTTTCAGCTAGTTAGGGTTCCTTAACTGCTCCTAACCCTAGGATATGTTAGGGCAATCAACTCGTGATATGGTTTTGATGTGTGTGGCAAAGGGTTTAAGTTAGGATGATTGGATTTGATATGTGCGTTAGAGTCTTGCAGGACTTAGTAATTCGCACATGGAGCTTAGGCAAGTGTCACCACTCACGACCTCGTGCTTGAGTCAGAGATGAAGTATTTCAGAGCCGTGAGCTTGATGCTGTTGAGGGACCGCTGTACGAGATGACTTGAAACGAAGCCAAGGAAGCAGACTTCGAGGGCAAGAGACATGAAGGAGCATTGCAGAGTCGTGCGCTTGATGCTACCGAGGGATGTGGCCGCGAACGAAGAGAGTTTCGGTGAGGGACTTCGAGTGAGATAAGAGAATGAGTGAATTGTAAGTATCTCATTAGGCGAACTTGGCTGAATGGCTGAGTGTCAGAGGCTCAACCGCAAGGGTTGAGGTTTACCCGACCGTCGGAAGCTCAAACGGATATTAAGTTTGAGTTTCACACGGCACCAGTGTTGGACTATCCGAGCCGCAAAAACTACTTTTTGCGTAGCAGAAACCTGGGAAGCCCGACCACAGATCCGTGCGAAGATATAAAAATTAAAACATGTATGTGTTTAAGGAAACCTAGATCTACCTTAGATCTACAAGATGTGAGCATTACCCTCGTAGCGATGACCTTCGCTTATCTCGCTCATCCAAATGCTTTGTCGGAACTCAAGAGTGTCAAGTGTACACTCCTCTATTGGTATCCACATGAACAACTGCTGGAGAAAAACAACCTAGAGTGTGCTAGCACCCCTTGGAAGTTTCGGCCAAAGTGAGGATTAGGGAGAGAGCTTGAGAGGAAGAAGATCCAAGGAAGAAGAAGATCGAGTTACACACATTCACTTCACACCATATGGAATAAAGTGGCCGACCACATCAATCTTAAGGGGTTACATGAATGCATGTAACTCCAAGAGCCAATGGCTCTTGGTCTCCTTCATGAGGTGGCACCACATGATAAGTCTCTGATGATGTGGAACATCATCATTGGTCGGCCCCCATGCCAAGTCACCATGACATGACAATTGGTCAAGTCAAAATTGACCATTCATCTTCCCTCTCAAGTCAAGTCAAACTTGACCTCTTATCTCTCATGGTTGATAAAATCTAACCACTTGATTCAAGTCAATTTGATTTAATGAATCTCTATTCATTAATTTAAATTTACTCAATGAATCAAATCTAAATTAGACTCATTCAACACTTGAATCAAATTGAGTCTAACTCAATTAGTCTTATTTGGATTACTCTTAATCCAATTTGGTTCATCCCATGAGCCTAATCCTCATGGTTTATCATATGAACCTAATCTCCATCTAATTGCCCATTGTGTGTGACCCTATAGGTTCTATAAGGTTGACAATGCTCCTAAACCGATTTAGGAACATAAGCAATGAGTGGTATCTAGCAACACATCATTGCTACCCAAGTTACAAGAATGTTGAGCTCCAACATCACCTTTGTGACTACTAATTGTGACTCTCACAATATGTGACAATGTCTCTCTATCCTTGACATCTAGATTGACCAATTGAGGCATAGACCGTGTCATCCTCGGTACAATCTATATCTTGAACTCCAAGTAGACTCACTCTAATCAAATGAGTTCAATATCTCATATTGACTCATTTGGGCATGGCCATGCACTTCGTGGTCTCACTCTATCAAGAATAACAATGTCACTCCCATCATATAGGAGGGATAGATCCCATCTACATCACTCACATCCCTCCACATAATTTGTTACATACCCAGTAATCGCCTTTATAGTCCACTCATTTACGGGTGACATTTGACGAAGCCAAAGTATGCAACTCCTTATGTAGGGAACCATGGTGACTTTAGGTCCAAGAACTAATAGTCACATGAGAAAGTATATGATACTCATATAATGATCCATGATACTTTCTCATGGTGGTTCATTCAGTAAACATTATCCAATGCTACCCATGTGTCAACTTGATATCTCATATCCATGACTTGTGAGAACAAATCATCGAGTTGACCTACATGCTAGTCTCTACGCATTAACATTGTCCCTGAATGTTAA
Organism: Wurfbainia villosa; assembly: GCA_025175895.1. Lineage (NCBI taxonomy): Eukaryota > Viridiplantae > Streptophyta > Magnoliopsida > Zingiberales > Zingiberaceae > Wurfbainia > Wurfbainia villosa. Next base: position 23,141,900 of record CM045997.1, on the reverse strand, counting down.
TACTTGACTAGGAATGATTAAGAGTAGTGTTCTCTATATCATCTCATTATCGATTCAACCAATCGATTGATATAGATAAGAATCTTCTACTCAAGGATGTTATTATACTTAGTTTATTTGGCACCAATACAAGTAAATATAATAACCATTCTTTTATAAATTGGAATATGATACAATAAAGTCCATACAACAATCATCACATTATTGACTCTAGGGCTTTCACTAACAATCTCCCACTAGCACTAGTGTCAATCACCGTAGTATCTAATACCCAATGACCTAGTGTGACCATCATGCTTTTTCTATGCCAAAGCCTTGGTCAAGGGATTTGCGATGTTAGCCTCTGTGGTTACTCTGTAAATCTTCACATCTCCTCTATCGATAATCTCTCGAATGAGATGGAAGCACCGTAGTATGTGTTTGGTATGCTGGTGTGAGCGAGGTTCCTTAGCCTGCACAATAGCTCCATTATTGTCACAATAGAGCTCTATAGGATCTGCTATGCTAGGAACCACCCCAAGCTCAGTAATGAACTTGCGGATCCAAACTGCCTCCTTTACTACCTCTGATGCAGTGATGTACTCTGACTTAGGCCAAGCAATCTCTTAGATCTATCTCTATAGATCTTGATGCCTAGAATACAGGCTGCTTCACCTCAGTCATTCATTAAGAAGCACGTCCCCAGCCAAGTCTTCACAGACTGTAGCGAAGGGATGTCATTCCCAATGAGTAGTATGTCATCAACATACAATATAAGAAAGACAACTGTGTTCCCATTAACCCTCTTGTAGACACAGGGTCCATCTTCATTCTTGATGAAACCAAACTGTTTGATCGCATCATCGAATCGAAGATTCCAGCTCCGAGAAGCTTGCTTTAGCCCATAAATGGACCTTTGTAGCTTGTTTACTTTCTCAGTATGTTGTGGATCTATAAAACCCTCAGGTTGTGTCATGTACACATCCTCGAGCAAGTTTCTATTCAGAAATGCAGTTTTGACATCCATCTGCCAGATCTCATAATCGTGGTATGATGCAATAGCAAGCATGGTCCGAATGGACTTAAACAACGCCACTGGAGAAAAGGTTTCATCATAGTCAATACCATGAATCTGCTTGAAACCTTTAGCCACCAATCGACCCTTATAGGTATGTGTAAGTCCATCCATGTCAGTCTTTGACACAAACACTTTGTACTGACTGGGAATGTAGAAGTAATATCCCTTAGACTCCTTGGGATATCCAACAAAATAGCACTTATCGGATTTGGGTCCCAGTTTGTCGGAGACTTGACGTCGAACATAAGCCTCAGAACCCCAAATCCTCATGAAAGACATCTTGGGATTTATGCCTGTCCATATCGTATATGATATCTTTATCATAGCCTTGGATGATACACAGTTAAGTGTGAAGGTTGTTGTGTCTAGAGCATATTCCCAAAAGGATATAAGAAGATCTGTGTGACTCATCATAGATTGTACCATATCTAATAGGGTACGATTCCTCCTTTCGGATACACCATTCCACTGTGGTATTCCAGGAGGAGTGAGTTGGGATAGAATCCCACACTTAGCTAGATAGTCATGAAACTCATGGCTAAAGTATTCACCATCTTGATCTGATCGAAGTATCTTAATACTCTTGCCAAGCTGGTTTTGTACTTCATTCTTGAATTCTTTGAACTTTTCAAAGGATTCTAATTTATGTGTCATCAGATAGACATAACCATATCTACTGAAGTCATCAGTAAATGTAATGAAGTACCTGTAACCACCTCTAGCAGCGACATTGAAAGGGCCACATACATCACTATGTATAAGTCCTAACAAGTCTGTTTCTCTTTCGTTGTGTCCACTAAAGGGAGTCTTGGTCATCTTGCTTAAAAGGCAAGATTCGCATGTCTCATATGATTCAAAATCAAATGAGTCCAGCAGCCCATCCTTATGGAGTTGAGATAAGCGACAATGCCAGAGATAGGTTTTGTTCAACTCATTTGACTTGAACCTTTTGGTACTTATAGTATAGATGGGGCTCTATAAGTCTAGAAAGTAGAGTCCGTTCATTAGAGGTGCACTACAATAGAACATATCATTTAAATAAACTGAATAACATTTATTCTTTATTATAAATATAAATCCTTTCTTGTCCAAACAAGAAACCAAAATTATGTTCTTAGTTAAAGCAACCACATAACAACATTCATCTAGTTCTAGTACAAGCCCAGAGGGCAGAGATAGATCATAAGTTCCAACAGCAACATCATCAATTGCTCCATTGCCTACTCGTAGGTCCACCTCGCCCTTTGTCAATGCCCTGCTATTTCTCAGCGCCTGTACATTAGTATAAATGTGAGATGCACATCCGGTATCTAATACCCATGATGAAGAAATAGATAGATTAACTTCTATAACATTTATACCTGAAGTAGAAGTCTCACTTCTCTTCTTCTTAAGATCTTCTAGGTATGCTTTGCAGTTATGCTTCCAGTGTCCAGCTTCCTTGCAGTGGAAGCAAGCCCATTCTTTGGCCACCCCTCCTTTGTTTTTCAGTTCTTTGCCTTTTGCCCTTGGCTTGGGACTTTCCCTTACCTTTAGTCTTGCCCTTGCCTTTCTTCTTTTACACCATCAAAATGGAGTCAGATTTTCCCTTCTTAAGGTTGAGCTCAGCAGTTCTCAACATGCTGAGCATCTCAGGCAGTGGCTTATCAATTTCATTCATGTTGTAATTCATGAAAAATTGATTGTAGCTTTGTGGCAAAGAGTGCAAGATCAAGTCTGTGGTCAGCTCTTGGCCAAGTGGGAATACCAATCTCTGTAGGTTTTCTACGTACCCAATCATCTTGAGTACATATAGACCTACGGGAGTCCCATCTTGTATCTTAGATTAAAACAATGCCTTAGAGACTTCATATCTCTTGTGCCTTGCTTGTCCTTGATATAGTTGATGAAGATGTTCAACCATATCATAAGCATTCATGAACTCGTGTTGCTTCTGAAGCTCAGAGTTCATGGTCGCAAGCATGAAACATGACACATCTAATGCATCATCTTGATGCTTCTTGTAAGCATCTTTGCCAGTTCGCGAGGCAGTGGCAGGAGGTGCCTCCGGAATGGGCTGCTCCAGGATGTACAGTTTTCTTTCTTGGGTGAGAACAATTCTTAGGTTTTTGTACCAGTCCAGGAAATTTGCTCGATTGAGCTTGTCCTTATCAAGGATAGAACGCAGAGAGAGAGTGTTCGTGTTTGTCGACATAGTAATCTACAACATACAATGTAGAAAATTAATATCATATTCCTTTTATCATTTAATTAGGCCTTTAATCAAATGATGCTCCCACTGAATTATAGGACTTTTGTATAATCGAGTTATGGATGTGGTCAAACCACATTACTAGATTTATACAAACATGCTATAATTCCTACGGGACAAGATCCACATCATACTAAGCCTTGAGTTAGCTTTGGCTAAATCGCCCAAGACTTAGTATGATTGGTGGGTAACACATTACTGATTACATCTCTATGCAACTCTTGTTTATAGGATCAAGACGCACATTTACAAAAGACCTTGAGTTAGGTTTGGCTAAATCGCCCAAGATTTAGTGTAAATGAGATCTTATCCTATCTTTCCAACGGTTGGAATATGCCTATAGTTCTACTCGATCCACTTGAGTTAACTAGTTTTACTCAATCTAATTGAGCTTACTCTAACCCAAGCCGTGATAGGCGGGACCAAGATTGTCCCTCTGCACCCTACCAAGATAATATGCGTTGCTCTACTTTGGCAGATTCAACAACTACAAATGATCGAGGTAGTGATGGGTATCAAGACTTGGTAGCCATTTTCGAGTTGATTCGATTATAATCTAATCTAATCGTGAATGTGTATCATATACGCATCAAAGCCTTTATAATCCTATACTAGCATGCATCACATACATACAAGCATTATACTAGCATGCATCATATACATACAAGTAAAATATCCTAACATGCATCATATACATACAAACAAAATTTACTAGCATGCATCATATACATACAAGCAAAACAAATATATATATAAATTAATTGTGATTAGGTCATGGCCCTACTACGATCTTCTCGAGCCAATGAGAAGATCGGACGGTTAACCTAGGGTTAGCGGCTTCTCCAAGCGCCTCCTTTGACAGCCATGTGTTGTCGGCTCCCTCCTCGTAACTCCGTCTACAAGTGGACCTTCCACCGCTCCATTTTTGTACATTACAAACATGAAACTTGAGTTACATTCGAGTCTAAAACTATTTACAACTAGAATTTTAAAAGAAGAGGCATGACGCGCAGGTCGCATACCCTATACAACATGCACAACCACAAAAATGACACACAGGCCTTATTATGAATTACAACACATTATCATCCAATCATATTAGGGTTCTTGGGTCGTGACCATCACAGAATTATACATAATTCTAAATTATATATTTTACATAAAATTTCTATAATTTTTCATATATTTTTTCAATTTTATGAGTCACATCTCCGTAACGGTCCCGCTAAGCGGTTTCCGGGCGCGATCGCGGGACAAGGCCCCTTTCGGGGATAGGGGCAGCACCCCTACTCGCAAAAATAAACTTTGCGAGTGTACCTACTTGATCTTACAAGGACTTAAGTCTCTGTCCAAAAACCTAAAGCGATAACTCGCCGTTTCGGAGAGTTTTTCTCGTGGTTGAAGCCTATAAGTGTCCCAACACTTGTTGCTTCGCCTCTTCGAGAAAAATACCCAAAAAATCTATAAAAATAGGAAATTTACAGAAACATAAAAATATATAATTTTTATATCTAATACAAAAACTACAAAATTAAAACACATACATGCTTCGCACGTGGCTCTTATACAACTATTGGACTATCCGAGCCGCAAAAACCGCTTTTTGCATTGCGGAAACTTCGGAAGCCCGGCCACGGATCCGTGCGAAGATATAAAAATTAAAACATGTATGTGTTTAAGTAAACCTAGATCTATCTTAGATCTACAAGATGAGAGCCTTACCCTCGTAGCGACGCCCTTCACTTATCCCGCTCGTCCAAATGCTTTGTCAGAACTCAAGAGTGTCAAGTGTACACTCCTCTATTTGTATCCACACGGAAAAATGGTGGAGAAAAACAACCTAGAGTGTGCTAGCACCCCTTGGAAGTTTCGGCCAAAGTGAGTGTGAGAGATAGGATGGCCGGCTAGAGGGGGGTGAATAGCCCTCGTTCGTTGGATGTCGGTATTTGCTCGTCTTTCTTGCGTTGGTTGTCTACGATTGTCGTTAGCGCAGCGGAATAACAATAATAATAAAACTAACAACAATACACAATCACAACACAGGATTTACGTGGTTCGGAACCAAATGGTTCCTACTCCACGGGCGAGCTCCTCGAGCTCTAGTTATGCGCACGGCACTAACTATAACACTCCTTTTCGACTACACGTCGGAGGTGGAGAAACCTCTCACAAGCAATTACACTAAGTAATGAAATACAAGCAATACAAAGACAAATACGAAATACACGTAAAGAACACTTTACAACGCTTGCTTTGAACCCTTTGCTTGTTGCTTGCTTTAGATGGCTCTTGAAGGTCTGGAATGCAGCAGCAATTCCCCTCCAATAGCTTCACAAAAGTCTTGGCGAAATCCTCCAACTCGAGCTCGCCAAAAGGCCGGACAAGTTCCAACGGATCTCCTACCCGATCGACCGCCGGCCGGGCAATGATCGTGACCTAGTAGTCGATCGCCTGCCACGCGAGCGCTCGCGCGTCTCTCGACATTTCCATCACCGATCGCCATCCCATGTCGATCCGATCGCCCGACGCCCGATCGCTACCCATGGCGATCGACTAAGCACCAAACACGCCTTACACGGCCGAACCTTAGTCGACTTGGACTACCGATCGCACCTATGCTACGATCATTGCCGTCGGGCAAACTTCAAACACCAAGTTGTTTGAGCCTCCGACACTCAGTCTTAGCCACTTGGCTAAGTCCACATCCCTCATGGAGTTCCCCACCGAAGCTCTCTTCCCTCGGCCTCGTCCCTCGGATCGCGCGCGACGGCCGCAACTCCATCCTTCTCGCCTCATGCCCTAGAAGTATGCTTCCCTTTGGGCTCACTCCATTCGCTCCCGTCCGGTCCCTCGGATGCATCAAGCGCACGGCTTCGCAATGCCATCCTTCACCGACTCAAGGACCCCGAGCCTAGTGAACTTACCAAGTCCTCAAGACTTCCCACATGCACCAAGCGCACGGCTTCGCAATGCATTTCTCACCAAGCACCAAGCGCACGGCTTCGCAATGCTTTGGATTTCCCATGCCAAGCACCAAGCGCACGGCTTCGCAATGCTTTGGACTTTCCCATGCCAAGGCTTCCCCCTTGGACTTCCACACCAAGCTCCATGCTTGGATTTTCCATGCCAACCCCATGTTGGACTTTCCCATGACAATCCTATGTCATGAGTTTTGTCTATCATCAAAATACCATCAAGGTACTGCTCGAGTCAAACTCGAGTCAACCTGGGCCGATTGCACCAACAGTGAGGAATAGGGATAGATCTTGAGAGGAAGAAGATCCAAGGAAGATGAAGATGGAGTTACACACATTCACTTCACACCATATGGAATAAAGTGGCCGGCCACTTCAATCGTGGGGGGTTACATGCATGCATGTAACTCCAAGAGCCAATGGCTCTTGGTCTCCCTCATGAGGTGGCACCACATGATAAGTCCATGATGATATGGAACATCATCATTGGCCGACCCCCATGCCAAGTCACCATGACATGGCAATTGGTCATGTCAAAATTGACCATTCATCTTCCCTCTCAAGTCAAGTCAAACTTGACCTCTTATCTCCCATGGTTGATCAAATCTAACCACTAGATTCAAGTCAATTTGATTTAATGAATCTCTATTCATTAATTTAAATTGACTCAATGAATCAAATCTAAATTAGACTCATTCAACACTTGAATCAAATTGAGTCTAACTCAATTAGTCTAATTTGGATTATTCTTAATCCAATTTGGTTCATCCCATGAGCCTAATCCTCATGGTTCATCATATGAACCTAATCTCCATCTAATTTCCCTTTGTGTGTGACCCTATTGGTTCTTGTAAGGTTGGCAATGCTCCTAAACCGATTTAGGAACATAAGCAATGAGCGGTATCTAGCAACACATCATCGCTACCCAAGTTACAAGAATGTTGAGCTCCAAAATCACCTTTGTGACTACTATTTGTGACTCTCACAATATGTGACAATGTCCCTCTATCCTTGACATCTAGATTGACCAATTGAGGCATAGACCGTGTCATCCTTGGTACAATCTATATCTTGAACTCCAAGTAGACTCACTCTAATCAAATGAGCTCAATATCTCATATTGACTCATTTGGGCATGGCCATGCACTTCGTGGTCTCACTCTATCAAGAATAACGATGTCACTCCCGTCATATAGGAGGGATAGATCCCATCTATATCACTCACATCCCTCCGCATAATTTGTTACATACCTAGTAATCGCCTTTATAGTCCACTCATTTACGGGTGACATTTGACGAAGCCAAAGTATGCAACTCCTTATGTAGGGAATCATGGTGACTTAGGTCCAAGAACTAATAGTCATACTAATAGTCACATGAGAAAGTATATGACACTCATATAACGATCCATGATACTTTCTCATGGCAGGTCATTCAATATACATTCTCCAATGCATACCCATGTGTTAACTTGATATCTCATATCCATGACTTGTGAGAACAAGTCATTGAGTTGACCTAGATGCTAGTCTCTACACATTAACATTGTCCCTGAATGTTAATACTTGACTAGGAATGATTAAGAGTAGTGTTCTCTATATCATCTCATTATCGATTCAACCAATCGATTGATATAGATAAGAACATTCTACTCAAGGACGTTATTATACTAAATTTATTTGGCACCAATACAAGTAAATATAATAACCATGCCTTTATAAATAGGAATATGATACAATAAAGTCCATAATCAATCATCACATGATTGACTCAAGGGCTTTCACTAACAACCAGTCGACTGCCATGTCATGGCAGTCGACTGTTCCAAGTCGAACGGAGTTCGGCTATTGTTTGGCTGGAAATTGAGTCGACATATGTCGACTGCTAAAGCTAGCGATCGATCGTGACGCACCGGCGAAGTCGTCACTCCGGAAGGTGATATCAGTCGACTGATGTGGGAGCCGTTGGTTTGAATCCAATGTGGAAGAAGCCATTATTGGGCAACGGCTAAAGGATCAGTTGACTGATAGGGGCATCAGTCCACTGCTCCTGTGTTAACGGGAAGAAACCCTCTTCTTCTATAAAAAGAAGGGGTGAGGGCATTTGGGATCCTAATGCTTCAACTTATAACATCTCCCAAAGTGCTCTAAAGGTCTTCCACTCTTCTACTTATGCTAATCTTCATTCCATTTTAAGAAGAGTGGATTCTTGTGTAAAAGGTTACCTCCACCTCGCTTGGTGCAAAGGAGTGAATAGTGAAAGCTTGAGGCATGATTCACCTTGGACGAATCGGATCGTGGATTAGTGGCGAGGCCCTGAACCACGTTACATTGTTGTGTTAGCATTTGTGTTTCTATTCTTCCTTTGCTTTTGTCTTTAATTGTTTGTATTAGTATATTCCGCTTGCGCTAATAGTATTTGTAGACGAGCAATGAACGAACGACTTCCACCGTCTACGATAAAGGCTATTCACCCCCCTCTAGTCGGCCAACACCGATCCCCTACAAGTGGTATCAGACCAAGTTTGCTTGTCGAGGGCTAACCGCCGCAACAAGCACTACATCAAGAGATGGCCAGCTCAAATATTCATCTGTCGAAGATCGAGGGGGAATTCTCTTGGTGGAAGAAGCGAATGGAGGTATTTTTCGAAACCGATTTCTAAATTTTATTAATAATGAAAAATGGCTTCGAAATACCTAGGGATGAAGAAGGGGAGCCATTGGAGAAATCAAGGTGGAGTAAGAGGCAAAGGGAAGAGTACTTGGCAAACTCAAAAGCCAAACATCACCTCTACAACATACTCCCCCAACAAGAAGTAAATTGGATAGGGGAATGTGCAAGTGCCAAGGAAATGTAGGAGAAGCTCATAGAGATTTATGAAGGCACATCCGAGCCCAAACTAGCAAGGAGAGATGTCCTACGCTCCCAATTAAGCAACATTAAACTCGAAAAGGGAGAGAAGGTAAAATCTCTACATTCTAGGTTTAAAGAAATTTTAACTGGTTTGACAAGTGTAGGGGAGAAGCTTTCCAATCGGGATTGTTGGGTTTCCGGCACCGCGGCGTGTGTGTGTTCGATCATGTTTCGTAAACATGAGCACAGCGGAAGCAATAAAATTAATAAATACTCCTATTTATTACAACACACACAACACACGCATGCTATTACAACAAGTGTAGACATAACCGTAAATTAAAATTGCAATAAAAGGAAATTAAACTACGTTATACCTTCCGTATGACGTGTAGCGGGAACGGCATCAACCGGAACGATCCTCGTAAGAATCGTCTCTATCCGTATCCACGCCGAGCTCCTCGGGATGACTTCGCTAAGTCACGAGCTTCGTCTTCGTACGGGTTACCAGCCTCGTGTTGAAGACGACGTGATCGAGAGATGATCACGATCCGAATCCAAATTCGGATCCATAACGAGTTCTCAAAACTCGCTTCTCCGGAGAGGTATTCGTCAACCGTTTGACGAATCCTTCGTCCTCCACCTCAGAGGTTTACCGGAGATCAAATCCCCGGTATGTTAGCCGCTGTCGGAGCACTAACCGTCGTCCAAACGACGCTCCGACGAGAGGAGGAGAAGCTGTCCAGAAAAACTGGACAGCTTGGTGGAGGAGATAGGCGCCGGCCAACAAAGGAAGCCAAGTGCTCACCTTGATGCCAAACCCAAGGAGGATCGCCGGAACTCCGAGGAGGAAGGAAGCCGCCTTCTGACGCTTGGAGGAGCTATGGGGCGGGCACCACAAGGTTGGGCGCAACAATGTGTTGGGCGGCTAGGGTTTGGATGATTGGATTAGTTCGGGTTTAACAATCCCTTAAGCCCACTTTTATAGAGAACTAATTCTCTTAATGGTTAATGGATCATATCCATAAAGCCCGTTAACCCGCTCCATTAAGATAAGTTAAAATAAACCAAACCATGATGGTTTATTTTAAGTTAAAACGAACCGAACCAACTTTTGGTTCATTCGTTTAAAATAAACCAAACCCTTTGGTTTATCCTCATCCATTGGATTAGAACCAAACCATTTTGGTCCATCCATTATGTCTTCATAAGACACTGCCCATCCACGCTCCATTGATCAAACAATTTCATGCTCGCTTATGTTTGGTCCAACCAAACATAGTTTCTCTCCCGAGAATCCCATTCTCAAGCTCGCTTTAAATCCTTTGGATTACACTCGTTGTGCGTGTGACCAAATAGGTTCTCGGTTTATGTTGGCCGTCTATAATTAACCATTAATTATAGAACGATCATGAGTGGCACCTAGTAGTACATCATGATCCCCAATTAACCGAAAAGATCAACGGTTGATCCAGAACTATTTCTGAAACCCTTCAGTAGCTCGAATGAATCGTGCCCCATTCCCTTCACTCATCTTATACCCACTTGGTTCAGGACATGGTCTATTGTGTCGGGCCCTCACTAGGTCGACTACGCCACACCTAGCCCAAGTATCATTTCCTCGCCCTACTGATTCTAGTTACTCCACATGTATCAAGAGTACTTTACTCTAAACATGTAATGCTTTGGCCAAAGACTTTAGTAACAATCCGAGAGGCCATGGGTATACATCTCCTCGCAAGGAGTGGTGAATCCTTTATAGGCTATTCAAACACCTTCGATCACTTCGACTTATACCCAATCATCCCGGGTCCACATCTCCTCGGAGATGTTTGCTTAAGATGTCAAAGCATAAGTCTCCATGATCAAGATGACTTGAATACCGCAAGTCAAAGGAACATCGCACTTAAGCCACAGTAAGAACTTCATTGACATATCTATATATGCAGAGAACCATATGAAGTCTTACGGCTGGTCACTCCAATGAACTAGTTACCATAACTAGTATCCACGATTAACTCCGGACATCACAATGTCTCCAACCAGTGAGAATCAGCTGCTTGGATACACCAAGGAGTATACCTCATGCTAGTCTCGACAGAATTGATGGTGTCCAAATCCATCAATTCATCGACTAGGGATAATTCCGATACATCACAATTACACATGTAGAGATACTCACTAGTTGTGATCCAATCACAAATTCTTCATGTGAATCGATCGTGGACATTCAAGAAATGAGTTTAAGATCCAATCAAATACATTAAACATGTATACTCAAATAGTGAATCTTCATTTATCATATAAATGGTTCATACATAAGGCGATTGCCTTAGGACATCTCTCATATATTACTAACAGATTCCACTGCCTAATGCCAATCGCTACGGTATCCAATACCATAAGCTCTAACATGACCCTCAAACTTACTTTGAGGTAATGCTTTAGTCAAAGGATCCGCTAAGTTCCTTTCAGTGGGAATTTTCTCGATTTGTATTTCGTTCCTACTTATGATCTCTCTGATAAGATGATAGCGGCGAAGCACATGTTTGGATCGCCGATGAGACCATATCAAGTTCAAAGATGAACTTCTTGATCCAAACCGCTTCCTTTGCTGCTTCCAAAGCTGCAATGTATTCTGCCTTAGTGGCAGAATCCGCTATAGTGTCAAGCTTGGAACCTTTCCAACTTATTGCGCCTCCATTCCCGATGAATACATACTCAGACTAAGACATGGAATCATCCTTGTCTGTCTGGAGCTGGCATTCGTATACCCACGTATCACCATGTACCCTTCTCCATATATTAGGAACACATCCTTAGTTCTTCTCAAGTACTTAAGGATCGTCTTAACAGCCGCCCAATGATCCATTCCTGGATCGGACTGGTATCTGCTCATGACACTCAGAGCGTACGATACATCGGGCCTTGTACATAACATATCATACATGATAGATCCTATTGCGGATGCATAGGGAATCTTACTCATGCAAATCCTCTTGTCTTCTGTGCGCGGACACATAGACTTCGAAAGGTGTACCCCATGCCTGATGGGTAAGAAACCTTTCTTGGATTCCGACATGCTAAACCTCTTTAGCACTCGGTCTATATATGTAGACTGCGAAAGACCAAGCAACCGTTTCGATCTATCTCTATAGATCTTAATCGCGAGGATCTAGGTTGCTTCTCCCAGGTCTTTCATGGAGAATGTCTTGGATAACCAAACCTTCACTGACTGTAAGATTGAAACATCATTTCCTATAAGTAGTATGTCATCGACATACAATACTAGGAATACGACTGCACTCCCACTAACCTTCTTGTACACACAAGGTTCGTCTGGATTTTGTGAGAAATCAAACTTTTTGATCGTCTCATCAAAACAGATATTCCAGCTCCTGGATGCTTGCTTCAATCCATAAATGGATCGTCGCAACTTGCATACCTTGGTTTTATCAACCGAAGTGAAACCCTCAGGCTGTATCATATACACGTCCTCGAGCAAGTTTCCATTAAGGAAAGCTGTTTTCACATCCATCTGCCATATCTCATAATCATAATGAGCTGCTATGGCCAGGAGCATCCGAATGGATTTAAGCATAGCTACAGGCGAATAGGTTTCGTCATAATCAACACCTTGTTTTTGACGATATCCTTTCGCCACGAATCTAGCCTTATAGGTAATCACATTACCATCCATGTCGGTTTTCTTCTTGAAAACCCACTTGCACCCTATAGGCTTTATGCCTTCAGGTGGGTCAACCAAGTTCCAAACTTGGTTTTCGTACATGGAATCCATTTCCGACTTCATGGCACCAAGCCACTTATCCCTTTCTGAACTTGTCAGCACTTCTTCATAACTGGTAGGCTCCTCATCATCAATGAGTAACACGTCGTTCGATTCGCTTACGAGAAATCCATATCTCTCAGGAATATTGAATGTTCTACCAGATCTACGAAGATGTGGTGTTACAATAGGTCCAGCCGATTGCTCATCACTATGAGTTGTCGGCTGTTGTGCTTCACCAGGTATCTCATTAATGTCTATTTGAGTCTCTCGAGGCTCCTCAAGCTCGACGACACTCCCACTGTTTTCTTGCAAGAGAAACTCTTTCTCTAGAAACACAGCATGCCTTGAAACAAACACCTTTTGTTCCACAGGATGATAGAATTGGTAACCCCTTGTTTCCTTAGGGTATCCAATAAATAGACATTTATCAGACTTAGCATCCAGTTTGTCTGATACAGTCTGCTTCACATAAGCAGGACAACCCCATATCTTCAAGTAATATACATGAGGTTTCTTACCATTCCATATCTCATATGGAGTAGTTGAGACTACCTTGGTAGGCATTCTGTTTAACAAGTAAACAGCTGTCTGAAGTGCATAACCCCAAAAGGACTTGGGAAGAGTTGCATGATTCATCATTGACCTGACCATGTCCAACAAGGTCCAGTTACGCCTCTCAGATACACCATTATGCTGTGGTGTATAGGGCGGAGTCCATTGAGACAATATGCCATTGTCTCTTAGATAATCAAGAAACTCTTGACTTAAGTATTCATCACCTCGATCCGATCGAAGTATTTTAATACTCTTGTCATGTTGTTTCTCTACTTCATTTCTGAATTCTTTGAACCTTTCAAAGGCTTCAGACTTGTGTTTCATCAAGAACACATACCCAAACCGTGAGTGATCATCGGTGAAGGTAATGAAGTAGATATAGCCTCCTAATGCTTGAGTTGACATAGGTCCACATACATCAGTATGTACTAGACCTAGTAACTCTCCCACTCGTTCACCTTTTCCTGTAAAAGGTAACTTAGTCATCTTGCCTTTTAAGCATGATTCGCATGTATCGTATGAATCCAATTCAAACGATTCCAGTATTCCACATCGGTGTAATTCGGACATGCGTTTCTTGCTTATATGGCCAAGACGACAATGCCACATATAGGAGTCTATTTGATTATCCTTTCGAGCACGCGTGTTGCTCGCTTCGATATTGAAAATGTCACTGGATACGTCCAACGTATAAACACCATTGCTTAAAGTTCCCCATAAAGAACCCATTCAAAGTTATGTAACAACAATTGTTACTAAACGTCAATGGAAACCATTTCTATTTAAACAAGAAATAGAAATGATGTTCTTTATCAACAAAGGAATATAAAAGCAATTGTCCCTTCTAAGACAAGTCCTACAGGAGTTTCAACAAATACGCTCCGATGGCGAAAAAAGAACCTTTGCTCCATTCCCAACACGTAAATTTGACTCTCCTTGACAAGTCTTCTTCTATTCCTTAGCCCATGTATGTCATTACATATATGTGAGCCACACCCAAGATCCAATACCCAAGTGTCTAAGGAAATAGAATGACAATCAATAAAGAAGATTTCAAGAAGATGGGGCATCCGATGCCTTATCCTTCTTCATGGACTCAAGATAAATCTTGCACTTTCTTCAAGAATGGCTCTCCTTGCCATAATGATGGCAAGTTTCCTTTGTGCTAGTTCTACCTTCTCTTCCTTCTTCTTTCCCTTCTTGTTCCTTTGACTTCCTCTTAGAACCTTTCTTCGAGGAATCAACTAACAAAGACCGGCCCCTCGCTCATGCTTCTCGTAAGACTCCACAGCCTTCAAAGATATTGAGCAGCACTACGTGATGAACCTCCTAGCATCTCGAGGTGAAGAGGAGCTGGAGACTTCGAACCTTCAATCTCACTTGCTCATCAACCAACTCACAAAGATGAAGGACTACGATATGAGCATCCATATGCTCATGCCGCTGTAGCTTGGGTTCCATCGTGGCTAGCATGATGCAACTCATTTGTTCGTAATCACTCACATGTTTCGATAGGCCAACAATTGGTCCAAAGTTGCATCGCCACTAGGACTAAGTGAAGAGGCGCTTCGAGGACATACGCAAGCTTTTCCACCTTGAGAACAATTCTCAAGTTTCTAAGCTAGTCCAAGAAGTTCGCCCACTAATTTATTCAATCCAAAATGGAACGCAAATTCAAACACATCATGATCAATATATTAACTTAGAAATACAAAACGAGCATATATGAGAAAGATGATTTTAAAATGCATCAATATACATTTATAAATCCCATTCATTTTTCGAATTTCAAAAACCCCAAAATCACTTCGAGATCGAGGTCCATCTCCGAATGGTTGATATCCATCATAGATAAGAACAACCTTGGAGAGAGTCCAACAAGCCATTCATTAGCTACGATGGTGGGTATCAAGTATACCGATTACATATCACGTATATGCAACTATCACAATGTGCTATCAACTAATTGAATGTTCACACATACATCGGGTTGTTAACACATTAACAAGTATGCATCATATGCATAGCACCCAACTTCACCTCCCTTTCCATCGACCTTGGAGAGAGTCCAACAAGCCGATGCTCCAGGTTAAAGCCAACCCATTAATCAAGACATAGTTTTAATATGGTTAGAGCGCATTCAACCAATTAGCCCAGCTTGGAGAGAGTCCAACAACCAAAGCTAACGATTGACCTCGACTCTTACCATATTAGAGTTAAACTATTCCAATGATTTGAACATGTTCGTTCGAGCTGCTTGGAGAGAGTCCAACAACCCAAACAAGAAATGTAACTCGGGTTCTAACCATATTAATGGAAGGTGTAGGCTTTAATATTGAGTTAAGGGTTTTATGTCTCATCCTCTTTGCATGCAAATAACTATTATCTACATGGCATGGCATACATGGCATACATCTACATGTCACGACACGCATGGCATAATGTTATGCATCTAATGCAATTACATGGCATACAATTATGTCATGTATATATTTCCTTATATGTCATAACTATTTATGGAAATAAAATATGTTTAAGATTTGAGTCTCCAAATCAAATCATAATTAAATTAGGAAACAAATTTCCAAATCTAATCACATATTTTATTCATGGAATTATTTGATTAAGGAAAATCTATTTAGGAAACCAATTTCCTAAATCATTAAAACTACTTATGGAAATAAAATATTTTAAGATTTGATTTCCCAAATCAAATCATGATTAAATTAGGAAACAAATTTCCAGAATCTAATCAAATATTTTATTTATGGAAAATATCAATTTCCATAAATACTTCCAACTTTCCAAAAGTGGAAGATTTCCATAAATACTTCTAGACTTTCCAAAATTGAAAAATTTCCATAAATACTTCTAAATTTCCAAAATTTAGAAAACTTCTAGAAATACATTATGACTATCGCAAAACCATTTTACGATTATGTCGAAACACAACCTGGGCTCTGATACCACTGTTGGTTTTCCGGCACCGCGGCGTGTGTGTGTTCGATCATGTTTCGTAAACATGAGCACAGCGGAAGCAATAAAATTAATAAATACTCCTATTTATTACAACACACACAACACACGCATGCTATTACAACAAGTGTAGACATAACCGTAAATTAAAATTGCAATAAAAGGAAATTAAACTACGTTATACCTTCCGTATGACGTGTAGCGGGAACGGCATCAACCGGAACGATCCTCGTAAGAATCGTCTCTATCCGTATCCACGCCGAGCTCCTCGGGATGACTTCGCTAAGTCACGAGCTTCGTCTTCGTACGGGTTACCAGCCTCGTGTTGAAGACGACGTGATCGAGAGATGATCACGATCCGAATCCAAATTCGGATCCAAAATGAGTTCTCAAAACTCGCTTCTCCGGAGAGGTATTCGTCAACCGTTTGACGAATCCTTCGTCCTCCACCTCAGAGGATTACCGGAGATCAAATCCCCGGTATGTTAGCCGCTGTCGGAGCACTAACCGTCATCCAAACGACGCTCCGACGAGAGGAGGAGAAGTTATCCAGAAAAACTGGACAGCTTGGTGGAGGAGATAGGAGCCGGCCAACAAAGGAAGCCAAGTGCTCACCTTGATGCCAAACCTAAGGAGGATCGCCGGAACTCTTCCGGCAGCAGCTTGACACCGGCGAGGAGGAAGGAAGCCGCCTTCTGGACGCCGGTTGGAGGAGCTATGGGCTAGGCGGCACCACAAGCTGGGCGGCAACAATGTGTTGGGCGGCTAGGGTTTGGATGATTGGATTAGTTCGGGTTTAACAATCCCTTAAGCCCACTTTTATAGAGAACTAATTCTCTTAATGGTTAATGGATCATATCCATAAAGCCCGTTAACCCGCTCCATTAAGATAAGTTAAAATAAACCAAACCATGATGGTTTATTTTAAGTTAAAACGAACCGAACCAACTTTTGGTTCATTCGTTTAAAATAAACCAAACCCTTTGGTTTATCCTCATCCATTGGATTAGAACCAAACCATTTTGGTCCATCCATTATGTCTTCATAAGACACTGCCCATCCACGCTTCCATTGCGACTGAAACAATTTCATGCTCGCTTTATGTTTGGTCCAACCAAACATAGTTTCTCTCGGTCTGAGAATCCCATTCTCAAGCTCGTTTTAAATCCTTTGGATTACACTCGTGCGTGTGACCAAATAGGTTCTCGGTTTATGTTGGCCGTCTATAATTAACCATTAATTATAGAACGATCATGAGTGGCACCTAGTAGTACATCATGATCCCCAATTAATCGAAAAGATCAACGCAGTTGATCGAACTATTTGAAACCCTTGATGCTCGAATGAATCGTGCCCCATTCCCTTCACTCATCTTATACCCACTTGGTTCAGGACATGGTCTATTGTGTCAGTCCCCACTAGGCTGACTACGTCACACCTAGCCCAAGTATCATTTCCTCGTCCTACGGATTCTAGTTACTCCACATGTATCGAAGAGTACTTTACTCTAAACATGTAATGCTTTGGTCAAAGACTTTAGTAACAATCCGACGAGAGGCCATGAGTATACATCTCCTCGCAAGGAGTGGTGAATCCTTTATAGGCTATTCAAACACCTTCGATCACTTCGACTTATACCCAATCATCCCGGGTCCACATCTCCTCGGAGATGTTTGCTTAAGATGTCAAAGCATAAGTCTCCATGATCAAGATGACTTGAATACCGCAAGTCAAAGGAACATCGCACTTAAGCCACAGTAAGAACTTCATTGACATATCTATATATGCAGAGAACCATATGAAGTCTTACGGCTGGTCACTCCAATGAACTAGTTACCATAACTAGCATCCAAGATTAACTCCGGACATCACAATGTCTCCAGCCAGTGAGAATCAGCTGCTTGGATACACCAAGGAGTATACCTCGTGCTAGTCTCGACAGAATTGATGGTGTCCAAATCCATCAATTCATCGACTAGGGATAATTTTGATACATCACAATTACACATGTAGAGATACTCACTAGTTGTGATCCAATCACAAATTCTCTCATGCTGTGAATCGTATCGTGGACATTCAGTAAATGAGTTTAAGATCCAATCAAATACATAAAACATGTATACTCAAATAGTGAATCTTCATTTATCATATAAATGGTTCATACATAAGGCGATTGCCTTAGGACATCTCTCATATATTACTAACAGACTCCCACTTGGCCTAATGCCAATCGCTACGGTATCCAATACCATAAGCACCAACATGACCCTCAAACTTACTTTGAGGTAATGCTTTAGTCAAAGGATCCGCTAAGTTCCTTTCAGTGGGAATTTTCTCGATTTGTATTTCGTTTCTACTGATGATCTCTCTGATAAGGTGATAGCGGCGAAGCACATGTTTGGATCATTGATGAGACCACATCAAGTTCATAGATGAACTACTTGATCCAAACCGCTTCCTTTGCTGCTTCCAAAGCTGCAACGTATTCTGCCTTAGTGGCAGAATCCGCTATAGTGTCAAGCTTGGAACCTTTCCAACTTATTGCGCCTCCATTCTAGGTGAATACATACTCAGACTAAGACATGGAATCATCCTTGTCTGTCTGGATCTGGCATCCGTATACCCACGTATCACCATGTACCCTTCTCCATATATTAGGAACATATCCTTAGTTCTTCTCAAGTACTTAAGGATCGTCTTAACAGCCGCCCAATGATCCATTCCTGGATCGGACTGGTATCTGCTCATGACACTCAGAGCATACGATACATCGGGCCTCGTACATAACATAGCATACATGATAGATCCTATTGCGGATGCATAGGGAATCTTACTCATGCAAATCCTCTCGTCTTCTGTGCGCGGACACATAGACTTCGAAAGGTGTTCCCCATGCCTGATGGGCAGATAACCTTTCTTGGATTCCGACATGCTAAACCTCTTTAGCACTCGGTCTATATATGTAGACTGCGAAAGACCAAGCAAGTGCCCTGTGGGTTTCCGGCACCGCGGCGTGTGTGTGTTCGATCATGTTTCGTAAACATGAGCACAGCGGCGTTTATGACGAAGATCGAGGGGGAATTCTCTTGGTGGAAGAAGCGAATGGAGGTATTTTTCGAAACCGATTTCTAAATTTTATTAATAATGAAAAATGGCTTCGAAATACCTAGGGATGAAGAAGGGGAGCCATTGGAGAAATCGAGGTGGAGTAAGAGGCAAAGGGAAGAGTACTTGGCAAACTCAAAAGCCAAACATCACCTCTACAACTTACTCCCCCAACAAGAAGTAAATTGGATAGGGGAATGTGCAAGTGCCAAGGAAATGTAGGAGAAGCTCATAGAGATTTATGAAGGCACATCCGAGCCCAAACTAGCAAGGAGAGATGTCCTACGCTCCCAATTAAGCAACATTAAACTCGAAAAGGGAGAGAAGGTAAAATCTCTACATTCTAGGTTTAAAGAAATTTTAACTGGTTTGACAAGTGTAGGGGAGAAGCTTTCCAATCGGGATATGGTAATGAAGGCTATAGATGCCTTTCCCCAGTCCTCAAGATGGAGCTCAATGGTGGATTCTTTCTACATCTCCAAGAACCTAGAAGTTAGCACCTTGGAGGAATTTTTTTCAACCATGGAGCTTCATGAAACAAGGCTTGAAGGAGTAATGGAAGAGTCAAGTATCAAGCCATCAAAAGGAGTGACACTATTAGCCAACAAGGGGAAGAAGAAGATGGAGACTCCTTCTTCCTCCGATGAAGCCTCCTCCTCCTCCATGGATAGCACGGAAGAAGCTTACATGGTAAGGAAGGTAAGACGTGCTTTGAAAAATTTTAAATTTAATAAATCTAATGATAGGAGGAGAAGCCAAGGGGGAAGGTAATTTGCTACAATTGCCAACAAGAGGGACACATAAGAGATAATTGTCCCCTCTTGAACAAGAGCAAAAAAGAGAGGAGAAAGAAAGAAGAAAAGAAGAAGAAGGGGAGCAAGAAGAAGGAAGAGGAGAAGAAGGCCAAAGAAAAGGTGAAGACCAAGGCACTAAAGGCAAGGACATGGGATGATCCCTCCTCATCATCATCATCCGAAGAAGAAGAACATGCCTACTCAAATCTTGCCCTAATGGCATTTGATGACCTAGACTCCACCTCCTCCTCCGAGCAAGAAGAAAGAAGCACAAGTGAGGAGAGCTCTAGTGAAGGGGGAGGCTTATCACAATCCTCATCCGAATCCGAAGAGGAAGACATGGAGATTATGGTAACGAATCTCTCACCCAATAAAATAGTTTCCATGATTTCTAGCCTTACTAAGGATTTATTTAGGGCTAAGAAAAAGAACAAGTGCATGCTTGATCAAATTAAGGATTTAGAACAAAAATTAGAAAAAACATGTTTTAATGTTAATAATGATGATGCATGCTCACATGATCTTTATATGCCTCTTGATGTTATTGATGCATGCATTAAGGAAATAAGGGTCCTAAGGGAAATGGTAGATCATTTGACTAAGGCCCTAGAAAAATTCACCATTGGCTCCAACACCCTTAATATGATTATAGGGAGCCAAAGGGCAAGTTTCAATAAGAAAGGCCTAGGATATAAGGAAAATAAAAATGAAAAGGCCTATAAATGTTTGATTGCTAGGGGTCAAGATAAAAAGAAAATAATAGCTATAAAATGGATCCCTAAGGAATTTTTAGTGAACCCCATAGGAAAGAACTTGTATTGGGTTCCTAAATCCATCCTTAAGGGTTAGGAAAACCCTAGGATAGTCAACTATATGGAATTTAACTATATCATACGTTTGGTTGACTTAGGATGGCGGGACACTCATTTTTAGCATAGTGTTGGGTGATGATAATGCACCTATAAATAGTTTAAATCATGCTCAACACTTAGTGTTATATATGTTGACACTGACCTATAAATTTTTAGCATAGTGTTGGGTGATGATAATGTGGCCATAAATTGATAATAATGCTTAAATCATGATAGTTAATGTAATTGTTATATATGTCTGCAATCATGATTTATGATCTTGATATTTGATAGATAATCATGGGCAATAGGGTTTAAATCATGCTCTTGGTGATACTTGACTTATTATCATGATTTTATGCCAAATGCATGATTAAAAATTGATTGATACATGTGTTTCATGATCATAATGTAAAATTAATTCATATATATTTTTATGATCATGTGGGTTTTTAGGATGATACTTAACCATGGGTAGAAATGCATGAAAATTTTGGTTAATTATACAAATACCTTTAGGAACATCTCACATTCACCATAAGGATAACTTTGTTTGAAAACATAGCATGGGTGAGATGATAGGATGATACTAATGGTCCACTAATGCCTATGGCATTTAGATGGTCATTTAAAGTATCAAAATAGCAATAATAGACCAATCATGGGGAAGGCTTATGTTTAATTCATAGACATTTCCCAAAGATTATGGTTGGATATTTCAAATGTTTTGAAAACCATTTCTTGTTTCATAAACTGAATTTTTCATGTTTTGAAAAGCTTCAAGGCAAAACTAGGTTTTAAAGTTGATACAAACTTTAGACATTTTCCAACTTTTGAGATTTTGCCTAATTTTTGAAAATATAATGATTTTTCATGGAAAACTATTTTTCATTGATAAAGGAACTTACAATAAATGTGTTCCCCAAATTTCATGATTTTTCGAATTTTATAGAATTTTTTATGCATTAAAATTCACAAAATCAGAAAATTAAAAATCAGTCGAGTGCCGGATCATTGGTAGTCTAAACCAGTCGACTGATCGACTGAAAACATGCCCAGTAACTTCTCTTATCAGTTTTTAAGGCATGTTGTAGTATTTTTCCTCTTCCTAGACTTGATGGCATGTTTGAATAACTTAGTTTAATCTTTTTGATGGTGTCAAAGGGGGAGAAATATGTATGTTTAAGTAAGTTAGATTAAGGCGGAGAATTGTATTTAGGGAGAGTTTCATGTATTAATGGGGAGAGTTGATAATCATGTTTATTTACATGCTTTCTTACCTTAAAATTTTTATCAAATGTTTACCTAACTTAAACGGATTGCCACACATCAAAAAGGGGGATATTGTTAGGGCAATCAACCTGTGATATAGTTTTGATGTGTGTGGCAAAGGGTTTAAGTTAGGATGATTGGATTTGATATGTGCGTTGGAGTCTTGTAGGACTTAGTAATTCGCACATGGAGCTTAGGCAAGTGTCACTACTCACGGCCTTGTGCTTGAATCAGAGAAAGAGCATTGCAGAGTTGTGCGCTTGATGCTTCCGAGGGACCACCGGATGAGATGACTTGAAGCGAAGCCAAGGAAGCAGACTTCGAGGGCAAGAGATGCAAAGGAGTATTGTAGAGTCGTGTGCCTAATGCTTCCGAGGGACGTGGCCGTGAACGAAGAGAGCTTCGGCGAGGGACTTCGAGTGAGATGAGAGAATGAATGAATTCTAAGTAGCTCATTAGGTGAACTTGGCCGAATGATTGAGTGTCGGAGGCTCGACCGCAAGGGTTGATATTTACCCGACCTCCGAAAGCTCAAACAGATATTAAGTTTGAGTTTCACACGGCACCAGTCGACTCCCATGTCATGGCAGTCGACTTCTCCAAGTCGAATGGAGTTCGACTGGTGTTTGGCTGGAAATTGAGTCGACATTAGTCGACTGCTAAAGGGGTGCAGTCGACTGATCGCACTGTGCACAGGCATAGAAGCGAGTCCTCACTCGATTGGAAGGTGACATCAGTCGACTGATGGGAAGATAAGTCGACTGATGTGGGAGCCGTTGGTTGGAATCCAACGTGGAAAAAGTTGTTTTTGGGCAACGACTATAGGATCAGTCGACTGATAGGGGCATCAGTCGACTGCTCCTTTGTTAACAGGAAGAAACCCTCTTCTTCTATAAAAAGAAGGGGTGAGGGCATTTGGGAGTCTAATGCTTCAACTCATAACATCTCCCAAAGTGCTCTAAAGGTCTTCCACTTTTCTACTTGTGCTAATCTTCATTCCATTGTAAGAAGAGTGGATTCTTGTGTAAAAGGTTACCTCCACCTAGCTTGGTGCAAAGGAGAGAATAGTGAACACTTGAGGCGTGATTCACCTTGGACGAATCAGATCGTAGATTAGTGGCGAGGCCGTGAACCACGTTACATCGTGGTGTTAGCATTTGTGTTTCTATTCTCCCTTTGCTTTTGTCTTTAATTGTTTGTATTAGTATATTCCGCTTGCGCTAATAGTATTTGTAGACGAGCAATGAACGAACGACTTCCACCGTCTATGATAAAGGCTATTCACCCCCCTCTAGCCGGCCAACACCGATCCCCTACTGGATATGCTTTGGAAAGCATTGTAATGGGTGAAAATACATTGGATATGGATTAGGAGAGTTGTTTAGAGTGATATATCAATTTTAAGGTGTGTGAAAGTTCAAGTTTGAACTTTTTCCCTTAATTGGTTTAGTGTTCCTATAGGCTTAAGGACTCTCCAAGAATATTGTTGGTGCAATGGTCAAGGGGGGGGGCAAGCTTTTAGGGGGAGGTTATCCATCATGGGATGATGGATGTGTTTTTCTTCATGAGGGGGAGAATTTTGGAGAATTTTGAGATTTTGGAGAAGTGAGGATTGCCTCTCTTTAGTGATATGGGACTTATCACAAGGAAGAGTGAAGGCATCCTAGATGTTTTTGGACCAAGGGAGAGATTATAAGATCTCATTGGGATATGAGACATTGACACCCTTGGAGAGAGCCTTTTTGATATATGTCAAAAAGGAGGAGAAGTGATGTGTTAAAATTGAGTGAGAAGTTGGAATCCCCAATTTGGAAAATTGAGAGGTTTGGGTTGAGTTAGTGTTCAAACTCAAAGATTTTTGTGGTTTTTGTCAAACATCAAAAAGGGGGAGATTGTTGGTGCAATCAACCCAAGTCATGATTGACCATACTCGAGTTTGACTCGAGTAGTGTCTTGATGTTTGTGTTTTGATGTTTGACAATGAGTTGGCCATTGTTTGACAATGGGTAGACCATATCATGGAAAGTCCAAGTCATGGGTACTTGGCAATGGTAAAGTCCAAGTCTTGAGTACTTAGCATGGAATGTCCAAGTCATGGGTACTTGGCAATGGTAAAGTCCAAGTCTTGAGTACTTGACATGGAAAGTCCAAAGGTGTAGCCTTGGCCACGTAAGTCCAAGTGTGTAGTCTTGACAGTGAAAGTCCAAGTCATGGGTACTTAACAATTGGAAAGTCCAAGGGTTGATATTGGCAGCGTAAAGTCCAAGGGTGGAGTCTTGGCAGCATAAGTCCAATAGTTTGGTGGCGTAAACTCCAAGCGTATGTCTTGGCACTGTAAGCCCAAATATGCCTTAGTGGTGTTGACCAGCTCAGCATGACAATAGTCGATGGAAGCACTTGAAGGCTAGCGTATGGATGAACAAGTCATGAATGACTTGGAGGGATCCGATAGACGTGAGGCTGACAGAGGGGGCTAGAAGGCTTAGGTTTAGGCTAAGGGTGGTCTAGCAAGTGTGAGGGCATCATACTTGGAGTTAAACCTCATGTTTGAGGTTTGTCGATCGGCCCAGGGCTATGGACGATCGGTAGTAAATCGTTTGACACTTGGTAGGTGATTCGACTTATTGCGGATCATTTGGGATTATGACGATCATTGTTGAATCGGCCCGGCATTCAACTGCGGTAAAGTGGCCTTGGAAGTCCACTGCCATGGATGGGCAGTCGACTGGCCTTCATCAGTCGACTGCTATGGAGGGCAGTCAACTGATGGGTAAAGTCGTGGGCATAGAATGTTTCCAAGTCGACTGCTGAGTAAGGGCAGTCGACTAGAGGCTATGAGCAATCAACTGATGGGTGTGACCAGTCGACTGCTAGGTATCCGTTAGAGCTTTTCCAACATGGATTAAGTCGTTGTGAGACAATGACTACAAGAGCAGTCGACTGATGGGTTTGAGTAGTCAACTGCTAGGCACGAAATCAGTCCGATGTAGATTATAAAAGCACTCAAAAGGGAGGATTTTGCAGCGATTTTCTTGAGCAATTTAAAGGGAAATAGTTGGTGCTTTCTAGTCCTTCAAGGCTAGTGCAAGGCGATCAACAAGCAAGCATTCAAAGCAATCATTTGTAAAGTTTTTTTTTACGTTATTTATTGTATTTACTTTGTATTTGCTTGTTGTATCTTGTTTCCTTTTGTAATCATTTGTAAGAGGTTTTCTCCACCTCCGGTATGTCACCGAGAAGGAGTATTTGATTATTGGTGGTGTTTGCATCGCTAGAGCTCATTTGAGCTCAATCCATGGAGTAGGAACCCTAAGGTTCTGATCCACATTATATTCGGGTGTTGAGATTGTCTTTGTGTATTTGTATTTTTATTTTCTATTTGTATTCCGTTGCGTTAACGATAAGTATAGGCAATCAAACATGAGCGATTTTCCGTCAGATCAATGAGCTTCCCCCATAGCTCCTTGGTGGATCCAAAAGGCCCGACCTTGTTGAGTTGCTCCATCAAGAGGTCGCATTAGAGAGTGGTTATGACCTTTGTATTTGATTGAGCCTTCCTAGGCATTTCCCTTGTCCAATCCTTGGTTGAGAGAGGTGCTCCATCTTAATTCACCTGTTTCTTGAAACCATCTACAACACTAAACTAAAGCCCAATGTCGTTCATTAAATAGTACTACATCCTACCTTTCCAATATGTGAAGTGATTGCCGTCGAAGAGTGGTGGTTTAGCAGTGCTATATCCCTCTTGAAGAGCCATTGTAATGCTTCGATTGATGGTTAAATCTTCCAAGCGATCCAAGCTCTAATACTAATTGTTGGGTGATCTTTGGATGCCTAGAGGGGGAGGGGGGTGAATGGACTCTTTCATCGATTTCTACAAGAATGATTAGTGGAAGTAAAATACAAAATGAAAGCTAATAATGAAAGACAAAAATCAATCTCTAACACAATTGTTTAACATGGTTCGAAGATGATGCTCCTACTCGACGGTAATCCTTAAGGAGGATCACTCCTTTGCAAGCCTTCACTAAGATCTCTTTTGGATGAACACAAGGTGGAGAAACCTTTTCTTACAATCAACACTCTTCATTTTACAAGATGATGAAGAATAAGCTTAGAAGGAAGAGTTTGAGAGCTTAAGAACTTGGAGAGCTTAAGAAAAGGCTTGAAGAGCTTAGTATTGATATTTAGAATTAGAGCACTAGCTATCCCCAAGCTTCCCAAGCCTCTCTTTATATGGTTTGGACAATTCTGCCCATTGAGCCAAACTCCAATCGATTGCTACATACTAGCAGTCAACTGGTGTTACTATTAATCGGATCCAACAACTTCTGACGAAGCATGATCGTGATCGTCACCACACAATGGACACTTGATCAGTCAACTTCCCAAGCTCAGTCGACTGTCAAACATTCTGTGTCTTGTCCACTTAATTCTAGTCGACTGCCAAACTCTAGCAGTTGACTGACATGGACTAGTTGACTAGTGCAAGCCACTAGTCAACTGCTAAAGCATAGTTGGCAGTTAGACAATCAGTCAACTACTCGATCAGTCGACTGAGAATAACCCCAGTCGACTGCTCCAGGTCATAATAAACATTCTCAAAGAGATGGAACATTTTAAATCAATACTCGAATAAGTGAGAGTGCCTCCAAACTTGACTTGTCCTATAACTATAATGTAAGTGCTACATCAATGTTTCTAATTTTCTTCTTTTGATGTTGGATGAAGATTCGAGGATAAATTCTTTTTTTTAAGGAGAGGGAGAATGATGGAGCCAAATTAGGGACAATGCCTATATATTTTACTTGCCAAGTAAGCATAATATCAATGCCACATTCAATATTTCTAATCTTTCTCCCTTTGATGTAGGTGATGAAGATTCGAGGATGAATCATTTTGAGGAGAGGGGGAATGATTGAGTCAAAGATGTTCTTGATGATCCATTGCACATAATTGAAGGTCAAATTACAAGATCTAGAGTTAGAAAGATGACGGAAGCACTAAATGTGTTAATTGAAGATTCTAAGGCCAAAGTTACGATTGAAACAGATTTGACCAAGAGCGAATCATGTGGCTCAGTCAAGCCATAAATGAGCTTAATTAGCCTCCAAGTCGTATTTTGTTTTAATTCTAATTTTTAGGCTCAATTGATATCCTTATTTGGGTTGTAATGGTGACTTAAGGCCAATATAGTTACGTAGTCTACTTAGGCCTTATTTAAAAGGGTTTTCTTTTGGCCTTTTAGGGTTTTTAGGCCACCCTAATGCTATAAATAAAGGAGGTGCCAACTACAGATGTAATCTTTGGTTATTTTTAATCTATAGTATGTGAGGCTCTCACTTGTTGGTTCTTCATTGAACTAGAACTTATCAAGGCAATTCCTTGTGGTGTTCAAAGACTTATCAACCAAAATCACAAGGTTGTGGGGTCTTCCATCTTCTATACCATGGTTCATGCTTTTATAAGCATTGGGTCGAGGTTCTTTCCATCCATCTTATCAATTTAGACTCTCCTTGTTTCTTTTTCAATTTATTGTGGGTTCTTGAAACTTTCTTCTCATCGGGTTCACATCACTTAGGGCAACTTCTTGCCGTCCCAACCATCGGGCCTCCCCATTTAGGTTTAGTCATGCCTTTCCTTATATAGGGGTGCACCCCAACTTTCCTTAATTGCCCACGAACCCTAATTTGCATAAGTTGCTCTGACGCCACATGGCCATGTGGAATCCACACGGTCGGCCTTGTGGAAGGCTGAAAATCAACTTTGAATCTACCGTCGGGAATAGGCACAGTTGTGTAAATTTCACATGACTGGCTGTGTCTTCCTCTGGAACTCTATTTTGATGATATCCTTCTCATCCAAAACATGCCCCGTGTCTTGGGAATACAACCAGAGCACGCTTTGTAGGGGATCGATCGACCGACTAGAGGGGGGTGAATAGCCCTCTTACGTTGGATAACGGTATTTGCTCGTCTATAAACAAGATTAGCGCAAGCGGAAATGCCAATACAAATAGATAAAACAAAGCAAAAGATAAGAAAGAATACAAACAATGCAAACACCGAGATGTAACGTGGTTCACGACTACGCCGCTAATCCACGGTCCAATTCGTCCAAGGTGAATCACTCCTTAATCTTTCACTAGAAATCTCCTTTGCACAAAGCTAGGTAGAGGTAACCTCTTTTACACAAAAACACTCCACTTACAAATATAATGGAAATAAGCTCAAGTAAGAGGATGGAAAGCTTTTAGGGCACTTTGGGAAAAGATTAGAGCATAAGCATTAGCCTCCCAAAACCCCACACCATTCCTCTTTATAGAGGAAGAGGGTTTCTTCCCGTTGACACAGGAGCAGTCGACTGATGTCCCTATCAGTCGACTAGTCCTGTAGCCGTTGCCCAATAATGGCTGCTTTCCACGTTGGATTTCATCCAACGGCACTAGCATCAGTCGACTGATGCTCGATCAGTCGAGTGCTCCATGAGCTCGACTCCATTCTGTGCCCGAAACTCTTGCGACGATCGATGCCTTCATCGATCATCGTCAATCTTATAGTCATTGTCATTCCATGGCGATCATTGTAACACTCGAACACTAGTTGAGTCACCGTCGACTTAGAGTAGTTGACTACCATTAACATGGTAGTCAACTGATGTCGGGAAATCCCATCCGACACTTAGCCAAATGGCTACTACCCCTTCCCGGGTTACATTCGCTCACTCTCATCTCTCGGAGTCCCTCGCCTTTGATGTTATCTTCGTTTGGCCACGTCCCTCGGATTCGCCAAGCGCACGACTCTACAGCGCCATCCTTCGCGTCTTGCCTTGAAGTCTACTTCCTCCGGCTTCACTCCAAGCTTCTCGTCCGACAGTCCCTCGAATGCTCCATGCGCACGACTTCTGCAAAGCCATCCTTCACCGACTCAAGGATCGAGTCATGAGAGGTGAAACTCTCCAAGGCTCCATGTGTGAATTACTAAGCCCTGCAAGACTCCAACGCACATATCAAATCATAATAACACTCTAACTTAAATCCTTTGCCACACACATCAAAACCATATCACGGCAAGAGATTGCCCTAATAATCTCCCCCTTTTTGATGTGTTGCAATCCGTTTAAGTTAGGTAAAAATATTTGATAAAACTATTAAGAGAGGAAAGCATGTAAGTAAACATGATTAGCAACTCTCCCCCTTAATACATGAAACTCCCCCTACATATATTCCCCCTTACTTTAAACTATTCTCCCTTACTTAAACATAACATTTCTCCCCCTTTGACACCATCAAAAATAATAAACAATGTTTATCTAAGCATGACATCAAGTTTAGAGAGAAACAAAACCCAAAACATTCCTTAAAATTGAATACACAAGGTTATTGGGCATGTTATCAGACTATCAGTCGATTGGTTCAGACTACCAGTCGACTGGCACGTGCATTTCGGGTTTTTCAAGTTTTCAGGGTGGTTTTCAGAAATGCACTAGAAAATATATAAAATTCAAAAAATCATGAAATTTGGAGAACACATTTCTTGTAAGTATATTTATCAATGAAAAATAGTTTTCCATGAAAAATCATTGTATTTTCAAGTATTTGCCAAAAATCCAAAAGCTTTAAAAACCACTAGGTTTTTGATCATCTAAGTATCCATTTTAACACCTAGTTTTGTTTTGGATTGTTTCAAAACATGAATACATGGATTTTAAAGTAAGAAATTGTTTTGAAAACATATGAAATATCCAACCATGATCTTTGGGCAATATTTCTATGAATTAAACATAAGCCTTCCCCATGATTGGTCTATTATTGCTATTTTGATACCTTAAATGACCATCTAAATGCCATAGACATTAGTGGACATTTGTATCATCCTATCATCTCACCCATGCTAAGTTTTCAATCATGGTAGCCTATGGTGAGTGTGAGATGTATCCTAAAGGTATTTGTATATACTTAACCATTATTTTCATGCAATTTTATCAAGGTTAAGTATCATCCTATCATTCCACATGATCATAAAGATGTATATGAATTAATTTTACATTATGATCATGAAAAAAATGTACTCATCAAATTGTGATTATGCATTAGGTATTAAATATGATAATAAGTCAAGTATCACCTAAAGCATGATTTAAACCCTATTTCTCATGATTATGTACCAATCATAAATCATGATTTCAAACATACATAGCAATTTCATTAACTATCATGATTTAAGCATTATTATCTATTTATAGGCACATTATCATCACCTAACACTATTTTAAAAATGTTGTCCCGCCATCCTAAGTCAACCAACATATGATATATGTAAATTCCATATGGTTGACTATCCTAGGGTTTTTCTAACCCTTAAGGATGGATTTTGGAACCCAATATAAATTCTTGCTTATGGGGTTCACTAGAAATTCCTTAGGAATCCATTTTCTAGCAATTACTTTCTTCTTGTCTTGACCCCTAGCAATTAGGCATTCATAGGTCTTTTCATTCTTCTTTTCTTTATATCCTAGGTCCTTTTTGTTAAAACTTGCTCTTTGGCTCCCTATGATCATGTTCAAAGTGTTTGAGCCAATAGTAAACTTTCCTAGGGCCTTGGTCAAATAGTCTACCTTTTCTCTTAGAGCCCTATTTTCTTCTATGCATGCATCATTAACATTGAAAGGCATATATTCATGTGAGCATGCATCATCATGACTCGAAGAAATATCATCATTTACATTTAAGCATGCTTTTTCTAGTTTATTTTCTAAGTCCGTAATTTGATCAAGCATGGTTTTATTTTTCTTCTTTGCTCTAAATAAGTCCTTAGTGAGGCTAGAAATCATAGATATAATTTGTTTAGGGGGTAGATTTGTTACCTCACTTACCAAGTCCTCTTCCGATGCTGAGGATGTAGAGGAGGCTCCCCCTTCACTTGAGCTCTCTCCACTTGAACTTGATCCTTCATTTTCGGAGGAGGAGCAATCCAAGTCATCAAATGCCATCAATGCTAAGTTGGTGTCAAATGCGTTTTCTTCCTCGGATGATGATGATGAGGAGGAGGAAGGGTCATCACATGTCTTTGCTTTGAATGCCTTGGCCTTCCCCTTTTCTTTGACCTTCTTTTCTTCTTCCTTTTTCTTCTTGCTCCCCTTTTTCTTCTTCTTTTCTTCTTTCTTCTTCCTCTCTTCTTTGCTCTTGTTTAGGAGAGGACAATTGTCCCTTATGTGTCCCTCTCCTTGGCAATTGTAACAAATGACCTTTCCCCTTGGTCTTCTCCTCCTATCATTAGATTTATTAAATTGAAAACCTTTTAAAGCACGCCTTACCCTCCTTACCATATATGCTTCTTCCGTGCTATCCATGGAGGAGGAGGAGGATGCTTCATCATCATCGGAGGAGGAGGGGATCTCTATCTTCTTCTTCCCCTTGTTTGCCAAAAATGCTACTCCTTTTGAAGGTTGGATTCTTGGCTCTTCTTGTATTCCTTCAAGCCTCGTTTCGTGGAGCTCCATTGTTGAAAAGAATTCCTCCAAGGTGCTCACTTCTAAGTTCTTGAAGATGTAAAATGAGTCTACCATGGAGCTCCATCTCGAGGACCGGGGAAAGGCATCTATGACCTTCATTACCCTATCCCGGTTGGAGAGCCTTTCACCTACACTTGTCAAACCGGTTAGAATTTCCTTAAATCTAGAGTGTAGGGATTTTACCTTCTCTCCCTTTTCGAGTTTGATGTTGGATAATCGGGAGCGAAGGACATCTCTCCTTGCTAATTTCGCCTCGGATGTGCCTTCATGAATTTCCATTAATTTCTCCCACATTTCCTTGGCGCTAGCACACTCCCCTATCCTATTTACTTCTTGTTGAGGGAGTACATTGTAGAGGTGGTGCTTGGCCTTTGAATTTGCCAAGTATTCTTCTCTTTGCCTCTTGCTCCCCCTTGATTTCTCCAATGGCTCCCCATTTTCGTTCCTAGGGAATTCGAAACCATTTTCCATGATTAAAAGAATTTCAAAATCGGTCTCGAAAAATACCTCCATTATCTTTTTCCACCAAGAGAATTCGCCTTCAAATTTCGGTGGGTGAATATTTGAGCTGACCATTCTTGAATTTGCTTGTTGTAGCGGTTAGTCCTCGACAAGCTTTCCTTGGCTCTGATACCACTTGTAGGGGATCGATCGGTCGGCTAGAGGGGGTGAATAGCCCTCTTACATTGGATAACGGTATTTGCTCATCTATAAACAAGATTAGCGCAAGCGGAATAAGCAAATACAAATAGATAAAACAAAGCAAAAGATAAGCAAGAATACAAACAATGCAAACACCGAGATGTAACGTGGTTCACGGCTACGCCGCTAATCCATGGTTCGATTCGTCCAAGGTGAATCACTCCTTAATCTTTCACTAGATCTCTCCTTTGCACAAAGCTAGGTGGAGGTAACCTCTTTTACACAAAAACACTCCTCTTACAAATATAATGGAAATAAGCTCAAGTAAGAGGATGGAAAGCTTTTAGGGCACTTTGGGAGAAGATTAGAGCATAAGCATTAGCCTCCCAAAACCCCACACCATTCCTCTTTATAGAGGAAGAGGGTTTCTTCCTGTTGACACAGGAGCAGTCGACTGATGTCCCTATCAGTCGACTGGTCCTGTAGTCATTTCCCAATAACAGTTGCTTTACATGTTGGATTTCATCCAACGACACTGGCATCAGTCGACTGATATGGCCATCAGTCGACTGATGCTCGATCAGTCGAGTGCTCTGCGAGCTCGACTCCATTCTGTGCTCGAAACTCTTGCTTCCAGTCGACTGATGCCTTCATCAGTCGACTGCCATTCCATGGCAGTCGACTGTTGGCACTTGAACCGGACTCGAACACTAGTTGAGTCACCGTCGACTTAGAGTAGTTGACTACCATTAACATGGTAGTCAACTGATGTCGGGAAATCCTATCCGACACTTAGCCAAATGGCTACTACCCCTTCTCGGGTTACATTCGCTCACTCTCATCTCTCGGAGTCCCTCACCTTTGAAGTTATCTTCGTTCGTCCACGTCCCTCGGATGCGCCAAGCACACGGCTCTGCTGCACCATCCTTCGCATCTTGCCCTGAAGTCTACTTCCTCCAGCTTCACTCCAAGCTCCTCGTCCGGCAGTCCCTCGGATGCTCCAAGTGCACGACTTCCGCAAAGCCATCCTTCACCAACTCAAGGACCGAGTCATGAGAGGTGAAACTCTCCAAGGCTCCATGTGCGAATTACTAAGCCCTGTAAGACTCCAACGCACATATCAAATCATAATAACACTCTAACTTAAACCCTTTGCCACACACATCAAAACCATATCACGGCAAGAGATTTCCCTAACACGCTTGCCCTTCTTGAGCTCCTTTTGTAGCACCATTTTGCCTCCAAAATGCCATCCTACGCATAAAAATAACAAACACAGATCTCTGAACTAGAAAATAGAAAATAGGTGCAAACTAAAGGAAATATGCATGAAACAAGTATGAAATGCAATGAGATGTGTGATAAAACTACTCCAAAAACCCTATATGATTTTCATACATCAAAATCCCCCAAACTTAGATCTTTGCTTGTCCTTAAGCAAACCTCAGTGCCATGGATTTTAAAAGTATTGTTCCCACACTTAGCATGTTAACTAAAATTATCAAGTGTACTTTCAATGAAAGCAAATAGATATATTCTAAAAGTTCTCTAGGTTAGTTTTTCGTGCATGTACCGAGAGAATTTCCTAAGGGATACACATTCCATTATGAACTAAGTCATCATCCTATAGCTTTCCTAAGGTCTCCAACTTTTAGGAACTTACCTGACCTAAGTGAGGTTCATTCCCTAGAATTAGCATAATGTCTCAAAGACGTGCTCGGTATTGATAGAAATTGGTAGGTGTTTCTCCAGTAACTTAACTCGGTCTTAAAGGGACACCTAACCATTTCCACCCACGACAACTATTTTTTACTCTCTTTCTCTCTTTTTTTTCCCTATATTTTTTTCTTTCTTTTCTCTCTCTTTTTTTTTAATTATCCTCACTAGCATTTTGATTTTTTTGAATGACCTTACACAATCCGAGCATCTCCAGTAACTAAAATGCTAATTTTAGAGTCACTATGGATTCCAAAGTACTAGACTATCGAGAAGAATCATAACTATGTCTATACTAGATTATCTCTTTTAGAATATTCGATGAGTGTAGGTGAGGATAAAATCTAACAAGTGAAAATCTAGAACATTTATCAAAGCATCTAAAAATAAAGTACTAAGGGATAAATGAAGTTAAACTATCTCTGGCATGGAAACATATCGTAGATATTTTTGAAAACATCATTGAGGCAGCTTAAAGTGACCAACAACTAAGTGTTGAAAGGGACCTAAATACTATATGCATGAGCAAATAAATGCAAATAATCTAGCAAAACAAATAAAAACTAAACCTAGAGGTCAAAAAAGAAAACTAAACTAGCAGAAGAATAAAGCCAAATGTAGGTCTCCCCCATAATGAAATAGTAACCATACCTCTAGCATGGTGGCCTCGATGGGAAGTCTGGCAATCTCGGCATGTCAGGCTCGTGAGAAGAATCATCTACTCATCTGCTGGTGCCACATGTACATGTGGTCAATCTGGGAACTAGTGGACGTGGCGATTGCTCTATGCTCTTCCTCCCTGGCCCACTGTGAACATGTATCTTGCATAAACTACCAAACCTCCTGATGGTAGGCGGCCTCCTCTTGAAAATAAGCAGGGCCTGGCCGTAGAACTCCTCGACCCTCTAGAAATGGTCCCGTAGGCCCTGAAACTCATGTTGGGGATCGATTGGCCAGCTAGAGGGGGGTGAATAGCCCTCTTTCGTTGGATGTCGAAATTTACTCGTTCTTCTTGCGTTGCTTATCTATGATTATCATTAGCGCAGCGGAAACAATAGAAACAATAATAATACTAACAACAAATAATCACACACAAACACACACGATATACGTGGTTCGGAACCGAATGGTTCCTACTCCACGGGCGAGCTCCTCGAGCTCTAGTTATGCGCACGACACTAACTAAACTCCTTCTCGACTACACGTCGGAGGTGGAAAAACCTCTCACAAGCTATTACAACAAGTAATATGAAATACAACAAGAAATACAAAGACAATACAAAAGAGAACTTTTACACAATTGTTTTGATCGCTTTCTTGTTGCTTGCTCTTGAAGGTCTGGAATGCAACAGCAATTCCCCTCCAAAGTCACCTCAAAAGCCTTGGTG
This sequence comes from Wurfbainia villosa, assembly GCA_025175895.1. Classification (NCBI taxonomy): domain Eukaryota; kingdom Viridiplantae; phylum Streptophyta; class Magnoliopsida; order Zingiberales; family Zingiberaceae; genus Wurfbainia; species Wurfbainia villosa. The sequence goes on along the minus strand of CM045997.1, from coordinate 23,106,162 downwards.
AAATCCTCCAACTCGAGCTCCATTTATAACCTGTATCAAACTATTTTCGCGCCCATCAGTCGACTGATCGTGACCATCAGTCGACTGGTCCCGTAGTCGTTGTCTCACAATGGCCAGATCCACATTGGTTAAGTTCCAACGGATCACACATCAGTCGACTGATGACACCCATCAGTCGACTGATCATCCATCAGTCGAGTGCTGGCGAGCTCGACTCCATTCTGTGCCCGTGCATAGTGTGATCAGTCGACTGCTTCCCTTAAGCATAGTGTGATCAGTCGACTGTCCCTGAGGGTATGAATGTCTCATATCCCAATGAGATCTTATAATCTCTCCCTTGGAGGAACACATGCCTACCATCTTTCTAGTGATCCCATATCACTTAAAGAGAGGCAACCCAAATTTTCCTCCCATGAGGAAATACACATCCATCTTCCCATGATGGATGCCTCCCCCTAGAGGCTTGCTCCCCCTTGACCATTGCACCAACAATGTCCTTGGAGAGTCCCTAAGCCAATAGGAACATTAACCAAATCAAAATTAAGGCAAAGTTCAACAATGAACTCTCTTCCACCTTAAAATTGATACTCACCCTCAACCCAACTCCTAATCCATGTCCAATGGATTTACACCCTTTCTTATGCTCTCCCAAGCATATCCTAGAGTTAGGAGTGGTTAGGGGACCAAAACACAGCTGAACATGAGCCTAACCAACAAGGTTTACCTGAAATCAACATTGTCATCGGATCGCGTCGAAAACCGGATCGTGACACCATCATCGATCGATTGGCCTCCTGACGGATCATTGATAATACATTCTGATTTTGAATTTCAGAAATGACTTTCCGAAATTCATAAGTAAATATACATAAATTGATAAATCTTGAAATTTGGTATGTATATTACTTATCACAATCATTATGGGTGAAAAATATCGGAAAATTATTTTACCAATTAAATTAGGAGATTGATACAAAGTCCAAAATTTAAGAAAAGCTTCAATAAAGAGCCCTCTTTGTATCATCCCATTCAATGGTGATAGCTATCAAAAGATAGGCTTCACCAAGATTTTTCAAAATGTTTTCAAAAAGTTTTCAAAACCTTTAATTTCTTTTCCTTAAACATCTCACTTATCTCTAGATGTGTAAAACACATTCAAGGCAATTAATCTAGTGAGATGTGAGTTTTTGTTCTTTTAATGGTCTCATGCATATTTCTAGGCAATATTATTTGATTCCCATCAAATCATGCCATAGTCCTTAATTTCATTTTATTTATATGCATGATATGATTATGGCATAGATTAATATAAATAAGAGCATATGCCAAAATCATGATGTCATGGCATGTGAATGATGTTTTAGCATACATGACATATAAGGATAAGTCTAAACATGATCATGACATTTTTAGAGATAAAAATGAAAATGATGTCATGACATGACAAGACAAATAAAGCATGGCAAGAAAAATATACTAAGGTATAAAATACCTAAGTGTTAAAATCAATTTGCCATTTCTAGGGATTAAATTCACTTTGCCTTAAACCATTCATTTCCCTAGTGTGCCAAAAATCCAAAATAGCACACCATGACCTCTATGACCTAATTGTGCCAATATAAATCATTCTAAACTTCTCAAACACATTGGCACATCCTAATGTGTCAACTCTACTATGGTTAGGTTAACTACCCATCCATTTAGGGTTGACACACCCTAACCCATCTAGTGTGAATCAATCACACTTTTAGGAACCCAATACCTATTGGAGCTCCTTGGGTTAACAAGGTATTCCCTTGGGATAAATTCCCTAGATATCTTTCTAATGACCCTTTTTGGCTTTGAAGCCTTAGTCAAATGGGTCTTACTTGGGTCAACTCTAGAGGTGACTCCTCCATTGACCTTCTTAGTGGCTACATTTGATTTCTTTGAGGTGTTAGCCACTAAACGCATACCATGGCTGGACTTAGGGATGGCTTCCCTATTAGCCTTGGTTTTCCTAGACCTAGATGTGGTTCCATAATTAAATGGAACATTATGGTAGGACATAGGTTTGTGACCCAAACCCTTCTTGCCCTTAGACATTTCTTGTTTTCTAGGTCTTGACTTTTGTATATTAGACCCCTTAACCGAATTTGATATTATTGCTAGGGTCTTCTCCAATTTTTCTAGCCTTGACCTCAAGGCTTGGTTTTCTAACTCTAATTTTCCCAATTTTGAATTTTCATTTATCTTTTGGGAAATGTTTTTCTTTTTAGGCATATGCCTAGATTTCTTGGGATTAACACCCAAGTTTTCTTCAATTCTCCTAATTGACTCCCTAGGTAAAATAGATCTAGTGTTTTGAGTCCTAGGTTTGTCCTTAGAGAAACTAACATGCTTAGCACCTAAGCAATAAACCTTATTGTTTCTCCTAGCATGCTTTTCATTAATAATGGCAAGAGAACTAAAATAATTCTTAGCATGCTTTTTAATTCTAGAAATTGAAGGTGCATTATTTAAATGTACCTTAGGGTTAACTTTAGAAGCTCCCCCTACATGAGTCACACCTTCTTGCCCTTTCTTCCTCCCCCTAGGGCATTCACTTCGGTAATGTCCCCGTTGGTTGCATTTAAAGCACACAATGTGCTCTTTGCTCTTGATTTTGGGAACACCGGCATCCTTTGACTTTGGGTTGACTTTTGGTGTTGATGCCTTTTCCTTAGCAAAATTAGGGTATTTACTCTTGTAGTGCCCGTTCTCCCTACACTCAAAGCATATTATGTGATTTTTATTTAAAATAACAACACTTGAGTTACCTAGGGAGTTGGTGGAGGCCTCTTCACTTCTTCCGGAGGTAGAAGCTTCATTTTGATCTTGCTCCGGAATTGAAATCCTTTCCTCCCCCTCAACGCTAGAGGTGGAGGTCTCCACCAAATCATCAACATCATCAAAAGTAGATGGTGCTTCTTCTTTGGCATTATCCTCTACATATGCCGGTTGGGAGTTTTCTTGAAATTTCATTATCTTCTCCCATAATTCCTTTGCATCCCTATAGTCACCCAAACTAGACAAAATTTTGTTAGGTAACAAATCACTAAATAATTTTATTACCTTGAGATTTGTTTTGAAGTCCTTAATTTGGTCTTGGGTCCACCTTGACTTTTCAATTAACTTGTTGTATTTGTCCCTAGGCATCTCAAAACCATTTTCTACAATAATCATATAATCAAAATTGGTTTCGAGATATACCTCCATCCGTTTCCTCCACCAAGTAAAATCTCCATCAAATTTCGGTGGATGGATGAAGCCGGCCATTTTGTAGTGCTCTCGCGGCGGTTAGTCCTTGAAGAGCGAACCAGGCTCTGATACCACTTGTTGGGGATCGATTAGCCGGCTAGAGGGCGGTGAATAGCTCTCTTTCGTTGGATGTCGGAATTTACTCGTTCTTCTTGCGTTGCTTATCTATGATTGTCGTTAGCGCAGCGGAAACAATAGAATCAATAATAATACTAACAACAAATAAGCACACACAAAAACACACGATATACGTGGTTCGGAACCGAATGGTTCCTACTCCACGGGCGAGCACCTCGAGCTCTAGTTATGCGCACGACACTAACCAAACTCCTTCTCGACTACACGTCGGAGGTGGAGAAACCTCTCCCAAGCTATTACAACAAGTAATATGAAATACAATAAGAAATACAAAGACAATACAAAAGGGAACTTTTACACAATTGTTTTGATCGCTTTCTTGTTACTTGCTTTTGCTTGCTCTTGAAGGTCTGGAATGCAACAACAATTCCCCTCCAAAGTCACCTCAAAAGCCTTGGCGAAATCCTCCAACTCGAGCTCCATTTATAACCTACATCAAGCTGTTTTCATGCCCATCAGTTGACTGATCGTGCCCATCAGTCGACTGATCGTGACCATCAGTCGACTGGTCCCGTAGCCGTTGTCTCACAACGACCATATCCACGTTGGTTAAGTTCCAACGGATCACACATCAGTCGACTGATGTCACCCATCAATCGACTGATCATCCATCAGTCGAGTGCTGGCGAGCTCGACTCCATTCTGTGCCCGTGCACAGTGTGATTAGTCAACTGCTTCCCTTAAGCAGTCGACTAATGCTCCCAATAGTCGACTGCCCTCCCATGGCAGTCGACTGATCAACCAGTCTTAGTTCAGTCGAACACTGGTCAAACCTATACGACCTAGAGCAGCTGACTGACATCTATGCCAGTCGACTGATGTCGGGCAAAACCTCAAACACCAAGTTGTTTGAGCCACCGACCGTCGGGTAAACCCTCAAACATCAAGTTTGAGCCTCCAACACTCAGTCTTAGCCACTTGGCCAAGTCCACCTTATCCCTCATGGAGTTCCCCACCGAAGCTCTCTTCTCTCGGCCTACATCCCTCGGATGCGCCAAGCGCACAACTTTGCAACGCCATCCTTCGGGTCTCATGCCCTCGAAGTATGCTTCCCCTTTGGGCTCACTCCATTCCCTCCCCGTCCGGCGGTCCCTCGGATGCACCAAGCGCACGACTTCGCAATACCCTCCTTCACCGACTCAAGGACCCCAAGCCTAGTGAACTTGCCAAGTTCTCAAGACTTCCCAAATGCACCAAACACACGGCTTCGCAATGCATTTCTCACCAAGCACCAAGCGCACGGCTTCGCAATGCTTTGGATTTCCCATGCCAATCCCATGTTGGACTTTCCCATGACAATCCCATGTCATGAGTTTTGTCTATCATCAAAATACTATCAAGGTACTTGCTCGAGTCAAACTCGAGTCAACCTGGGCCGATTGCACCAACAACTCAATCTGCATGTATGTGTTGTGCTCCTCCCATCGCTGCCCCTGTGTCTACTGCTTCGTGAAGATGTCATCGAGGCACGATCCAAACTCTGTGAAGTCATAAGCAGATGATCCTGTATCCTACCTAAAAGAATGAAAAGAATGTGGTGCAGGATTAGGGTGTGGCCTCCGAGGGCTCCTATACATGGGTGGACCTAAGGGTGAGTGATGTGAAGATGGTGAAGGGGATGCATGGGTAGAGGGTCCCTCTGATGGCATGCTCGGAGGCTCATTGGCTCCCATGTCCTCAGATTAAAATTTTCACTAATGAAAACTAATCCGGATGGGATGAGTTTCCTAAGCTCAACCAATTCAAAGTCGTGCTAACGACTTGAGCGATCGCTTGAACAAACTAGTTGTTCAAGCAACAAAACTTTTCTAGTCGGTTAGCCGCGGAAGAGACGACGGACGGATCACCGATTTTTGTGTTTATCTTCGGGGTCCATGATTATACAAATACATATGGATGTAGACAGGTATAATCAACACATACAAACATATTAACAAGAACATGCAATGATCAATAATAAAATTTGTAAAACTTTTATACCTCTCGATCTTCTATCGTATGTCCTAACCTCCTTGTAGACTTCGTGTGGGCGAAGATCCTCTACAAGTTGAAGCTTCCTAGAACACGCTCTTCCTTCCTTGCACGCCCCGAACAAGAGGAAGTGTGCAAACAAAACTCATCTCATATCTAGGACCAACCATCAAGCTCCAAGCATGATGTTTGTCGCCGGCCCAAAGAGAATAAAATGATTGCCGACCAACCTTGAAGAAGGTTGCCGCCGGCCAACCTTGATAGAGAAGAGGAGAGGATGCTCCGTTCAAGAGAGGAAGATGAGAAGCTAATCCCTTACCTTCTTTCCGCCGGCCACACCCCAAGGGTAATGGGCGCCGCCCAACCATTAGGGTTCTAAACCCTAATCTTGCCGCCCAACCATTAGGGTTCTAAACCCTAATCTTGCCGCCCAACCATTAGGGTTCTAAACCCTAATCTTGCCGCCCATAGTCTCTCCCAAAACCCTAATCTCCTTAGTATTTTCTTGCCGCCCAAGCCAAGAAGCCTTATTTATAGAGTTAGGCTTAAGCCTCCTTTTATTCTCCACCGTCGGATCTAGGGATTTAATCTCAACTGTCGGATCTAGAGAATTAATCTTAACCGTCGGATCTAGAGATTTAATCTCCACCGTCGAATCTAGGGATTTAATCTCAACCGTCGGATCTAGAGAATTAATCTCAACTGTCGGATCTAGAGATTTAATCTCCACCGTCGGATCTAGGGATTTAATCTCAACCGTCGGATCTAGAGAATTAATCTCAACCATCGGATCTAGAGATTTAATCTCCACCGTCGGATCTAGAGTTCTATTTTCCACCATAGGATCTAGACTCCATGAGGTTTTAATAGGCTACAATAGGGACCATGAGGAGGAGTTGGATCTTGGCCACCCGATGGATCGGAACCACACTAACTTGATCCATCAATGATGTTCCATTCCACTAGAGGATCATCATTGAATTACCTCACCAACCCCCATAAATTAATATGGGCTCCATACATTATTTGTACATCTATCTTCCCATGTTTAAGATATCGAATGTCCGTCAATTAATTGATTTACTGACCATCAATCAATTAACATCTAACTCCTCGAGTAGTACCACTCAACCTTATCATCATGTTGACTAAGTCAACCTACAGGGTTTACATGATGAACCTTATGAGCTCCTCAAGGGGACATCATCAACCTAATATATAGTACACGGTTTCCTCCTATAATTAATGGCACACCATGTAAATAATATCATTTCCCAACTTACCTGGCATATTGATTTAATCCATTTAAATCTTACCCTTTGGTAAATCAAAGAAATAAATACTAAGTATATGTGCCCGTTATTATATCGGGATTAAGAGCATGTACAACATAATATCTGATGTCCGATTCAATTATGTAGTCAGCAATAAATTGAATCACCTCTATGTCGGTCCTGCTCAATACACCTAAGTGTACTAGTGTAACTCTATGTTCAAGACAAAACAATACCAAGCTACACAACAACCATGTCAATGGTTTGTCCAAAACCATCTTGGTTGTGAGCCTCTACTTATATTCTACAAGGGACTGATAACATGATCTTCTGTGTCACACCAAGCACCATGTTATCTACAATGTAAAGTATTAGACAATATGCACACATATAATAAATATAAAGTACAAACAATGATCATGTGATTCTTATTTCAAAATAAAAATGTTCATACAAAGAAGCTAGGCTTTCAGTATACATCCCAACAATCTCCCACTTATACTTAAAGACTATGCTTTCATCACACTGCCATACATCTGATCCCCATGTCGTCCACATGCCTATCAAACGCTTTCGATGGAAGGGCCTTAGTGAATGGATCTTCCAGGTTATCCTCTGATGCAATCTTGGCGACAACTACTTCTCCTCGCTTTACGATCTCTCGTATCAGGTGGTACTTGCGCTCTATGTGTTTACTCGCTTTATGGGCTTGTGGTTCCTTCGAGTTTGCAACTGCACCACTGTTATCACAATAAATTGTGATAGTTCTGGGCAAATCAGGAATCACATCCAAGTCCATCAAGAAGTTCCTGAGCCATACAACTTCCTTGGCTGCCTCAGAGGCTGCCACATACTCACCTTCCATGGTAGAGTCCGCCACGCATTTCTACTTGACACTCCTCCATACTATGGCTCCACCTCCAAAAGTAAACACAAACCCCGAGGTAGACTTACTGTTGTCCCTATCTGATTGGAAATCAGAATCCTTGTAACTCACAGGGACTAATTGATCTGCCCGGTAAACCAGCATATAATCCCTAGTCCTTCTCAGGTACTTCAAAATATGCTTTACTGCAGTCCAATGTCCCTGTCTAGGATTACTCTGATATCTGCTAACCATGCCCACGACAAAGCAGATATCGGGTCTCGTACATAGCATAGCATACATGAGGCTTCCTTCTGCCGAAGCATAAGGAACCACCTTCATCTCCTCTATCTCCTTTGATGTTTTGGGACACATATCTTTAGATAAAGGTACTCCATGCCTAAAAGGTAGAAAACCTTTCTTGGAGTTCTGCATGCTAAAACGAGCAAGGATAGTGTCAATGTATGAAGCTTGAGATAAGCATAACATCCTTTTCTTGCGATCCCTTATCACCTTGATCCCAAGGATGTGTCCCACTTCTTCCAAGTCCTTCATATCAAACTATTTGGACAACCATACCCTTACATCTGATAACACTTTGATATTGTTGCCAACTAACAAAATGTCATCTACGTATAGTACAAGAAATACCACTACGTTTCCGTCACATCTCTTGTATACACAAGACTCATCCGGACTTTGAATAAATCCATATGACTGGATTACCTCATCAAAGCAGAAGTTCCAAGATCTAGAAGCTTGCTTCAATCCATAAATGGACCGATTAAGCTTACACACAAGATGCTCTTTGCCCTTTGCAATAAATCCCTCTAGTTGCTTCATATAGATGTTTTCTTCAAGACTTCCGTTAAGGAAAGCCGTCTTGACATTCATCTGCCAAATCTCATAATCCTCATGAGCAGCAATAGATAAGAGAATCCGGATAGACTTAAGCATAGCTACCGGTGAAAAGGTCTCCTCATAATCGATACCCTCTTTCTGAGTATACCCTTTCGCAACAAGCCTAGCTTTGAAGGTCTCAACCTTCCCATCTACTCCTCTCTTTCTTTTGTAGATCCACTTGCATCCAATGGCTTTCACACCATCGGGTGGTTGTACTAGCTCCCAGACATGATTAGAATCCCTAGATTCTATCTCTGAATTCATCGCTCTTTGCCAAGATACCGCATCTCTATCTTGGAGTGCCTCGTCATATGTCTAGGGATCAGGTTCATGTTTACCAGGGACTAAGTCCGAAGACTCTCCCAAGAACATGAATCTCACGGGTTGTCTAACAACCCTCCCACTACGACGAGGTGCCTCCTGTGTATGCTCTGTGACACGCGGTGCAATGACTTGTGGTATTTCCTCTTGTACCGGTGGTACTGAAGTCGGGACTTCCCCTGTCAACTCCTCAAGAACAATCCTATTCGTGGGCTTGTGGTTCATCACATAGTCCTCATCTAGAAATTTGGCATTCGTACTCACGATCACCTTCTGATCTCTAGGACTATAGAACAAACCACCCTTCATTCCCTTAGGGTATCCAACAAACAAGCCGCGTATACATGCGAGATTCCAACTTACCGGATCTCCCTTGACACATGTCTTTGGACTACCCCAAATTTGAATATGTCTTAGACTAGGCTTTACGATCCACAATTTGTAGGAGTAGAGTCTTGACTTAGATGGAACCAAGTTCGGAATGTGTCTTTCGTTTCCCGAGCAAACCCCAGGCAATCGGGTAACTCGAATAACTCATCATCGATCTGACCATCTCCATAAGAGTCCTATTCCTTCGCTCTGCCACACCATTCTGCTGGGGTGTGCCAGGTGCGGACAATTGGGATTGAATCCCAACCTCTGATAAGTAACTCCTAAACTCTCCCAAGAGGTACTCGCCACCACGATTAGATCGTAGTGTCTTGATACGTTTACCTTGACGGTTCTCCACATCAGCCTTGAATTCTTTGAACCTGTCAAAGCATTCAGACTTGCGGCGCATCAAGTAAATGTATTCATACCTTGAATAATCGTCTATAAAAGAGACAAAGTATTCAAAGCCACCTCTAGCCTGGATAGACATAGGACCACACAAATCAGAATGAACCAATTCCAATATATCTTTGGCTCTATACCCCTTAGCCTTAAAAGGCCTCTTGGTCATTTTACCTTCCAAGCAAGACTCGCAGGTTGGGACGTCTTCCACCACTAATAAACCCAAGGGTCCATCAGCTATCAACCTTTGAATTCTACTGAGGTTAATATGACCTAGTCTTAGGTGCCAAAGATATGTCTGGTTCATTTTCGAAGGTTATTTTCTCTTATTAGACTTAGAAGATGAGTTATTCACTTCTATATGCATCGTGGGAGTTTTCGGTTCAAGAGTATACAAATTGCCAACCAATGCACCAGAATAGATAATCTCCCTATTCCTTTTTATAACAACTTTGTCATTAAAAGAAACTGAATATCCATCCAGAAACAATTTAAAAACTGATTAGATTCTTTCTAAAAGTAGGTACATAAAGACAATTTCTCAAAACCAAAACTTTATTCCTATCAGAAGATAAATAAATGTCTCCCACTGCAATAGTCGCCACCTTTTAAGCATTGCGCATGAAGACGGTAATCTTTCCCTTAGCTAGTCGTCGGATTTCTTGGAACCCCTGCAAAGTATTGCAGACATGATCAGTGGCTCCTGTATCTACACACCAGGTACTGGTAGATAACACCGCTAAACATGTTTCAACAACTAAACAAGAAGATATACCTTTGTTCTTTCGGCGAGGACAGTCCGCCTTCCAATGTCCAGTCTGCTTGCAAGTGAAGCACTTGCCTTTTGGCTTCTTCACTCCTGCCTGAGGTCATGCTGCCACTTTCTTTGCTCCACCTTGCTTCTTCTTCTTCTTCCCTTTCGGTTTAGAAGAAGAAACCTTCTGAGCAACCATGGCTTGAGCACTTTGATGAAAAAGCCCCTCTGTCGCCTGGAGTTCTGTCAGAAGCTCCACCAACGAATACAACCTCTTGTTCATGTTGTAGTTGAGGCGGAATTGCTTAAAACTCCTAGGCAGAGACTGGAGAATGATATCGACCTGGGTTTCCCCATCGATATCAACTCCGAGGACTTCCATCTCATTCAGATGAGCCATCATCTTGAGAACATGGTCCCTGACGGGTGTTCCCTCGATCATGGTGGTCGTCATCAAGTTCCTCATAGCCTCCTGTCTGGCCGCCCTACTCTGATGTCCGAAAAGTTCCTTGAGATTAAGCATCATGTCATAAGCCATGGCCATGGCCTGATGCTGATGTTGCAGCACATTTGACATAGATGCCAAAATGTAATACCGCACCATCTCATCTGCCTTGATCCATTTCTTATAACTCTCTTTCTCCTTTTCATCAGAGTTATCGGTGGGCTTAGGAGGACAGACCTCGAAGAGTACAAATTTGTACTCCTCTGCAGTTAAGACAATATCCAAATTTCTTTTCCAATCAATATAATTTGTTCTAGTAAGTTTATTTTCTTTTAATATCACAGCAAGTAGGTTGAAAGCCATTTGAAAAAACCTAAGAATCACAATGATCAAAATATTAGATTTCAAATATCATTGATTCCTCAAACAATAAAATTTCGAAATCAACCAACACCTCAAAACACCGAGAATATCGCATGCCATGATAGTGTGGACGTATACGAATTCTACATTTGTAAGAGGAGGTTTAACCCATTAATTTTATTATCTTGTCAACCTTACTTTTTGACAAATAAAATTAATAGTTGGTTCCTCTTTGGCCCTACAAATAAAAGCAGTGACTCCGATTGGGAGGATACTTTTTATTTGAATCTAAGTGTGCACCATTACACGATACTAAGGGAATTATCTCGGATTATGTGCCTTACCGTTGGGGAAGTACACACGCTCCTAAATAATTTCCTATAACCATTATTTGACCTAGTGATCCACAAACAAACTCATCCGATGGGGAGGAAGGCACTCAGAGCCGACGCACAAGTTTGTTGCATCACACGTCAAATTGTAATGGAGGCCGCGGGAATTAATTAAAATGTCTCTCTCCCACTTAGTAAATTGACAGTGAGGAATTTTCAAGCACACACAACATGTATATAAAACAAATCAGCAATAAATATGGAAAAAAACAGAATTTTCCCAACTATTATGGCATTGTTCTCCAATATGCATCCCGTCGTGTCGCCACCTCGTCCGCTCCACCTTTTCCTGTGCACAAGTCACCAAAGAGATCCGAGCCAAGATAAACTATTTTAATTTACATCCATCGATCCTATACTCCACGAAGGAGTGTACAAATAATCTAGATCAAAAGTAAACTAAAATGAGTGGCTAAACAATGCCGTATTTAATTTCAAAAATTAAATACTAATTTAGCCTCGTCAACCCCGAGGATTCAAATAATATACAATCACACACACATGCAATCACATACACACATATATAGCCATAATAGTTGGATCTTATGCCTGCAACCAAAAAGTTATCCTACGCACATCCTACTATCATCCGACATACACAATATATGATAAGTGCGTGAAAGTAACCGAATCCAAAACACGCAAAATCGGAAACCGTGGCTCTGATACCATTTTGATGGCATGCTGGGAGGCTCATTGGCTCCCATGTCCCCGGATTAAAATTTTCACTAATGAAAACTAACCCGGATGGGATGAGTTTCCTAAGCTCAACCAATTCGTCGTCGTGCTAACAACTTGAGCGATCGCTTGAACAAACTAGTTGTTCAAGCAACAAAACTCTTATAGTCGGTTAGCCGCGGAAGAGATGACGGACGGATCGTCGGTTTTTGTGTTTATCTTCGGGGTCCATGATTATACAAATACATATGGATGTAGACATGTATAATCAACACATACAAATATATTAACAAGATCATGCAAAGATAAATAATAAAACTTGTAAAACTTTTATACCTCTTGATCTTCTATCGTATATCCTAACCTCCTTGTAGACTTCGTGTGGGCGAAGATCCTCCACAAGTTGAAGCTTCCTAGAACATGCTCTTCCTTCCTTGCTCGCCCCGAACAAGAGGAAGTGTGGAAACAAAACTCATCTCTTATCTAGGACCAACCATCAAGCTCCAAGCATGATGTTTGCCGCCGGCCCAAAGAGAATAAAAGGATTGCCGACTAACCTTGAAGAAGGTTGCCGCCGGCCAACCTTGACAGAGAAGAGGAGAGGATGCTCCGGCCAAGAGAGGAAGATGAGAAGCTAATCCCTTACCTTCTTGTCGCCGGACACACCCCATGAGCAATGGGCGCCGCCCAACCATTAGGGTTCTAAACCCTAATCTTGCCGCCCAACCATTAGGGTTCTAAACCATAATCTTGCCGCCCAACCATTAGGGTTATAAACCCTAATCTTGCCGCCCATAGTCTCTCCCAAAACCCTAATCTCCTTAGCATTTTTTTGCCGCCCAAGCCAAGAAGCCTTATTTATAGAGTTAGGCTATAGCCTCCTTTTATTCTCCACCATCGGATCTAGGGATTTAATCTCAACCGTCGGATCTAGAGAATTAATCTCAACCGTCGGATCTAGAGATTTAATCTCCACCGTCGGATCTAGGGATTTAATCTCAACCGTCGGATCTAGAGAATTAATCTCAACCGTCGTATCTAGAGATTTAATCTCCACTGTCAGATATAGGGATTTAATCTCAACCGTCAGATCTAGAGAATTAATCTCAACCATCGAATCTAGAGATTTAATCTCCACCGTCGGATCTAGAGTTCCATTTTCCACCATAGGATCTAGACTCCATGAGGTTTTAATAGGCTACAATATGGACCATGAGGAGGAGTTAGATCTTGGCCACCCGATGGATCGGAACTACACAAACTTGATCCATCAATGATGTTCCATTCCACTAGAGGATCATCATTGAATTACCTCACCAACCCCCATAAATTAATATGAGCTCCATACATTATTTGTACATCTATCTCCCCATGTTTAAGATATCGAATACCCGTCAATTAATTGATTTACTGACCATCAATCAATTAACATCTAACTCCTCGAGTAGTACCACTCAACCTTATCATCATGTTGACTAAGTCAACCTGCAGGGTTTACATGATGAACCTTATGAGCTCCTCAAGGGGACATCATCAACCTAATATATAGGACACGGTTTCCTCCTATAATTAATGGCACACCATATAAATAATATCATTTCCCAACTTACCGAGCATATTGATTTAATCCATTTAAATCTCACCCTTTGGTAAATCAAAGAAATAAATACCAAGTACATGTGCCCGTTATTATATCAGGATTAAGAGCATGTACAACATAATATCCGAGGTCCGATTCAATTATGTAGTCAGCAATAAATTGAATCACCTCTATGTCGGTCCTTCTCAATACACCTAAGTGTACTAGTGTAACTCTATGTTCAAGACAAAACAATACCAAGCTACACTACAACCATGCCAATGGTTTGTCCAAAACCATCTAGGTTGTGAGCCTCTACTTATATTCTACAAGGGACTGATAACATGATCTTCTGTGCCACACTAAGCACCATGTTATCTACAATGTAAAGTATTAGACAATATGCACACATATAATAAATATAAAGTGCAAACAATGATCATGTGATTCTTATTTCAAAATAAAAATGTTCATACAAAAAATCTAGGCTTTCAGTATACATCCCAACACCCCTCGTGTGGTGGGGATTCCACTACCCTATCCAACTGCCAATTAGCACACTTTGCGATGGTGGTATGATCGGTATCGGGGTGCTTAAAGGGTGGCAAGTTCTTCCTTACAAAACAAAAATAGTTACCCTCTCTCACTATCATCTTCATGGCCATGCACACCCCTAGGTCTATGCTAGGGCTCCCCTCTACTCTATCCAATCCCTCGCAATCGTATCCCATCGTATAGCATATGTGGGTTAACAACCCTCCAAAGATAATGTCCCCCTTCGGTGCTTTACCTACCTTTACTAGAAGCCTAATGAAATAGGACCCAACATCAATAGTATTTTTCTCTTATAACATGTCCTATAGGCAAAGAAGTTCACTCAACCTCATGACTCCATCACTCTCTCCCCTACCAAAAATAGTACTTGCCATGACTCGATGAATATATTGAAAAATAAGGTTTTGGAGTCGGGAGGCTTTGGCTCTTGACGGGTCATATGTGTTTTCCCTTGTCAAATTGAACCAAAATAATCTCGCATTGAATTCGATAGGGGTTCTCCTTTCTCCCCCACTAGGTAGTTTGAAACAAAGGTTCCATTGGTTTAGAGTCCACTCATGTTCAACGTTAAATAACTTAAAAGTAATCTTGCCCTCTTCACTATCCTTTTCTGATAATATCTCCTTATCCACCGAGCTTAAGAATTCTAAGACTACCCTGGGGTAAGTTAGGCAGCTCACTCCCATTATCTCCTCCCAACCTACTTTTGCAAACAAACTTTGCATATCCCCAATGAGTCCTAAGGTTTCTAATATAAGTGCATCTAAATAGCGGGTAGAAGTTATCTTGCGAGAAGAAAGCATGTTAAATCTATTCCTATGTGCATCATCTCGAAATATTATGCCTAGAGGAGTATTACCTTCCTCTGATTCTTGTTGGGCATTTCTTCCCCTCGACCTTGGCCTTCAAGAGGCATCCCTTATTGATGTGTGCTTTGTCCTCTTCATTGTCACCTCTTGAATGCTTCTTGAAGGTTGGAGATGGTTGGTTGGAGGTTCGAGATGAGGGAAAACAAGACTTAGGTCAACATCGATTTTATGACATGGAATGAAATGTGCCATCTTGGAAAACCTATCTACCATGACAAAAATTGAGTCTCTTCCCCTTGTAGTATGGAGTAATCTCAAAACAAAGTCAATAAAAATATCTGTCCAAGGTTCACTAGGTATAGGCAAAGGCGTATACAAGCCATGTGGTTTAAACTTAGATTTAGCTTGTTTACAAGTGGTACACTTCTAACAAATTTTTTCTACATTGTGCTTCATATGAGACAAAAAAAATGATCTTGTAAAACTCCTAAAGTCTTAGTAACACCAAAATGCTACATCAAGCCACCACCATGGGCTTCCCTAGTAAGCAACTCATGCAAGGAACATCAAGGCACACACAATCTATTTTCACGAAATAAAAATCCATTCTGCCTATAAAACTTACCAAATGAAACTTTTTCACATACTTTGAACACAACAGAAAAATCAGGATCGTTAGTATATAAATCTTTGATATATTCAAATCCAAGCAACTTCATATCAAAAGCAGAAAGTAAAGCATACCTCTGAGATAATGCATCAGCGACCACGTTCTCATGGCCTTTTTTGTATATGATCACATAACGGAAGGTCTGAATGAACTCCACCCATTTAGCATGACATCGGTTCAACTTATGTTGTCCCTTTAAATACTTTAGGGATTGATGATTCGTGTGGATCACAAATTCATTTGGCCAAAGATAATGCTAACATGTCTCCAATGCCCTGACCAACGCATACATCTCCTTGTCATATGTGGGATAGTTGAGAGTTGCTCCACTCAACTACTCACTGAAGTAATTAATGGGTCTCTTTTCCTGCATTAGCACATCACCTATACCAATATCAGAAGCATCACATTCGATTTCAAATGTCTTAGTAAAATTTGGTAGGACCAGTAAAGGAGCAGGACTTAGCTTTTCTTTCAAGGTGTTAAATGCTCTTGCTTGCTCCTCTCCCCATTCAAATGACTTATTTTCTTGATGACTTTAGTAAGGGGAGTTGCAATTTGACTAAAATTACGAACAAACTGCTTATTGAAGCTGACCAAACCATGGAAACTCCTCACTTGGCTAATTGAGGTTGGTGTTGGCCACTCTTCGATTGCTTTTACCTTTTCCTCATCCATCTCAACACCTTTAGCACTTACAACAAATCCATGAAACACCACTCTTTCCGTACAAAAAGAGCATTTCTGGAGGTTAACAAAAAGCTTTTCTTCTTTCAACACACTCAAAACATACCTTACATGTTTGACATGCTCTTCTAATCTTTTTCTATAAATCAAAATATCATCGAAATACACAACTACAAATCTTCCTAAGAAAGTACGCAAAACATGGTTCATCAAACACATAAAAGTGCTCGAAGCATTAGTTAAACGAAAAGGCATTACTGACAGTTCATATAAGCCTTTCTTGGTCTTAAACTTAGTCTTCCATTCATCATCTTCCTTCATCCTAATCTAATGATATCCACTCCTAAGATCAATTTTTGTGAACACACAAGAACCTTGCAACTCATCAAGCATATCATTAAGCCTAGAAATTGTGTGGCGATACTTTACCGTTATGTTGTTGATGGCTCGACAATCTACTCACATCCTCCATGTACCATCCTTCTTGGGAACTAGTAACGCAGAGACAACACAAGGGCTCATGCTTTCTCGAACATATCCTTTTTCTAGTAATTTTGTAACTTACCTTTGAAGTTCCTTTGTTTCCTTCGGATTGCTTCTATAGCCAGGTCAATTTGGGATGGATGAACCGGGTATGAAGTCGATTTGGTGTTCAATTCCTCGAATCGAAGGTAAACCATGTGGAACCTCTTTAAGAAAGACATCCTTGAATTCCTATAAAAGAGAAAAAACAACACTAAGCAAAGAATTGTTAAGCTCATTAGTACTTAAGAGTGCCTCCTTATACAAAAGGATAAGAGGCAACCTATTTGAAAACAAAGCTCGTTTGATCTCAATTTTTTTTTTTCATAGAAGTTATTTTTTTTTCTCTCAACTACTTTTCCCTCAAGTTCTTTTCTCTCAATTTCTTTTTCTTTCTTCTTTTATTTTTCCTCTGTATCTTTTTCTATCTTCTTTTCTTTTTTCTCAGTTTCTTTTTGCTCAATTCCTTTTTCTCGCTTCTTTTATTTGTTCTCTGTTTCTTTCTCTCTCTTCTTTTCTTTTTTCTTAGTTTCTTTTATCTCAATTTATTTTTCTCTCTTCTTCTTTGTTGCTCATTGTAATTTTAGCTGATCCTCCATAACTTGTCTTGGAGTCAAAGGTACAAGAGTAATAGGTTATCCCTT
Organism: Wurfbainia villosa; assembly: GCA_025175895.1. Taxonomy (NCBI): domain Eukaryota; kingdom Viridiplantae; phylum Streptophyta; class Magnoliopsida; order Zingiberales; family Zingiberaceae; genus Wurfbainia; species Wurfbainia villosa. The sequence continues at coordinate 23,088,539 of CM045997.1, read as the reverse complement.
ATGAGTAAAGGAATATCTATTTGTGAACCCATCATGGGTTACTTTCAATCAAATGGTTAAGGTCTCCCTAACAATAGATGGCATGCATGCATGTGAACAACATCACACAACAACTCATCTTCATATTTGCCAATGGAAATTGCTAATAAGACTTGATTTGTTACCTTGATTTCACCACTATCGTTGAACCACTGATGTTGATAGCAACACATTGGTGCAACTCCCTCCATCAATAATAACACTACAAATCTTTTTATTCACAAAGCAATGTGTATGAAATAAATTCTCCCTTTGATTATCTTCTTCCTCCTTAGCTTATAGATTGAGAACTCGTTGGGCCACCAATAAGTTTACAACAACAACATGTTGCTCATCATCATTGTCCTCCTTTTGTGGCACTGCCTCAACTACTTCATCCTAATCTTCCGACTCAAGCTCCTCTCGGGCATTGATCACCATCACCATTTTGTTCACACATTGGCTGGCTATGTTGCCACACCCTTGTCATTTAAAGAACTTGATATCATGGGATTTAGAAGAATTGGACTCAATTGTACCTTGAGTCATCAATGTTTTTGGTTTGGGATTCTTGAAGGGTTCAAACTTTGGCTTGTTTTATAGTTGCTCGTCCCTTCTTGGAGCAGCTTTCCTTGGGTTGTTGGTAGCTATGGGTTGTCTCTTTCTTGTCAATACTCTTTGCTTGAGTTGTTCCTCCACTTTCAGTGCCTGGTGGACCATGTCTGATAGCTCAACATAATACTGCAATTCAACAATATCAGCAATTTCTTTATTTAAACCATGCAAAAATCTAGCCATGGTAATTTCCCGATCTTCATCGACATTAGCACGCATCATGAATACCTTCATCTCCTTGAAATACTATCCACACTTTTGGAGTCTTAAGATAACCTCTGCATCCACTGATATAAGCTCCTATAGTAATGGCTGATGCATACCTCCTTCTCATGAGCACTTTTATTTCCTCCCAAGTGGACACAAGTTGTTCTCTATTTCTTTGCCGATTCATCACCACTTGATCCCACCAAACAATAGCATAATCGATGGATTCAATAGAAGCTAACTTAACCTTATTAAGCTATGAGAAATCATGATACTCAGACACCATCTCCATCTTCGTTCCCCACTCTAAATAAACTTCTGGATCATTTTTCCCTTAGAAGAATGGAACCTTTAGCTATATTTGTTGGTGCAATAGGCCCCGAGTTAATGTTGATCAAACTCGAGTGGGACTCGTGTAGGATTTTAATATTTGAAAATGTGTTTGACCATATATTGAGCATATGACTAGTGGATGATTGGGATATCCAAAGTCATATGGGAGAGATTATTTTAGGGAGATTGTTGGAGCAATCAACCTCAGAAGTCCAAGTTTGGATACCAAGGAAAGTCCAAATAAGGATATTTGGTAAGGGAAGTCTAAAGGTAAAGTCTTGGCAGTATAAGTCCATGTGTGTAGTCTTGGCGGCGTAAAATCCAAGTGAACTTTGACAATTGGAAAGTCCAAGAATGGTCTTGGCAAGGGAAAGTCCATGCATGGTCTTGGCATGGAGAGTTCAAGTATGGTCTTGGCAATGGGAAAGTCCAAGGATGTAGTTTTGGCTAAGTAAAGTTCGAGAATGTAGTATAGGCAATGCAAGTCCAAATTGATCTTGGCAAGAAAGTCCAAGAATTGAGGGTTGCCAATGGGAAAGTCTAAGGGTGAGGTTTTGGCAGCATAAAGTCCAAGCATGCGATCTTGGAAGCATAAGTCCATATGAACCTTGGCAAAGGACCCACTTAGCATGACATAGCCGATGGAAGCACCTAAAGGCAAACATGCAATATGAAGAATCACGAACTTGAGGGATCCGAGAGGTGCGAGACTGATGGAGGTTGCTAGAAGCCTTAGGTATAGCCTAAGGGTGGTCAATCAAGTATGAGGGCATCATACTGAAGGTAGAAAACTTTGCTTCCCACTTCAACTCAGTTGTTTGTTCATGGCGATCCCGCCTTCATCCCCGGATTAAAAAAATTAATCCAAGACAAATAGGGATTACCCAAGCTACCGTTTCATCGTCATGCTATTCGATTAGAGTGGTTACTTGAACAAACTTGTTGTTCAAGCAACCAACTTCTATTCTACGATTAGCCACGAAATAGACGATGTATGGATCGCCGATTTTTGTGTTTGTATTCGGGGTCCAAGTAAATTAGCCACATAACAAAACATACAACATGCATATAATTGAAAAACAATTATAGTCATAATACAAAAGAATATAAACAAGCATTATACCTCTCGATCTTCTATTGTATGTCCTTCCTCCTTTTGGACATCGTGTGGGCGACGATCTTCCAAAAGTCGAAGCCTCCTAGATCACCAATCTTCCTTTCTTTGTTCACCCCGAACAAAGGAAGATCATAAAACAAAACTCTTCTTTCTATCTAGAACCGGCCACCAAGTCAAAGGACTTGATGTTGCCGCTGGACAAGGAAGAGAATATGGAGTATGGCCACCGGCCAAAAGCTCCAAGGGAAGAAACCCTAACTCTTGCCACAGACCAAGGAAGAGGAGAAGAGGGTGGTGCCACTGACCAAAGGAGAGGGAAAGAGGGTGGCGCTGGAAATGAAGAAAAGGAGAAGGAAGATCTCACCTTGTTTATGCCGCCGACCCTAGGAGAGAAACCCTAGATCACCCTTGCCGCCCAAGCCTAAAGCCAACTCCAAACCCTAACCCTAATCTCCCTTCAATGAGTTGCCACCCAAGTCATAAGCCCTTATTTATAGAGTTAGGCTTAAGCCTCCTTTTAATCTCCACTGTTGGATCTAGGGGTTTAATCTCAACCATTAGATCTAGAGATTCAATCTCAACCGTCAGATTTAGAGATTTAATCTCCACCGTCGGATCTAGAGTTCCATTTTCCACCACTGGATCTAAGGCTCCATGAGGTTTTAATAGGATACAATAGGGACCATGAGGAGGAGTTGGATCTTGGCCACCCAATGGATCAAGCCCACATAAAGTCCGATCCATTAATGATAATCCATTCCACTAGAAGATTATCATTGATCTACCTCACCAACCCCCATAAGTTAATATGGACTTCATATATTATTTGTACATTTATCTCCCCGTGTTTAACATCTCGAATGTTCATCAATTAATTAATTTACTAACAATTAATTAATCAACATCTAACTCCATGAGTAGTACCACTCAACCTTATCATCATGTCGGACCAAGTCCACCTGCAGGGTTTACATGATGAACCTTCTGAGCTCCTCAAGGGGACAACATCATCCTAATATATAGGACACGATTTTCTCCTATAATCAATGACACACCATATAAATAATATTATTTCCCAACTTACCAAGCCTATCTATTTACTCTATAAATCTCGCCCATTGGTAAATCAAAGAAATAAATACTAAGTATATGTGCCCGTTATTATATCGGGATTAAGAGCATGTACAACATAATATCTGAGGTCCGATTCGATTACGTAGTCAGCAATAAATCGAATCACCTCTATGTCGGTCCTGCTCAATACACACAAAGTGTACTAGTGTAATTCTATGGTCAAGACAAACCAATACCAAATTACACTACAACCATACCAATGGTTTGTCCAAAACCATCTCGGTTGTGTTGTGAGCCTTTTCTTATACTTTACATGGAACTGATAACATGATCTCCCGTGTGACACTACACACCATGTTATCTATAATGTAATGTATTAGACGATATGCATAACCATAAATATGCATACAATGATCATGTGATTCTTATTTCAAAATAAAGATGTTCATACAAAAGATAGACTTTTCAGTGTACATCCCAACAATCTCTCACTTATACTAAAAGACTATGCTGTCATAAAACTGCCATACATCTGATTCCCATTCCCTCCACATGCCTATCAAAAGCTCTCGCTGGAAGGGCCTTAGTGAAAGGATCTGCCAGGTTATCCTCTGATGCAATCTTGGCCCTAGCAACTTCTCTCTTTACGATTTCTCGTATCATGTGGTACTTGCACTCTATGTGTTTACTTGCCTTATGGGCTTGTGGTTCCTTCGAGTTTGCAACTGCACCACTATTATCACAATAAATTGTGATAGTTCTGGGCAAACCAGGAATCACATCCATGTCCATCAAGAAGTTCCTGAGCCACACAACTTCTTTGGCCGCCTCAGAGGCCACCACATACTCAGCTTCCACGGTGGAGCCCGCAACGCATTTCTGCTTGACACTCCTCCATACAATGGCTCCACCTCCCAAAGTAAACACAAAACCTGAGGTAGACTTACTGTTATCCCTGTCTGATTGGAAGTCAAAATCTGTGTAACCCACAGAAAGTAATTGGTCTGCCTGGTAAACTAGCATATAATCCCTATTCCTTCTCAGGTACTTCAATAATGCTTTACTGCAGTCCAATGTCCCTGTCCTGGATTACTCTGATATCTGCTAACCATGCCGATGACAAAGTAGATATTCGGTCTCATACATAGCATAACATACATGAGGCTTCCTACTACCGAAACATAAGGACCTTCATCTCCTCTATCTCCTCAGATTTTCTAGGACACATCTCCTTAGATAAAGGAACTCCATGCCTGAAAGGTAGAAAACCTTTCTTGGAGTTCTTCATGCTAAAACGATCCATAATGGTGTCTATGTATGAAGCTTGAGATAAGCACAACATCTTTTTCCTGCGATCCCTTATAACCGTGATTCCAAGGATGTGTCCCACTTCTCCCAAGTCCTTCATATCAAACTGTTTGGACAACCATACCCTTACGTCCGATAAAACCTTGACATTGTTGCCAATTAACAAAATGTCATCTACGTTTAGTACAAGAAATACCACTACATTTCCATCACATCTCTTCTATACACAAGACTCATCCGAACTTTGAATAAATCCATAAGACTGGATTACCTCATCAAAGCGGATGTTCCAAGACCTCGAAGCTTGCTTCAAATACATAAATGGACCGATTAAGCTTATACACAAGATGCTCTTTGCCCTTTGCAATGAATCCCTCTGGTTGCTTCATATAGATGTTTTCCTCAAGACTTCCATTAAGGAAAGCTGTCTTGACATCCATCTGTCACACCTCATAATCCATATGAGCAACAATACATAAGAGAATCTGGATAGACTTAATTATGTCTACCGGCGAAAAGGTCTCCTCATAATCGATACCCTCTTTCTGAGTATACCCCTTCGCTACAAGCCTTGCTTTGAAGGTCTCAACCTTCCCGTCTATTCCTCTCTTTCTTTTGTAGATCCATTGCATCCAATGGTTTTTACACTATTGGGTGGTTCAACTAGCTCCTAGACCTGATTTGAATCCATAGATTCAATCTAATCATTCATTGCACTTTGCCAAGATACCGTATCTTTTTCTTGGATTGCCTCGTTATATATCCAGGGATCAGGTTCATGTTTGCCAGGGACCAAATCAGAAGATTCTCCCAATAACATGAATCTTTCAGGCTGTCTCACAACCCTCCCACTACGATAAGGTATCACCTGTATATCCTCTGTGACACGTGGTGCAGTAACTTATGGAATATCCTCTTGTACCGGTGGTACTGAAGTAGTGACTTCCCCTTTCAATTCCTCCAGAACAATCTTACTCATGGGCTTGTGGTTCATCACATAGTCTTCCTCTAGAAATTTGGCGTTCGTGCTAACGATCACCCTCTGATCTCTATGACTATAAAACAAACCACCTTTCGTTCCTCTAGGATAGCCAACGAACATGCACACTTCTGTACGAGGTTCCAACTTACCAGCATCTGCCTTTAGCACATGTGATGGACTCCTCCAAATCCGAATATGTCTTAGACTAGGCTTTCGCCTAGTCCACAATTCTATGGGAGTAGAAGGCACTGATTTAGATGGAACCAAGTTCAGAATATACATTTCTGTATATAGAGCATTTACCCAGAACGAATCTGGCAACTCAGAATAACTCATCATCAATCTAGTCATCTCCATAAGAGTCCTATTCTTTCGCTCTGCTACACCATTCTGCTGGTGTGTGCCAGGTGCAGAAAATTGGGATTGAATCCCAGCCTCTGATAAGTAATTCCTAAACTCTCCCAAGAGGTACTCACCACCACGATCAGATCATAGGGTCTTGATACATTTACCCTGATGTTTCTCCACATCAGCCTTGAATTCTTTGAACTTGTCAAAGAATTCAGACTTGTGGCGCATCAAGTAAATGTATCCATATCTCGAATAATCGTCTATAAAGGAGACGAAATATTCAAAATCACCTCTAGCCTAGATACACATAGGACCACACAAATCAGAATGAACCAATTCCAAAACATCTTTGGCTCTATACCCCTTTTCCTTAAAAGGCCTCTTGGTCATTTTACCTTCCAAGCAAGATTCGCAGGTTGGGAAATCTTCCACAACAAATGAACCCAGAGGTCCATCATCTATCAACCTTTGAATTCTGCTTAGGTTAATATGACCTAACCTTAGATGCCAAAGATATGTTTGGTTCATCTTCGAAGGTTCTTTTCTCTTATTGGAGTTAGAAGATGAGTTATTAACTTCTGTTTGCATCGTGGGAGCTTTTGGTTCAAGTGTATATAAATTTCCTATCAATGCACCAGAACAGATAATCTCCCTATTCCTTTTTATAACAACTCTGTCATTAAAAGAAATAGAAAATCCATCCATATACAATTTAGAAACCGAAATCAAATTCTTTCTAAATAAGGGTACATAAAGGCAATTTTTAAGAACCAAAACTTATTTCTCTCAAAAGACAAATAAACATCTCGCACTGCAACAACCGCCACCTTTGTGGCATCGCCTAAGTATACGATAATCTCCCCCTTAGTCAGTCGTCTGGTTTCTTGGAACCCCTGTAAAGTATTGCAGACATGATCAGTGGCTCCCGTATCTACACACCAGGTGTCGATAGATAACACCGCTAAACATGTTTCAATGACTAGACCAAAAGATATACCTTTGTTCTGCTTCCGGTTGGGGCAGTCCTTCTTCCAGTGTCCAGTCTACTTGCAAGTGAAACACTTGCCTTTCGGCTTCTTCACTCCTCCCTGAGTTCCTCCTGCCACCTTTGCCCCAACTTATTTCTTCTTCTTCTTGCCTTTCGGCTTAGAAGTAGAAACCTTTTGGGCAACCATGGCCTGTGCCCGAGCACTCTGACGAAATAGACCCTCTACCGCCTGGAGTTCTGTCAGAAGCTCCACCAACGAATACAATCTTTTATTCATGTTGTAGTTCAGGCAAAACTGCTTAAAACTCCTAGGTAGAGACTGGAGAATGATATTGACCTGGGTTTCCCTATCGATCTTAGCTCTAAGGACTTCCAGCTCATTCAAATGAGCCATCATCTTGAGAACACGATCCCTCACGGGTGTTCCTTCGATCATGGTGGTCGTCATCAAGTTCCTCATGGGGTCCTTCCTAGCAGCCCAATTCTGGTGTCCAAAAAGCTCTTTGAGATTGAGCATCATGTCATAAGCAGTGGGCATGGCTTGATACTGATGTTGCAGTACATTTGACATAGATGCCAAAATATAACATCGCACCATCTCATCAGCCTTAATCCACTTCTTATAACTCTCCTTCTCCTTTTCCCCAGAATCATCCGTAGGCTTAATAGGCCACTCTTCGAGGAGTACATATTTGTATTCCTCAGCAGTCAAGACAATTTCAAGATTCCTCTTCCAATAAACATAATTTGGTCCAGTAAGTTTATTTTCTTTCAGTATCACAGCAAGCGGGTTGAAAGTCATTTTGAAAAACCTAAGAATCACATAGATCAAAACATTAGATTTCAAAAAATTATTGATTCCTCAAACAATAAAATTTTAAAATCAACCAACACCTCAAAATACCGAGAATATCATATGCCACGATAGTGTGGACGTATACAAATTCTACATTTGTAAGAGGAGGTTTTACCCATTAATTTTACTATCTTGTCAACCTAACTTTTTGACAAATAAAATTAATAGTTGGTTCCTCTTGTCCCTACAAATAAAAGCAGTGACTCCGATGGGGAGGATACTCTTATTTGCATCTAAGTGTTCACCATTACTCGGTACCAAGGTAATTATCTCGGGTTATGTGCCTTCCGATGGGGAAGTACACACGCTCCTTAATAATTTCCTATAACCATATTCGACCTTGTGATCCGCAAACAAACTCATCTGATGGGGAGGAAGGCACTCAGAGCTGACGCGCAAGTTTGTTTGCATCACATGTCAAATCGTAATGGAGGCCGTGGGAATTTATAAAAATATCGCCTTCCCACTTAGTAATTTAAAATTGAGGAATTTTCTAGTCTACGACATGCATATCAAACAATAAGCAATAAATATAAAAAAGAAATATTTTCCAACTATTATGGCTTTTGTCTCCAATATGCCTCCTGTTGTATCGCCATCTCATCCGCTCCTCCCTACGCCATGTACGAGCCATCCGGAGATCCGAGCCTAGACTAACTATTTTAATTTACATCCATCGGTCCTATACTCCATGAAGGAGTGTACAAGAAATCTAGATCTAAAGTAAACTAAAATAAAATGAGTGGCTAAACAATGCCGTACTTAATTACAAAATTAAATACAAGCCTCGTCAACCCTGAGGATTCAAAAAATATACAATTACACACATACAATCACATACACACATATGGCCATAATAGTTGGATCCTATGCCTGCAACTAAAAAGTTAACCTATGCACATCCTACTATTATCCGACACATATAATATATGAAAAGTGCATAAAAGTAATCAAATCCTAAACACACAAAATCGGAAACCGTGGCTCTGATACCACTTGAAGGTAGGAAACTTCGCTTCCCACTTCAACTCGGTTGCTTATTCATGGCGATCCCGTCTTCGTCCCCGGATTAAAAAAATTAATCCAAGACAATTAGGGATTACCCAAGCTACCGTTTCATCATCGTGCTATTCGATTAGAGTGGTTACTTGAACAAACTTGTTATTTAAGCAACCAACTTCTATTCTACGATTAGTTGCGGAATAGACGATGTATGGATCACCGATTTTCGTGTTTGTATTCGGGGTCCATGTAAATTAGCCACATAACAAAACATACAACATGCATATAATTGAAAAACAATTATAGACATAATACAAAAGAATATAAACAAGCATTATACCTCTCGATCTTCTATTGTATATCCTTCCTCCTTTTGGACGTTGTGTGGGCGACGATCTTCCAAAAGTCGAAGCCTCATAGATCACCAATCTTCCTTTCTTTGTTCACCCCGAACAAAGGAAGATCATAAAACAAAACTCTTCTTCCTATCTAGAACCAGCCACCAAGTCAAAGGACTTGATGTTGCTTCCGGCCAAGGAAGAGAATATGGAGTATGGCCACCGGCCAAAAGCTCCAAGAGAAGAAACCCTAGCTCTTGCCGCCGGCCAAGGAAGAGGGGAAGAGGGTGGTGCCACCGGCCAAAGGAGAGGGAAAGAGGGTGGCACCGACAATGAAGAAAAGGAGAAGGAAGATCTCACCTTGCTGATGCCGCCGACCCTAGGAGAGAAACCCTAGATCACCCTTGCTGCCCAAGCCTAAAGCCAACTCCAAACCCTAACCCTAATCTCCCTTCAATGAGTTTCCGCCCAAGCCATAAGCCCTTATTTATAGAGTTAGGCTTAAGCCTCCTTTTAATCTCCACCATCGGATCTAGGGGTTTAATCTCAACCATTGGATCTAGTGATTTAATCTCAACCGTTGGATCTAGAGATTTAATCTCCACTGTCGGATCTAGAGTTCCATTTTCCACCACCGGATCTATGGCTCCATGAGGTTTTAATAGGCTACAATAGGGACTATGATGAGGAGTTGGATCTTGGCCACCCAATGGATCAAGCCCACATAAAGTCCAATCCATTAATGATAATCCATTCTACTAGAGGATTATCATTGATCTACCTCACCAACCCCCATAAGTTAATATGAGTTCCATATATTATTTGTACATTTATCTCCCCGTGTTTAGGATCTCGAATGTCTGTCAATTAATTAATTTACTGACAATTAATTAATCAACATCTAACTCCATGAGTCGTACCACTCAACCTTATCATCATGCCGGACCAAGTCCACCTGCTGGGTTTACATGATGAACCTTATGAGCTCCGCAAGGGGAAATCATCATCCTAATATATAGGACACGGTTTCCTCCTATAATCAATGGCACACCATATAAATAATATCATCTCCAACTTACCGAGCTTATCGATTTAATCTATAAATCTCTCCCATTGGTAAATCAAAGAGATGAGTACTAAGTATATGTGCCTATTATTATATCGGGATTAAGAGTATGTACAATATAATATCTGAGGTCCGATTCGATTATGTAGTCAGCAATAATCGAATCACCTTGATGTCGGTCCTGCTCAATACACACAAAGTGTACTAGTGTAATTCTATGGTCAAGACAAACCAATACCAAATTACACTACAACCATACCAATGGTTTGTCCAAAAACCATCTCGGTTGTGAGCCTTTACTTATACATTACTAGGAACTCATAACATGATCTCCCGTGTGACACTACACACCGTGTTATCTACAATGTAATATATTAGACGATATGCATAACCATAAATATGCATACAATGATCATGTGATTTTTATTTCAAAATAAAGATGTTTATACAAAAGATAGATTTTTCAGTGTACATCCCAACACATACTTGGGTTAAACCCTGTGGTTGAGGTTTATCAATCGACTGGGACTTTTGGTCAGTCGACTGATCGAGTGTTCAACACTCAAGAGCCTAGTCTACTTAGAGCAGTCAACTGAGATTATACTTAGTCGACTGGTCAGGAGTTGACAAAGGCTTGATTGTTCATCTGAGACTATGGCAGTCAATTGTTATGTATGGGAAATTGACTTAACTTGGACAATTGAATATCATATATGAGCAGTCGACTGATGGCACTGTAATAGTCCATAGATTCTTACGTAGTCAACTGCCCACTCGACTACTGGGCAGTAGTCGACTAGCCAGTCGACCACTGGCCAGTAGTTGACTGTTGATAAGGGCTGTCGACTACTGGTGTATCCGTTAGGCAGATTCTAGTGTGGATGGAGTCGTTGTGAGACAACGGATAGGTGAGGAGTCGATTGGTGCTTTTGGACAGTCGACTGCTAGGCGCGAAATCAACCCGATGATGGTTATAAAAGGAGAAGCTTGGGGAGGATTTTACAAGCGATATTTGGGGTGATTTTGAAGGGGAAGTGTTGCTTCATTCTATACCTTCAAGAGTAATCCAAAGCAACCAACTAGCAAGCAATCAAAAGCTCTTGTATAAAGTTTTCTTTACTTATATTTTTTTATTGCTTAGTATACTTGTTGTAATTGGTTTATTTCGTGTATTACTATTGTAATCTTGTTGTAATAATTTCTTCACCTCCATAGTGTTTTCAAAAAAGGTGAAGTTTGTTAGTAGTGGAGCTCACTCTAGAGCTCGACCGTGGAGTAGGAACCATAAGTTCCGAACCACGTTAAATACTCTTGTTGTGTGTGTGCTTTTTTTTTATCTGGTTGTGCATTTCTATTATTGTATATTCTACTACACATTAACATGTTTTGTAGATGAACGTGTTGGGAGTATGGGGAATACAATCAAAGTCCCACATTGGTAAGACATGGAAAAGATCATGTGCTTATAAGAAAAAAGATATCTCCATTGGTCTGAGGCCTTTTGGGTAAAGCCCAAAAATAAAACCATGAGGGCTTAGACCCAAAGTGGACAATATCATGCCATTGTGGAGATATGTGGAGCTTATAAGCACTAACAATTGGTATCAGAGCCATGGTCCATGTCAAGCCATGAACCTCGAACGAAGGAAGTTGAGCTCCCACGTCCGGATCAAGAGAACCAGACATCAGGAAGGAAGTCTAGTTGGGTCGGGGGGACCGAACAACTGACAGGAAGTCCTGGTGGGTTGAAGATCGGACATCAAGCAGAGAAAATCCTTCGAGGAGGGATAGGCTTGAGGGGGGGCCCAATGTGGTCCTTCATTTGAGGGGGGGATTGTTGGGAGTATGGGGAATACAATCAAAGTCCCACATTGGTAAGACATGGAAAAGATCATGTGCTTATAAGAAAAAAGATATCTCCATTGGTCTGAGGCCTTTTGGGTAAAGCCCAAAAATAAAACCATGAGGGCTTAGACCCAAAGTGGACAATATCATGCCATTGTGGAGATATGTGGAGCTTATAAGCACTAACAGAACGTGCAATCCATCGAAGCACGAAATCTAATAAAATGCTATTCACCCTCTATAGCATGAGGTTATAGACCCTACAATTGGTATCATAGCAAGGTTACTCTTCAACGGAGTCACCGCCAAGGGAGCATAGCGCTAGAGGAGCAACTAGAAGAATGGAGCTTCAAGATAAACTAGGCCATGACATCACGATTCCACCTTCCTTCGATCGCGAAGGCTTCATATATTGGAAGCTGAGGATGGAACATTTTATAATGTGTGAAATAGAAGTTTGTTTTGATACAAGGATTTGAAGCTCCCATGGACAAGAAGGGTAAAATTCTTAAGAAGAAGAAGCGGATGGACGAGCAAGTCCAAAAATCCAAAACCAACAACAAGGTAACAAAAATGCTATTAAATTTAATACCTAACGATGTCTTTTCTATATTAGGTAAGTTTTGGGATGCTAAGAAATTATGGAGTATGCTAGCCAAGTTCCATGATGAGTCCTCACCAACACAAGTAGTAGAGGAGTCCAAGGAAAAGTGTTCATCCTCTCAAGTTCAAAAACAAAGCACATCATCATCCCAAGATCTTGAGGATTCGAAAGTTGAGAGATGCTCAACAATCGGGTCGGTAGAGGAGATTGAAGGAACCTCCTCTTCAAGGATTGAGGAGGAGATTTGGCCTTCAATAATGGAGCAAAAGGAGGAACCCTCTACCTCAGGACGAGAAGAAGAGCAAGCTCAAGATTTCCCCATAGGTAACTCAAGTATTTGTTATAAAAATAAAAATCATATAATGTACATTGAGTGTAGAGAACATGGACATTACAAGAGTAAATGCCCAAAATTGGCTAAGAAGAAGGCTCCCATGGCACATAAAGTCAAGGACAATTTAAAGGATGCTAGCTCCCATGGCACATAAAGTCAAGGGCAATTCAAAGGATGTCGGAGCCCAAACACACAAGAGCAAGGAGCTTATTGTATACTTCAAGTGCCTACAAAGGGGGTCATTATAGAAGTCAATGTCCTAGGGGGAGGAACTCTAGCAAGGATAAAGGAGGAGCTTCACATGTAGGGGGAGCTAAGGTAAACCCTAAGGTAACATTTAATAATGCTCCTACTTTATGTAACGCCAAAAATCATGCTAAGAATTTTCTTGCTTGTAAATCATGATAGAAAGTATGCCAATAATAAATATTATTTCTTAGGTGCTAAACATGTTAGTTTGCCTAAGGATAATTCTAGGTCAATCCCCCTAAGGATAACAAGAGCATAGGTATTAACCCTAAACGGACTAGAATATGCCCAGGAAGAGGAATTCCCAAAAGAAGAATGAAAAATCACAAATTGGGAAATTAGAGGTTGAAAATCAAGCTTTGAGATCAAAGCTTGAGAAAATGGAAAAGACCTTTAGGAAGATGGAAAATATGATTTTTGTTGGGTTTCCCTGGCACCGCGGTGAGTGTGTGTTCGAACACGTTTCGTAAATATGCACACAGCGGAAGCAATAAAAGAAATAAATCTAATTTATTACAATACACACATCACACACATGTAGGATACAATATCTGTAGACATAATCGCTATTTAAAATTTTGTAATAAAAGAAAATTACTCTAGTTATACCTGACGTATCACGTGTAATGGGAATGACATCAACCGAAGCAACTCTCGCTAGCATTGCCTCTATCCGTATCCACGTCGAGTATCGTTGGGATAGCTTCACCAAGCCACAAGCCTCATCTTCGTAGGAGTTACTAGCCTCATGTCGAAGACGATGTGATCCGAGAGAAGATCACAATCCGAATAAAATTCGGATCCAAGAGTTTCGCAAACTCGCTTCTCAGAAGCGGTTTTCGTCAACTGATTGAGGAAAACTCAACCCTCCACCAATGAGGATTGCCGGAGAACCAATCCCTGACAAATAGGTCACTGTCAAAGCACAAAATGGTGACCAAATGACCTCTCCACAAAGAGGAGAACAAGTTGTCTAGAATCTGGACAACTTGTTTGGTGGAAGATATGATCGTCTAATAAATGGGTGACTGCTCCTTGGTCGCCGGCGGCAAAGGGAGGATGGCGAGAGGAGTCACCGACAACTGGTGGGTGGCCGGCAATGACTTGGGCAGCAGCAAAACCTTGGTGGCAGCTCCTCTTGGGCGGCAAGAGCAAGGAGAAGAAGGAAAGGAGGCTAGGGTTTCCAAAACCCTTGAACCAATTAATTCTCCACAAAAAACCCTTGAGCCATGTTTTAATAGAGAACACATTCTCCTAACGGTTATTGATTCATAACTAAACTGCGTTGGTCTATTTTAAGTTAAAACAAAATGAACCAACTTTGTTTCATTCGTTTAAAACAAACCAAACCACTTTGGTTTATTTTCCACAATTGGATTAGAACCAAACCAATTTGGTTCATCCATCATGTCTTCAAAATACACGGCCCATCCATGCTTTCGATGTGACTAAAACCATTTCATACTCGCTCTTTGTTTTATACAACCAAACCTAGTCTCTCTCGATCTGAGAATCCTATTCTCAAACTAGTTTTGAATCCTTCGGATTACGATCGTTGTGTGTGTGACCAAATAGGTTCCCGATTTATGTTGGTCATCTATAATTAACCATTAATTATAGAACGATCATGAGTGGCACCTAGTAGTACATCATGATCCCCAATTAATCAAAAAATCAATGGTTGATCCCAAAACCATTTTTGAAACCCTTCAGCAGCTACAATGAATCGTGCACCATTCCTTTCACTCATCTTATACCCACTTGGTTCAGAACATGGTCTATTGTGTTAGTCCCCACTAGGTTGGCTAAGTCACACCTAGCCCAAGTATTACTTCCTTGTTCTCCGGATTCTAGTTACTGCACATGTATACAAGAGTACCATACTCTAAATATGTAATTCTTTGGCCAAAGACTTTAGTTACAATCCGACGAGAGGCCATAGGGTATACATCTCCTCGCAAGGAGCGGTGAATCCTCTGTAGGCTATTCAAACACCTTCGGCCACTTCGACTTATACCCAATCATCCCGGGCCCACTTCTCCTTGGAGATGTTTGCTTAAGATGTCAAAGCATAAGTCTTCATGACCAAGATGACTTGAATACTGCAAGTCAAAGGAACATCACACTTAAGCTACAGTAAGAACTTCATTGACATATCCTTATATACAGAGAACCATATGAAGTCTTACAGCTGGTCACTCTAATGAACTAGTTACCATAACTAGCTTCCATGATTAACTCCGGACATCCCAATGTCTCCAGCTAGTGAGGAACAGCTGCTTGGATAAACCAAAGAGTATACCTTGTGCTAGTCTCAACAGAATCGATGGCCTCCGAATCCATCAATTCATCTACTAGGGATAATTCTAATACATCACAATTACATATGTAGAGATACTCACTAGTTGGAATCCAATAATAAATTCTCTTATTCTATGAATCTATTGCGGACATTCAGTAAATGAGTTTAAGATCCAATCAAATACATGTAAAACATGTATACTCAAATAGTGAATCTTCATTTATCAAATAAATCGTACAACCATAAGGCGATTGCCTTAGGACACCTCTCATATATTACTAACAAACTTCGACTTGGCCTAATGCCAATCGCCACGGTATCCAATACCATAAGTTCTATCATAACCCTCAAACTTACTTTGAGGTAAGGCCTTAGTTAAAGGGTCCGCTAAGTTCCTTTTAGTGAGAATCTTCTCGATTTGTATTTCTTTTCTACTTATGATCTCAATGATCAAATGATAGCAGTGAAGCACATGTTTAGATAGTTGACGAGACCACATAAAGTTCAGAGATGAACTTATCGATCCAAACCGCTTCCTTTGCTGCTTCCGAAGCTACAATGTATTCTGCCTCAGTGGCAGAATCCGCTATGGTGTCTTGCTTGGAACCTTTCCAACTTATTGCACCTCCATTCATGGTAAATACATAACCAGACTGAGACCTAGAATTATCCTTATCTGTCTGGAAGCTGGCATCTGTATACCCGCGTATTACCATATCACCTTCTCTATATATTAGGAACACATCCTTAGTTTTTCTCAAGTACTTAAGAATTGTCTTAACAGCCGCCCAATGATCCATTCTTGGATCAGATTGGCATCTACTCGTGACACTCAAAGCATAAGATCTAACGTGCCTCGTACATAACATAGCATACATGATAGATCCTATTGTGGATGCATAGGGAATCTGACTCATCCAAATCCTCTCGTCTTCTGTGCGCGGACACATAGACTTCGAAAGGTGTATCCCATGCCTGATGGGAAGGTAACCTTTCTTAGATTCCGACATGCTAAACCTCTTTAGCACTCGGTCTATATATGTAGATTGCGAAAGACCAAGCAATCGTTTCGATCTATCTCTATAAATCTTAATCCCGAGGATGTAGGTTGCTTCTCCCAGGTCTTTCATGGAGAATATTTTGCATAACCAAATTTTAACCGACTGTAAGATAGATATATCATTTCCTATAAGTAATATGTCATTGACATACAACACTAGGAACACGACTGCACTCCAACTAACCTTCTTGTACACACAAGGTTCATCTGGATTTTGTGAAAAATCAAACCTTTTGATTGTCTCATCAAAATGGATATTCCAGCTCTTGGATGCTTGCTTTAGTCCATAAATGGACCGTTGAAGTTTGCATACCTTGGTTTTATCAACCGATGTGAAACCCTCAGGTTGTATCATATACACATCCTCGAGTAGGTTTCCATTAAGGAAAGTCATTTTCACATCCATCTACCATATCTCATAATCATAATAAGCCGCTATGGCCAGAAACATCCGAATGGATTTAAGCATAGCTACCGGTGAATAGGTCTCGTCATAATCAACACCTTATTTTTAATGATAGTCTTTCGCCACTAATCTAGCCTTAAAGGTAATCACATTACCATCCATATCGCTTTTCTTCTTGAAAACCCACTTGCACCCTATAGGCTTAATGCCTTCAGGTGGGTTCACCAAGTTCCAAACTTGATTTTCATACATGGAATCCATTTCCGACTTCATGGCTTCAAGCCATTTGTCCCTTATTGAACATTTCAAAACTTCTTCATAATTTATAGGCTCCTCATCATCAATGAGTAACACGTCGTTCGATTCACTTACGAGAAATCCTTATCTCTCAGGAATGTTGCATGTCCTACCAAATTTATGAAGATGTGGTGTCACAATAGGTTCAGCCGATGTCTCATCACTATAAGTCATCGGTCGAGGTGCTTGACCAGGTATCTCATCAATGTCTATTGGAGTCTCTTGAACCTCCTCAAGTTCAACAACGCTCCCACTGTTTTCTTGCAAGAGAAACTCTTTCTCTAGAAACACAACATTCCTTGAAACAAACATTTTTTGTTTCAAGGGATGATAGAATTGGAAACCCCTTATTTCCTTAGGGTACCAATAAATAGACATTTATCAGACTTAGCATCCAATTTGTCTAACATAGTCCGCTTCACATAACCAGGACAGCCCCATATCTTCAAGTAAGATAAATGAGATTTCTTACTAGCCCATATCTCATATGGAGTAGTAGAGATTTCCTTGGTCGAGACTCTATTTAGCAAGTAAATAGTTGTCTGAAGTGCATAGACCCAAAAGGCTTAGGAAGATTCGCATGATTCATCATTGACCTGACCATGTCCAACAAGGTCCGATTTCACCTCTCAGATACACCATTAAGTTGTGGTGTATATGGCGGAGTCCATTGAGACAATATACCATTGTCCCTTAGATAATCTAGAAACTCTTAACTCAAGTATTCACCACCTCGATCCGATCGAAGTATTTTAATACTCTTGCCAAGTTGTTTCTCTATTTCATTTCTAAATTCTTTGAACCTTTCAAAGGCTTCAGACTTATATTTCATCAAGAACACATACCCAAACCGTGAGTGAACATCAGTAAAGGTGATGAAGTAGCTATAGCCTCCTAGTGCTTGAGTTGACATAGGTCCGCATACATCAGTATGTATTAGACCAAGAAACTCTCCCACCGATTCACCTTTTCCCATAAAAGGTAACTTAGTCAACTTGCCTTTTAAGCATGATTCGCATGTATCATATGAATCTAATTCAAACAATTCCAGAATTCCACATCGGTATAATTCAGACATGTGTTTCTTGCTCACATGGCCAAGACGACAATGCCACATGTAAGAGTATAATTGATTATCTTTTCGAGCATGCTTGTTGCTCACTTTGATATTGAGAATGTCACTGGATACATCTAATGTATAAATATCATTGCACAATGTTCCAGTCCCATAAAGCATGCCATTCAAAGTTATTTAATAACAATTGTTACTAAAAGTCAAATAGTACCCATTTCTATTTAAACAAAAAAATAGAAATGATGTTCTTTATCAATGAGGAAACATAAAAGCAAATGTCCAGTTCTAAGACAAGTCCTGTAGGGAGTCTCAACAAATACATTTCGATGGCGAGTGCAGCAACCTTTGCTCCATTCCCAACACATAAATTTGACTCTCCCTTGACGAGTCTTCTTCTTCCTTAGCCCATGTATGTCATTACATATATGTGAGCCACACCCAGTATCCAATACCCAAGTGTTTGAAGAAATAGAATGACAATCAATAATGAAGATATCTGAAGAAGATGGGGCATCTGATGTCTTATTCTTCTTCACGGACTCAAGATAAATCTTGTAGTTTCTTCGCCAATGGCCCTCCTTGCCACAATGATGGCAAGTTCCCTTATGAGCTGGTTCTGCCTTTTTAGCCTTTTTCTTCTATCCCTTCTGCTGTTCCTTTGACTTCCTCTTAAAATCTTTCTTCGAGGAATCAACTAAGAGCACTGTCCCCTGCTCATGCTTCACAGAAGGCTCCACATTCTTTAGCATATTGAGTAGTACCACAATGAACCTTCTTGCATCTTAGAGGTGAAGAGGAGCTTGGAGACTTTAAACTGTTCAGATCTCACTTGCTCATTAAACAACTCATAATGATGAAAGACTATGGTATGAGCATCCATATGCTCATGCTGCTTCCGTAGCTCGGGTACTATCGTGGCTAGAATGATGCAAATCACTAGTTCAGAATCACTCTCATGTTTCTGATAGGCCAACAATTGGTCCAGAGTTACGTCATCACTAGGACGGGCGAGAAGAGGCTCTTCGAGGACATACACAAGCTTTTATGCCTTGAGAACAATTCTCAAGTTTCTAAGCCAGTCCAAGAAGTTTGGCCCAGTCAATTTATTCGAATTCAAAATAGAGTGCAAATTCAAAGTCATCATGATCAAGCGATTAACCTAGAAATACAAATCAAGCATATATGAGAAAATGATTTTAAAATGCATCAACATACATTTACAAAATCCCATTCATTTTTCGTATTTCAAAAACCCTCAAAATTAATTCGGGAGATCGTAGGTCCATCTCCGAATGAGTTGATATCCAACATAGATAAGAACAACCTTAGAGTGAGTCCAACAAGCCATTCTTAGATATGATGGTAGGTATCAAGTATACCGATTACATATCACATATATGTAACTATCACAATGTGCTATCAACTAATTGAATGTTCACACATACATTGGGTTGTTAACACATTAACAAGTATGCATCATATGCATAACACCCAACTTCACCTCTCTTCACATCGACCTTGGAGTGAGTCCAACAAATCGATGCTCTAAGTTAGAGCCAACCCATTAATTGCGGAATAGTTTTAATATGATTAAAGTGCATTCAACCAATTAGCCAGGCTTGGAGTGAGTCCAACAACCCAAACTAACGATTGACCTCTGACTCTTACCATATTAGTGTTAAATTATTCCAATGATTTGAACATGTTCAGGTTCGAGCCGGGCTTGGAGTGAGTCCAACAACCCAAACAAGAAATAGAACTCCGATTCTAACCATATTAATAAAAGGTGTAGGCTTTAATATTGTGTAAGGGTTTTAATGTCTCATCCTCTTTGCATGTAAATAACTATTATCTAAATGACATGACACACATGACATACATCTACATGTCACGACACACATGACATACCATTATGGCATGTACAATTAGTTTCCTTATTTGTCATAACTATTTTGGAAATAAAATATGTTTTAGATTTGAATTCCCAAATCAAATCATGATTAAATTATAAAATAAATTTTCAAATCTAATCACATATTTTATTTATGGAAAGTGTTAATTAAGGAAAGTCAATTCTAATTTAGGAAACAGATTTCCTAAATTATAATTTTTTAATCATATTAGAAAATTTTCAATTTGAATTTCCTTATTTTTCATAACTATTTATGAAAATAAAATATATTTGAGATTTTATTTCACAAATCAAATAATGTTTAAATTAGGAAACAAATTTCCTAATCTAATCATATATTTTATTTATGGAAAGTGTTAATTTCCATAAATACTTCTAAATTTTTCAAAAGTAGAAAAATTCCATAAATACTTCTAAACTTTCCAAAAGTAGAAAATTTCCATAAATATAATTATGATTATCGCAAAATAATTTTACGCTCGATACCAGATACTCAGGTTTTCCTCTGCATCGGCGAATGTGTGTTCGAACATGTTTCGTAAACATGCACATAGCGAAAGCAATAAAAGCAATAAATCTGATTTATTACAACACACACATCACACGCATGCAGGATACAACATGTGTAGACATAATCTCTATTTAAAATTTTTCAATAAAAAGAAATTACTCTAGTTATACCTGACGTATCACGTGTAACGGGAATGACATCAGCCGAAGCAACTCTCGCTAGAATTGCCTCTATCTGTATCCACACCGAGTATCATCGGGATAGCTTCACCAAGCTACGAGCCTCGTCTTCGTAGGAGTTACTAGCCTCGTGTCGAAGATGATGTGATCCGAGAGAAGATCACAATCCGAATAAAATTCGGATCAAAAAATTGAGTTTCGCAAACTCGCTTCTCGGAAGCGATTTTCGTCAACCGATTGACGAAAACTCAACCCTCCACCTATGAGGATTGCCGGAGAACCAATCCCCGACAAATAGGTCACTGTCAAAGCGCAAAACACTGATCAAACGACCTCTCCATAAAGAGGAGAACAAGCTGTCTAGAATCTGGATAGATTGTTTGGTGGAAGATATGGCCAGCCAATCAATGGCCGACTTCTCCTTGGTAGCCGGCGGCCAAGGGATGATGGCCGGAGGAGTCGCCGGTGGCTGGTGGGTGGCCTGCAGTGATTTGGGCAGCAGCAAAACCTGGGCGGCAATGGCTTGGGCGGCAAGAGCAAGAAGAAGAAGGAAAGGAGGCTAGGGTTTCAAAAACCCTTGAACCAATTAATTCTCCACGAAAAACCCTTGAGTCATGTTTTTAAAGAGAACACATTCTACTAACAGTTATTGGTTCATAACCAAAACCCATTAACATGCTCCAATAACTTAAGTTAAAATAAATCAAACCGTGTTGGTCTATTTTAAGTTAAAATGAACCAAACCAACTTTGGTTCATTCATTTAAAACAAACCAAACCACTTTGGTTTATTTTCCACCATTGGATTAGAACCAAACCGATTTGGTTCATCCATCATGTCTTCAAAAGACACAATCCATCCATTCTTTCGATGCGACTAAAACCATTTCATACTTGCTCTTTGTCTGGTCCAACCAAACCTAGTCTCTCTCGATCTAAGAATCCTATTCTCAAACTCGTTTTAAATCCTTCGGATTACGCTTGTTGTGCATGTGACCAAATAGGTTCTGTCACGCCCGCCCTTTTCCTCATAATCTATAGGGGTTGGAAGGGCAGCGCGACGCGATCATACATCCATGCATTTACAGTGGAAGAATTACATACATGCATTTACAGTGGAAGACTTGAAACTTCTTTTTTTTTCTTTTTTAAAAACATAAACCATGAAACATGGAGCATGCATAATCATTTCATAAGGACACTAAGTAGCAACCATCAACATCAAGTAGAGTTCGACTCTTAACAACTAACATGTAGAACTTAAAGGGAAAATATGCATAAGTCTTGGAACATAAACTTAAAGGAAAAAAACATGCATAAGTCTTAGAACATAAACATATCTCTTCCACCATGCCGCTACCACACACACTTTGCCCCTCCTGCTGCTCCCTTTAGTTTGGCCATTCTTTACCCTTATCTGCAGTACAAGGGAACATGAAACTATAAGCACATAGGCTTAGTAAGATGCTTTCCTACTCACAAAAGCCATACATCAAGAATTAAACATAGAGTAGTGACTTGTTCATCGAAACAACATATAGGCATAGCATTCATATAAAAGTAGTGACATGATCAATTAAGAACATATAAACACAAGATTCATATAAATATCATAATCACATTGACATGAAATGGGTATAAACATATATTTTATAAGTACTTAAACATAATAACAACATATTGGGCCCAACATTGTACCACATACATCATCATCTTTGCGCGCATCCCTAAATAGACCCGAGGTAGCTAATCCCGAACCTACTAGGGTACTAGATCTGTACTACGTTCGTCGACCTAGGGGCAACATAACATAGAAGCCTATCCTAGGCTCGTACTATGACCGTTTGCCTAGGGCAACTTAGGAGCCCATCCCGTACTAGGCCATACTATGACCGTCGACCTAGGGGCATGTAGGAGCCCATCCCTTGGACCTTATTACGGTCCGGTACAAGCCATGCAAAAAGTAAAATAACATAACATGTTCCTTATCATAACATATCATGTTCCTTATCATAGCACATCATATTCCTTATCATAACATATCATGTTCCTTATCATAGCATATCATGTTCCTTTTCATAACATATCATGTTCCTTTTCATAACATAAAGAGTGCTCTTAGTCCCCATTCATAGGGAGGCATCTCTTAGGCATTTTCATCATACATACTTGTTCATCATGATGCAATGAGCATAACATAATCATATATTCATACAATTAACATGGACATAAGGTAGTGGTATAAACCAATCATGCTATCATAAAGTCTAACTATCAACATGTTAACATCATATACATATAAAACATGACAAGGGGAAAACATTGGTAGCCCAAACATGGTTTGGCCGAAACCCTAATGGAGGTTTTTAGGGATTCAAATGCTCCACAACTTACACAAAGCCTAACTAACATCATATTAACATCTTATATACATGTAGCATGGCATGGAAGATTATTAGAGGGCATGAGCATGGGTTGGCCGAAACCCTAAGGGAGGGTTCTCAAGAATTCAACCACTAAAACAACTTGTACAAAGTCTACCTAACATCATACTAACATCATATACATATAGAGTATGACATGAAACATCATTAACAAGCATAACATGGGTTGGCCGAAACTTCATGGAAGTTCTAACAAAATTCAAACCCTAAACAACTTGTACAAGGTCTAACTAACCACATGTTAACATCCATTACATATAGATCATGGCATGGAAGACCATTATGAGCATAAATAGGACTTGGCCGAAACTTCAAGGAGGGCTTTGGAATCAAACACTCAATCAAGCCTATCTATCAACATGTTATCTTCATATACATGCAAAACATGACATGGACTCATATAGATCATGGCATGGAAGACCATTAGGAGCATAAATAGGACTTGGCCGAAACTTCAAGGAGGGCTTTGGAATCAAACACTCAATCAAGCCAATCTATCAACATGTTATCTTCATATACATACAAAACATGGCATGGAAACATAAAGATCATGGCATGGAAAATCATTGGAAGCATGAAGGGGGTCTTGGCCGAAAGTTTCAAAGAGGATTTTTAAGAAATCAACAATCGAAACAACTTGTACTGCAGGTGAGGGGATACTTGTTGGGGATCGATAGACCGGCTAGAGGGGGTGAATAGCCCTCTTACGATGGATATTGAAATTCTCTCGTTCGTTTGCTCGTCTACACAATCGTTAGCGTAAGCGGAAGCATAAACAATAAAGGCAAAGCAATAAATGAAAATACTAACGCTAACAAAGAAGATGTAACGTGGTTCACGGCTACGCTGCTAATCCACGGTCCGATTCGTCCAAGGTGAATCACTCCTCCAAAGCCAATCACTATTGGTCTCTCCTTTGCACCAAGCTAGGTGGAGGTAACCTTTACAATCAAGATCACTCTTCTTACAATAAGAATGGAGTAAAAATAAGTAAGAAGAGTTTAGAGCTTGTGGGCCACTAGGAAGATCACTTGGAGCATAAGCATTAGCCTCTCAAAGGCTCACACCCTCTCTTTTTATAGAGAAGGCTGATTTCTTCCCGTTGGCCACCACCAGTCGAGTGTTGCCCTTGGCAGTCAACTGCCATCACTACAACGGCCTCCGAACATGTTGGATCCCGACCGTTGTAGTCCAATGGAACTCTTGGCAGTCGACTGATGGACCTCACAAGTCGACTGCTGCCTCCGTAGTCGACTGCCCAGTCGGCTACGAGCGGTTCTGCGCTGAAATCTTACCGATCGCCATTCTATGGCGATCATTGGCATAAACCCATCAGTCGGATACCAGTCAAACCCACTCGACTCAGAGCAGTCGACTACCATGACTTGGCAGTCGAATGGTGTCGTGTAAAACTCAAACTTAACATAAGTTTGAGCTTCTGGCGATCGGGTAAACCTAACCCTTGCGGTCAAGTCTCCGACACTCAGCCATTCGGCCAAGTTCACCTAATGAGCTACTTACATTTCACTCATTCTCTCATCTCACTCGAAGTCCCTCGCCAAAGCTCTCTTCGTTCGCGGCCACGTCCCTCGGCAGCATCAGGCGCACGACTCTGCAATGCTCCTTCGCGTCTCTTGCCTCCGAAGTCTTCTTCCTTGGCTTCACTTCAAGTCATCTCGTCCGGCGGTCCCTCGGATGCTCCAAGCGCACAGCTTTCGCAAAGTCATCCTTCACCGACTCAAAGACCGAGGTTGTGAGGGTGAACCCGCCAAGGCTCCATGTGCGAATTACTAAGTCCTGCAAGACTCCAACGCACATATCAAATAACAATATGATCCTAACTTAAACCCTTTGCCACACACATCAAAACCTTATCATGGCAAGAGATTGCCCTAACAATCTCCCCCTTTTTGATGTGGGGCAATCCGTTTAAGTTAGGTAAAAACATTTGATGAAAATTCTAAGGTAAGAAAGCATGTAAACATAAACATGATATAGCAACATGCAACTCCCCCTTAATCCATGAAATTCTCTATACAAATTCTCCCCCTATCATACACATTCTCCCCCTATCATAATTTACTTAAACACAATTATTTCTCCCTCTTTGACACCATCAAAAAGATTAATACTAAGTTATAAACCCATGACATCAATCTAATAGAAGGAAAACACCAAAATCATGATTAAAATCTGAAATCAGAAAATATTTGATCAAGGATGGCAATGATTAGCACAATGGATTCAAATTCGATTTTCGCATGAATTTTTAAATGCATTAAAAAATCTAGAAAATTTGAAAAATCATGAAATTTGGGGAACATATTTCTTGTAAGTATATCTATCAGTGAAAAATAGGTTTTCATGAAAAATCATTATATTTTCCTAGATTAGCCAAAATTCTAAAGGCTTTAAAAACCACTAGTTTTTTAGCATGTTAGTATCCATTTTAACACCTAGTTTTGTATCCAATTGTTTCAAAACATGAATACACAGATTTTAAAGTAAGAAATTGTTTTGAAAACTTATGAAATATCCAACCATGATCTTTGGGCAATATGTCTATGAATTAAACATAAGTCTTCCCCATAATTGGTCTATTATTGCTATTTTGATACTTTAAATGACCATCTAAATGCCATAGGCATTAGTGGACATTTGTATCATCCTAACATCTCACTCATGCTAAGTTTTCAATCAAGGTAGCCTATGGTGAGTGTGAGATGCATCCTAGGGGGTATTTGTATATACTTAACCAATATATTCATGCAATTCTATCAAGGTTAAGTATCACCCTAACAATCCTCATGATCATAAAGGCATATATCAATTAATTCTACATTATGATCATGAAATACATGTATTCATTAAATAATAATCATGCATTAGGTATTATATGATGATAATAAACAAAGTATCACCTAAAGCATGATTCAAACCTATTTCCCATGATTATGTGCCAAATCACAATATCATAAATCATGATTGCAAACATGTGTAACAATTACATTAATCATCATGATTTATGCATTATTATCTATTTATGGGCATGTTATCATCACCCAACACTATTTAAAAATGGTCTCCCGCCATCCTAAGTCAACTAAAATATGATATAGGTCAATTGCATATGGTTGACTACCCTAGGGGTTCTCTAACCCTTAAGAATGGATTTTGGAACCCAAAATAAGTTCTTGCCTATTGGGTTCACTAGATACTCCTTGGGGATCCATTTCCTAGCTATTTCCTTCTTTTTATCTTGTCCCCTAGCAATTAGGCATTTATAGGCCTTTTCATTTTTCTTTTCTTTGTATCCTAGGCCTTTCTTATTGAAGCTTGCCCTTTGGCTCCCTAAGATCATGTTCAATGTGTTGGAGCCAATTGTGAATTTTTCTAGGGCTTTGGTTAAATAGTCTACCTTTTCCCTTAGGACCCTATTTTCATTTATACATGCATCACTAACATCTAATGACACATAAAGATCATGTGAGCATGCATCATTTAAGCTAGAAGAAATATTATCATTTAAGCATGCATTTTCTAGCTTATTTTCCAATTCCTTAATTTGATTAAGCATGCTTTTATTTTTCTTTTTCATTCCAAATAAGTCCTTAGTTAAACTAGAAATTATGGAAACTATTTTCTTAGGAGAGGCATTTGTTGCCATAGTTTCCATATCCTCTTCTTCTTCTTCGGATGAGGAGGATGTAGAAGCTCCCCCTTCACTTGAGCTCTCTCCTCTTGAGCTTGATCCTTCATTTTCGGAGGAAGAGCAATCCAAGTAAACAAAGGCCATCAAGGCCAAATTGGTGACAAAGGCATTCTCCTCATCCGATGATGATGAGGAGGATGAGGATGGGTCATCCCAAGTCCTTGCCTTTAGAGCTTTTGTCTTCCCCTTTTCTTTTGTCTTCTTCTCCTCTTCCTTCTTTTTCTTGCTCCCTTTTTTCTTCTTCTTTTCTTCTTTCTTTTTCTTCTCTTCCTTGCTCTTGTTTAGGAGGGGACAATTATCCCTTATGTGCCCCTCTCCTTGGCAATTGTAGCATATGACCTTCCCCCTTGGTCTTCTATTCCTATCATTTGATTTATGAAAATGAAAACCTTTTAAAGCACGTCTTACCCTCCTTACCATATAGGCTTCTTCGGTGCTATCCATGGAGGAGGAAGACGCTTCATCATCATCGAAGGAGGAGATCTCTATCTTCTTCTTCCCCTTATTTGCCAACAATGCTACACCCCTTGAAGGTTGTATTTTTGGCTCTTCTTGTATTCCTTCAAGCCTAGATTCATGTAATTCCATAGTGGAGAAAAATTCATCTAGAGTACTTACCTCTAGATTCTTTGAAATGTATAATGAGTCCACCATTGAACTCCACTTGGATGATCGGGGGAAAGCATCTATGGCCTTCATTATCATATCGCGATTGGAGAGCCTTTCTCCTACACTTGTTAGTCCAATTAAAATTTCTTTGAATATAGAATGCAAAGAAGTTACCTTTTCTCCCTTTTCTAATTTAATGTTGGATAGTTGGGAGCGGAGGAGATCTCTCCTTGTTAGCTTTGCCTTGGATGTGCCTTCATGAACCTCAATTAGCTTCTCCCACATCTCCTTGGTGCTTAGGCATTCTCCTATTCGGTTGATTTCTTGTTGGGGGAGCACATTGAGGAGATGATGCTTGGCTTTTGAATTTGCAAGGTGCTCTTCCCTTTGCCTTTTGGTCCACCTAGATTTCTCTATTGGCTTCCCCTCTTTATCCCTAGGCAAAACGAAACCGGATTCCATTGTAATCATAATATCAAAATCCGTTTCGAAAAATACCTCCATTCGCTTCTTCCACCAAGCGAATTCTCCTACAAACTTCGGAGGATGGATGTTGGAGCCGGCCATTTTGAAAGTTGCTTGTTGTGGCGGTTAGTCCTCGACAAGCTTTCCTTGGCTATGATACCACTTGTTGGGGATCGATAGACTGGCTAGAGGGGGTGAATAGCCCTCTTACGATGGATATCGGAATTCTCTCGTTCGTTTTCTCGTCTACACAATCGTTAGCGCAAGCGGAAGCATAAACAATAAAGACAAAGCAATAAATGAAAATACAAACGCTAACAAAGAAGATGTAACGTGGTTCACGGCTACGCCGCTAATCCACGGTCCGATTCATCCAAGGTGAATCACTCCTCCAAAGCCAATCACTATTGGTCTCTCCTTTGCACCAAGCTAGGTGGAGGTAACCTTTACAATCAAGATCACTCTTCTTACAATAAGAATGGAGTAAAAACAAGTAAGAAGAGTTTAGAGCTTGTGGGGCACTAGGAAGATCACTTGAAGCATAAGCATTAGACACTCAAAGGCTCACACCCTCTCTTTTTATAGAGAGGGCTGATTTCTTCCCGTTGGCCGCCACCAGTCGACTGCTGCCCTTGGCAGTCGACTGCCATCACTACAATGGCCTCCGAACACGTCGGATCTCGACCGTTGTAGTCCAACGGAACTCTTGGCAGTTGACTACTTCCTCCGTAGTCCGCCCACCACTTCTGGCCACGGTTCTGCATGCGCGATATCTTACATCGATCATTGCCATTCCATAGTGAGTCATTTGCTGCCGCTAAACCCATCGATCGGATACGATCGAATCCACTCGACTCGGAGCGATCATTGCCATGACCGGTCGGTGCATGTAAAACTCAAACTTAACATAAGTTTGAGCTTCCGGCGGTCGGGTAAACCTTAACCCTTGCGGTCAAGTCTCCGACACTCAGCCATTCGACCAAGTTCACCTAATGAGCTACTTACATTTCACTCATTCTCTCATCTCACTCGAAGTCCCTCGCTGAAGCTCTCTTCGTTCGCGGCCACGTCCCTCGGCAACATCAGGCGCACGACTCTGCAATGCTCCTTCGCGTCTCTTGCCTCCGAAGTCTGCTTCCTTGGCTTCACTTCAAGTCATCTCGTCTGGCGGTCCCTCGGATGCTCCAAGCGCACGGCTTCCGCAAAGTCATCCTTCACCGACTCAAAGACCGAGGTTGTGAGGGTGAACCCGCCAAGGCTCCATGTGCGAATTACTAAGTCCTGCAAGACTCCAACGCACATATCAAATAACAATATGATCCTAACTTAAACCCTTTGCCACACACATCAAAACCTTATCATGGCAAGAGATTTCCCTAACAATACTTACATCCTTTCTCTTGTTTAGTATAAGGATATACCCTAGGTGGTGCCAAGACAAAACCTCTCTTTCTTGCTTCTTGAGTTTTCGAAAATGGAAGAAGGAGATGGAGTGGTTTCGGTGGAGTTGGATCTTCTAGCATTACTAAGACTTGTGAGGAACTCCTCTTGGAAAACCCCTCTTGAGAATCCCTTCACAAGAAACCCTAGAGCTTGGGATGAAAAAGGGAGGAAGGGAAAATGAGGAATTCGGCCAAGGATGAGGAAGAAGGAGAATGAAGAAGGAAAGTGGGGTTTTACTTCCTCTCTTCTCTTAATTCTCCTCTTTAATACCTAGGGAATGAACACTCTTTATCCTTTCATGGGGGGATGAACCAACTCCTCATCTTCCCATCTACCAACTCCTCATCTTCCCTTCTATATATTTTGTATATTCTTTATATATCTTATCCATGAATCAACCTATGGTCATGTACATTCTTTATATATCTTATCCATGAATCATCCTATGGTCTAGTGGTGTCAAGGCTACCTCTCTATTTGGAGGTTCATGGTTCAAATCCTACCTATACCCATCTTTTATTTTATTTTATTTTAAACCTTTTATGGGCGTTAAAACCCATATAATTACTTTGAATAGTTTAGAATTTTACGGGCATTACAATCCTTCATACCTATAAAAGTTTCGTTCTCGAAACTTAGAACAACTCTGGATACTTTTATTTCATGTCATCCTTGCATTCCTAAGTTGCTTCTTCAAACTTTTGATTTTGCCATATGACTTTCACTAAGGGTACTTCTTTGGTTCTCTATTTCTTGATTTCTCGATCTATTATCTGAATAGGTCAACTTTCATAACTTAAATCTTCTTGAACTTGTACCATTTGTGGCTCAATCACATGGTCTTAGGAACTCTATGCAATGTGATCACCTCCTCAACATACAACTTAGCTAGTTGTTCTATTGAGTACGATATTTGATTGCTAGAAAATGGGTAGTTTTGTCAATCTTTCAACAATCACCTAAATAGCTTCATAACCATTAGTTGTTTTGGTAATCCTACTATGAAATCCATAGCTATATCTTCCCACTTCCATTCTGGGATTTGAATAGGCTATAGAACTCCTCTAGGCCTCTGATGTTCTTCTTTGACTCTTTGATATGTCAGACAGGTGCTGACATATTTAGCCATACCCCTTTTCATACCAAATCACCAGAACTTTTCTTTCAAATTTTGATACATCTTGGTAGATCCAGGATGCATTGAATATGGGGTACCATGAGCTTAATCTAAGATTTTCTTTCTCAATTCTAGATCATTGGGGATACATAAGCGATCCCTAAGGTATAGTACTCCACTTGTCAGCGATATGAAATCCATCATCCTTCCCTTCTAGGACCTCTTGCTTGATCCTTTGAATGCTTGGGTCACGAGTTTGCTTTTCTAATATATCGTCGAATAGCGTCGGTGCTATCATCATGGTAGAAAGCTGTCTGAAAATGATTTCAACCCCGTAACACATAATTTCCCTTTCTAGGGGCCGAGATAATACTAATAGAGACATCAAGGTGGCACAGGACTTCCTGCTGAGTGCATCGACCACTTTGTTCGCTTTTCCTGGATGGTAGAAGATCTCGTAGTCATAGTCCTTGACTAGCTCGAGCCATCTGCGTTGTCTCATGTTTTGGTCTTTCTGTGTGAAGAAATATTTCAGACTCTGGTGATCTGTATAAATCCTACACTGAGCTCCATATAGATAATGCCTCCATGTTTTGAGAGCAAAGACCATGACCGCTAGCTCTAGATTGTGAGTGGGATAATTCCTTTCATATTCCTTGAGTTGCCTAGAGGCGTAGGTAATGACCTTGCCATTCTGCATGAGTACAGCTCCGAGTCCCAACTTGGAAGCGTCGTTGTACATGTCGAAGCCTTCATTACTATCCGTAAGAGTAAGGATTGGAGCACTGGTCAGTCTCCTTTTCAATTCTGTGAAACTCTTCTCGCAGGCGTCCATCCATTCATACTTTTTGTTCTTTATAGTGAGAACTATCATAGGGGATGCAATTCTAGAGAAGTCCTCTACAAACTTCCTGTAGTAGCTTGCTAGCCCGAGGAAGCTCCTAATTTCGCTGGCATTCCTTGCCCTATTCCAGTTACTCACAGCTTCAATCTTTATTGGGTCTACCATCACTCCATGGTTGGATATAATGTGGCCCAAAAATGATACTTGATCGAGCCAAAACTCGCATTTGGAGAACTTTGCATACAACGACTTTTCCTCAAGCATCCAATTCATCAAATCCATGAACATAGCAGGTGCATTTGTCACTCCGAAAGGCATAACTACGAACTCATAATGTTCGTATCTTGTTTGGAAAGTCATTTTCGGTATATCATCTAGTTTCACTTTCACTTGATGATAGCCAGACCTCCGATCAATCTTAGAGAAGACGGTGGCACCCTTTAACTGGTCGAACAGGTCGTCAACTCGTGGTAAAGGGTACCTGTTCCTGATCATCGTATTATTTAGCGGTCGGTAGTCTATACACATTCGCATAGACCCATCTTTCTTCTTTACCAATAGTACTGGAGTTCAGTAACCACATGCATAGGATCAGGTGGGGGTACTGTCTCATCGACTCTATTACTATGTCTTCCAACCATGTTTATCTTCATATATTATAATAAGGCTAACATAAGATTATCATACATATATTCATGCATATTTAAACTTTAAACTAAAGGCTAGCATAAGATTATCATACATATATTCATGCATATTTAACCTAAAAGCATTTCTTATCATACATGAAGAAAAAAAAATAGAGTAGACATAGAATTTCTTACTGGAGCGGCAGGATAGAAGCTTGATGTGTGTGTAGTGGAAAGGAAGATCTGCTCTGATACCAACCTGTCACACCCGCCCTTTTCCTCGTAATGTATAGGAGTTGGAAGGGCGGCACGACGCGATCATACATTCATGCATTTACAGTGGAAGAATTACATACATGCATTTACAGCGTAAGACTTGAAACTTCTTTTTTTTTTTCTTTTTTAAAAACATAAAGCATGAAACATGGAGCATGCATAATCATTTCATAAGGACACTAAGTAGCAACCATCAACATCAAGTAGAGTTTGACTCTTAACAACTAACATGCAAAACTTAAAGGGAAAACATGCATAAGTCTTGGAACATAAACTTAAAGGGAAAAACATGCATAAGTCTTGGAAAATAAACAGATCTCTTCCACCATGCCACTACCACACACACTTTGCCCCTCCTCCTGCTCCCTTTAGTTTAGCCATTCTTTACCCTGATCTGCAGTACAAGGGAACATGAAACTATAAGCACATAGGCTTAGTAAGATCCTTTCCTACTCACAAAAGCCATACATCAAGAATTAAACATAGAGTAGTGACATGTTCATCTAAACAACATATAGGCATAACATTCATATAAAAGTAGTGACATGATCATTTAAGAACATATAAGCATAGCATTCATATAAAGGTAGTCACATGATCAATTAAGAACATATAAACACAACATTCATATAAATATCATAATCACATAGACATGAAATGGGTATATGCAAAATGTTCTTTGAAAACATATATTTTATAAGTACTTAAACATAATCTCAACATATTGAGCATAGCATTGTACCACATACATCATCATCTTTGTACGCATCCCGAAATAGACCCGAGGTAGCTAATCCCGAACCTACTAGGGTACTAGGTCCGTACTACGTCCGTCGACCTAGGGGCAACATAACATAGAAGCCCATCCTAGGCCCGTACTATGACCGTCGGCCTATGGCAACTTAGGAGTCTATCCCGTACTAGGTCCGTACTATGACCGTCGACCTAGGGGCACGTAGGAGCCCATCCGTTGGACCTTATTAGGGTTGGGTACAAGCCATGCAAAAAGTAAAATAGCATATCATGTTCCTTATCATAACATATTATGTTCCTTATCATAGCACATCATATTCCTTATCATAACATATCATGTTCCTTTTCATAACATATCTTGCTCCTTTTCATAACATAAAGAGTACTCTTAGTCCCCATTCATAGGGAAGCATCTCTTAGGCATTTTCATCATACATACTTGTTCATCATGATGCAATGAGCATAACATAATCATATATTCATACAATTAACATGGACATAAGGTAGTGGTATAAAGCAATCATGCTATCATAAAGTCTAACTATCAACATGTTAACATCATATACATATAAAACATGACAAGGGGAAAACGTTTGGTAGCCCAAACATGGTTTGGCCGAACCCTAATGGAGGTTTTTAGGGATTCAAATGCTCCATAACTTACACAAAGCCTAACTAAAATCATATTAACATCTTATATACATGTAGCATGGCATGGAAGATTATTAGAGGGCATGAGCATGGGTTGGCCGAAACCCTAAAGGAGGGTTCTCAAGATTTCAACCACTAAAACAACTTGTACAAGGTCTACCTAACATCATACTAACATCATATATATATATATAGAGTATGGCATGAAACATCATTAACAATCATAACATGGGTTGGCCGAAAACTTCATGGAGGTTCTAACAAAATTCAAACCCTAAACAACTTTTACAAGGTCTAACCACATGTTAACATACATTACATATAGATCATGGCATGGAAGACCATTAGGAGAATAAATAGGACTTGGCCGAAACTTCAAGGAGGGCTTTGGAATCAAACACTCAATCAAGCCTATCTATCAACATGTTATCTTCATATACATACAAAACATGGCATGGACACATATAGATCATGGCATGGAAGACCATTAGGAACATAAATAGGACTTGGCCGAAACTTCAAGGAGGGCTTTGGAATCAAACACTCAATCAATCCTATCTACCAACATGTTATCTTCATATACATACAAAACATGGCATGGAAAGATATAGATCATGGCATGGAAAATCATTGGACGCATGAAGGGGGTCTTGGCCAAAAGTTTCAAAGAGGATTTTTAAGAAATCAACAATCGAAACAACTTGTACTGCAGGTGAGGGGATACTTACATCCTTTCGCTTGTTTAGTATAAGGATATACCCTAGGTGGTGCCAAGACAAAACCTCTCTTTCTTGCTTCTTGAGTTTTCGAAAATGGAAGAAGGAGATGGAGTGGTTTTGGTGGAGTTGGATCTTCTAGCATTACTAAGACTTGTGAGGAACTCCTCTTGGAAAACCCCTCTTGAGAATCCCTACACAAGAAACCCTAGAGCTTGGGATGAAAAAGGGAGGAAGGGGAAATGAGGAATTCAGCCAAGGATGAGGAAGAAGGAGAATGAAGAAGGAAAGTGGGGTTTTACTTCCTCTCTTCTCTTAATTCTCCTCTTTAATACCTGGGGAATGAACACTCTTCATCCTTTCATGGGGGATGAACCAACTCCTCATCTTCTCATCTACCAACTCCTCATCTTTCCATTTATATTCTTTGTATATTCTCTATATATCTTATCCATGAATCATCCTATGGTCTTGTACATTCTTTATATATCTTATCCATGAATCATCCTATGGTCTAGTGGTGTCAAGGCTACCTCCCTATTTGGAGGTTCATGGTTCAAATCCTACCTATACCCATCTTTTATTTTATTTTATTTTAAACCTTTTATGGGAAATAAAACCCATATAATTACTTTGAATAGTTTAGAATTTTACGGGCGTTAAAGGTTCCCGGTTTATGTTGGCCTTCTATAATTAACCATTAATTATAGAATGATCATGAGTGGAACCTAGTAGTACATCATGATCCCCAATTAACTGGAAAATCAACAGTTGATCCTAGAACCATTTCTGAAACCCTTCAGCAGCTACAATGAATCGTTCCTCATTCCTTTAACTCATCTTATATCCACTTGGTTCAGGCCATCTTTTTTTTATTTTATTTTAAACCTTTTATGGGAAATAAAACCTATATAATTACTTTGAATAGTTTAGAATTTTACGGGCGTTAAAGGTTCCCGGTTTATGTTGGCCTTCTATAATTAACCATTAATTATAGAATGATCATGAGTGGAACCTAGTAGTACATCATGATCCCCAATTAACTGGAAAATCAATAGTTGATCCTAGAACCATTTTTGAAACCCTTCAGCAGCTACAATGAATCGTTCCTCATTCCTTTAACTAAAGCATGATTTAAACCTATTTTTCATGATAATGTGCCCAATATCAAAATCATAGATCATGATTACACATATGCATAGAAATTACATTAATCATCATGATTTTAAGCATTATTACCTATTTATGGGCACGTTATCATCACCCAACACTATCTAAAAATGTTGTCCCGTCATCCTAAGTCAACCAAAATATGATATAGATTAGGTTCATATGGTTGACTACCCTAGGGGTTTTCTAACCCTTAAGAATGGATTTTGGAACCCAAAATAGATTTTTACCTATGGGGTTCACTAGAAATTCCTTGGGGATCCATTTCTTAGCTATTACTTTGTTTTTGTCTTGTCCCCTAGCTATTAGGCATCTATAGGCCTTCTCATTTTTCTTCTCTTTATATCCTAGGCCTTTCTTGTTAAAACTTGCCCTTTGGCTCCCTATGATCATATTCAAAGTGTTGGAGCCAATTGTGAATTTTCTAGGGCTTTGGTTAAATAATCTACCTTTTCCTTAATGCCCTATTTTCTTCTATGCATGCATCACTAACATCTAAAGGCACATAATTATCATGTGAGCATGCATCATTATGGCAAGAAGAAGTATCATTATTATTTAAGCATGCATTTTCTAGCTTATTTTCTAATGCCTTAATTTGTTCAAGCATGCATTTATTTTTCTTCTTTGCTCTAAACAAATCCCTAGTTAAACTAGAAATCATAGAAACTATTTTACTAGGTGAGAGATTGGTTACCATAGTTTCCATGTCCTCTTCTTCTTCTTCGGATGATGAGAGGATGATGACGTGGAGGAGCTCCCTTCACTTGAGCTCTCTCCTCTTGAGCTTGATCCTTCATTTTCGGAGGAGGAGGAGCAATCCAAGTCGTCAAAGGCCATCAAGGCCAAATTGGCGACAAAGGCATTCTCCTCATCCGATGATGAGGAGGAGGATGAGGAAGGATCATCCCATGTCTTGGCCTTGAATGCTTTGGCCTTCCCTTTCTTTTGTCTTCTTCTCTTCTTCCTTCTTTTTCTTGCTCCCCTTTTCTTCTTCTCTTCTTTCTTCTTTCTTCTCTTCCTTGCTTTTGTTTAGGAGAGGACAATTGTCCCTTATGTGTCCCTCTCCTTGGCAATTGTAGCATATATCACCTTCCCCTCGGTCTTCTATTCCTATCATTTGATTTATCAAATCTAAAATTCTTAAATACACGCCTCACCTTCCTTACCATGTAGGCTTCTTCATGCTATCCATGGAGGAGGAGGAGGCTTCATCATCGGAGGAGGAGGGGACTCCATCTTCTTCTTCCCTTGTTTGCCAACAATGCTACTCCTCTTGAGGTTGAATTCTGGCTCTTCTTGAATTCCTTCAAGCCTCGTTTCTGGGAGTTCCATCGTTGAGAAGAACTCCTCCAAGGTACTCACTTCTAGGTTCTTGGACATGTAGAAGGAGTCCACCATGGAACTCCACTTTGAGGACCGGGAAAGGCATCTATAGCCTTCATGAGCATGTCGGTTCGATAGCTTCTCACCTACACTTGTCACCCAATTAAAAGGTCTTTAAACCTAGAGTGTAGTGAGGTTACCTCTTCTCCCTTTTCTAGTTTTATATTGGATAGTTGGGAGCGGAGGAGGTCTCTTCTTGCAAGCTTGGCCTCCGAGGTGCCTTCATGAAGCTCTACAAGCTTCTCCCACATCTCTTTGGCGCTAGTGCATTCTCGATCCGGTTGATCTCTTGTTGAGGGAGCATTGAGAAGATGATGTTTTGCCTTTGAGTTTGCAAGGTGCTCCTCTCGTTGCTTCTTATTCCACCTTGACTTCTCTATTTGCTCACCCCTTTCATCCCTAGGCAACTCAAACCATTTTCCATTATAAGCATAATATTCAAAATCGGTTTGAAGAATACCTCCATTCTCCTTTTCCACCAAGAGAATTCCGTCGAACTTGGTGGGTGGATGTTGAGCCGCCATTTTGATGTAGGGCTTGTTGCGGCGTAGTCGGTGACAAGCAACAACTCTCGATACCACTTGTAAGAGATCGGATGGCCGGCTAGAGGGTGAATAGCCCTTTTCGTTTGGAGATGTGATATTTTGCTCGTCTACAAAATGTTAGCGCAAGCGAATATACAAATATAAATAAAGACAAGCAAAATAGAAACAAGCAATACAAACACCGAGATATAACGCGGTTCACGGCTACGCCGCTAATCCACGATCCGATTCGTCACTCACGGTGAATCACTCAAAACCAATCACTATCGGTCTCTCCTTTGCACTAAAGCTAGGTGGAGGTAACCTTTACAACCAAGATCACTCTTCTTACAAATAGAATGGAGTAAAAGCGAGTAAGAAGAGTTTAGAGCTTGTGGGCACTAGGAAGATTGTTTGGAACTTAAGCATTAGCCTCTCAAAGGCTCACACCCTCTCTTTTATAGAGGGCTAACTTCTTCCGTTGGCGCCATCACGATCACGCCATGGCGCCGATCGCCATCTACAACGGCCTCTCGAACACGTCCGGATGCCGACCGTGTTGTCCAATCGGAACTCTTGGCGATTCTTTGGACCTCACCCGATTGATCGGCCGACTTCAGAGTCGACCGCCTCACGGCTACGATGGCCAAAACCCTATTGACTACCGATCCGCCGAGCCGATCGGCAATCTTGATCGGCCCTAACGTATGGCGATGATCGCGCCACAAACGATCGGTCGTATACCGGTCGAGCTACGATTAGCGACTCGACCGTCATGGCATGGCGATCGGCCGGTGTCGAAAACCCATCCGACACTTGGCCAAATGGCTGTTTCACCTAAGAGCTACCCTTCCCGGGTTACAATCGCTCACTCTCATTTCTCGGAGTCCCTCGCCTTCGAAGTTCTCTTCGTTCTCGGCCACGTCCCTCGGCAGCATCAGGCGCACGGCTCTGCAATGCTCCTTCGCGTCTCTTGCCTTGAAGTCTACTTCCTCCGGCTTCACTCCAAGCTTCTCGTCCGGCGGTCCCTCGGATGCTCCAAGCGCACGGCTTCCGCAAAGCTATCCTTCACCGACTCAAGGCACGAGTCATGAGATGTGAAACTCGCCACGGCTCCATGTGCGAATTACTAAGTCCTGCACGACTTCAACGCACATATCAAATCAACATATCAAACTAACTTAAACCCTTTGCCACACCATCAAAACCATATCACGGCAAGAGATTGCCCTAACAGGAAAATCATTGGACGCATGAAGGGGGTCTTGGCCAAAAGTTTCAAAGAGGATTTTTAAGAAATCAACAATCGAAACAACTTGTACTGCAGGTGAGGGGATACTTACATCCTTTCGCTTGTTTAGTATAAGGATATACCCTAGGTGGTGCCAAGACAAAACCTCTCTTTCTTGCTTCTTGAGTTTTCGAAAATGGAAGAAGGAGATGGAGTGGTTTTGGTGGAGTTGGATCTTCTAGCATTACTAAGACTTGTGAGGAACTCCTCTTGGAAAACCCCTCTTGAGAATCCCTACACAAGAAACCCTAGAGCTTGGGATGAAAAAGGGAGGAAGGGGAAATGAGGAATTCAGCCAAGGATGAGGAAGAAGGAGAATGAAGAAGGAAAGTGGGGTTTTACTTCCTCTCTTCTCTTAATTCTCCTCTTTAATACCTGGGGAATGAACACTCTTCATCCTTTCATGGGGGATGAACCAACTCCTCATCTTCTCATCTACCAACTCCTCATCTTTCCATTTATATTCTTTGTATATTCTCTATATATCTTATCCATGAATCATCCTATGGTCTTGTACATTCTTTATATATCTTATCCATGAATCATCCTATGGTCTAGTGGTGTCAAGGCTACCTCCCTATTTGGAGGTTCATGGTTCAAATCCTACCTATACCCATCTTTTATTTTATTTTATTTTAAACCTTTTATGGGAAATAAAACCCATATAATTACTTTGAATAGTTTAGAATTTTACGGGCGTTAAAGGTTCCCGGTTTATGTTGGCCTTCTATAATTAACCATTAATTATAGAATGATCATGAGTGGAACCTAGTAGTACATCATGATCCCCAATTAACTGGAAAATCAACAGTTGATCCTAGAACCATTTCTGAAACCCTTCAGCAGCTACAATGAATCGTTCCTCATTCCTTTAACTCATCTTATATCCACTTGGTTCAGGCCATCTTTTTTTTATTTTATTTTAAACCTTTTATGGGAAATAAAACCTATATAATTACTTTGAATAGTTTAGAATTTTACGGGCGTTAAAGGTTCCCGGTTTATGTTGGCCTTCTATAATTAACCATTAATTATAGAATGATCATGAGTGGAACCTAGTAGTACATCATGATCCCCAATTAACTGGAAAATCAATAGTTGATCCTAGAACCATTTTTGAAACCCTTCAGCAGCTACAATGAATCGTTCCTCATTCCTTTAACTCATCTTATATCCACTTGGTTCAGGCCATGGTCTATTGTGTCAGTCCCCACTAGGTTGACTAAGTCACACCTAGCCAAAGTATTACTTCCTCGTCCTCTGAATTCTAGTTACTGCACATGTATACAAGAGTACCATACTCTAATCATGTAATGCTTTGGCCAAAGTTTTAGTAACAATCTGACGAGAGGCCATAGGGTATACATCTCCTCGCAAGGAGCGGTGAATCCTCTGTAGGCTATTCAAACACCTTCGGCCACTTCGACTTATACCCAATCATCCCGGGCCCACTTCTCCTCGGAGATGTTTGCTTAAGATGTCAAAGCATAAGTCTTCATGACCAAGATGACTTGAATACCGCAAGTCAAAGGAACATCACACTTAAGCTAGAGTAAGAACTTTATTGACATATCCTTATATACAGAGAACCATATGAAGTCTTACAGCTAGTCACTCATGTTGGTGCAATCGGCCCAGGTCACGATTGATCGGACTCGAGTTTGACTCGAGCGATGTTTTGATGTTCGAAAAAATGTATGACAATGTAATTATCATGGAAAAGATCAAGTCTTGTGTACTTGGCATGAGAAGTCCAAGCATGGGTCTTGGCATGGGAAAGTCCAACATGGGTTGGCAAGGAAAGTCCAAGCATGGGTCTTGGCATGGAAAGTCCAAGTGGGACACTTGGCATTTGGGAAAGTCCAAGCATGGGTCTTGGCAATGGAAAGTCCAACATGAGTTGGCATGGAAAGTCCAACATGGGTTGGAAAGGGAAAGTCCAAGCTTGAGTCTTGGCATTTGGAAAGTCCAAAGGGTTTGATGTTGGTGGCGTAAAGTCCAAGGGTGAAGTCTTGGCAGCATAAGTCCAATGGTTGGCAGCGTAAAGTCCAAGCGGAGTCTTGGCAGCATAAGTCCAATGTGCCTTGGCTGTATAGACCGACTTAGCATGACATGGCCGACGGAAGCACCTGAAGGCTAACGTATGGATGAACAAGTCATGGATGACTTGGAGGGATCCGATAGGCGTGAGGCTGATGGAGGTGGCTAGAAGGGTTAGGTCTAGGCTAAGGGTGGTCTAGCAAGTATGGGGACACCATACTTGAGTTAAAACCTCATCTTTGAGGTTGGCAGTCGACAGGCATTATGGCCGGTTCGACTGTCATGAGTCGACTAGAGCTCGACTATCATTTAGGGCTGAAATTGCCTTGGCGATGATCGCTATCGATTTAGATCGATCAAGCCAACCATGGATGGCAGTCGATTGTCAGTTTAGTCACGAGCATAGAATACTCCGTAGCCGACTGGGCAGTCGGCTACGGGCGTCGGCAGTGGACTGCCAATGTTGGCAGTCGACTGGTGAGAGTCCCGTTGGAACTTTTCCAACGTGGATTGAGCCGTTGTCTCCCAGCTACAATATTGGCAGTCGATTGGGGCCTTATGACAGTCGACTGCCAGGCGGAAATCTAGCTCGATGCAGGTTAAAAGGGAGCTATTCATGGAGATTCTGGCATTGGTTCTTTGGGAGCTTACTTGGGGCGATTTGAAGGCAAATTGCAGGTGCATTTCAGGGTCCTTCAACCTCATCCAAGCCACCAACAAGCAAAGCGCTCAAATCCTAGTTTTTTAAAGTGTTCTTTACATTTCTTTGTATTTTGCTTGTATTTTCGTGTATTGCTTTTGTAATCACTTGTACGAGGTTTCTCCACCTCCGACTTGTTGTCGAGAAGGATTTTATTGATTAGTGGTTGTGTGTGCATCACTACAGCTCTTTAGAGCTCGATCCGTGGAGTAGGAACCATTCGGTTCCGAACCACATTATATCCTTGTGTTTGTGTATTTGTGTTTTCATTATTGCTTTATTATCTTTGTTTCCGCTGCGCTAATGAAAATTATAGACAAGCATGCAATTGAAATACATCACGCAACCAATCGACGCTATTCACCTCCCCCTCTAGCATTCCAAACGATCCCCTACAAGTGGTATCAGAGTAAGGCCGCTCTTCAAGTTTAACTACAAAGGGAGCACGCTAGAGGGTGAAGATGGAGGTCCAAGAACAATTGGGATGGGATATCAACACCCCAATTCCTTATGCCTTCTATGGACGAGAAGGCTTCAATTCTTCAAAGGCAAGAATTGAAAATTTTTTGATGATGAGGGATTTCGAAGAATGGTCCACCTTGATGGATGGTTTTAGCTATTCAATAGGACCAAAGGGAGGGTTTCTTAAGAAGAAGAGATGGACCGAAGAGCAAGTCCGAGCCTCCGAGAAAAATGATAAGGTGATAAAATTTTTAATTGATTTAATGCCTAACAATATCTTGTAGGGATTTTTTTTATGCAAAATAGCATATGCGCAACGGAAAAATAGGATCCCTTCCAAGTGATCCTTGAGAAAGAAAACCTCGTACAAAAAAAATAAATTTCTCAAAACCTATCTTATAGGAGAATATTACCTTTGTTGTGTGCCCTTTTTAATCCCGCTTCTCCTTGGGTTTGTTGGATCTTTTAGCACGTTCAAATGTCCGTGCCTCTATATGTATCCACACGAGCAAGCTCTTGTCTCACAAAAGAAACTAGAAGAGCTCTACTTTACTTCTTGCTAGAGAAGTCCCTAAAGGAGAGGAAGGTAGGGAAAAAGAGAAAGGAAGAAGAAGACCACTCTTCTTGCTAGCCTACACTCACAAAAGTCACACAACCAAAGCCTCTCACCACCACGCTCTCTCCAAGCCTCAAGCTTCCACCATTTGGCCGGCCACCCCATGGAGTGTTTTATAGGATTGAAAAAACCTTTCACCTCCTATCACATTCAATGCAATCAATTGCATTGGCCGGCCACATGTGGAGAAATTCCAAAGGTCAAAACCCTTTGTCTCCTTCCACCTCATCAAGCTTAGGTGGCATGCTTATGTGGCATTCATGCATGTTGAATTAATCTTATTAATTCAATAAGCTTATGTTATCATATTGAATTAATCTCATTAAATCAATAAGTTAACATACTGAATTAATCTTATTAAATCAATTAAGCTTAGGCTAT
The DNA here is from genome assembly GCA_025175895.1 of Wurfbainia villosa. Taxonomy (NCBI): domain Eukaryota; kingdom Viridiplantae; phylum Streptophyta; class Magnoliopsida; order Zingiberales; family Zingiberaceae; genus Wurfbainia; species Wurfbainia villosa. The sequence continues at coordinate 23,045,282 of CM045997.1, read as the reverse complement.
CATGATAACATATTTATTTAATCTTATTAAATTAATAAGCTTAGCATATTGAATTAATCTCATTAAATCAACAAGCTAAAATTCTCATTAAGCTTAAAGTCCAAAAACCATTTTGTACTTAAGCTTATTCCCAAATTATTCTAGTCATACTAGAATGCACTAATTCTTCTAATCATCATGCTCTTTGTGTGTGACCCTATAGGCTCTCATAACGTTGGCAGTGGATCTAAACTCTTTTAGATACACAAGCAATGAGCGGCATCTAGCAATACATCATTGCTACTCAAGTTACGAAATAAGTCAAGATCCGACTAGCCTTTCCGTAACTACTATAATGTATGACTGTGTCCTTCTATCCTTGATATCAGATTGACCAATGAGGCATAGACCGTGTCATCCTCGATCAATCTATGTGTTTCTTGATTCCTGAGTAAACTAACTCAAACAAATGAGCTCAATATCTCATATTGACTCATTCGAGCATGACCATGCGTTTTAGTAGTTCTACTCAATCAAGGGGCCCACAGATATCACTCCCGTCATATGGGAGGGATAGATCCCATCTACATCACTCACATCCCTCCGCACAATTTGTTATATACCCAGTAATCGCCTTTATGGTCCACCCTGTTACGGGTGACGTTTGACGATACCAAAGTACATAACTCCTTATGTAGGGAACCGTAGTGACTTCATGTTTGAGGACTATTAATACCAATAGTCACATGAGAAAGTTTATGACACTCATATGACACCATCCATGAAACTTTCTCATGGCGGGTCAGTTCAGTATATATTCTCTAATATATACCCATGTGTCAACTTGATATCATATATCCATGACTTGTGAGATCAAGTCATCAATTGACCTACATGCTAGTCTTTATGTATTAATATTTCCCTTGCATATTAATACTTGACTAGGAACATTTAGGAAAGTGTTCTCTACAGCCTCTCATAATCAATTCTGCCAATTGATGTGCTGTAGATAAGAACCTACTTTTCTAGGGCATTATTATATTTAATTTAGCTGGCACAAGCAAGACGTAAATATAATAACCAATCCTTTGCCTTTATAGAATATGATACAAAATGTTCCCTATTCAACCATCACATGATTGATTCTAGGGCTATAACTAACAATCTCCCACTAGCACTAGTACCAATCACTATAATATCTTATACCTAGTGACCTAGTGTGACCATCATGCTTCCTCTGTGCCAAAGCCTTGGTTAATGGATCTGCGATGTTAGCTTCTGTCGGTACTTTGCATATCCTCACATCTCCTCTATCGATGATCTCTCGAATGAGATGGAAGCGCCGCAGTATGTGTTTGGTCCGCTGATGTGATCGAGGTTCCTTAGCCTGTACAATAGCCCCATTGTTGTCACAATAGAGGTCTATTAGATCTGCAATGCTAGGAACTACCCCAAGTTCATTGATGAACTCATGGAGCCAAACAACCTCCTTTGCATCGCATACAAAGAATATACTCGGCTTGTTGTAGAATCAAGAATCGTGTGTCTCCGCTTTGAACTCTTCCACCACACCACCATTCGTGCAAAACACGACTCGATTGTGATCTATAGTCATCCTTGTATGTTTGGAAGCTTGCATCACTGTAACCCTTTACAGTTAGCTCCTCATTGCCTCCAAATATCAGGAAATATTCTTTCGTTCTTCGTAAGTATTTAAGAATATTTTTGACTGCTATCCAGTGACTTTCACCTGGATCCGACTGGTATCTACTCGTCATGCTCAAAGCATATGAGACGTCAGGACGAGTACAAAGCATGACGTACATGATAGACCCTATAGTAGATGCATAAGGGATCTTATCCATGCGATCTCTCTCCTCCTTAGAAGAGGGACATTGAGTCTTCGAAAGACTCACACCATGTGATAAAGGCAGAAATCCTTTCTTGGAATTTTGAATAGCAAAACGATCTAGCACTTTATAAATGTATGTACTCTGACTTAGGCCAAGTAATATTTTAGATCTATGTCTATAGATCTTGATGCCTAGAATATAGGCAGCTTCACCTAAGTCTTTCATCGAGAAACAATTCTCTAACAACATCTTCACAGACTGGAGTGAGGGAATATCATTTCCGATGAGAAGTATGTCATCTACATACAAGATAAGAAATACAACTGTGCTCCCACTATTTCTCTTGTAGACACAAGGTTCATCTTCATTCTTGATGAAACCAAACTCCTCGATTGCATCATCGAATCAAAGATTCCATCTTCAAGAGGCTTGCTTTAGTCCATAAATGGACCTTTGCAATTTGCATACCTTTCCAGGATGCTTTGGATCATCAAAACCCTCAGGTTGTGTCATGTACACATTCTCGAATAGCTTTCTATTCAGAAAAGCGGTTTTGACATCCATCTGCCAGATCTTATAATCATGGTAGGCTGCAATAGCAAGTATGATCCGAATGGATTTAAGCATCGCAACTGGTGAAAAGGTTTCATCATAGTCAATACCATGAATTTGTTTGAATCCTTTAGCCACCAATCTACCTTTATAGGTATGCTTATTACCATCCATGTCAGTCTTTACTTTAAAGACCCACTTACACCCAATGGGTTTTACCCCTTCAGGTGGATCAACCAAAGTCCATACTTGGTTAGTGTACATGGATTCCATTTCGGATCTCATGGCCTCTAGCCATTTCTCGGAATCTGGGCTCATCATATCTTCTTGATAGGATGTAGGCTCGTCAAGATCGACAAGCAATACATCACCGTTGTCAGTCAAGAGAAAAGAATATCTCTCGGGTTGACAACGGATCCTATCAGATCTACGAAGAGGTTGGTCTACTTGAACAGGTGTTTGCTCCATAACTCTTTGGTCAACAATTTCCTCATCCAAAACACTTTATGGTGCCTGTTCATTTTCCATCGAAGCCTTAGTGTTATCTTCATCTTGAATTTCTTCAAGATGAATTTTACTCCCACTAGTTTTTCTAGAAATAAATTCTCTTTCTAGAAAGACAACATTTCTGGCAACAAACACCTTGCCAAGTGTGGGATTGTAAAAGTAATATCCCTTAGTTTCCTTGGGATATACTACAAAATAACACTTATCTGATTTGGGTCCTAGTTTATCTGAGACTTGACGTCTAACATAAGTTTCACAACCCCAAATCTTTATAAAAGACATTTTGGGACTCTTCCCAGTCCATAACGTATATGGTGTCTTTTCTACGGATTTTGATGGGACGCGATTAAGTGTGAAAGTGACTGTCTCTAGAGCTAAACCCCAAAAGGAAGTAGGTAGATCAGTCTGGCTCATCATTGATCGTACCATATCTAATAGAGTACGATTTCTCCTCTCAGATACACCATTCCATTGTGGTGTTCCAGGTGGAGTGAGTTGGGATATTATCCCACACTCAGCCAGGTGATCACGAAACTCTTGACTAAGGTATTCACCACCTCGATCTGATCGAAGTAGCTTAATACGCTTATCAATTTGGTTTTGTACTTCATTCTTGAATTCTTTGAACTTTTCAAAGGATTTTGACTTATGTCTCATCAAATATAAGTAGCCAAATCTACTCATATCATCAGTGAAAGTAATAAAGTACTTATAGCCTCCTCTGGCTTCGACATTGAAAGGGCCATATACATCAGTATGTATGAGTCCTAACAAGTTCGTCGCTCTCTCGCCATGTCCACTAAATGGAGTTTTAGTCATCTTTCCTAAAAGACAAGATTCGCATACCTCATATGATTCAAAATCAAATGAGTCCAATAATCCATCTTTATGGAGTTGGGATATGCGTTTTTCATTTATGTGACCTAGGCGACGGTGCCAGAGATATGTTTGGTTTAAATTATTCGATTTGAACCGTTTGGTATTTACATTATAAATTGGGTTTTCTAAATCTAGAACATAGAGACCATTCATAAGTGGTGCATTACAATAGAACATTTCATTCAAATAAATGGAACAACATTTGTCCTTTATTATAAAAGAAAAGTTTTTCTTGTCTAAACAAGATACAGAAATTATGTTCTTCGTTAATGTAGGTACATAAAAGCACTCCTCTAGTTCTAAGATAAGCCCAGTGGGCAAAGACAAAGAATATGTTCCTACAGCTACAGCAGCAACTTTTGCGCCATTGCCTACTCATAGGTCCACTTTGCCCTTTTCCATTAGTCTACTATTTCTCAGTCCCTGCACATTAGTACAAATGTGAGATGCACATCCGGTATCTAATACCATGTAGAAGAAATAGATAGATTAAATTCTATAACGTGTATACCTGAGGCAGAAGTCCCACTTCTTTTCTTCTTTAGTTCCTCAAGGTAGACTTCATAGCCTTCGCTTCCAAAGGTCCACCTCACCGCAATGGAAGCAATCCCTTCCTTAGGTACTTTACCTTTACCCTTTGAAGTGGATGAATTGGCCTTGCCTTTGGCTTGGGTCTTACCCTTGCCTTTGCGCTTACCTTTGCCCTTCTTGACCATTAGTACATTACTAACTTTCTTCTTGAGATTCGGTTCAGCAGTTCTTAACATGCTGAGAATCTCAGGCAAAGGCTTATCAATTTCATTCATGTTATAATTCATGACGAATTGATTATATGCTTCCGGCAATGATTGCAGGATAACATCGGTTGCCAATTCTTGGCTCAGTGGAAAACCTAGTCTTTCAAGGTTCTCAACGTACCCTATCATTTTAAGTACATGAGTTCCTACAGGTGTTCCTTCTTGCATCTTGCATGCAAAAAGAGCCTTAGACACTTCAAAACGCTCGTGCCTAGCTTGTCCTTGATATAGTTGTTTCAAATGCTCAACCATACCATAGGCATCCATGTTCTCATGTTGCTTCTGAAGCTCAGAGTTCATGGTGGCAAGCATAAGACATGACACATCTAATGCGCCATCTTGATGCTTCTTATAAGCATCCTTTTCAGCACGAGTGGCCGCAGGGGCGGGTGTTTCAGGGATAGACTGCTCTAGGACATACAGTTTACGTTCTTGCTTGAGGATAATCCTCAAGTTCTTATACCAGTCTAGAAAGTTAGCTCCATTGAGCTTGTCTTTCTCAAGGACAGATCGCAAGTTGAGGGGTGTGTCGTGTTAGATGACATGATGATCTAAAACATTAAAATGCAAAATTAAGTATCATACCTAAGTCATTTAATTAGGCCTTTAATTAAATGAGACTCCCACTAAATTCTCATAGCTTTGATATGAGCTAATCATTGATGTAGGCAAACACATTTTGCTTACATCATTAGCTTCTATTTAGCTATAAATTTATATGGGATAAAGATCCACATCATACTTAGTCTTGAGTTAGCTTTGGCTAATTGCCCAAGACGTAGTATGATTAGGTAGGCAATCTTTTGCCAATTACATCTGATGTAACTCTTTAATAGCTTTGGTTAAGTTTAGATTAGTTTAGTGCTTATTCCTAAACCAGCTTCCAGGCCGTGGCGAGGCACAGAGGCCTTCATTGATATCAGAGCAACGACCACTTTCTAAGACAAAGCTGATGTTCGAAAATGACCCAAAACTAATTTTTAAAACTTATGTTCAAAGCTAATATATGCCTCTACTTTCTTAATTAATTAAGAAAAACTTAATTAAGTCTTAACCAAGTTTGATAGCGGGACATCACGATTGTCCACTCGCACTCTTCCAAGATAAAATGCATTGCTTTGCTTTGGCAAACCCAACAACAAATGATCGAGGAAGTAGTGAGTACCAAACTTTGGTAGGCATATCGTTTTTGACTTATTAAGAAATAAACTTAAACATGCATCACATACATATTAGCATACATCACATATAAGCTAAATTAATATGCATCACATACATATTAAACTAAGCGTGTCATGGTTATGGCCCTTATTCTACAATCTTCTCAAGCCAATGAAAAGATTGATTGGTCAACCTAGGGATAGCATCTTCTCCCAAGTGCTTCCTTTTGGTTGTCTTGTGTTGTTGACTTCCTCCTTGTAACGTCATCTTCCAATGGACCGTCCATCTTTATTTTGTATATTACAAAAGGAGAAATACTCGAGTTACATTCGAGTCTAAAACTAATTTTACAACAAGAATTTTAGGAGAAAGGCACGACACGCAGGCCGTATTAATAATTACAACACACACATTCACAAACTTTTTGGGACTAGGCCATAACCATGCACCATGTCAATTTTAACTTTTAAAAGACATCGGATATTTTATTATGTTTGAAAAATTGCTAATGCAATTATCAACTCATAATAAAATTTATCCTACTTTTATATCATATATAAAATAGAGAAAACTTATTTTTTTATACAATCTTTCGCAAGTGGCTCTGATACCACTGTAGGGAATTTTTTTTATGCAAAATAGCATATGCGCAATGAAAAAATAGGATCCCTTCCAAGTGATCCTTGCAAAAGAAAACCTCGTACAAAAAAAATAAATTTCTCAAAACCTATCTTATAGGATAATATTACCTTTATTGCGTGCCCTTTTTAATCCCGCTTCTCCTTGGGTTTGTTGGATCTTTTAGCACGTTCAAATGTCCGTGCCTCTATATGTATCCACACGAGAAAGCTCTTGTCTCACAAAAGAAACTAGAAGAGCTCTCCTTTACTTCTTGCTAGAGAAGTCCCTAAAGGAGAGGAAGGTAGGGAAAAAGAGAAAGGAAGAAGAAGACCACTCTTCTTGCTAGCCTACACTCACAAAAGCCACACAAACAAAGCCTCTCACCACCAAGCTCTCTCCAAGCCTCAAGCTTCCACCATTTGGCCGACCACCCCATGGAGTGTTTTATAGGATTGAAAAAACCTTTCACCTCCTATCACATTCAATGCAATCAATTGCATTGAAAAATAATCACTCCTTGTTTGGCCGGCCACATGTGGAGAAATTCCAAAGGTCAAAACCCTTTGTCTCCTTCCATCTCATCAAGCTTAGGTGGCATGCTTATGTGGCATTCATGCATGTTGAATTAATCTTATTAATTCAATAAGCTTATGTTATCATATTGAATTAATCTCATTAAATCAATAAGGTAACATATTGAATTAATCTTATTAAATCAATTAAGCTTAGGCTATCATGATAACATATTTATTTAATCTTATTAAATTAATAAGCTTAGCATATTGAATTAATCTCATTAAATAAACAAGCTAAAATTCTCATTAAGCTTAAAGTCCAAAAACCATTTGTTACTTAAGCTTATTCCCAAATTATTCTAGTCAAACTAGAATGCACTAATTCTTCTAATCATCATGCTCTTTGTGTGTGACCCTATAGGCTCTCATAACGTTGGCAGTGGATCTAAACTCTTTTAGATACACAAGCAATGAGCGGCATCTAGCAATACATCATTGCTACCCAAGTTACAAAATAAGTCAAGATTCGACTAACCTTTCCGTGACTACTATAATGTATGACCGTGTTCTTCTATCATTGATATCAGATTGACCAATGAGGCATAGACCGTGTCATCCTCGATCAATCTATGTGTTTCTTGATTCCTGAGTAAACTAACTCAAACAAATGAGCTCAATATCTCATATTGACTCATTCGAGCATGGCCATGCATTTTAGTAGTTCTACTAAATCAAGGGGCCCACAGATATCACTCCCGTCATATGGGAGGGATATATCCCATCTACATCACTCACATCCCTCCGCACAATTTGTTATATACCCAGTAATTGCCTTTATGGTCCACCCTGTTACGGGTGACGTTTGACGATACCAAAGTACATAACTCCTTATGTAGGGAACCGTAGTGACTTCAGGTTTGAGGACTATTCATACCAATAGTCACATGAGAAAGTTTATGACACTCATATGACGATCCATGAAACTTTCTCATGGCGGGTCAGTTCAGTATATATTCTCTAATATATACCCATGTGTCAACTTGATATCATATATCCATGACTTATGAGATCAAGTCATCAATTGACCTACATGCTAGTCTTTATGTATTAATATTTCCCTTGCATATTAATACTTGACTAGGAACATTTAGGAAAGTGTTCTCTACAACCTCTCATAATCAATTCTGCCAATTGATGTGCTGTAGATAAGAACCTACTTTTCTAGGGCATTATTATATTTAATTTAGCTGGCACAAGCAAGACGTAAATATAATAACCAATCCTTTGCCTTTATAGAATATGATACAAAATGTTCCCTATTCATCCATCACATGATTTGTTCTAGGGCTATAACTAACATATCTTGTGTATGTTAGGTAATTATGTAGATGCCAAGGAACTATGGAGCCAAGTAGCAAAGCTCCATGAAAATTTATCATCGGTCCAAGAAAAAGAAGAAGAAAAGGAGTGCTCGCCCTCTCAAGCTCAAGCAAGTACATCATCATCTAAAGAGCTTGAGGATTCGGAAGTTGATAGGGAATCAATTTCCGAATCGGTGGAAGAAGTATCCACCTCTAGGATTGAGGGGGAAGAGAGAACTTCCACACCGGAGCAACTTCAAGAGGAGCCATCCATCTCCGAGAGAGATGAAGAAGCTCAAAATTCCACTATGACCACATCAACCACCCTAAGTAACTCAAACATATGTGTTAATAATAAAGTGCATATAATATGTTTTGAGTGTAGGGAAATCGGAGACTACAAAAGCAAGTGTACGAAATGTATTAGGGAAACTCCTCCGGCACCAAAAGTCAACACAAAGGTCAAAGATGCCGGTGCCCAAGGTCAAAAGAGCAAGAAGCATGTCATATGCTTCAAGTGCAATTCAAAAGGGCATTACCGGAGTCAATGTCCAAAGGGAGAGAAAAAGAGAGCAACTCATGTAGGGGGAGCTAAGGCTAACCCTAAGATATATTTCAATAATGCACCATCAAAATTTAAGAGTCAAAAGCATGCTACGAATTTTAATTCTCTTGCAATTCATCATGAAAAGCATGCTAGAGATAAATATTTATGTTTAGGTGCTAAAAGTGTCCATTTTGGTAATAAGGAGAAATTTGGGACTAATGTCCCTAAAAATATTTTACCTAGGGAATCTATCAAGAAAATAGGAGAACACCTAGGTCTCAACCTTAAATGGACTAGACATATGCCTAGAAAGAACCATGACCAAGGAATAAATCAAAATTCTAAAATTGGGCAATAAGAATTAGAAAACCAAACCTTGAGATCAAGGCTTGAAAAATTAGAAAAGACCCTAAATAAGCTACAAAATCAATTTCAAGGGTCTAATGGTCAAAGTCAAAGGTCTATATCTCAAAGTCAACACCTAGGACCTAAAAGACAAAAATCAACCAATGGCAAGCAAGGTTTGGGTCACAAACCTAAGCATAAGGTGGCTTATCATAGTGTTCCATTTGATTGTCGAACACAAACTAGGTCTACGAAGACCAAAGTCAATAAGGAATTCATCCCTAAGGTTGACCAAGGTTTGTGCCTAGCGGCTAGGGTTTCTAGGAAACCTAGGATGGCCACTAAGAAGGTTGCAAGGGGAGTTACCCTTAGAGTCAACCTAGGTAAGACCCAAATAACCAAGGCTAACAAACCTAGGAGGGTCATTAGGAGGGTATCTAGGGAGGTTATTCCTAAGGAATACCTAATTAACCCTAGGAGCTCAAATAGATTTTGGGTTCCTAAGAGCGTGATTGATTCACGCTAGATGTGTTAGGGTGTGCCAACCTTTAATGGATAGGCAGTTAACCTAACCATGGTAAAGGTGGCATTTTAGGTCATTTTCAAGGTTATGGATACCTTGGAAATAGGTTTGATCTTATATCCTAAAAGATTTTAGGATGTGCCAATATATTTTTGAAGTTTATGAAAAATCAATCAAATTGGCCCAATTTAGGTTTAGAGGTTAGTGTGCCATTTTGGGTTTTTGGCACACTAGGGAGAAAAGTAATAATATGGAAAAATATATTTAATTATATCAAATGGCAATTAATATTAAAATTTAGGTATTATTATACCTATATATTTTGTTTGACATGCTTCGTTTGCCATATAACATGTCATGACATCATGTTTATTTTTATCATTTATATGTCATGATCATGTTTAGGATTAAAGTTTTTAAATGTCATGTGTTGTTTTTAGATTTCATTTTATGCCATGACATCATGATTATGAGCATATGCTTATTTATATCATCATTAATGCCATAATCATTCATGCATTTGATTAAAATTGAGTTAAGGACTTTGGCATGACTTGGAGTCCAATTTATAAGGGAATCAAGTAGAGTTCCCTTAGAAAAATGCATGAAAGCCTAGATTAGGGAAAACAAAACCCATATCTCACATTACATTGACATGTATGTGTATTTATACACCCTAAATACATGTGAGATGCTATAATATGAGTTGAGTTTAAGGTGCATAGTTTTTGCATCTAGATGGACTATAACTCATCTAATTTCATTGGTGGATCTTTGGGAAAGCTTGTGTACAAGTCATGTACATTGAGCCCAAGGAATATGATCCAAAATAAGGTTTTGAAATCATTTTAAAATCCATTTAGAAAACCCTGGTGAAGTCTATCTTTTGATAGCAATCAACATTAATGAAATTGATACAAAGTGAGCTAAAAGATTGAAGTTTTTCTTCACTTTTGAACTTTGTGTCAATTTTGCTATTTTATGGGTAAAATATTTTTCTAACATTTTTCACCCATTGTATTGCTTATAAGTATTATACGTATGAAGTTTCATGATTTTTTAAAATACGTATAATTACTTATGTATTATCAAAGTTTATTTTTGAATCTAACGCATATTGCGATTATCGATTATTCGCTTATGGCGATCGTGATGAAGAGCGATCGACTAATAACTGTAAGTAGTCGACTGCCAAGGCTGATTTCGGGAAAACAAGGTTTGTTTAGCCCGTGTTTAGCTGTAGTTAAGGTCCCTAACCAATCCTAACCCTAGGATATGCTTTGGGAAGCATTATAAAGGGTGAAAATCCATTGAATATGGATTAGGAGAGGTGTTTGGATAATGTATCAAATTTAAGGTGGGGAGAGTTCATGTTTGAACTTTGAACCTTAATTTTGATGGTTTAGAGTTCCTATAGGCTTAGGGACTTCCCAAGAACATTGTTGGTGCAATGGTCAAGGGGGAGCAAGCCTTTAGGGGGAGTTATCCATCATGGGATGATGGATGTGTTTCTTCCTCATGAGGGGGAGAAATGGGAATGTGAGTGCCTAATTTGGAAATTGGGAGAGTTTATAGGATTGCCTCTCTTGAGTGATATGGGACTTATCACTAGGAAGATTGATGGCATCCTAGGTATTTTTGGACCAAGGGAGAGATTGTAAGATCTCATTGGATATGAGACATTGACCTCCTTGGGGAGAATATTTTTGATGTTAGTCAAAAAGGGGGAGAAAGGTAAAATTACCAATTTGGGATAATTGGTAAGGAGTTTTGAGTTAGTGTTCTAACTCAAAGGTATGTGGTTTTGTCAAACATCAAAAAGGGGGAGATTATTGGTGCAATTGGCCCAGGTCACGTTTGACTGGACTCGAGTTTGACTCGAGTGATGTTTTGATGTTCGACAAAACGTATGACTATGTAATTGTCATGGAAAAGTCCAAGTCTTGTGTACTTGGCATGAGAAGTCCAAGCATGGGTCTTGGCATGGGAAAGTCCAACATAGGTTGGCAAGGAAAGTCCAAGCATGGGTCTTGGCATGGAAAGTCCAAGTGGGACACTTGGCATTTAGGAAAGTCCAAGCATGGGTCTTGGCAATGGAAAGTCCAACATGAGTTGGCATGGAAAGTCCAACATGGGTTGGCAAGGGAAAGTCCAAGCTTGAGTCTTGGCATTTGGAAAGTCCAAGGGGTTTGATGTTGGCGGTGTAAAGTCTAAGGGTGAAGTCCTGGCAGCATAAGTCCAATGGTTGGCGACGTAAAGTCCAAGCGGAGTCTTGGCAGCGTAAGTCCAATGTGCCTTGGCGGTATAGACCGACTTAGCATGACATGGCTGGCAGAAGCACCTGAAGGCTAACGTATGGATGAACAAGTCATGGATGACTTGGATGGATTCGATAGGCGTGCGACTGATGGAGGTGGCTAGAAAGCTTAGGTCTAGGCTAAGGGTGGTCTAGCAAGTATGGGGACACCATACTGTGGTTAAAGCCTCATCTTTGAGGTTGGTAGTCGACTGACATTATGATCGGTTCGACTGTCGTGAGTCGACTAGAGCTCGACTGCCATTTAGGGTTGAAATTGCCTTGGCAGTCGACTGCCAGTTTAGTTGCGAGCACAAAATTCTGTATAGCTGACTGGGCAGTCGGCTATGGGCATTGGCAATCGACTGCCAATGGTGAGAGTCCCGTTGGAACTTTTCCAGCGTGGATTCAGTCGTTGTCTTATAGCTACAGTGTTGGCAGTCGACTGGGGCCTTATGGCAGTCGACTGCCAGGCGGAAATCCAACCCGATGCAGGTTAAAAGGGAGCTGTTCATGGAGATTCCGACATTGGTTCTTTGGGAGCTTACTTGGGACGATTTGAAGGCGAATTTCAGGTGCATTTCAGGGTCCTTCAACCTCATCCAAGCAACCAACAAGCAAAATGCTCAAACCCTAGTTTTGTAAAGTGTTCTTTATATTTTGCTTGTATTTTTGTGTATTGCTTTTGTAATCACTTTTAGGAGGTTTCTTCACCTCCGACTTGTTGTCGAGAAGGAGTTTATTGATTAGTGGTTGCATGTGCATGCCTAGAGCTCTTTAGAGCTCAATCTGTGGAGTAGGAACCATTCGGTTCTAAACCACGTTATATCCTTGTGTTTGTGTGTTTGTGTTTTCGTTATTGCTTTATTATCTTTATTTCCGCTGCACTAATGAAAATTATAGACAAGCACACAATTGAAATCCATCATGCAACCAATCGACGCTATTCACCCCCCTCTAGCATTCCAAATGATCCCCTACAACTCCAATGAACTAGTTACCATAACTAGCATCCACGATTAATTCCGAACATCCAAATGTCTCCAACTAGTGAGGAACATTTGCTTGGATAAACCAAAGAGTATACCTCGTGTTAGTCTCAACAGAATTGATGACGTCCGAATCCATCAATTCATCGACTAGGGATAATTTCAATACATCACAATTACACATGTAGAGATACTCACTAGTTGTGATCCAATCACAAATTCTCTCATGCTGTGAATCGTATTGCGGACATTCAGTAAATAAGTTTAAGATCCAATCAAATACATGTAAAATATGTATACTCAAATAGTGAATCTTCATTTATCAAATAAATGGTACAACTATAAGGCGATTGCCTTAGGACACCTCTCATATATTACTAACAATTTTAGGGTCTAATGGGCAAACCTTAGGTGTTAGGAGGCAAGAACCAACTAAGGACAAGAAAGGTTTGGGTCACAAGCCTATGTCCAAGAAGGTAATACCATCCTACGACAATGTTTCATTTGACTTTGGAGTTATGTTTAGGTCTAGGAAGGTCAAGGTCACAAGGGAGGCAATCCCTAGAGTTGACCTTAGGAAGACTAAAGTGACTAAGGCCTCTAAAAGGCCTAAGAAAGTCACTGGCAAGGTTACAAGGAGAGTTACCCATAGAGTTAACCTTGAGAAGACCCAAATGACAAAGACTTCAAAGTCTAGGAGGGTCATTAGGAGGGTAGCTAGGGAAGTCATCCCTAGCGAGTACCTAGTTAGCCCAAGGAGATCCATTAGGTATTGGATTCCTAGGAGCATGATTCCATCATGCTAGATGGGTTTAGGGTTTGTCAACCGTAAATGGATGGGTAGTTAATCTAACCAATGTAGAGTTGACACCTTAGGGCATTTTCAAGGTTAAGTGATACCTTGGAAATGATGTTAGATTTTAATCCTAAAGGAATTTAGGATGCGCCAATAGAAATTATGGAAGTTGAACAATTGATCAAAATTGGCACAATTAGGTGTTAGAGTCAATTGTGTGCCATTTTGGTTTTTTTGGCACACTTGGAAAATTGATGCATTATGGAAAAATGTGGTTTAATCCTAGTAATGGCAATTAGGCTTAAAATCTAGGTATCTTTATACATTTATATTTTATTTGTCATGCTTTGTTTTCCATATGCCATGTCATGACATCATGCTTTATATAAAAGTAATATATGTCATGTTTATATTTAGGTTTATATTTATGTCATGACATCATGTTTATTGGAAAATGTTTTAAACTATGCACATCTATTATGCCATGATCATATTCATGCATTTAGGATAATTAAAATGAAATTATAGACAATGACATGATTTGAAGTTCCATGATAAGGGAACCAAATAGAGTTACCTAGATAAAATGTATGAACCCTTAGATTAGAGAAAAACAAAACCCACATCTCCCAAAGACCATAAGGAAGACAAGTATGTGTATTGATACACCTTAGACATATGTGAAATGATAGGAAAATGAGTTAAATTCAAGGTGCATAGAAGTTGCATCTAGATGAACTCAAACTCATAATATGACATTAAGGAATCATGAGGAAAGCTAATGTACAAGTCATGTACATCTAGCCCATACACTATGGCTCAAAATAAGGTTTTAAAAACATTTTAAATCATTTTGAAAAACCTTGGTGAAGTAAATCTATTGATATCAATGACCATTGAGAAAATTGGAACAAAGTTAGACAAAAATATTAAAGTTTTCAATGGTTTTGAACTTTGTATCAATTTCACAATTTAATGGGTATTTCAATATAAAATTATTTTTCACCCATTGTATTTCATGTAAGTAATGTATGTATGAAATTTCAAAATTTTTAGAAATATGTATAATTACTTATGATTTTTTAAAATTTATTTCTGAAAGCTATTTTCTACACATTGCAGAAACCAATCAATCGACTGCTACTTGGAGCAGTCGACTGGTGATAAGGCAATCGACTGATTTCTGATTTTAGTCGGCTGCTGTATCTGATATTGGCTGAACAAGGTTTGTTTAGCTAATTATTAACACCCCTATGTACCCTAACATCTCCTAATCCTAGGATATGCTTTGGAAAGCATTGGAAGGGTAAAATTATCATTGAAAATGTTTAGGAGAGTTATTTAGGGTGGAGTATCGAATTTTTAGGGAGGTTAAAGTTCAAGTTTGAACTTTTACCCTTATTTTCGATGGTCTAAGTTTCCTATTGGCTTATGAACTATCCAAGGACATTGTTGGTACAATGGTCATGGGGGAGAAGCCTTTAGGGGGAGTGTACCCATCAAGGGATGATGGATGCAATTTTGATTACAAAGGGGAAGAAATGAGGGTTTAGGTACCTTCATTATGGATTTCCTCTCATTTAGTGATATGAGATTTATCACTAGAAAGAGTGAAGGCATCCAAGATGTTTTTGAACCAAGGGGGAGAATGTAAAATCTCTTTGGGAGATGAGACATTGAAAACATTGATAAACTTTTTGATGTATGCCAAAGGGGGAGAAGTGAGGTTTATGCTTTGGCATTGGAAGAGTTAAGTTGGGTTATTGTTAGCCTAACTTAAAGGTATTGTCAAACATCAAAAATGGGGAGATTGTTAGTGCAATAGGCCCTAGGTCAATGTTGACCAAACTTGAGTGACACTCGAGTAGGGTTTTGATGTTTGACAATGAAGGGGAGGCCAAAACTTAGGAAAAAAAGAGAAAAAATAGAACAAAACCATATCTATTGCTAGATTAGATGATATATTGCATGATTCTTCATTTTTCTCAAAAATTGATTTGAGCTATTATAAACTTCACATGCGTGAGAGAGATGAATGGAAAACTACTTTCAAGACTAAGGGCATCTTGCATGAATGGTTAGGTATTCCTTTTGGGTTAAATTTTTTTTTAGATTAATGAACCATATCTTGCATGCCAATATTGGGAAGTTTGTTCTAGTAATTTTTGATGATATTTGGATTTATATAAAAAACATAGATGGACAATTTAATCATTTACATAAACTTCAAATTGTTTCGCAAAATGGAAAGTTCTATGCTAACATTCACAAATGTTCTTTTTTGCAATATTCAAATTGTGTTTCATGGAAATATTGTTAGTGCTAAGAGAATAGTTGTTGATGAAGAGAAAGTTAAGGGTATTCGTGAAAGGCCAATACCAAAAACCATAACTGAGGTATGCATTTTTTATGGGTTGGTTAACAACTTGAGTACTTTCTCAAGACTCTAGAATGAAGTTGTTAAGAATATTGAGTTTTATTGGGGTCCTGAGCATGATTTAGCTTTCGATTTGTTTAAGGAGAGGCTATGTATTGCATTACTTGATTTTGATAAATCTTTTGATATTGGGTATGATGCTTCAAGAATAGATAATAAAATTTTGCTAATGCAAGAAGGCCAATATTTTGTTGATTTTAGTGTGAACCTCAATAAAGTGACTTTGAATGATCCAATTTATGATAAAAAGATGCATGCTTTGGTGAAGACCTTGGAGACTTTGCAATATTACTTGGGGCCAAAAGAGTTTTTCATAGTAATCTTTGAATGCGGGGGAAGGTTTATGTTCATATGAGAAAGGATAGGTGCTTAACATCATCATAATAAGCATTCCCAAAGAGATGGAACATTTTAAATCATTACTCGAATCAGTGATAGTGCCTCCAAACATTACTTGCCCTATAATTACAATGTAAGTGCTACATCAATGTTTCTAATTTTCTCCTTTAGATGTTGGAAGAAGATTTGAGAACAAATCTTTTTTAAGGAGAGGGAGAATGATGGAGCCAAATTAGTGACAATGCCTATAAGTTTAACTTGGCAGGTAAGCATAATATCAATGTTACATTCGATATTTCTAATCTTTCTCCCTTTGATGTAGGTGATGAAGATTCGAGGACGAATCATTTTGAGGAGAGGGGGAGTGATAGAGTCAAAGATGGAGAATAAGTTGCGACTTAAGAAGCTAATGATTGGAATTGAGCTAAGGTCATGAAAGTAAAGAAGAATCCCACTTTTAGATGTTCTTGATGATCCATTACACATCATTGAAGGTGCAATTACAAGATATTCAGCTAGAAAGATGAAGGAAACATTCTAAGACCAAAGTTACAATTGAAGCAGATTTGTCAAAGAGTGAATCATGAGGCTTAGTCAATCGAATTCAAGTCGTAAATGAGCTTAATTATCCTCTAAGTCATATTTTGATATAATCCTCATGTTTAGGCTCAATTATTATACTTATTTGGGTTGTAATGGTGACTTAAGGTCAGTTTAACTATGTAGTCTACTTATGCATTTTCTAAATGGGCTTTCTTTTGTCCTTTTAGGGTTTTTAAGTCACCCTATAGATATAAATAAAGGGGGTGGGGGTGACACATGTAATCTTTGGGGTTTTTCTTTGATCTATAGCATGGTGAGACTCTCACGTGTTGGTTCTTCATTGAACTAGAACTTATCAAGTCAATCCCTTGTGGCATTCAAAGACTTATCAACTTCAATCCCAAGGTTATGGTGTCTTCCATCTTCAATACCAAGGTTCATTCTTTCCTAACATTGGGTTGAGTTTCTTCCCATCCATCTTATCGATTTAGGCTTTCCTTGTTTCCGTTCTTCAATTTGTTATGGGTTCTTGAGACTTTCTTCTCATCGGGTTCACATCATCGAGATAGTTGTTTACTTGTTAAACAAAGTCGCGACTAAGGTTGTCTCTACTACTCCTTATGAGATATGGAATGGTATGAAATCTCATTTGTATTATTTAAATACATAGGATTATACTGTTTATGTTAAAAGTATAGTATCAGACAAGCTGGATGCCAAGTCTGATAAGTGTCTAATTATTGGTTTACCCTAAAGAAAAAAGAGGTTATCAATTCTATCAACCTTTGGAATAAAAGGTGTTTATTTCAAAGCATGTTGTATTCCTAGAGAAAGTGTTTCTCTTACAAGAAAATATTGGGAGTGAGGTTGAACTAGAGATAGTTCAAGAGACCCCAATATACACCAAAGAGATGTCTAGTCAAGAACCACAACCAATTACTCTTAAGGATGAGGTAACAGTTGTACCTATTGATACACCACATCTTCGTAGATCTAGTAGGAAACATCAAATTTCTGAGAGACATGGATTTCTCATAAGTGAATCAAATGATGTGTTGCTCATATAGTATGAGTATCCTACTAGCTTTGAAGAAGTTATGAAAAGTTCAGAAAGGAATAAGTAGCTAACAACCATGAAGTCAAAAAAGGATTTCATGTATGAAAACCAAGTTTTGAACTTGGTGGAACCACCAAAAGGCATAACACCTATTGAGTGTAAGTTGGTTTTCAAGAAAAATAACTGACATGAATGGAAATGTGATCACCTATAAAGCAAGATTAGTGGTGAAAGGATTTTGCTAAAGAAGAGGTGTTGACTATGATGAAACCTTTTCACTAGTAGTTATGCTTAAATCCATTCGGATACTCCTGGCCATAATAGCTCATTATGATTATAAAATATGATAAATGGATGTGAAAATAGCTTTCCTAAATAGAAACCTTTCCGAAGATGTGTATATGACACAACCTTGTTTGCTAGTGAAGAACTCATGGTGCTCTTAAAATACGCAGGGTGCTCGGCACAGATAACAACATAAAGATCATACTTAACAATGATACTCAGCTCCTCTATGCTCAGGAAGAACTCTTAGTGCTCGAGACATATACAGAGTGCTTGACACAGATAACAACATAAAGATATGACTCAACTATGATACTCAATCCTTCAGTGCTCGAGAAGAACTCATGGTGCTCAGGAAATATGCAGGGTGCTTGGCACATATAACAACATAAAGATCTAACTCAACTATGATACTCAGTCCTTTGGTGCTCGGGAAAAACGCAGGGTGCTCATCACAGATAATGACATAAAGATCTGACTCAACTATGATGCTCAACCCTTCTGTGCTTGGGAAGAACTCCTGGTGCTTAGAAAATATGCAGGGTGCTTGGCACAAATAACAACATAAAGATATGACTCAACTATGATACACAACCCCTCAATGCTAAAAAATATCTCATGGTGCTCGGGAAATGCCCAGGATGCTAAGCACAAATAACAACATAAAGATCTGACTCAACTATGTTGATTTATCCCTATGCCCTCGAGAATAAGACAGAACATTATAACACTATGCTCTGCATCACCTACATTGCTCGTTGCTACAGTACTCGGGAAAACACAAAGTACTCGGCATAAACACTAACACTGAGCTCTGAATCACATATACCACTCAGCCCTACTCAGCTCGGGAACAACACAGAGTGCTTGGCATAAACTATAGCACTGAGCTCTGAATCATATATACTACTCAGCCATACTCAGCTCGGGAAAAACATAAAATGCTCTAATACATCATCTCCATCAACTATCAAAATACTTTAGTTCATAATTGATATAAAAAACCCTAGACCCATCATAAGTTCCCCCTCTAGTAAAATTGAAGAGCAAAGTCAAATAAAGTTTTACAAGTATCTATAAAGAATATCATACTGAACTCAGAATCAACCACAACACTCTACCATGATATACTTCAAACATAAGTGTAAAAAAACCCATACCCATCAGTATGGAAGGGTAATGGTAAAGGAAGTAAATTACTCAAGAGGTGGAGGTGGATAGAAGTGACCTTGCAAAAGGTGACAATGATACATAGCATTGATCATTTGCCTCTAAGTATTGAGTTCAACCCACTGTTCTCCTAGGTCTATGTGGATGGAATCCAAGGAAGACTGAATCCAAGTTGATGGAGTCAAAGATGGGGAACGAGTTGCAACTCAAGAAGCTAATGATGGGAATCAAGCAAAGGTCATGAAAGAAAAGAAGCTTATCACTTTAGATGTTCTTGATGTTCCATAACACATAATTGAAGGTACAATTACAAGATTTAGAGCTAGGAAGATGACAGAAGTACTACATGTGTTAATTGGAGATTCTAAAGCCAAAGCTACAATTGAAGCGGATTTGACCAAGAACGAATCATGTGGCTTAGTCAACCTAATTCAAGCCATAAATGAGCTTAATTAGCCTCCAAGTCATATTTTGATATAATTCTAATTTTTAGGCTCAATTGCTATCCTTATTTGGGTTGTAATGGTGACTTAAGGACAATATAACTATGTAGTCTACTTAGGCCTTTTCTAAATGGGCTTCCTTTTGGGTTTTTAAGATTTTTAGGTCACCTAAAGCTATAAATAAAGGGGGTGGCAGCCACACATGTAATCTTTGGTTATTTTCAATCTATAGCATGGTGAGGCTCTCACTTGTTGGTTTTTCATTGAACTAGAACTTATCAAGGCAATCCCTTGGGGCGTTCAGAGACTTATCAACCTCAATCCCAAGGTTGTGGCATCTTCCATCTTCTATACCAAGGTTCGTGCTTTATTAAGAATTGGGTCGAGGTTTCTTTCCATCCATCTTATTGATTTAGAATTTCCTTGTTTCTTCTTTAATTTATTGTGGGTTCTTGAGACTTTCTTGTAATCGGGTTCACACCACAAGTATACGGATCATCAGGAGTGCTAGTCTCTGCAGAAGAAGAGCCAAAAGAAAAAGAATGCCTAGGAGGGTTGGTCCTAAGAGGTGGTACTGTAGTTGACTCTAGGGCTCAAGGCCCGGTGCAACATCAGTCATGAGCCAATTGGTTCAATTCATTACTGTGGTGCGGTCAGGATTTGGAAGTAAGTGGGGGAAATGATGTTGGGACCTTTGGTGATGCGCTAAAGGGGGGGGGGTGAATAGCGATTTCACCCTTCATTGTTTATCTACAAAATTCGTTATGTGCAATGAAAATAATAAAGCATAAACGAAAAGTAAAGACAAACACACAACACCATTGTTT
Source organism: Wurfbainia villosa (assembly GCA_025175895.1). NCBI lineage: Eukaryota > Viridiplantae > Streptophyta > Magnoliopsida > Zingiberales > Zingiberaceae > Wurfbainia > Wurfbainia villosa. Next base: position 23,024,460 of record CM045997.1, on the reverse strand, counting down.
AATGTGGTTCGAAGATAAAACTCCTACTCCATGACGATCCTTAAGGTGGATAACTCCTCTTCAATGGTTCCACTAACCTCCTACTTTATGTAAGCACCAAGAATGAGTAAACCTCTTTACAACCCAAGTTTTACAACAAGTATACAATATAATAATCAAATACAAGTAAAGAAATACTTTACACAACAAATCTTTGGTTGAGCGCTCTTTGGACGCTTTGAAAGGCTTTTGAAGACCTATAATGCAACAATAATTCCCCTCCAAAAGTTATGAATAATAGATATTGGAAATCCTCCCCAAAGCCTCCTTTTATAACTCTACACGGGCTATTTTTCACCTCCCAGTCGACTGGCCTTATCCACCAATCGACTGGTCACAATGTTGTTGTCTCAGAATGACTTAATCCACGTCGAATTAAGTTGAACAATCGATTACCCTTACCTAACAGTCTACTACATGTGCCATTAGTCGACTGACCAAGGCTAGCAGTCCACCGCAAAACCTTCTATGCCTTGTCCACTTAAGGCTAGTTAGTTTCTCAACCCTAACAGTTGATTGCCAGTGGCTAGTCGACTGGTGCAAGCTACTAGTCAATTGCCAGAAACACAAGTCAGCAGTCGAGGCTCAATCGACTACTCGACTAATCAACAGGGTCATAACCCTAGTCGACTACTTAAGTCAAACTAAGCTCCTGAGTGCCTTGCATTCGGCTAGTCAACTAGTCCATAACTCCAGTCGACTGAAACAAGCTCCAGTTGACTGGTAAACCTCAAAACTAAGGATTAACCCAAGTATGATCCCTTTATATTTGACCCTCACCCATAGCCTAAACCTAAGCCTTCATGCCACTTCCATCAACTTAATGCCCTCAGAGTCCATCTGAGTCCTCCATGACCTCTTTCACCTTTCGTGCTAGCCTTCAAGTGCTTCCATCGACTTCATCATGCCATTGGGTACCCTCATCCTATACCTAAACCTTCAAGCCACCTCCATCTGCCTCATTCCCTTGGTTCAAGTCCACGACTCCTCACGCTTGGTGCTAGCCTTTAAGTGCTTCCGTCAGTTTTGTCATGCTAACGGGTCTACCTTTGCCTAGAGGTTGTGCCTCTGGGACTTCCATTGCTAAGTCTCCAGACTTGGACTTTCAACGCCAAGATTACACACTTGGACTTACATGGACAAGACTACATCCTTGGACTTTTCCTTTGCCAAGTTTCCATACTTGGACTTCTCTAATGTCATGGCTCCACCCTTGGACTTTTCCTTGTCAATACTTGGACTTTTCCATTGCCAAGACTCCAATCTTGGACTTCCGCTCGAGTCTCACTCGAGCTTGGTCAACCTTGACCTGAGGTCAATTGCTCCAACAATCTCCTGCATGAAAATCTCCCTCATATGATCAAACCATATTGTCAAACCCATTGTCAAATGTGACCTGGGCTGATTGCACCAACAATCTCTCCATTTTTTATGTTTGATAATACCTTTAAGTTAGGCTATCCCATAAGCCCAACTTGACTCTTCTTATGCCAAGGCATAATGAAGGTTTACCTAACTTAAAACTTTCATTTCTCCCTCTTTAGAATACATCAAAAAGTCTACCAAGGTTTTCCAATGTGTTATCTTTCGATGAGATCCTTTATTCTTCCCTTTGGTCCAAAATCATTGTTGGGAGATTGTTGGTGCAATCGTCCCAGGTTGACTCGAGTTTGACTCGAGCAGTACCCTGATAATATTTTGATGATAGACAAAACTCATGACATAGGATAGTCATGGAAAAGTCCAACATGGAGTTGGCATGGAAAATCCAAGCATGGAGCTTGGTGTGGGAAAGTCCAACATGGGGTTGGCATGGAAAGTCTAAAGCATTGCGAAGCCGTGCGCTTGGTGCTTGGCATGGGAAATCCAAAGCATTGCGAAGCCGTGCGCTTGGTGCTTGGTGAGAGATGCATTGCGAAGCCGTGCGCTTGGTGCATATGGGAAGTCTTGAGGACTTGTAAGTTCACTAGGCTCGGGGTCCTTGAATCGGTGAAGGATGGCATTGCGAAGCCGTGCGCTTGATGCATCTGAGGGACCGCCGGACGGGAAGCGAATGGAGTGAGCCCAAAGGGAAGCATACTTCTAGGGCATGAGACGCAAAGGATGGCGTTGCGAAGCCATGCGCTTGGCGCATCCGAGGGACGTAGGCCGAGGGAAGAGAGCTTCGGTGGGGAACTCCATGAGGGATAAGGTGGACTTGGCCAAGTGGCTAAGACTGAGTGTCGGAGGCTCAAACTTGATGTTTGAGGGTTTACCCGACGGTCGGATGCTCAAACAACTTGGTGTTTGAGGTTTTGCCCGACATCAGTCGACTGACATAGATGTCGGTTCGACTGATCCAAGTCGACTAGAGTTCGACTGGTATAAGGCTAGGGTTTTGTGCTTGGCAGTCGACTGCCATGGACATGGCAATGATCGGTCGATGCCGATCGCCGAGGGATGACAATGATCGGTGATGGGAGTGTCGCGAGCAGACGCTCCGTGAGCCGAGGGCGATCATTGGTCACCGATCGTGATGGGCATCATCAGTCGACTGGTAGGTGATCCGTTGGAACTTGTCCGACGTGGATCTGGCCGTTGTGAGACAACGGCTACAGGGGCAGTCGACTGCTAGGCGCGAAAACAGCTCGATGCAGGTTATAAAAGGAGCTCGAGATGGAGGTTTTTGCCATGGTTTTTGTGGAGCTATTGGAGGGGAATTGCTGCTGCATTCCAGTCCTTCAAGAGCCAATCAAAGCAAGCAACAAGCAAAGCGATCAAAGCAATCGGTGAAAGTTTTCTTGTGTATTGTATTTGTGTATTTGCTTGTATTTCTATATTACATTGTAATTGCTTGTGAGAGGTTTCTCCACCTCCGACGTGTTGTCGAGAAGGAGTGTTATAGTTAGTGTCGTGCGCATAACTAGAGCTCGGTGAGCTCGCCCATGGAGTAGGAACCATTCGGTTCCGAACCACGTATATCTTGTGTTGTGTGATTGTGTATTGTTAGCTTCATTAATATTGTTATTCCGCTGTGCTAACGGCAATCATAGACAAGTAACGCAAGAAGAACAAACGAATTACGACATTAAACGAACGAGGGCTATTCACCCCCCTCTAGCCGGCCGATCCGATCCCCTACAATCATCTCACATGCCATCATTCTCCTTAGTGAAACAACATTATCACTAAATGATAGGAATTCTTCATTCTCCCCCTTTTTTATCAAAATTTATCCATCATACCTTGATGGATGACTTCTCCTAAAGGTTTGCTCCCCCTTGACCATTTCACAAACAATGTCTTTAGGAAGTTCCTAAACCTATAGGAATTCTAAGCAATCAAAAATAAGGGTAATAGTTTAAACTTGAGTTTTAGCCTCCTTAAAATTTGATTCTTCACCCTAATTAACTCTCCTATTCATTTTCAATGAGCATCTCACCCTTCCGATGCTTCTCTAAGAGGTCCAGTTGACTAGGATAGGAAATTTCTCGAACAACAAAGGAGCGGAGCCATGCAACTTGGAGTCGACAGGACCAGGTCCAGTCAAGTGTGACGGTCAAAATACCAAATCGACAGGCTGATTTGGAGTCGATTAGAGAGTGTTTCAGTCGACTGGGAAGAGCCTATATAAGAAATTGAGAGCCATCTCCGAGTATAACAACTCTTATACCTCAAATTGTAGTTGCTATCATTCGTCATCCGGAAAAGCATCTGTACGCCATCACTCTACACTCAAGCTACATTTCCACCTTTAAAGTAGTGCAATATACTTTTTGTATTGCTTTCATTTCTTCGCTTTTGTACTTAAATTTATAAAGGGAAGGTAGTTTGTTACCTTACCCTTACCTTTTGTCAAAAGTGAATACCCTCCGAGTTTGAGAGTTCTTGAATTGGAGGGCTTTTGGTGATTGCCCACCGAAGTAGCTCTAGGTAGGGCTACGAGTCTTGGAGTAGCAACCCGGCTCAGGTTGTGAACCAAATAAACAAACTTGTTCTTTTTTACTTTATTTACATTTCCGCTACAATATCTCTAAGTTTTCAAAAGCAAAAGAAAAGTTTCCAAATGATAACAAAAATTTTATATTTTCCAAAATTCACCCCCTCTCTCGGGAACTCGCGATCTTACAATTGATATCAGAGCAAGCGGTGCTCCGATTTTGGTGAAACCAACAAAGCAAGCTCTAAGAATTTTCTTTATATTTGCGTCTTTGTCACGCCCCAAGAGTAGCCCAAGCCCGAAAAATGGACAACATCTCCCCTGTACGTGGTACAATTCCCTGTTGATACAAAGCCTTTCGACCACATCCACACAACATATATAAATGTATACAACTAAAATCACAGCGGAAAGTATCACCAAGAGTTACAAACTCAAATAGACTGCATACCGGTATGACTAACTACAAACCAAAAAGTATCAAAAATAAACCAGAAAGACCAATGCAACACTAACAATGTCCAATAATACAAACCACCATATGAATCCAAGTTCATAATAAGAAACATCCGAAATCAAGAAAAAAAAACCAAAATAAATAAATCCAAAGTCAGGATCCTCGGAAAGGAGATGAGACGATATCATCCAACGACGCTCCAAGCCCATCACGAAGTCAGCTACTTGTTACCTGGGCGACAAGAAACCCAGGGTCTGTGGTGGTGAGTATAAAACTCAGCGGTAATATAAAAGGATAGTGCATGCATATCAAATATCGCATGAGAACCAACAATAAACAATCTAAAGATATAATAGGTAACTACAAATATAATATGACCAACGCATATAATAAAAGATCAACTGAACAACATAATGTACTGACATACCTTAAGATCTTCAACACCACAACTCATACAACCTGGGCACATATATGAAATATAGCAGATACAACCAGTAATAGTAAAAATACCTCTGTAATCGACAAATTGTCTTACTTACATTTTATAACAAATACCATAATGAATCTGACTCTAACTACTCAACATCATGGTACTGGTCAAAGGCGTACGATAGACTGCCCAACTCATACACTGGTATCTGACACACAACCAACAAAGACCATGCAAATAACATGCAAGATGATGTACAACCAAATGCAACAAACATAGCACAAACAAATACAATAACACAACAAGCATATATATATATATATATATATATATATATATACTATATCTATACAGACTTCTCTCTCTCTCTCTCTCTCTCTCTCTCTCACACACACACACACACACACACACACACACACACACACACACAAATATATATACACACACACACACACACATAAATATATGTATATGTATATATATACAAATACCCTCACACATGGCAATGCAAATGCATGGTTATGCCTGCGCACCCTACGCACTACCACAATCCCAGTGTGGCCTAGGTTGCATGACATGACAATTGTCCCAACTCAACAACAACTACTGCTCTCGAGTGGCCGAGTGGGCAGTATGAAGAAGTAGCGATAAGATAAAGAGCTATAAGCTACACAACGGGGTCCCTGCAGCTGGCCACTTCGATATACACTACCCATGAGTGGTCGAATGTCACACACTTAGGACAACTGCACGCAACCCAATGACCACTCTCAATAGTGGTCGAGTGCGGCACAACCAATGAACTACCCTCACACCAGTTACTACTACCACGAGTAATTGTGGAGGCAGGATGACTTACGACCCTCTCAACCACATGGGAGACCAAGTCGCCAGCATGCATGTAAATGGAATGAATGCACAACCACACATAGGTACATCCACCACACACTCTCTATCCCTCAGAGAGTCGTATACAACTAACCATCGACCATGCTAGGACTTCCAGTCCGTAGTGACACACCATCGAGAACCCACACTACAGGTAGAGATATATGATCCGTAATAGTTATACAATGAAAGGTGAGATGACACAACCACTAACTCTACATTAAGGACACCATCCATCCCCCGGATGATTTTTCCTGATTACACGAGTCAAATTAATATCCATACTCAACTACATATAAATGGTTAAGCATCTAAAGATCTACATACCATAGCATAGAAAATTTATAACAACGATGATCGAAATATGACAACCACAATAGTTTATCTCAAGTGCAAAGATTAAGTATCAAGAACAAAATAACATTAGTGGAGTTAAGGTACGAGATTAACAATATATAAGCTCATGCATTTAGAATAATCAACTACCTGACCAGGGAAGAAAATATTACCCACCTGATATGAAGTTCATAAAAATAGTCCTCATGGCCGTGGACCTACCTCGTATCCACATCTTGCAAATACCATCAACTACGATTAAATTCAAGCACACCACAACATACCAATTTACTACTATACCGTTTTGTATTCACTCAATCTACCGAATACAAAATAAGAGTCTCGATTACATCCCACCTAATATATTTCCATTTCGTCCAATTAATCGAATATGATTTTACAACCCCTATTATCAAGCGTAACCATGATACACATCCAACTAGGTTTAAATCATTAAACCTCTTAAGTACACTGCATCCAAATCAATTAAACATAACTCACATCCACAACACATCACAGATTCATCCACAACTCCATTTATAGCCAAGATCAGAGCATCATACAACTCGATCAACAACCGATAGTTCACACAACTTTAGGGACTTGGCCAATCTCAACCCAAACCCTATTCGGACTCCTCAGCTTAACCAGGCTCCATTCACTCCATCACAGCCAACAAAACTTCAAGACTAGCAACATTCGACATGATTCATCGACAGAACCTAGCATCAACCAACTCCCAAAAGGAACTCCCATCCAGATCAAAACACTCTGACCCACAACAAAAATCAACACTTCAATTGAAGAAAAACTATCAAACGAGATATACCTGTACTTGGAATCCCCTTAGCTATATTTCCTCCCCTAACTCTGTTTGCCGAAAAACCAAACACCCAAACCCCACTGCCCTTGCTTCGGCAGAAATCATGAAGAGAGACTCCCGATCAGAACACGGTGAAGCTACCACCGATGCCGACTCCCAGCCGTGCGCACCCTCACTGTCGGTGCGTCCGTGGGCATCGTCGAGGGTAGACGGTCGTCGCTTGCAGAATGGGAGGGAGAGTTGTCCAAGGGTTGGAGATGTCGTGTGGGGAGAAGGTCGCAAGAAAGACAGGTCACGAGGAGGAGATCGTGAGGAAAAGGGCATCATGAGGAAGAAAGCGTCGCGAGGAGGAGATCGCGAGGAATTGGGTGTGGTGCGGCTGAGAGGGAAACAGAGAAGATAAAAAAAAATGGGAAGAAAAAAAAGCTTGAATCGGCTTAACACAAAAATAAAACTCGGATCCCTTATATAAGCCCTAAACCTAGGTTAGGTTTAATTAATCCCTAACTATACTCATTACTTTTAATTATCCCTATAATAAATTCTCTAATTAAAGAATCATAACGATTCCATCGCCATTTATTTATGGTATTTTACATTCTCCCCCACTTAATAAAATTTGGTCCCCAAATTTCATTCTTAAAAGCGATAACTAGGCATATTTATCGATTCCTCGGTTTTGATTCCGGTTCGGTCCTGACTAGTTCTGAATTCGTCGACGTTGAAACTAGTCCGAACCAGTTTTGATTCCAAAGTTTTAACTTTGGAACCAATTCAATCTGGACTAGTTCCGAATCAGTTCCAAAATGGTTCCGAACCAATTCTAAAATGGTTCCAGACCATCTTCCTCGAACTTGAGCTTCTAAATTCATCTAACGTGCTGGTGATTTTATTCTTTTTTTTCTATCGTAAAATAATCTTATAGACATGTTAGCATGCTAAGAATTTCTGCCTTTAAATTAGGAACTAGAATTAGAACCAAACAATCGACTATTCGAAATGGTTCTCAATCGCCTAAAATCGATTGGCCCGAACGAATCGAATGAAACGGTTCCGGTAAAGTTTCAAAACCGGTTCATTTGAATCAGATCTGGTTTCGAATTTAATGGATTAGTTCCAACTCGATTTCGAATTGAACGAATCCGTTAAGCATGCCTAGTGATAACTTACTCAAAAAATTCCAAATCACTACATAGCTCAAGTAAATAGATGGGCGTATCGAGCTCGAATAGTATCTTCCAGTTCCCATGTAGCCTCCTCATCAATATGATGCTGCCATCCATCTTTTACTAGTCGGATGGTTTTGTTCCGTAACAGATGTTCCTTGTGACCAAGAATTTGCACCGAAATCTCTTCATAAGTTGCGTTAGGCTTGAGTGGAATTGGTACCTCTTTTAGGACATGATAAGAATGCAGTATGTATTTCCTTAGCATAGAAACATGAAATACGTTATGAACGCCCGCAAGTGTTGGAGGTAAAGCCAACCGGTAAGCTACACCCCAAATCCGTTCCAATATCTCAAACAGACCAATATAGCATGGAGCCAATTTTCCTTTTAGCCAAAATCATTTGACTCCTTTTGTAGGTGAAACACACAGAAATACATGATCCCCTACTGCAAATTCCAAATGCCTTCGCCTCCAGTCTGTGTAACTCTTCTATCGATCCTATGCCTCTGATAACCGCCGTCTGATGACACACAAAATTCTGCATCATGTTGGATACTCTGTGGCCCCAACAACTATCGTTCTCCAACTTCCTCCGACAACACAAGAGATCTACAAGGTCTGCCATATAATGCCTCAAAAGGAGCCATGTGTATAGAAGAGTGGTAACTATTGTTATAGGCAAATTCCACCAAATGGACATGATCCTCCCAACTACCTTCGAAAACCATAACACACGACCTTAATAAGTCCTCCAAAGTCTGAATGGTGCACTCCGACTGACCATCTGTCTGCGGATGAAAAGCTATACTGAGACGAAGCTCTGTGCCCATGACCTGCTGAAGACTCTACCAAAATCGTGAGGCAAATCACGGATCTCTATCGGATATGATGCTCAAAGGCACTCCATGAATTCTGATAATCTCTCGATAGTATAACTCTGCCAGATGATCCAACGAGTCCGTCCCACGAATAGAAACAAAATGAGTAGATTTGGTTAACCGATCCACAATAACCCAAATCGCATCATGTCTTTTACGGGTTCTGGATAATCCCATAACGAAATCCATAGTGATATGCTCCAACTTCCATTCCAAAATTGGAATTTCCTGAAGCAACCCAGTGGTTTTTGATGTCAGCTGGTTGGGATGTATACTGAAAAGTCTATCTTTTGTATGAAAATCTTTATTTTGAAATAAGAATCACATGATCATTGTTTCCATATTTGTGATTATGCATATTGTCTCATACATTACATTATAGATAACATGGTGTGTAGTGTCACACAGTAGATCATGTTATCAGCTCTTTGTAGAGTATAAGTAAAGGCTCACAACCTAGATGGCTTTGGACAAACCATTGGTATGGTTGTAGTGTGATTTGGTATTGGTTTGTCTTGACCATAGAATCACATTAGTACACTTTGTGTGTATTGAGCAAGACCGACTTAGAGGTGATTCGATTTATTGCTGACTACATAAACGAATCAGACCTCAGATATTATATTGTACATGCTCTTAATCCCGATATAATAACGGCCACATATACTTAGTATTCATTTCTTTGATTTACCAATGGGGGAGATTTATAGATTAAATCGATAGGCTCGGTAAGTTGGAAATGATATTATTTATATGGTGTGTCATTGATTATAGGAGTAAACCGTGTCCTATATATTAGGATGATGATGTCCCATTGGGGAGCTCATAAGGTTCATCATGTAAACCTTGCAGGTGGACTTGGTCCGGCATGATGATAAAGTTGAGTGGTACTACTCATGGAGTTATATGTGGATTAATTAATTGTCAGTAAATTAATTAATCGACGGACATTCGAGATCTTAAACATGGGGAGAAAAATGTACAAATAATATATGGAGCCCATATTATCTTATGGGGGTTGGTGAGGTAGATCAATGATAATCCTCTAGTGGATTGGATTATCATTAATGGATCGTACTTTATGTGGGCTTGATCCATTGGGTGGCCAAGATCCAACTCCTCCTCATGGTCCCTATTGTAGCCTATTAAAACCTCATGAAGCCTAGATTCAATGATGGAAAACAAAACTCTAGATCCAACGGTAGAGATTAAATCTCTAGATCTGACGGTTGAGATTAAAACTCTAGATCCGACGGTTGAGATTAAATCCCTAGAACCAATGGTGGAGATTAAAACAAGGCTTATGCCTAACTCTATACAAGGAGGTAAAGGGGTGGGAGGCAAGGATTATTGAAAAGGGGATAGGGTTTTGGGCGGCAAGGGTAAGGAGGTTGGGCAGCCTCAATTTAGGAAAAAATTTCCTTCTTCTTCCTTAGGTGGCCAACCCCCATACTCTTCTCTTCTCTCCATTGCCGGCATCCAAACCTCCTCCTTGTCTTCTCCTTGACTGGTGGAAACAAAGCTTAGGGTCTTCCCTTGAAGCTCTTGGTCGGCGCCCAATTCTCTTTGTTCTTCTTCTTGGCTGGCGCCAAGCACCAAGCTTGGAGATTGGTGGTTGGTTGAAAGAAGAAGAAGTGTTTTGTTTATGTACCTCTTGTTCAGAGCGAGCAAGGAAGGAAGATTGGTGATCTAGGAGCTTCGACTTTTGGAAGATCGTCGCACACATGATGTCCAAAAGGAGGAAGGACATACAATAGAAGATCGAGAGGTATAACGCTTGTCTATTTTCTTTTGTAACATGTCTATAATTGTTTTTCAATCATATACATGTTGTGTATTCTATTTTTATGGTTAAATATACTTGGACTCTGAATACAAATACAAAAGCCGGTGATCCGTACATCGTCTATTCCACGGCTAATCGCAGAATAGAGGTTGGTTGCTTGAACAACAAGTTTGTTTAAGTGACAACTCTAATCGAATAGCACGATGATGAAATGGTAGCTTGGGTGATCCCTCCTTGTCAAGGATAAATTTTTTTTATCCGGGGACGTAGAAGGGATCGCCATGAACAAGCGACCAAGTTGAAGTGGGAAGCAAAGTTTCCTACCTTCACAGCCTTTACCTACTGGCATACTAAACATCGTGAAACAAAGTCTGCAATATCTTTCTTCATGTCGTTCCACCAGTATAAGCGTTTCAAATCTTGGTACATTCGAGTACCACCAAGATGTATAGCAAATCTTGAATGATGTGCTTTTTGTAATAACTCTTCCTTAACTGGATGTGTGTACGGAACACATAGTCGTCCACGAAAACGTAGTGCTCCATTCTCGTCACTCAAGAAATCCATCTTTCATTCTAAGTCTATTATGTTGCACAAGAATTGCAGATGCTGATCACTAACTTATGCTTCCTTGATCTTCTCAGCAATAGTGGACTGGGCAACCATAGAAACTAATATCCCTTGGGTTGTTTGACCTTGTTCAGACAATCCTAACTCTGAGAACTGTCGAACTAGATCGATAACTATTGTCAGATGACTGGCCAGAACCCCACGAGACTTCTTGCTCAGTGCATCTGCTACCACATTAGCTTTTCCCAGATGATAATGGATTGTCCAGTTGTAATCCTTCAGATATTCCATCCACCATCTCTGTCTCAAGTTCAGTTCCTTCAGTGTAAACAGATATTTTGAACTTTTATGATATGTATAGATATCAAAAGTAATCCCATACAGATAATGTCTCCATATTTTCAATGCGAAAATGATGGCTACTAACTCTAGATCGTGCATTGGATAATTCCTCTTGTGATCCTTTAGTTGATGGGAGGCATAAGATTTCACACGATTGGACTGCATCAGAACTGCACCTAACCTTGGATAGAAGTGTCAGTATATAGTACCATCCCATCAGCACCAGAAGGAATCACTAATACTAGTAAAGAAGTTAGCCGCTGTTTCAGATCTTGAAAGCTAGTTTCACAAGCCTTTGACCTGGTTAACTTGACCCCCTTTCGGGTTAGACGAGTGAATGGCATGGCAATACTAGAGAATCCCTCCACAAATCTCCGATAATACCCTGTCAGACCAAGGAAACTACAGACCTCCTGAACTAATTTTGGCTACTCCCAACTGGTAATCAGCTCGATTTTCTGGGGTTCTACAGATATACCTTTGTTAGACACCACGTGTCCAAGAAAACCCACTGAGGATAACCAGAATGTACATTTACTGAACTTGGCAAATACCTGCTCTCATGGCAACATCTCTAACACTATCTGCAAATGTTGTTCATGCTCCTCCTCAGATCGAGAATATATCAATATATCATCAACGAACACTATCACAAACTGATCTATATACCTCAAGAATACCCGATTCATCAAGTCCATAAATGTAGCTGGAGCATTCATGAGACCAAATGGCATCACCAGAAACTCGTAATGCCCATAACGAGTGCGAAATGTTATTTTCTGCACATCCTCATCTCTTATCCGAAGCTGATGATATCCTGAGCGCAACTCAATTCTGGAGTACACACAGGTATGCTTAAGTTGGTCAAACAAGTCATCTATCCTTGGCAATGGATATTTGTTCTTTAAAGTTACTGCATTCAGTTGTCGGTAGTCAATGCATAACCACAATGATCCATCCTTCTTTTTGACAAAAAGTATCGGAGCTCCCCATGGAGAAACACTAGGATGAATAAATCAATTATCCAACAACTCCTGCAGTTGGAATTTAAGTTCATTCAGCTCCTTGTGTGTCATCTGATAAGGAGGTTTTGATATTGGCACAGTTCATGGAATCACCTCTATCGCAAATTCCACTTACCTAGCAGGGGGCAAGCCCGAAAGTTCTTCTGGAAACACATCCGGGTACTCTCGGACTACTCGCACACTAGAGAGGGGTGGCAGTCCCTCGCTCTCAACTTTAACTAGAGAGAACAAGTAACCCTGACAACCATGGAATAATAGTTTCTGAGCTTGTAATGCTGATATAACTGACACTCCATCATCTCTAGTACCAACAAATTCCCAGGCAGGTTGATCTGGTGGTCGAAAAGTCACTACTCTTGCTCTACAATCCATTATAGCATAATAAGTAGCCAGCCAATCCATACCGAGAATGATGTCAAATTCCACCATTTCCAACACCTGAAGGTCCACTGTAAGAATATGCCCATCAAAATTCAATGGGCAACCTTTGATCTCTTGGTAGCTAGTTAGCACCTCTCATGATGGAAAAGATACTGCTAACCCACAAGAATGAACAATTAGAATCCTACCCAGAAATATTCTAGATTGAAAGGAATGAGAACTATCAGTATCAATTAAAGTATCAGCATATATGGAATAAACTAAAACCATACCCCGAATAACTGATCCCTCGGCCCGTTGTGCCTCCTCTCTGGTTATAGCATAAACACGTTCAACCTCCACATTTAACGGTTTCATCCCTACTGAAGTAGTAGAGTGCCTCCACTCAGGCTTAATCTGGCTCTGTGGTACCGAAGACTGAGTCGACTGTGCAGGCATAATGTATCCCTGAGAGCTAGCTGGCTAAAACTACGGTGCAGGTACCCCTAGATAGTACATCACTGAAGATGCAGGATACTGAATAACTGTTGGCATTACTGAAGAGGCACCCCCTGTATCTGATACAACTGTGCTTGTGGAGGTACTGGCTGCTTTTGATTATATGTCTGTGTCCTTGGTACTGTCCTCTGCTATGGTGCTTATTAGGCTTCTTTCCCTTGTTGAAGTTATTTGAAAACTCCAACTGTGCTCTTAGAGTACACTCCCAACTGGTATGCCCCGGATGCTTGCAATAATAGCAAACAGGCTACTCCAAGGGACACTCTGGAACTTTGTGGCTTTCATATCCACATCTATAACATCTCATCCTGCTCTAGCCCTTAGGACTCTTATGAGAACCTCTAGAATACTCAAAAGATGGATACTTCCCTTTTTGCGATCTAGATGATTCCTCTGTAGAACCTCGAGTAGTTCCATCTCGATCCTGCTTCTTCTGTGTCCCCTTTTCTAAACTCTGTTTCGGCTGCTTACCTCGTGACATATGTTTCTCAACATCCTTCTCCCTAGCGATCTGCTGGGAAGTCATCTCGATACAAATTGCTCGATCTAATGCCTCTCTGTAAGAGTTAATAGAAAATCCCGACATCCTGGCCCGAATATATGCAGTTATGCTTTGAGTGTCCTGAAACATCCGATCTCCATCCTGAGTTACCAGATGAGGGAAGAACTCCACAAGTCTGGTAAACTCTGTGTTATACTCCATCACTAATCGATCACCTTGCTTAAGGCTTAATAACTCCTAGCGCTGAGCCATAGAAAATGTAGAAGGAAAATACTACCTCCAGAAAGTGTCTCAAAAAACTGACCATGTAATCTCACACACCCCAAATAGGATTTTTTGCATCTTCCACCAGGTGACAGCCTGATCACGAAGATGGTACATAGCTAAGCCCACTTTTTCCTCATCCTTACAATCCACGTACTCGAAAGTGTATTCTAAATTGTCCAGCCAAGCATGAGCTATCCATGGATCAGACTCCCCTCGAAACAAGGTAAGTTGATCGTTGGCTGATCACGCCAATATCGATATCCGTGCTTTATCGTTGAGCCAACTGGAATCCGTAGGTACCAACATAGTCGGTGGTATATCTGGACCTTGAGATTCCAAACCTTTGACATGAGGATGACGAGGTTATTCTTGACTAAAAGGCTCAGTCATAGTAGCCTCTGGTCCCACAACTCCGGCTGGTCGCCTCAGTGGACGACCCCTACAACGAGTCTGTACAGGTCATATATCTTTGTCTGTCAACACTAGTAGAACAATTTTAAATAAATATCTAACCAAAATATAAGGTATCAAGGATTCTTAGTTCGTGATGTTCGGAGCTCATGCCACTGTCCATCCCATCTCAAAAAACCAAAACCAAACCAAAACAAAACGACTTTCGAGGTCCAAAACTCAATGAAAAAAATCATTATTGCACGACATCGCAACCTTTGGCTCTGATACCAAAAGAATTGTCATGACCCGAGAGTATGCCAAGCCCAAAAAATGGACAGTATCTCCCCTATATGTGGTACAATTCCCTGTTCATACAAAGCCTTTCGGCCATATCCACACAACATATATTAAATGTATACAACGAAAATCACAGCGGAAAGTATCACCAAGAGTTACAAACTCAAACAGACTGCATACCGGTATGACTAACTACAAATCAGAAAGTATTGAAAATAAACCAGAAAGACCAATGAAACACTAACAATGTCCAACCACCATATGAATCCAAGTTCATAATAAGAAACATCCGAAATCAAGAAAAACAAAACAAAATAAATAAATCCAAAGTCAGGATCCTTGGAAAGGAGATAAGACGATATCAACCAGCGATGCTCCAAGCCCATCACGAAGTCAACTACCTGTTACCTGGCGACAAGAAACCCAAGGTCTATGGTGGTGAGTATAAAACTCAGCAGTAATATAAAAGGTGAAGGTAGGAAACTTCGCTTCCCACTTTAACTCGGTCGCTTGTTCATGGCGATCCCTTCTACGTCCCCGGATAAAAAATTTATCCTTGAGAAGAGGGATTGCCCAAGCAACCTTGTCATCGTTGTGATATTCGATTAGAGTAGTCACTTGAACAAACTTGTTGTTCAAGCGACCAAACTATATTCTACGAATAGCCGCGGAATAGACGATGTACAGATCGCTAGCTTTTGTGTTTATGTTCGGGGTCCAAGTTATATTTAGCCACAAAACAGAATATATCATGCATATATAATTGAAAAACAATTACAAACATTTTACATATGAAGATAGATAAGTGTTATACCTCTCGATCTTCTATTGTATGGCCTTCCTCCTTTCGGACGTCATGTGGTCGATGATCTACGAAATGTTGAAGCTCCTAGATCACCAATCTTCCTTCCTTGCTCGTTTTGAGCAAGAGGAAGAATAGAAACAAGACCCTTCTCCTTCCTTTAGCCAACCAACAAGCAACAAGCAAGTTGCTTGCCGCCAGCCAACAAGGAGAAGGAGAGAAAGATGAATGCCGGCAAAATGCTCCAAGGGAGGACCCTAAGCCTTGGTTCCACCGGCCAAGGAGAAGAGGAGAGCTAGGTTTGGACGCCGACCAAGGAAGGAGAGGAGCTGTAAGGATGACGGCCACCAAAGAAGAAGAAGAAGATAAGGAAAATGTTTCCTTATTTGGTGCTGCCAACTCCATGTTGGTGATCGATTGACCGGCTAGAGGGGGGTGAATAGCCCTCGTTCGTTGGATGTCGTATTTTGCTCGTCTACAAAACATTAGCGCAAGCGGAAGCAATAAACTAAGACAAGCAAATTGAAATAAAACAAAGACAACACAAACACAGAGATGTAACGTGGTTCACGGCTACGCCGCTAATCCACGGTCCGATTCGTCCACGGTGAATCACTCCGAAATCTATCCACTAGATCTCTCCTTTGCACAAAGCTAGGTGGAGGTAACCTCTTTACAACAACACTCCTCTTACAAATATAATGAAAATAAGCTTGGGTAAGAGGATGGAAAGCTTTAGGGAACTTTGGGAGAGTATTAGAGTATAAGCATTTGCCTCCCAAAGCCTTACCCCCTTTCTTTTTATAAAGGAAGAGGGTTTCTTCCCGTTGACACAGGATCAGTCGACTGATGGCACCCATCAGTCGACTGGTACTGTAGCCGTTGCCCAATAACGGCCGCTTTCCACGTTGGATACTATCCAGCGATCGGCATCGATCGTGATGGCACCCATCGATCGTGATGTCAACGGTCGAGTCCTCAACGAGGTCGACTCCATTCATGCGTGCGTGCACGTGACATCGATCATTGCCGTCCTGGCGGTCCGATCAAGCTCATCGATCATTGCCCATCGCGGTCGGTGATCAACTTGATTCAGCCACATTAGACTAGTCGATCGACCCATCGACTCAGAGCTGTCGACTGCCATGATATGGCAGTCGACTGGTGTCGGGAAAAACCCATCCGACACTTGGCCAAATGGCCAAGTTTCACCTAAGGGCTACCCTTCCCGGGATACAATCGCTCACTCTCATCCCTCGGAGTCCCTCGCCTTCGAAGTTCTCTTCGTTCGCGGCCACGTCCCTCGACAGCATCAGGCGCACGACTCTGCAATGCTCCTTCGCGTCTCTTGCCTCGAAGTCTACTTCCTCTGGCTTCACTCCAAGCTTCTCGTCCGGCGGTCCCTCGGATGCTCCAAGCGCACGGCTTCCGCAAAGCTATCCTTCACCGACTCAAGGCGCAAGTCATGAGATGTGAAACTCGCCATGGCTCCATGTGCGAATTACTAAGTCCTGCACGACTTCAACGCACATATCAAATCACATATTAAACTAACTTAAACCCTTTGCCACACCATCAAAACCATATTACGGCAAGAAATTGCCCTAACAATCTCCCCTTTTTTGATGTGTGGCAATCCGTTTAAGTTAGGTAAAAACATTTGATATAAATTTTAAAGGAAAGAAAGCATGTAAACATAAACATTGATATCAACATGCAACTCCCCCTTAATCCATGAAATTCTCTACACAAATTTTCTCCCTTAATTTCTCCCCCTATCATAATTAACTTAAATATAATCATTTCTCCCCCTTTGACACCATCAAAAAGATTATCACTAAGTTAAAAAACACATGGCATCAAGTCTAATAGAAGGAAAATACCACAAGTTGATTTAAAGTTCGGAATTCAACCTTTACTGGTCTGATATTCAGGCCATCGATCGTAGTTGGATACTCGGTGACCGCACGTGAATTTCGGGATTTTCTGATTTTCAGACCGAATTTCAGAAATGCATTAAAAATTCCAGAAAATTCAAAAAATCATGAAATTTGGGGAAAACATTTCTTTTAGGTATATCTTTCAGTGAAAAATAGGTTTTCATGAAAAAACATTATATTTCCACGTATTTGCCAAAAATCCAAAAGCTTTAAAAACTACTAGGTTTTTGATCATAAGTGTATCCATTTTAACACCGAGTCTTGCATCCAATTGTTTCAAAACATGAATACATATATTTTAAAGTAAGAAATTATTTTGAAAACATATGAAATATCCAACCATGATCTTTGGGCAATATGTCTATGAATTAAACATAAGCCTTCCCCATGATTGGTCTATTATTGCTATTTTGATACTTTAAATGACCATCTAAATGCCATAGGCATTAGTGAACATTTGTATCATTCTAACATCTCACTCATGGTAAGTTTTCAATCAAGGTGAGTGAGATGCATCCTAGGGGGGGTATTTGTATATACTTAACCAATATGTTAATGCAATTTTATCATGGTTAAGTGTCAACCTAATAATCCTCATGATCATAAAGACATATATGAATGAATTCTACATTATGATCATGAAACTCATGTATTCATCAAATAATAGTCATGCATTAGGTATTATATGATGATAATAAACAAAGTATTACCTAAAGCATGATTCAAACCTATTTCTTATGATAACGTGCCAAATTTCAAAAACATAAATCATGATTGTAAATATACATAGGAATTACATCAATCATCATGATTTAAGCATTATTATCTATTTATGGGTACGTTATCATCACCCAACACTATCTAAAAAATGTTGTCCCGTCATCCTAAGTCAACCAAAATATGATATAGGTTAGGTCCATGTGGTTGACTACCCTAGGGTTATTCTAACCCTTAAGGATGGATTTTGGAACCCAAAATAAATTCTTTCCTATTGGGTTCACTAAATATTCCTTGGGGATCCATTTTCTAGCTATTACCTTCTTCTCATCTTGTCCCCTAGCAATTAGGCATTTATAGGCCTTTTCATTTTTCTTTTCCTTATATCCTAGGCCTTTTTTGTTAAAACTTGCTCTTTGGCTCCCTATGATCATATTTAATGTGTTGGAGCCAATTGTGAATTTCTCTAGGGCTTTGGTTAAATAATATACCTTTTCCCTTAATGCCCTATTTTCCTCTATGCATGCATCATTAACATCTAAAGGCATATAGCCATGTGAGCATGCATCATCATGGCAAGAAGAAACATTATCATTTAAGCATGCTTTTTCTAGTTTTTGTTCTAAATCCTTAATTTGATTAAGCATGCTTTTATTTTTCTTTTTCATGCCAAATAACTCCTTAGTTAAACTAGAAATTATGGAAACTATTTTCTTAGGAGAAGCATTCGTTACCATAGTTTCCATATCCTCTTCTTCTTCTTCGGATGAGGAGGATGTAGAATCTCCCCCTTCATTTGAGCTCTCCCCACTTGTGCTTGATTCTTCATTTGCGGAGGAGGAGCAATGCGAGTCATGAAGAGCCATTAGTGCTAGGTTGGAGTAGACATGCTCTTCTTCTTCGGATGAGAAGGCGGAAGCAACGTCATCCCATGTCTTGGCTTTGAGTGCCATGGCCTTCCCTTTTCCTTTTGCCTTCTTTTCTTCTTCCTTTTTCTTGCTCCCCTTCTTCTTCCTCTTTTCTTCTTTCTTGCTCTTGTTTAGGAGGGGACAATTATCCCTTATATGTCCCTCTCCTTGGCAATTATAGCATATGACCTTCCCCCTTGGTCTTCTATTCCTATCATGAGATTTATCAAATCTAAGATTCTTAAATGCACGCCTTACCTTCCTTACCATGTAGGCTTCTTCGGTGCTATCCATGGAGGAGGAGGAAGACGCTTCGTCATCGGAGGAGGAGGGAATTCCCATCTTCTTTTTCCCTTTGTTGGCCATCAAGGCTACTCCCCTTGAGGTTTGGACTCTAGGCTCTTCTTGTATTCCTTCTAGCCTAGTTTCATGAAGCTCCATTGTTGAGAAGAATTCCTCCAAGGTGCTTACTTCTAAGTTCTTGGAGATATAAAATGAGTCCACCATGGAGCTCCATTTTGAGGACCGGGGAAAGGCATCTATGGCCTTCATTACCATATCCTTTTGATAGCTTCTCACCTACACTTGTTAGCCCAATTAATATTTCTTTAAATCTAGAATGTAGGGAAGTTACCTTTTCTCCCTTTTCTAATTTGATGTTTGAGAGTTGGGAGCGGAGGAGGTCTCTTCTTGCTAGCTTAGCCTCCGAGGTACCTTCATGAAGCTCCACTAGCTTCTCCCACATCTCCTTAGCACTAGAACATTCCCCTATCCTATTGACTTCTTGTTGGGGGAGGACATTGTATAGGTGGTGCTTGGCCTTTGAATTCGCCAAGTATTCTTCTCTTTGCCTTTTGCTCCACTTCGATTTCTCCAATGGCTCCCCATCCTTGTTCCTAGGCAACTCGAAACCGTTTTCCATTATTAAAAGGATTTCAAAGTCGGTTTCGAAGAATACCTCCATTCTCTTTTTCCACCAAGAGAATTCGCCGTCGAACTTCGGTGGGTGGATGTTTGAGCCGGCCATTTTGAAAATTTTCTTGTTGTGGCGGTTAGTCCTCGACAAGCTTAACCTTGCTCTGATACCACTTGTTGGTGATCGATTGACCGGCTAGAGGGGGGTGAATAGCCCTCGTTCGTTGGATATCGTATTTTGCTCATCTACAAAACGTTAGCGCAAGCGGAAGCAATAAACTAAGACAAGCAAATTGAAATAAAACAAAGACAACACAAACACAGAGATGTAACGTGGTTCACGGCTACGCCGCTAATCCACGGTCTGATTCGTCCACGGTGAATCACTCCGAAATCTATCCACTAGATCTCTCCTTTGCACAAAGCTAGGTGGAGGTAACCTCTTTACAACAACACTCCTCTTACAAATATAATGAAAATAAGCTTGGGTAAGAGGATGGAAAGCTTTAGGGAACTTTGGGAGAGTATTAGAGTATAAGCATCTGCCTCCCAAAGCCTTACCCCCTTCCTTTTTATAGAGGAAGAGGGTTTCTTCCCGTTGACACAGGATCAGTCGACTGATGGCACCCATCACCGATCGTGCCAGCCGCTGCCAATAAGACCGCTTTCCACGTTGGATACTATCCAGCGATCGCATCGATCGATGGCACCCATCAGTCGACTGATGTCAACCAGTCGAGTCCTCAACGAGGTCGACTCCATTCTGCGCGTGCGCACAAGTGACATCACGATCCGCCATCCTTAGCGATCGGCCGATCGCCATCGATCCGACCCATGCGTGATCGATCAACTTGATTCACCACATTAGACCGGTACCGATCGACCCATCGATTGAGAGCAATGACCGCCGCTATGACATGGCAATGATCGGTGTCGGGAAAAACCCATCCGACACTTGGCCAAATGGCCAAGTTTCACCTAAGAGCTACCCTTCCCGGGTTACAATTGCTCACTCTCATCCCTCGGAGTCCCTCGCTTTCGAAGTTCTCTTCGTTCGCGACCACGTCCCTCGGCAACATCAGGCGCACGGCTCGCCAATGCTCTTTCACGTCTCTTGCCTCGAAGTCTACTTCCTCTGGCTTCACTCCAAGCTTCTCGTCCGGCGGTCCCTCGGATGCTCCAAGCGCACGGCTTCCGCAAACCTATCCTTCACTGACTCAAGGCACGAGTCATGAGATGTGAAACTCGCCATGGCTCCATGTGCGAATTACTAAGTCCTGCACGACTTCAACGCACATATCAAATCACATATTAAACTAACTTAAACCCTTTGCCACACCATCAAAACCATATTACGGCAAGAGATTGCCCTAACACTCCAAACCCTAACTCCAAGCTTCTTGCCGCCAACTCCAAACCTCCCCTTGATTCTAATTCTTCTCCACGCCAACCCTAGCCTCTCCTTTTATAGAGTTAGGGATAAGCCTTGTTTTAATCTCCACCATTGGTTCTAGGGATTTAATTTCAACCATCGTATCTAGAGATTTAATCTTAACCGTCGGATCTAGAGATTTAATCTCTACTTTTGGTTCTAGAGTTTTGTTTCCATCCATTGGATCTAGGCTTCATGAGGTATTAATAGGCTTCAATAGAGACCATGAGGAGGAGTTGGATCTTGGCCACCCAATGGATCAAGCCCATATAAAGTACGATCCATTAATGATAATCCAATCCACTAAAGGATTATCATTGATCTACCTCACCAACCCTCATAAGTTAATACGAGATCCATATATTATATGTACATTTTCTCCCCATGTTTAAGATCTCGAATGTCCGTCGATTAATTAATTTACTGACCATTAATCAATCAACATCTAACTCCATGAGTAGTACCACTCAACCTTTTCATCATGCCGGACCAAGTCCACCTGCAGGGTTTATATGATGAACCTTATGAGCTCCTCAAGGGGACATCATCATCCTAATATATAGGACACGGTTTCCTCCTAAAATCAACGACACACCATATAAATAATATCATTTCCCAACTTACTGAGTCTATCGATTTAATCTATAAATCTCGCCCATTGGTAATCAAAGAAATGAATACTAAGTATATGTGCCCGTTATTATATCGGGATTAAGAGTATGTACAATATAATATATGAGGTCCGATTCGATTATGTAATCAGCAATAAATCGAATCACCTCTAAATCGGTCCTACTCAATACACACAAAGTGTATAGTGTGATTCTATGATTAAGACAAACCAATAGCGAATCACACTACAACCATTCCAATGGTTTGTCCAAAGTCATCTCGGTTGTGAGCCTTTACTTATACTTTACAAGGAGTCGATAACATGATCTCCCATGTGACACCACACACCATTGATGGTGGAATGTCGCTTCGGAGGCTCATTGGCTCCCATGTCCCCGGATTAAAATTTTCACTAATGAAAGGATTAATCCGGATGGGATGAGCTTCCTCGGCATAACCATTTAGTCGTCGTGCTAACAACTCGAGTAGTCGCTTGAACAAACTAGTTGTTCAAGCAACACAACTTTTCTAGTTGGTTAGCCGCGGAATAGACGACGGACGGATCGCCGGTTTTTGTGTTTGTCTTCGGGGTCCATGATTATACAATATATATTCATACACACACATGCATAATCATCATATATAAGAACATGCTCAGATCTGAAATTAAAGTTATAAAACTTTATACCTCACGATCTTCTACCGTATGTCCTATCCTTCTCGTGGACGACGTGTGGACGAAGATCCTCCACGAGTAGAAGCCTTCTAGATCACGTTCTTCTCTTCCTTGTCCGCTGCGAACAAAGAGAAGAACCAACAAAACCTTTCCTTTCTAGAACCGGCCACCAAACAAGAGAGTTTGATGCAACCGCCGGCCAAGGAACGATTGGATGAGTGCCGGCCAACTTGTTGTATTGTTGCCGCCGGCCACCTAGATGTTGGAGAAGCACCGACCACCAATTGTTGGAGAGCCGCCGGCCACCAAGGAGCAAGGGAGGAGGAAGAGGAGAACCGGCCAAGAGAGGAGGAGAGGAAGAGGGGCGCCGGCCAAAACTTAGGGAGAACAATAACCTTGCCGCCCACTTCTTAGCCGCCCAAAACCCTAGCTCCTCTAGGGTTTGTTGCCGCCCAACACTTGGATGAGCCAAACCCTAATTCTCTAATCCAAAAATCATATATGCGCCCAATGCCTAAGCCCTTATTTATAGAATTTAGGAGAAAGTTGGTTAGCCTAAAATATAGGAACTAATCCCTATTTTCTTGCCGCCCAAATAACCTTATCTCCTCTAGGATTTGTTGCCGCCTAACACATGGATGAGCCAAACCCTAACTATAGAATTAGGCTTAGGCCTCTTTTAATCTCCACCGTCGGATCTAGGGATTTAATCTCCACCGTTGGATCTAGGGATTTAATCTCCACCGTCGGATCTAGGATTTTATCTCCACCGTCGGATCTAGGATTTCATCTCAACCGTAGGATCTAGGATTTCATCCCAACCGTCGGATCAAGGATTTCATCCCAACCGTCGAATCAAGGATTTCATCCTAACCATCGGATCTATGGATTTAATCCAACCGTTGGTTCTAGGGTTTCATCCTAACCATCGGATCTATGGATTTCATCCCAACCGTCGGATCTAGGGATTTAATCCCAACCGTCGGATCTAGGGTTTTATCCCATCCGTCGGATCTAGGGATTTAATCCCAACCGTCGATTCTAGGGTTTCATCCTAACCATTGGATCTATGGATTTAATCCAACCATTGGTTCTAGGGTTTTGTTTTACATTCTTGGATCTAGACTTCACAAGGATTATGTTAGGCTACGATAGGGACCATAAGGAGGAGTTGGGTCTTGGCCACCCGATGGATCGGAACCACACAAACTTGATCCATCAATGATGTTCCATTCCACTAGAGGATCATCATTGAACTACCTCACCAACCCCCATAAATTAATATGGGCTCCATATATTATTTGTACATTTATCTCCCCGTCTTTAAGATATCGAATGTCCGTCAATTAATTGATTTACTGACCATCAATTAATTAACATCTAACTCCTCGAGTAGTACCACTCAACCTTATCATCATGTTGACTAAGTCAACCAGCTGGGTTTACATGATGAACCTTATGAGCTCCTCAAGGGGACATCATCAACCTAATATATAGGACACGGTTTCCTCCTATAATCAATGGCACACCATGTAAATAATATTATTTCCCAACTTACCGGGCATATTGATTTAATCCATCTAAATCTCACCCATTGGTAAATCAAAGAAATAAATACTAAGTACATGTGCCCGTTATTATATCGGGATTAAGAGCATGTACAACATAATATCCGAGGTCTGATTCAATTATGTAGTCAGCACTAAATTGAATCACCTCTATGTCGGTCCTGTTCAATACACCTAAGTGTACTAGTGTAACTCTATGTTCAAGATAAAACAATACCGAGCTACACTACAACCATGCCAATGGTTTGTCCAAAACCATCTTGGTTGTGAGCCTTTACTTATATTTTACAAGGTACTGATAACATGATCTTCTGTGCCACACCAAGCACCATGTTATCTACAATGTAAAATATTAGACAATATGCACACATATATAATGAATATATAAAATGCAAACAATGATCATGTGATTCTTATTTCAAAATAAAATGTTCATACAAAAAGATCTAGGCTTTCAGTATACATTCCAACAATCTCCCACTTATACTAAAAGACTATGCCGTCATCTCTCTGCCATACATCTGATCCCCATGTCCTCCACATGCCTATCAAACGCTTTCGCTGGAAGGGCCTTAGTGAATGGATCCGCCAAAGTTATCCTCTCGATGCAATCTTGGCGACAAGAACTTCTCTCGCTTACGATCTCTCGATAAGGTGGTACTTGCGCTCTATGTGTTTACTCGCTTTATGGGCTCGTGGTTCCTTCGAGTTTGCAATCGCACTAATCATTATCACAATAAATTGTGATAGTTCGGGCAAACCAGAATCACATCCAAGTCCATCAAGAAGTTCTGAGCCATACACTTCCTTGGCGCCTCGAGGTCGCCACATACTCCTTCCATGGTAGAGTCCGCCACGCATTTCGCTTGACACTCCTCCATACTATGGCTCCACCTCCAAAAGTAAACACAAACCCCGAGGTAGACTTACTCTTGTCCCTATCCGATTGGAAATCCAATCCGTAACCCATGTGACTAATTGATCCGCCTTAGAACCAAAGATATAATCCCTAGTCCTTCTCGTGTACTTCAATATATGCTTTACTGCACCCAATGTCCTCGTCTCAGATTACTCGATATTCGCTAACCATGCCCACTGAAAGCAGATATCCTGGTCCTCGCATACATAGCATAGCATACATAAGGCTTCCATCACAAGCATAAGGAACCGCCTTCATGTCCTCTATCTCCTTTGATGTTTTGGGACACATCTCTTTAGATAAAGGAACTCCATGCCTAAAAGGTAGAAAACCTTTCTTGAGTTCTCGCATGCTAAACGAGCAAGGATAGTGTCAATGTATGAAGCTTGAGACAAGCACAACATCCTTTTCTTGCGATCCCTTATAACTTTGATCCCAAGGATGTGTCCCACTTCTCCCAAGTCCTTCATATCAAACTGTTTGGACAACCATACCCTTACGTCTGATAACACTTTGATATTGTTGCCAACTAACAAAATGTCATCTACGTATAGTACAAGAAACACCACTACGTTTCCGTCACATCTCTTGTATAAGGCTCATCCGGACTTTGAATAAATCCATATGACTGGATTACCTCATCAAAGCGGATGTTCCAAGATCTAGAAGCTTGCTTCAATCCATAAATAGACCGATTAAGCTTACATACAAGATGCTCTTTGCCTTTAGCAATGAATCCCTCTGGTTGCCGCATATAGATGTTCTCCTCAAGACTTCCGTTAAGGAAAGCTGTCTTGACATCCATCTGCCAAATCTCATAATCCATATGAGCAGCTATAGATAAGAGAATCCGGATAGACTTAAGTATAGCTACCGGCGAAAAAGTCTCCTCATAATCGATGCCCTCTTTCTGAGTATACCCTTTCGCAACAAGCCTAGCTTTGAAGGTCTCAACCTTCCCGTCTATTCCTCTCTTTCTCTTGTAGATCCACTTGCATCCAATGGTTTTACACCATTGGATGGTTCTACTAAGCTCCCTGATTAGAATCCATAGATTCTATCTCCGAATTCATCGCACTTTGCCAAGATGCCATCTCTATCTTGGAGTGCCTCGTCATATGTCGAGGATCAGTTCATATTCACGAGGACTAAGTCCGAAGACTCTCCCAAAAACATGAATCTGTCGGGTTGTCTAACAACCCTCCCACTACGACGAGGTGCCTCCTGTGTATGCTCTGTGACACGCGGTGCAGTGACTTATGGTGTCTCCTCTTGTACCGGTGGTACTGAAGATGAGACTTCCCCTGTCAACTCCTCAAGAACAATCCTACTCTTGGGCTTGTGGTTCATTACATAATCTTCCTCTAGAAATATGGCGTTCGTGCTAACGATCACACTCTGATCTCTAGGATTATAAAACAAACCAGCTTTCGTTTCCTTAGGGTAGCCAACAAACATGCACACTTCTGTACGAGGTTCCAACTTACCAGCATCAGCTTTCAGCACATGTGCTGGACTCTCCCATATCCGAATATGTCTCACACTAGGTTTTCGCCCAGTCCACAATTCTACAGGGGTAGAAGGTACTGATTTAGATGGAACCAAGTTCAGAGTATACATTGCCGTATCCAGTGCATACCCCCAGAACGAAACAGGTAACTCAGAATAACTCATCATCGATCTGACCATCTCCATAAGAGTCCTATTCCTTCGCTCCGCTACACCATTCTGTTGGGGTGTGCCAGGTGCAGACAATTGGGATTGAATCCCAGCCTCTGATAAGTAACTCCTAAACTCTCCCAAGAGGTACTCGCCACCACGATCAGATCGTAATGTCTTGATACTTTTACCTTGACGGTTCTCCACATCAGCCTTGAATTCTTTGAACCTGTCAAAGCATTCAGACTTGCGGCGCATCAAGTAAATGTATCCATACCTTGAATAATCGTCTATAAAAGAGACGAAGTATTCAAAGCCACCTCTTGCCTGGATAGACATAGGACCGCACAAATCAGAATGAACCAATTCTAACACATCTTTGGCTCTATACCCCTTGGCCTTGAAAGGCCTCTTGGTCATTTTACCTTCCAAGCAAGATTCACAGGTTGGGAGATCCTCCACCACTAATGAACCCAAAGGTCCATCAGCTATCAACCTTTGAATTCTACTTAGGTTAATATGACCAAGCCTTAGATGCCAAAGATATGTTTGGTTCATCTGCGAAGGTTCTTTTCTCTTATTAGATTTAGAAGATGAGTTATTCACTTCTATATGCATCGTGGGAGTTTTCGGTTCAAGAGTATACAAATTGCCAACCAATGTACCTGAACAGATAATCTCTTTATTTCTTTTTATAACAACTCTGTCATTAAAAGAAACAGAATATCCATCCACAAACAATTTAGAAACCGAAATCAAATTCTTTCTAAATGTAGGTACATAAAGACAATTTCTCAAAACCAAAACTTTATTCCTATCAAAAGATAAATAAACATCTCCCACTGCAATAGCAGCCACCTTTGAAGCATTGCCCATGTAGACGGTAATTTCTCCTTCAGCTAGTCGTCGGGTTTCCTGGAACCCCTGCAAAGAATTGCAGACATGATCAGTGGCTCCCGTATCTACACACAGTCTTGGTAGATAACACCACTAAACATGTTTCAACGACTAAGGCAGAAGATATACCTCTGTTCTTCTTTAGGTTGGGGAAGTCTTTCTTCCCATGTCTAGTCTGTCTACAAGTGAAGTACTTGCCTTTCGGCTTCTTCACTCCCTGAGATCCTCCCACCACCTTTGCTCTACCTTGTTTCTTCTTCTTCTTGCCTTTTGGCTGAGAAGTAGAAACCTTCTGAGCAACCATGGCTTCTTGCCTTGCAGCTCGATTCTGGTATCCGAAAAGTTCCTTTTCCCCAGAATCATCCACAGGCTTAGGAGGACACTCATCGACAGTTAAGACACTATCCAAATTTCTTTTCCAATCAATATCATTTAGATGCAGTAAGTTTATTTCTTTTAATATTACAAGTGGGTTGAAAGCCATTTGAAAATCCTAAGAATCACAATGATCAAATTATTAGATTTCAAAAATTATTGATTCCTCAAAACAATAAAATCCCGAAATCAACCAACACCTCAAATCACCGAGAATGTCGCATGCCACTCTGTGTGGACGTATACGAATTCTACATTTGTAAGAGGAGGTTTTACCCATTAATTTTATTATCTTGTCAACCTTACTTTTTGACAAATAAAATTAATAGTTGGTTCCTCTTTGGCCCTACAAATAAAAGCAGTGACTCCTATGGGGAGGATACTTTTATTTGCATCTAAGTGTGCACCATTACACGATACTAAGGGAATTATTTTGGATTATGTGCCTTACCTCTGTGGAAGTACACATGCTCCTAGATAATTTCCTATAACCATTATTTGACCTAGTGATCCGCAAACAAACCCGTCCTCGGGGAGGAAGGCACTCAGAGCCAACACACAAGTTTGTTTGCATCACACGTCAAATTGTAATGGAGGCCGCGGGAATTAATTAAAATGTCCCTCTCCCACTTAGTAAATTGCAATCGAGGAATTTTAAACATACACAACATGCATATAAAACAAATAAGCAATAAATATGGAAAAAACAGAATTTTTCCAACTATTATGGCATTGTCCTCCAATATGCATCCTGTCGTGTCGCCACCTCGTCCGCTCCATCTTCACCAAAGAGATCCGAGCCGAGATAAATCATATTAATTTACATCCATCGATCCTATACTCCACTAAGGAGTGTACAAATAATCTAAATCGAAAGTAAACTAAAATGATCGGCTAAACAATGTCGTATTTAATTACAAAAATTAAATACTAATCTAGCCTCGTCAACCCCGAGGATTCAAATAATAAATTTTTACACACATCCATTCACATACACACACATGGCCATAATAGTCGGATCTTATGCCTGCAACCAAAGAGTTAAACTACGCATATCCTACTATTATCCGGCACATATAATATATGAAAAATGCATAAAAAATTAACCGAATCCTAAACACACAAAACCGGAAACCGTGGCTCTGATACAAATTGATGGTGGAATGTCGCTTCGGAGGCTCATTGGCTCCCATGTCCCCGGATTAAAATTTTCACTAATGAAAGGATTAATCCGGATGGGATGAGCTTCCTCGGCATAACCATTTAGTCGTCGTGCTAACAACTCGAGTAGTCGCTTGAACAAACTAGTTGTTCAAGCAACACAACTCTTCTAGTTGGTTAGCCGCGGAATAGACGACGGACGGATCGCCGGTTTTTGTGTTTGTCTTCGGGGTCCATGATTATACAATATATATTCATACACACACATGCATAATCATCATATATAAGAACATGCTCAGATCTGAAATTAAAGTTATAAAACTTTATACCTCACGATCTTCTACCGTATGTCCTATCCTTCTCGTGGACGACGTGTGGACGAAGATCCTCCACGAGTAGAAGCCTTCTAGATCACGTTCTTCTCTTCCTTGTCCGCTGCGAACAAAGAGAAGAACCAACAAAACCTTTCCTTTCTAGAACCGGCCACCAAACAAGAGAGTTTGATGCAACCGCCGGCCAAGGAACGATTGGATGAGTGCCGGCCAACTTGTTGTATTGTTGCCGCCGGCCACCTAGATGTTGGAGAAGCACCGACCACCAATTGTTGGAGAGCCGCCGGCCACCAAGGAGCAAGGGAGGAGGAAGAGGTGAACCGGCCAAGAGAGGAGGAGAGGAAGAGGGGCGCCGGCCAAAACTTAGGGAGAACAATAACCTTGCCGCCCACTTCTTAGCCGCCCAAAACCCTAGCTCCTCTAGGGTTTGTTGCCGCCCAACACTTGGATGAGCCAAACCCTAATTCTCTAATCCAAAAATCATATATGCGCCCAATTCCTAAGCCCTTATTTATAGAATTTAGGAGAAAGTTGGTTAGCCTAAAATATAGGAACTAATCCCTATTTTCTTGCCGCCCAAATAACGTTATCTCCTCTAGGATTTGTTGCCGCCCAACACATGGATGAGCCAAACCCTAACTATAGAATTAGGCTTAGGCCTCTTTTAATCTCCACCGTCAGATCTAGGGATTTAATCTCCACCGTTGGATCTAGGGATTTAATCTCCACCGTCGGATCTACGATTTTATCTCCACCGTCGGATCTAGGATTTCATCCCAACCGTAGGATCTAGGATTTCATCCCAACCGTCGGATCAAGGATTTCATCCCAACCTTCGGATCAAGGATTTCATCCTAACCATCGGATCTATGGATTTAATCCAACCGTTGGTTCTAGGGTTTCATCCTAACCATCGGATCTATGGATTTCATCCCAACCGTCGGATCTAGGGATTTAATCCCAACCGTCGGATCTAGGGTTTTATCCCAACCGTCGGATCTAGGGATTTAATCCCAACCGTCGATTCTAGGGTTTCATCCTAACCATCGGATCTATGGATTTAATCCAACCATTGGTTCTAGGGTTTTGTTTTACATTCTTGGATCTAGACTTCACAAGGATTATGTTAGGCTACGATAGGGACCATAAGGAGGAGTTGGGTCTTGGCCACCCGATGGATCGGAACCACACAAACTTGATCCATCAATGATGTTCCATTCCACTAGAGGATCATCATTGAACTACCTCACCAACCCCCATAAATTAATATGGGCTCCATATATTATTTGTACATTTATCTCCCCGTGTTTAAGATATCGAATGTCCGTCAATTAATTGATTCTTGACCATCGATTAATTAACATCTAACTCCTCGAGTAGTACCACTCAACCTTATCATCATGTTGACTAAGTCAACAGTGGGTTTACATGATGAACCTTATGAGCTCCTCAAGGGGACATCATCAACCTAATATATAGGACACGGTTTCCTCCTATAATCAACGGCACACCATGTAAATAATATTATTTCCCAACTTACCGAGCATATTGATTTAACCATCGAAATCTCACCCATTGGTAAATCAAAGAAATAAATACTAAGTACATGTGCCCGTTATTATATCGGGATTAAGAGCATGTACAACATAATATCCGAGGTCCGATTCAATTATGTAGTCAGCACTAAATTGAATCACCTCTATGTCGGTCCTGCTCAATACACCTAAGTGTACTAGTGTAACTCTATGTTCAAGATAAAATAATACCGAGCTACACTACAACCATGCCAATGGTTTGTCCAAAACCATCTTGGTTGTGAGCCTTTACTTATATTTTACAAGTTACTGATAACATGATCTTCTGTGCCACACCAAGCACCATGTTATCTACAATGTAAAATATTAGACAATATGCACACATATATAATGAATATATAAAATGCAAACAATGATCATGTGATTCTTATTTCAAAATAAAATGTTCATACAAAAAGAGCTAGGCTTTCAGTATACATTCCAACAACCATGTTATCTACAATGTAATGTATTAGACAATATGCATAACCATAAAAATATACAAACAATGATCATGTGATTTTTGTTTCAAAATTAAGATGTTCATACAAAAGATAGACTTTTCAGTATACATCCCAACAATCTCCCACTTATACTAAAAGACTATGATGTCCTCAAACTGCCATACATCTGATCTCCATTCCCTCCACATGCCTATCAAAAGCTCTCGTCAGAAGGGCCTTAGTGAAAGGATGTGTCAGGTTATCCTTCGATGCAATCTTGGCCACAACAACTTCTCCTCTCTTTACGATTTCTCGTATCAGGTGGTACTTGCGCTCTATGTGTTTACTTGCCTTATGGGCTCGTGGTTGCTTCGAGTCTGTAACTGCACCACTATTATCACAATAAATTGTGATAGTTCTTGGCAAACCAGGAATCACATCCAAGTCCATCAGGAAGTTCCTGAGCCACACAGCTTCTTTGGCCACCTCAGAGGCTGCCACATACTCAGCTTCCATGGTGGAGTCCACCACGCATTTCTGCTTGACACTCCTTCATACAATGGCTCCACCTCCCAAAGTAAACACAAAACCAGAGGTAGACTTACTGTTTCCCTGTCAGATTGAAAGTCGGAAACCGTGTAACCCACAAGGAGTAATTTGTTTGCCTGGTAAACTAGCATATAATCCCTAGTCCTTCTCAGGTACTTCAATATATGCTTCACCGTAGTCCAATGTCCCTGTCCTGGATTACTCTGATATCTGCTCACCATGCCCATGGCAAAGCAGATATCTGGTCTCGTACATAGCATTGCATACATGAGGCTTCCTACTATCGAAGCATAAGGAACCGCCTTTATCTCCTCTATCTCCTCAGATGTACTAGAACTCATCTCATTAGATAAAGGAACTCCATCCCTGAAAGGTAAAAAACCTTTCTTGGAGTTTTGGATGCTAAAATGATCCATAATCGTGTCTATGTATGAAGCTTGGGATAAGCACAACATCCTTTTCCTGTGATCCCTTATAACCTTGATCCCAAGGATGTGTCCCACTTCTCCCAAGTCCTTCATATCAAATTGTTTAGACAACCATACCCTTACGTCCGATAACACCTTGACTTTGTTGCCAATTAACAAAATGTCATCTACGTATAGTACAAGAAATACCACTATGTTTCCATCACATCTCTTGTATACACAAGACTCATCCGAACTTTGAATAAATCCATAAGACTGGATCACCTCATCAAAGCGGATGTTCCAAGACCTTGAAGCTTGCTTCAATCCATAAATGGACCGATTAAGCTTACATACAAGATGCTCTTTGCCCTTCGCAATGAATCCCTCTGGTTACTCCATATAGATGTTTTCCTCAAGACTTCCCTTAAGGAAAGCTATCTTGACATCCATCTGCCACACCTCATAATCCATATGAGCTGTAATGCACAAGAGAATCTGGATAGACTTGAGCATGACTACTGGTGAAAAGGTCTCCTCATAATCAATACCCTCTTTCTGAGTATACCCCTTCGCAACAAGCCTCGCTTTGAAGGTCTCAACCTTCCGATCAATTCCTCTTTTTCTTTTGTAGATCCACTTGCATCCAATGGTTTTTACACCATCAGGTGGTTCTACTAGCTCCCATACCTGATTTGAATCCATAGATTCAATCTCAGCATTCATTGCACTTTGCCAAGATACCGCATCTTTATCTTGGATTGCCTCGTCATATGTCCAGGGATCAGGTTCATGTTTGCCAGGGACCAAATCAGAAGATTCTCCCAAGAACATGAATCTATCAGGCTATCTAACAACCCTCTCACTACGACGAGGTATCACCAATGTCTCCTCTGTGACACGCGGTGCAGTGACTTGTGGTATATCCTCTTGTACTGGTGGTACTGAAGAAGTGACTTCCCCTTTTAATTCCTCTAGAACAATCTTACTCATGAGCTTGTGGTTCATCACATAGTCTTCCTCTAGAAATCTGGCGTTCGTGTTGACGATCACCCTCTGATCTCTAGGACTATAAAACAAACCACCTTTCGTTCCTCTAGGATAGGCAACAAACATGTGTACTTCTGTACGAGGTTCCAACTTACCAGCATCCACCTTCAGCACATGTACTGGACTCTCCCATATCTGAATATGTCTTAGACTAGGCTTTCGCCCAGTCAACAATTTTGTGGGAGTAGAAGGCACTGATTTAGATGGGACCAAGTTCAGAATATACACTGTTGTATCTAGAGCATATCCCCAGAACGAATCTGGAAACTCAGAATAACTCATCATCGATCTAACCATCTCTATAAGAGTCCTATTCCTTCGCTCTTCTACACCATTCTGCTGGGGTGTGCCAGGTGCAGATAATTGGGATTGAATCCCAGGCTCTGATAAGTAATTATTAAACTCTCCCAAGAGGTACACACCACCACGATCAGATCGTAGTGTCTTGATACTTTTACCTTGACGTTTCTCCACATCAGCCTTGAATTCATTGAACTTGTCAAAGCATTCAGACTTGCGGCACATCAAGTAAATGTATCCATATCTCGAATAATCATCTTTAAAAGAGACGAAATACTCAAAACCACCTCTAGCCTGGATATATATAGGACCACACAAATGAGAATAAACCAATTCTAACACATATTTAGCTCTATACCCCTTGGCCTTAAAAGGCCTTTTGGTCATTTTACCCTCCAACCAAGATAGCAGGTTGGGAAATCTTCCACCACTAATGAGCCCAGAGGTCCATCAGCTATCAACCTTTGAATTCTGCTTAGGTTAATATGACCAAGCCTAAGATGCCAAAGATATATTTGGTTCATCTTCGAAGGTTCTTTTCTCTTATTGGAATTAGAAGATGAGTTATTAACTTCTATTTGCACCGTTGGAGCTTTTGGTTCAAGTGTATATAGATTTCCTATCAATGCACCCAAACAGATAATGTCCCTATTCCTTTTTATAACAACTCTGTCATTAAAAGAAATAGAATATCCATCCATAAACAATTTAGAAAATGAAATTAAATTCTTTCTAAATAAAGGTACATAAAGGCAATTCTTAAGAACCAAAATTTTATTTTTCTCAAAAGATAAATGAATGTCTCCCACTTCAACAGTCGCCACCTTCGTGGCATCGCCCAAGTACACGGTAATCTCCCCCTCAGCCAGTCGTCTGGTTTTCTGGAACCCCTGCAAAGTATTATAGACATGATCAATAGCTTCCATATCTACACACCAGGTGCCGCTAGATAACACCGCTAAACATGTTTCAATGACTAGACCAAAAGATATACTTGTTAGGGCAATCTCTTGCCATGATAAGGTTTTGATGTGTGTGGCAAAGGGTTTAAGTTAGGTTGGTATTGTTATTTGATATGTGCATTGAAGTCTTGCAGGACTTAGTAATTCGCACATGGAGCCTTGGCAGGTTCACCCTCACAACCTCGGTCCTTGAGTCAGTGAAGGATGACTTTGCGGAAGCCGTGCGCTTGGAGCATCCGAGGGACCACTGGACGAGATGACTTGAAGTGAAGCCAAGGAAGTAGACTTCGGAGGCAAGAGACGCGAAGGAGCATTGCAGAACCGTGCGCCTGATGCTACCGAGGGACGTGGCCGCGAACGAAGAGAGCTTCGCCGAGGGACTTCGAGTGAGATAAGAGAATGAGTGAAATGTAAGTAGCTCATTAGGTGAACTTGGTCGAATGGCTGAGTGTTGGAGACTTGACCGCAAGGGTTAAGGTTTACCCGACCGCTGAAAGCTCAAACTTATGTTAAGTTTGAGTTTCACCGCACACCGATCATTGCCATGTAATGGCGATCATTGCTCTAAGTCGAGTGTGTTCATTGGTATCCAATCGATGAGTTTATGCCCAGCGATCATTGCCGGAGGATCTGCGCGCGGAACCACGTGGCCGTGGGTAGTCGACTACAGTCGTGATCGTGGTGAGGTCCATCAGTCGACTGCCAAGTGTTCCATTGGACTACAACGGTCGGGATCCGACGTGTTCGGAGGCCGTTGTAGTGGCGGCAGTCGACTGCAAAAGGGCAGCAGTCGACTGGTGGCGACCAATGGGAAGAAAATCTTCCTCTCTATAAAAAGAGAGGGAGTGGGGCTTTGGGAGGTTAATGCTCAAGTTCTAAACGACCATCCAAGTGGTCCACAAGATTCAAACTTCTTCTTTTAGCTTTCTTTCACATCTATTGTAAAAGAAGGAGTGTGCTTGATTTGTAAAGGTTACCTCCACCTAGCTTGGTGCAAAGGAGAGACCAATAGTGATTGGCTTTGAAGGAGTGATTCACCTCGGACGAATCGGGATCGTGGATTAGCAGTGTAGTCGTGAACCAAGTTACATCTTCTTTGTTAGCGTTTGTATTTTCGTTTATTGCTTTGTCTTTATTGTTTATGCTTCCGCTTGCGCTAACGATTGTGTAGACGAGCAAACGAATGAGAGAATTCCGACATCCATCATAAGAGGGCTACTCACCCCCCTCTAGCCGGCCAATCGATCACCTACAAGTGGTATCAGAGCCAAGGAAAGATTGTCGAGGACTAACCACCACAACAAGCAACATTCAAAATGGCCGGCTCAAACATCCACCCACCGAAGTTTGAAGGAGAATTCGCTTGGTGGAAGAAGCGAATGGAGGTATTTTTCGAAACGGATTTTGATATTATGGTTACAATGGAATCCGGTTTTGTTTTTCCTAGGGATGAAGAGGGGAAGCCAATAGAAAAGTCAAGATGGACCAAGAGACAAAGAGAGGAGCACCTTGCAAACTCAAAAGCCAAGAACCATCTATACAATGTGCTTCCTCAACAAGAAATAAATAGAATTGGAGAATGCCTAAGTGTCAAGGAGATGTGGGAGAAGCTAGTAGAGCTTCATGAAGGCACTTCGGAGGCAAAGCTAGCAAGAAGAGACCTCCTCCGCTCCCAACTTTCAAATATCAAGCTTGAAAAGGGAGAAAAGGTAACTTCTTTGTATTCTAGATTCAAAGAAATTTTAATTGGACTAACAAGTGTAGGAGAAAGGCTCTCCAATTGCGATATGATAATGAAGGTCATAGATGCTTTCCCCTGATCATCCAAGTGGAGTTCAATGGTGGACTCATTTTACATTTCAAAGAATCTAGAGGTAAGTACTCTAGATGAATTTTTCTCCACTATGGAATTACATGAATCTAGGCTTGAAGGAATACAAGAAGAGCCAAAAATACAACCCTCAAGAGGAGTAGCTTTGATAGCAAACAAGGGGAAGAAGAAGATAGAGATTCCCTCCTCCTCCGATGATGAAGCGTCTTCCTCCTCTTCCATGGATAGCACGGAAGAAGCATATATGGTAAGGAGGGTAAGACATGCTTTAAAAGGTTTTAGATTTAACAAATCAAATGATAGGAATAGAAGACCAAGGGGGAAAATCATTTGCTACAATTGCCAAGGAGAGGGACACATAAGGGACAATTGTCCTCTCCTAAACAAGAGCAAAGAAGAGAGGAAGAATAAAGAAGAAAGGAAGAAGAAAAAGGGGAGCAAGAAGAAAGAGGAGAAGAAGACAAAGGAAAAGGGAAAAGCCAAAGCTCTCAAGGCAAGGACTTGGAATGATCCATCCTCATCCTCTTCATCATCATCGGAAGAGGAGAATGCCTTTGTCACTAACCTAGCATTGATGGCCTTCGACGACTTGGATTGCTCCTCCA
Source organism: Wurfbainia villosa (assembly GCA_025175895.1). NCBI lineage: Eukaryota > Viridiplantae > Streptophyta > Magnoliopsida > Zingiberales > Zingiberaceae > Wurfbainia > Wurfbainia villosa. The sequence continues at coordinate 22,986,825 of CM045997.1, read as the reverse complement.
CCGAAAATGAAGAATCAAGCTCAAGTGGAGAGAGCTCAAGTGAAGGGGGAGCCTCCTCTACATCCTCATGCGAAGAAGAGGACTTGGTAAGTGAGGTAACTAATCTACCCCCTAAACAAATTATGTCCATGATTTCTAGCCTCACTAAGGACTTATTTAGAGCCAAGAAAAAGAACAAATACATGCTTGAACAAATTAAGGATTTAGAACAAAAACTAGAAAAAGCATGTGTTAATGATGATAATGATGATGCTTGCTCACATGATAATTACATGCCATTAGATGTAAATGATGCATGCATAGAAGAAAATAGGGCATTAAGGGAATAGGTAGACTATTTGACAAAAGCCCTAGAAAAGTTTACAATTGGCTCAAACACCTTGAACATGATTATAGGGAGCCAAAGAGCTAGCTTCAATAAGAAAGGCCTAGGATACAAAGAAAAGAAAAATGAAAAGGCCTATAAATGCCTAATTGCTAGGGGACAAGATAAAAAGAATGTAATAGCTAGGAAATGGATCCCCAAGGAGTATCTTGTGAACCCCATATGCAAAAATCTATTTTGGGTTCCAAAATCCATCCTTAAGGGTTAGGAAAACCTTAGGATAGTCAACTATATGCAATTAACCTATATCATATTTTGGTTGACCTAGGATGGCAGGACAACATTTTTAAATAGTGTTTGGTGATGATAACGTGCCCATAAATCGATAATAATGCTTAAATCATGATAATTAATGTAATTGCTATGTATGTTTGCAATCATGATTTATGATTTTGAAATTTGGCACGTCATCATGAGAAACAGGGTTAAATCATGCCTTAGGTGGTAATTTGCTTATTATCATGATATAATATCTAATGCATGATTATTATTTGATGAATACAAGTGTTTCATGATCATAATGTAAAATTAAGTCATATATGTCTTTATGATCATGTGGATTGTTAGGATGATACTTAACCTTGAGAAAATTGTATGAATATAATGGTTAAGTATATACAAATACCCCCTAGGATGCATCTCACACTCGCCATAGGCTACTTTGATTGAAAACTTAGCATGAGTGAGATGTTAGGATGATACAAATGTCCACTAGTGCCTATGGCATTTAGATGGTCATTTGAAGTATCAAAATAGCAATAATAGACCAATCATGGGGAAGACTTATGTTTAATTAATAGACATATTGCCCAAAGATCATGGTTGGATATTTCATATGTTTTCAAAACAATTTCTTACCCTAAAATCTATGTATTCATGTTTTAAAACAATTGGATGCAAAACTAGGTAGTAAACTTGATACTAGAATGATCAAATACCTAGTGGTTTTTTTAAAGCTTTTGGATTTTTGGAAAAAACAAGAAAATCTAATGAATTTTCATGAAAACCTATTTTTCATTAATAGATATACTTAAAAGAAATATGTTCCTCAAATTTTATGATTTTTTGAATTTTTTGGAATTTTTAGTGCATTTTCTGAAATTCACCCAAAAATCGCAATTTGGAATCCATTGTGCTACCGATCATATGCCATCGATGATAGCGATCAGCTCACCTGAAAAACAGCCCAATATTTTTTGATTTCAGATTTTAATCATGTTTTTGGTGTTCTCTTTCTATTAGACGTGATGCCATGAGTTTATAAATTAGGATTAATCTTTTTGATGGTGTCAAAGGGGGAGAAATGTATGTTTAAGTAACGGGGAATATATTTTGGGGGAGAAATGATTATGCTTATGATAGGGGGAGAGAATTTGTAGAGAGAGTTTCATGGATTAAGGGGGAGTTGCATGTTGTTATATCATGTTTATGTTTACATGCTTTCTTACCTTAGAAATTTATATCAAATGTTTTTACCAAACTTAAACGGATTGTCACACATCAAAAAGGGGGAGATTGTTAGGGCAATCTCTTGCCATGATAAGGTTTTGATGTGTGTGGAAAAGGGTTTAAGTTAGGTTGGTATTGTTATTTGATATGTGCGTTGGAGTCTTGCAGGACTTAGTAATTCGCACATGGAGCCTTGGCAGGTTCACCCTCACAACCTCGGTTCTTGAGTCGGTGAAGTATGACTTTGCGGAAGCCGTGCGCTTGGAGCATCCGAGGGACCGCCGAATGAGATGACTTGAAGTGAAGCAAAGGAAGCAGACTTCGGAGGCAAGAGACACGAAGGAGCATTGTAGAGTCGTGCGCCTGATGCTGCCGAGGGATGTGGCCGCGAACGAAGAGAGCTTCGGCGAGGGACTTCAAGTGAGATAACAGAAAGAGTGAAATGAAAGTAGCTCATTAGGTGAACTTGGCCGAATGGCTGAGTGTCGAAGACTTGACCGCAAGGGTTAAGGTTTACCCGACCGCCAAAAGCTCAAACTTATCTTAAGTTGATGGGTTTATATCATTGCCATGGAATGGAATGGCGAAGATCTGCCAGATGCCAGCACCGGCGCTAAATGGCCGTAGGCGGTCGACTCACGGAGGCGGCAATGATCGGTGAGGTCCATCAGTCGACTGCCAAGTGTTCCGTTGGACTACAAGGTCGGGATCCAATGTGTTTGGAGGCCGTTGTAGTGGCGACAGTCGATTGCCAAAGGGCAGCAGTCGACTGGTGGCGGCTAACGGGAAGAAAATCTTCCTCTCTATAAAAAGAGAGGGAGTGGGGCTTTGGGAGGTTAATGCTCAAGTTCTAAACGACCATCCAAGTGCTCCACAAGATTCAAACTCTTTCTCTTAGCTTTCTTTCACATCTATTGTAAAAGAAGGAGTGTGCTTGATTTGTAAAGGTTACCTCCACCTAGCTTGGTGCAAAGGAGAGACCAATAGTGATTTGCTTTGAAGGAGTTATTCACCTCGGACGAATCGGGATCGTGGATTTGCAGTGTAGCCATGAACCACGTTACATCTTCTTTGTTAGCGTTTGTATTTTCGTTTATTGCTTTGTATTTATTGTTTATGCTTCCGCTTGCACTAACGATTGTGTAGACGAGCAAATGAACGAGAGAATTCCGACATCCATCGTAAGAGGGCTATTCACCCCCCTCTAGCCGGCCAATCGATCACCTACAATACCTTTGTTTTGCTTGCAGTTGGGGCAGTCCTTCTTGTTAGGGCAATCTCTTACCGTAATATGGTTTTGATGGTGTGGCAAAGGGTTTAAGTTAGTTTGATATGTTGATGTGATATGTGCGTTGAAGTCGTGCAGGACTTAGTAATTCGCACATGGAGCCGTGGCGAGTTTCACATCTCATGACTCGTGCCTTGAGTCGGTGAAGGATAGCTTTGCGGAAGCCGTGCGCTTGGAGGATCCGAGGGACCGCCGGACGAGAAGCTTGGAGTGAAGCCGGAGGAAGTAGACTTCGAGGCAAGAGACGCGAAGGAGCATTGCGAGCCGTCGCTGATCTGCTTAGGGGCGTGGCGAAACGAAGAGAACCGGCGCGAGGACTCAGAAATGAGAGTGAGCGACTGTAACCCGGGAAGGGTAGCTCTTAGGTGAAACTTAGCCATTTGGCCAAGTGTCGGATGGGTTTTCGAGCACCGATCATTGCCATGACATGGCGGTCGGCGCTCTAATCGAGTGAGTTTGGTGGTATCGGTGATTGGATTGTGAGCGGCAGCGTGCCGCCATCACGATGATCATTGCCAAGACTATCGATCATTCGAGCGGCGATCGGTGAGTCAATAAGGGTTCGACCACGAGAACCGTTCGTGGCCGGCCCAGGCGATCGACTACGGAGGCGTGATCGTGATGAGGTCCATCGATCATTGCCAAGAGTTCCGTTGGACTACGGCGGTCGGGATCCGGCGTGTTCGGAGGCCGTTGTAGTAACGACGATCGGCGCAAGAGCGGATCGTGATGGCGGCAAACGGGAAGAAGTTAGCCCTCTCTATAAAAAGAGAGGGTGTGAGCCTTTGAGAGGCTAATGCTCATACTCCAAACAATCTTCCTAGTGCTCCACAAGCTCTAAACTCTTCTTACCTGTTCTTACTCCATTCTATTTGTAAGAAGAGTGTGCTTGATTTGTAAAGGTTACCTCCACCTAGCTTGTTGCAAAGGAGAGACCATTTAGTGGATTGGTTTAACGGAGTGATTCACTGAGGACGAATCGGGGACCGTGGATTAGCGGCGTAGCCGTGAACCACGTTATACCATCGTGTTAGCGTTTGTTTTATTGCTTTGTCTTTTGCTTTGTATTTGTATATTCCGCTTGCGCTAATCTTTTGTAGACGAGCAATTTACGACGTCCAACGTACGAGGGCTATTCACCCCCTCTAGCCGGCCATATCGATCCCCTACAAGTGGTATCAGAGCCAAGGAAAGCTTGTCACCGGACTAACCGCCGCAACAAGCCCTACATCAAAAATGGCCGGCTCCAACATCCATCCTCCGAAGTTTGAAGGAGAATTCGCTTGGTGGAAGAAGCGAATGGAGGTATTTTTCGAAACGGATTTTGATATAATGATTACAATGGAATCCGGTTTTGTTTTGCCTAGGGATGAAGAGGGGAAGCCAATAGAGAAATCTAGGTGGACCAAGAGGCAAAGAGAGGAGCACCTTGCAAACTCCAAAGCCAAGCACCATCTCTACAATGTGCTCCCTCAACAAGAGATCAACCGGATCGGAGAATGTGCTAGCGCCAAAGAGATGTGGGAGAAGCTTATAGAACTCCATGAAGGCACATCCGAGGCCAAGCTAGCAAGGAGAGACCTCCTCCACTCCCAACTATCCAATATAAAACTAGAAAAGGGAGAAAAGGTAACCTCACTACACTCTAGGTTTAAAGAAATTTTAATTGGGCTAACAAGTGTAGGTGAGAAGCTATCAAACCGGGACATGCTCATGAAGGCTATAGATGCCTTTCCCCGGTCCTCAAAGTGGAGCTCCATGGTGGACTCATTCTATATCTCAAAGAATTTAGAAGTGAGCACCTTGGAGGAGTTCTTCTCAACAATGGAACTCCACGAAACTAGGCTTGAAGGAATACAAGAGGAGCCTAGAATTCAACCTTCAAGAGGAGTAGCATTGTTGGCAAATAAGGGGAAGAAGAAGATGGAAATCCCCTCCTCCTCCGATGACGAAGCGTCTTCCTCCTCCTCCATGGATAGCACCGAAGAAGCCTATATGGTAAGGAGGGTAAGACGTGTATTTAAGAATTTTATATTTGATAAATCTAATGATAGGATGAGAAGACCAAGGGGGAAGGTCATATGCTACAATTGCCAAGGAGAAGGGCACATAAGGGACAATTGTCCTCTCCTAAACAAGAGCAAGGAAGAAAGGAAAAAGAAAGAAGAAAAGAAGAAGAAGAAGGGGAGCAAGAAAAAGAAGGAAGAGGAGAAGAAGACAAAGGAAAAGGGGAAGGCCAAAGCATTCAAGGCCAAGACATGGGATGATCCTTCCTCATCCTCTTCATCATCATCGGAAGAGGAGAATGCTTTTGTCACCAATTTGGCCTTGATGGCCTTTGATGACTTGGATTGCTCTTCCTCCGAAGATGAAGGTTCAAGCTCAAGAGGAGAGAGCTCAAATGAAGGGGAGCTTCTACATCATCCTCATCATCCGAAGAAGAAGAGGACATGGAAACTATGGTAACCAACCTCTCACCTAATAAAATAGTTTCTATGATTTCTAGCTTAACTAGAGATTTATTTAGAGCTAAGAAGAAAAACAAAAGCATGCTAGATCAAATTAAGGACCTAGAACAAAAATTAGAAAAAGCATGCTTAAATGAAAATGAAAATATTTCTTCTAGCTTAGATGATGCATGCTCACATGATTATATGCCTTTAAATGTTAATGATGCATGCATAGAGGAAAATAGGGCATTAAGGGAAAAGGTAGATTATTTAACCAAAGCCCTAGAGAAATTCACAATTGGCTCCAACACCTTAAATATGATCTTAGGGAGCCAAAGAGCTAGTTTCAACAAAAAGGGCCTAGGCTACAAGGAAAAGAAAAATGAAAAAGCCTACAAATGCCTTATAGCTAGGGGACAAGATAAGAAGAAGGTAATTGCTAGGAAATGGATCCCCAAGGAGTATTTAGTGAACCCAATAGGAAAGAATTTATTTTGGGTTCCAAAATCCATCCTTAAGGGTTAGAATAACCCTAGGGTAGTCAACCATATGAACTTGACCTATATCATATTTTAGTTGACTTAGGGTGACAGGACAACATTTTTTAGATAGTGTTGGGTGATGATAACGTGCCCATAAATAGGTAATAATGCTTAAATCATGATGATTGATGTAATTCCTATGTATGTTTTAAATCATGATTTATGATTTTGATATTTGGCATGTTATCATGAGAAATAGGGTTAAATCATGCTTTAGGTGATAATTTGTTTATTATCATCATATAATACCTAATGCATGACTATTATTTGATGGATACATGAGTTTCATGATCATAATGTAGAATTGATTGGTATATGTCATTATGATCATGTAGAATGTTAGGTTGATACTTAACCATGATAGAATTGCATGAATATATGGGTTAAGTATATACAAATACCCCCTAGGATACATCTCACACTCACTATAGGCTAACTTGATTGCAAACTTAGCATGGGTGAGATATTAGGATGATACAAATGTCCACTAATGCCTATGGCATTTAGATGGTCATTTAAAGTATCAAAATAGCAATAATAGACCAATCATGGGGAAGACTTATGTTTAATTCATAGACATATTGCCCAAAGATCATGGTTGGATATTTCATATGTTTTCAAAACAATTTCTTACCTTAAAATACATGTATTCATGTTTTGAAACAGTTGGATGCAAAACTAGGTAGCTAACTTGATACTAGAATGATCAAAAACCTAGTGGTTTTTAGAGCTTTTGGATTTTTGGGAAAAACAAGAAAATATAATGAGTTTTCATGAAAAACTATTTTTCCTTGATAGATATACTTAATAGAAATATGTTCCCCAAATTTCATGATTTTTCAAATTTTCTGAAATTTATAATGCATTCAAATTCGGCCCGAAAATCGAAATTTGGATTCTTTGTGCCACGACTTCCATCGATAGTAGTCATTGGTGTGGCTAAATCAGAACATTGAAGGCCGAATTCAGTTTGTAAACCTACAACAAGTGGTAGAAATATACTTGATGCCATCAACAAGTGGTACCCAATTTTAAATCAACTTGTCATATTTTCCCTCCATTATACTTGATGCCATGAGCTTATAACTTAGTGTTAATCTTTTTGATAGTGTCAAAGGGGGAGAAATAAGTATGTTTAAGTTAATCACTTTAGGGGGAGAAATATATTTTAGGGGGAGAAATATATGATAGGGGGAGAAAATTTGCATAGAGAGTTTCATGGATTAAGGGGGAATTGCATGTTGTTATATCATGTTTATCTTTACATGCTTTCTTACCTTAGAATTTATATCAAATGTTTTTACCTAACTTAAACGGATTGCCACACATCAAAAAGGGGGAGATTGTTAGGGCAATCTCTTGCCGTAATATGGTTTTGTTGGTGTGGCAAAGGGTTTAAGTTAGTTTGATATGTTGATGTGATATGTGCGTTGAAGTCGTGCAGGACTTAGTAATTCGCACATGGAGCCGTGGCGAGTTTCACATCTCATGACTCGTGCCTTGAGTCGGTGAAGGATAGCTTTGCGGAAGCCGTTCGCTTGGAGCATCCGAGGGACCGCCGGACGAGAAGCTTGGAGTGAAGCCGGAGGAAGTAGACTTCGAGGCAAGAGACGCGAAGGAGCATTGCAGAGCTGTGCGCCTGATCTTAGGAGGCGTGGCGAGAACGAAGAGAACCGAAGGTGAGGACTCAGAAATGAGAGTGAGCGATTGTAACCTAGGGAAGGGTAGCTCTTAGTGGGCCGATCACAGAAGATCCCGATCGGCCAAGGCGTTAGCGTGATCGTCAATAAGGGTTCTACCCGTAACCGTCTCGCCAGAAGCCGATCGGGCGCCGACTACGAGGAGCCGATCGATGAGGTCCATCAGTCGACTGCCAAGAGTTCCGTTGGACTACAACGGTCGGGATCCGACGTGTTCGGAGGCCGTTGTAGTGACGACAGTCGACTGATGGCGGCAAACGGGAAGAAGTTAGCCCTCTCTATAAAAAGAGAGGGTGTGAGCCTTTGAGAGGCTAATGCTCATACTCCAAACAATCTTCCTAGTGCCCCACAAGCTCTAAACTCTTCTTACCTGTTCTTACTCCATTCTATTTGTAAGAAGAGTGTGCTTGATTTGTAAAGGTTACCTCCACCTAGCTTGGTGCAAAGGAGAGACCATTTAGTGGATTGGTTTAACGGAGTGATTCACCGAGGACGAATCGGGGACCGTGGATTAGCGGCGTAGCCGTGAACCACGTTATACCATCGTGTTAGCATTTGTTTTATTGCTTTGTCTTTTGCTTTGTATTTGTATATTCCGCTTGCGCTAATCTTTTGTAGACGAGCAATTTACGACGTCCAACGTACGAGGGCTATTCACCCCCCTCTAGCCGGCCATATCGATCCCCTACACTTCTTCTAGTGTCCAGTCTGCTTACAAGTTAAGCACTTGCCTTTCAGCTTCTTCACTCCTCCCTGAGTTCCTCCCACCGCCTTTGCCCCAGTTTGTTTCTTCTTCTTCTTGCCTTTCGTCTTGGAAGTAGAAACCTTTTGGGTCACCATGGCATGTGCCTGAGCACTCTGACGAAATAGCCCCTCTGCCGCCTGAAGTTATGTCAGAAGCTCTGCCAACGAATACAACCTCTTGTTCATGTTGTAGTTTAGGCGAAACTGCTCAAAACTCCTAGGTAGAGATTGAAGAATGATATCGACCTGGGTTTCCCCATCGATCTCAGCTCCAAGGACCTCTAGCTCATTCAAATGAGCCATCATCTTGAGAACATGATCCCTCACGGGTGTTCCCTTGATCATGGTGGTCGTCATCAAGTTTCTCATGGCTTCCTGCCTTGCAGCACGATTCTGGTGTCCGAAAAGCTCTTTGAGATTGTGCATCATGTCATAAGCAGTGGGCATGGCTTGATGCTGATGTTGCAGTACATTTGACATAGATGCCAAAATGTAACACCGCGCCATCTCATCGGCCTTTATCCACTTCTTATAACTCTCTTTCTCCTTTTCCCCAGAATCATCCGTAGGCTTAGGAGGGCACTCTTCGAGGAGTGCATATTTGTATTCCTCAGCAGTCAAGACAATGTCTAGATTCCTCTTCCAATCAACATAGTTGGGTCCAGCAAGTTTATTCTCTTTCAGTATCACAGCAAGCGGGTTGAAAGTCATTTTGAAAGAAAACCTAAGAATCACATAGATCAAAACATTAGATTTAAAAAATTATTGATTCCTCAAACAATAAGATTTTAAAATCAACTAACACCTCAAAACACCGAGAATATCGTATGTCACGATAGTGTGGACATATACGAATTCTACATTTGTAAGAGGAGGTTTTACCCATTAATTTTAGTATCTTTTCAACCTAACCTTTTGACCAGTAAAATTAATAGTTGGTTCCTCTTTGGCCCTACAAATAAAAGTAGTGACTCCGATGGGGAGGATACTAATATTTGTATCTAAGTGTTCACTATTACACGGTACCAAGGTAATTATCTCAGGTTATGTGCCTTCCGATGGGGAAGTACACATGCTCCTCAATAATTTCCTATAACCATATTCGACCTTGTGATCCGCAAACAAACTCATCCGATGGGGAGGAAGGCACTCAGAGCCGACGCGAAAGTTTGTTTGCATCACATGTCAAATTGTAATAGAGGCCATGGGAATTTATAAAAATATCCCTCTCCCACTTAGTAATTTGAAATTGAGGAATTTTCTAGCCTACGACATGCATATCAAACAATAAGAAATAAATATGAAAAATAAATATTTTCCAACTATTATGGCTTTTGTCTTCAATATGTCTCCCGTTGCATCGCCATCTCGTCCGCTCCTCCTACGCTATGTACGAGCCATCCGGAGATCCGAGCCGAGACTAAAAAACTATTTTAATTTACATCCATCGATCCTATACATGAAATCTAGATCGAAAGTAAACTAAAATAAAAAGAGTGGCTAAACAATGTCGTATCTAATTTACAAAAAATTAAATACTAGCCTCGTCAACCCCGAGAATTCAACAAAATATACAATTACACACATACAATCACATACACACATATGGCCATAATAGTTGGATCCTATGCCTACAACCAAAGAGTTAACCAACGCATATCCTACTATTATCTAACACATATAATATATGAAAAATGCATAAGAGTAATCGAATCCTAAATACAAAAAATCGGAAACCGTGGCTCTGATGCCACTTAAAGGTAGGAAACTTCGCTTCCCACATCAACTCGGTAGCTTGTTCATGGTGATCCCTTCTACATCCCCGGATAAAAAATTTATCCTTGACAAGAGCGATTGCCCAAGCAACCTTGTCATCGTCGTGCTTCGATTAGAGTAGTCACTTGAACAAACTTGTTGTTCAAGCGACCAACCTCTATTCTATGAATAGCGGCGGAATAGACAATGTACAGATCGCCAGCTTTTGTGTTTATGTTCAGGGTCCAAGTTATATTTAGCCACAAAACAGAATATATCATGCATATATAATTGAAAAACAATTATAAACATGTTATATATGAAGATAGATAAGTGTTATATATCTCGATCTTCTATTGTATGACCTTCCTCCTTTCGAACATCGTGTGGGCGACGATCTACCAAAAGTTGAAGCTCCTAGATTACCAATCTTCCTTCCTTGCTCGTTCCGAGCAAGAGGAAGAATAGAAACAAGACCCTTCTCCTTCCTTTAGCCAACCAACAAGCAACAAGCAAGTTGCTTGCCGCCGGCCAACAAGGAGAAGGAGAGAAAGATGAATGCTGGACAAAAGCTCCAAGGGAGGACCCTAAGCCTTGGTTCCACCGACCAAGGAGAAGAGGAGCGCTAGGTTTGGACGCTGGCCAAGGAAGGAGAGGAGCTGTATGGACGTCGGCCACCAAAGAAGAAGAAGAAGATAAGGAAAATGTTTCCTTATTTGGTGCCGCTAACTCCAAACCTCTCCTTGATTCTAATTCTTCTCCACGCCAACCCTAGCCTCTCCTTTTATAGAGTTAGGGATAAGCCTTGTTTTAATCTCCACCATTGGTTCTAGGGATTTAATCTCAACCGTCGGATCTAGAGATTTAATCTCAACCGTCAGATCTAGAGATTTAATCTCTACCTTTGGATTTAGAGTTTTTTTTCCATCCATTGGATCTAGGCTTCATGAGGTATTAATAGGCTACAATAGGGACCATGAGGAGGAGTTGGATCTTGGCCTCCCAATGGATCAAGCTCACATAAAGTCCGATTCATTAATGATAATCCAATCCACTAAAGGATTATCATTGATCTACCTCACCAACCCCCATAAGTTAATATGGGCTCCATATATTATATGTACATTTTCTCCTTGTGTTTAAGATCTCGAATGTCCATCGATTAATTAATTTATTGAGCATTAATTAATCAACATCTAACTCCATGAGTAGTACCACTCAACCTTATCATCATGTCGGACCAAGTCCACCTACAGTGTTTACATGATGAACCTTATGAGTTCCTCAAGGGGACATCATCATCCTAATATATAGGACACGGTTTCCTCCTTTAATCAACGACACACCATATAAAAAATATCATTTCTCAACTTAACGAGCCTATCAATTTAATCTATAAATCTCGCCCATTGGTAAATCAAAGAAATTAATACTAAGTATATGTGTCCATTATTATATCGATATTAAGAGTATGTACAATATAATATTTGAGGTCCGATTCGATTATGTAGTCAGCATTAAATCGAATCACCTCTAAGTCGGTCTTGCTAAATACACACAAAGTGTACTAGTGTGATTCTATGGTCAAGACAAACCAATACCAAATCACACTACTACCATTCCAATGGTTTGTCCAAAGTCATCTCGGTTGTGAGCCTTTACTTATACTTTACAAGGAGCCGATAACCTGATCTCCCGTGTGACACCACATACCATGTTATCTACAATGTAATGTATTAGACAATATGCATAATCATAAAAATATGCAAACAATGATCATGTGATTCTTATTTCAAAATAAAGATGTTCATACAAAAGATAGACTTTTCAGTATACATCCCAAGAAAAGGATAGTGCATGCATATCAAATATCGCATGAGAGCCCACAATAAACAATCTAAAGATATAACAGGTAACTACCAGTATAATATGACCAATGCGTATACTAAATGATCAACTGAACAACACAACATACTGACATACTTGAAGATCTGCAAGACTACAACTCATACAACCTGGGCACATATACGCAATATAGTAGATACAATCGGTAATAATAAAACGACCTTTATAATCGACAAACTGTCTTACTTACATTCGACAATAAATACCAAAACGAATCTGACTCTAACTACTCAACATCATGGTACTAGTCAAAGGCGTACGATAGACCACCCAACTCGTACACTGGTATCCGACACACAACCAACAAAGAACATGCAAATAACATGCAAGATGATGTACAACCAAATGCAACAAACATAGCACAAACAAATGCAACAACACAACAAGCATATATATATAGACTGTATCTATATATACTGCTCACACATACACACACACACACACACACACACACACACACACATATGTAAATTCATGGTCATGCTTCCACACCCTCACACATGTATATGTATATGTATATATATACAAATACCCTCACACATGGCAATGCAAATGCATGGTAATGCTTCCGCACCCCACTCGCTACCACGACCCAGGTGTGCCCTAGGTGGCACGACATGACAACTAACCCAATGCAACAACAACCATTGCTCTCGAGTGGCCGAGTGGGCAGTATGAAGAAGTAGCGATAAGCTAAAAACCTATAAGCTACACAATGGGCGTCCTTGCTGCTAGCCACTATTAGTAATATATGAGAGATTTCCTTTGACTTGCACGAGGTATACTCCTTGGTGTATCCAAGCAACTGATTCTCACTGGCTGGAGACATTGTGTTGTCCGGAGTTAATCGTGGATGCTAGTTATGGTAACTAGTTCATTGGAGTGACCAATTGTAAAACTTCATATAGTTCTCTGCATATATAGATATGTCAATGAAGTTCTTACTACAACTTAAGTGTGATGTTCCTTTGACTTGCGATATTCAAGTCATCTTGGTCATGAAGACTTATGTTTTACATCTTAAGCAAGCATCTCTAAGGATATGTGGACCCGGGATGATTGGGCATAAATTGAAGTGATCGAAAGTGTTTGAATAGACAATAAAGGATTCACCACTCCTTGTGAGAAGATGTATACTCATGGCCTCTCATCGGATTGTTACTAAAGTCTTTGGCGAAAGCATTACATGTTTAGAGTAATGTACTCTTGGATACATGTGCAGTAACTAGAATTCGTAGTACGAGTAAATGATACTTGGGCTAGGTGCGACGTAGTCAACCTAGTGGGGACTGACACTATAGACCATGTCCTGAACCAAGTGGATATAAGATGAGTGAAGGGAATGGGGCACCATTCATTGTAGTTGCTGAAGGGTTTCAGAAATAGTTCTGGATCAACCGTTGATCTTTTCGATTAATTGGTGATCATGATGTACTACTAGGTGCCACTCATGATCATTCTATAATTAATGGTTAATTATAGACGGCCAACATAAACCGAGAACCTATTTGGTCACACGCACAACGAGCGTAATCCGAAGGATTTAAAATGAGCTTGAGAATGAGATTCTCAGACCGAGAGAAACTAGGTTTGGTTGGATCAAACATGGAACGAGCATGAAATCGTTTCCATCGCAATGGAAGCGTGGATGGGTCATGTCTTCAGAAGACATAATGGATGAATCAAATTGGTTTGGTTCTAATCCAATGGTGAAGAATAAACCAAAAGGGTTTGGTTTGTTTTAAACGAATGAACCAAAGTTAGTTTGGTTCGTTTTAACTTAAAATAGACCAAATCGGTTTGGTTTATTCTAACTTAAATAAATGAAGCGGGTAAACGGGTTTTTGGTTATGAACCAATAACCATTAGGAGAATTTGTTCTCTATAAAATAGGGCTTGAGGGTTTTGAGAAAGCCCTAACCCTAATCTTGCCGCCCTCTCTCCCTCTTCTCCTTGTGTAGCCGGTGCCCAGCCCTTGTGCCGCCGCCCAGCCCTTGTGCCACCGTCCAAGTTGTTTCCCGCATCCAAGCTCTTGCTGGCGATCCTCCGGTGATCTTCCTTGGCTCCGGCGACAAGGTGAGCATCTAGCTTTCCTTATTTGGCCGGTGCAAGTTCTCCACCAAAGCTGTCCAGTTTTCTGGACAGCTTATTTCCTTCCTGTCAGAGCATCATTTGGACGATGTTTGGAGCTCTAACAGTGGCTACCTTGCCGGGAATTCGATCTCCGGTAATCCTCATAGGTGGAGGACGAAGGATTCATCAAACGGTTGACGAATACCTCTCCGGAGAAGCGAGTTTTGGGGGCTCGGTTTTGAATCCGAATTTTGATTCAGATTGTGATCTTCTCTCGATCACATCGTCTTCGACATGAGGCTAGTAACTCGTACGAAGACAAGGCTCGTGGCTTTGTGAAGTCATCCCGATGATACTCGGCGTGGATACGGATAGAGGCGATTCTAGCGAGAGTCACTCCGGTTGATGTCTTTCCCGCTACACGTGATACGCCAGGTATACGTAGAATAATTTCCTTTTATTGCAAAATTTAAAACTATGGTTATGTCTACACATGTTGTACTATGCATGCATGTGGTGTGTGTGATGTAATAAATTATATTTATTGCTTTTTATTTCTTCCGCTGCGCACATGTTTACGAAACATGTTCGAACACACACTCGCCGCGGTGCCGGAAACCCAACAATGGTATCAGAGCCAGGTTGTGTTTCGACATAATTGTAAAATTATTTTGCGATAGTCGTAATTGTATTTATGAAAATTTTCTACTTTTGGAAAGTTGGAAGTATTTATGACAATTTTTAATTTGGAAAAGTCTAGAAGTATTTATGGAAATCTTCTACTTTTGGAAAGTTAGAAGTATTTATGGAAATTAACATTTTCCATAAATAAAATATTTGATTAGATTTGGTAATTTGTTTCCTAATTTAATCATGATTTGATTTGGGAATCAAATCTTAAATATATTTTATTTCCATAAATAGTTTTGACAATTTAGGAAATTTGTTTCCTAAATTAAATTTTACTTTCCTTAATCAACACTTTCCACAAATAAAATATGTGATTATATTTGGAAATTTATTTTCTAATTTAATCATGATTTGATTTGAAGAATCAAATCTCAAACATATTTTATTTCCATAAATAGTTATGACATATAAGAAAATTTTGTACATGCCATAATTATATGCCATGTAATTGCATTAGATGCATATCATTATGTCATGCGTGTCGTGACATGTTGATGTATGTCATGCCATGTAGATAATAATTATTTGCATGCAAAGAGGATGAGACATAAAACCCTTACTCAATATTAAATCCTACACCTTCCATTAATATGGTTAGAACCAGAGTTCTGTTTCTTGTTTGGGTTGTTGGACTCTCTCCAAGCCCGGCTCGAACCCGAACATGTTCAAACCATGAAATAGTTTAATACTAATATGGTAAGAGTCAGAGGTCAATCGTTAGCTTTGGTTGTTGGACTCTCTCCAAGCCGAGCTAATTGGTTGAATGCATTCTAACCATATTAAAACTATTTCTCGATTAATGGATTGACTTTAACCTAGAGCATCGGCTTGTTAGACTCTCTTCAAGGTCGATGTGAAGGGAGGTGAAGTTGGGTGCTATGCATATGATGCATACTTGTTAATGAGTTAACAACCCGATGTATGTGTGAACATTCAATTAGTTGATAGCACATTGTCATAGTTGCATATATGTGATATGCAATCGGTATATTTGATACCTACCATCGTAGCTATGAATGGCTTGTTGGACTCTCAACAAGGTTGTTAATATCTATGTTGGATATCAGTCCATTCGGAGATGGACCTACGATCTCCCAAAGTGATTTGGAGTTTTTGGAATTCGAAAAATGAATGGGATTTATGAATGTATATTGATGCATTTTAAATCATCTTTCTCATATACGCTCGTTTTGTATTTCTAGGTTAATCGATTGATCATGATGTCTTTGAATTTGCGCACTATTTTGGATTCAAACAAATTGACTGGGCCTAACTTCTTGGACTGGCTTAGAAACTTGAGAATTTTTCTCAAGGTGGAAAAACTCGCGTATGTCCTTGAATAGCCTCTTCCCAACCGTCCTAGGGACGATGCAACTCTAGACCAATTATTGTCCTATCAGAAACATGTGGCAGATTCTGAACTGGCGAGTTGCATCATGCTAGCCGCGATTGTACTCGAGCTGCAAAAGCAGCATGAGCATATGGATGCTAATACCATAGTCTTCCATCTTCATGAGTTGTTTGATGAGCAAGCGAGATTCGAAAGGTTCGAAGTCTTCAGGCTCCTCTTCACCTCTAAGATGCAAGAAGGTTCGTCTGTAGTGCAGTTTATGCTAAAGATGAATGGGTACATCGAGCGACTAGCCACCCTCTGGTTTATGATAGATCATGAATTAAGTATTGACTTAATTCTGCATTGTTTGCTCAAGAGTTTCTCACAATTTGTGATGAACTATCGGATGAACAAATTAGAATCCACTATTCTTGAGCTCCTCAATATGCTGAAGACTGTTGAGCCTTCTGTGAAGCATGAGGAGAAGGTGGTTCTGTTAGTTGATTCCTCGAAGAAATGTTCTAAGAGGAAGGCAAAGGAACAAAAGAAAGGGAAGAATAAGAAGGCTAAGAAGGCAGAACCAACAAAAAAGGGCACTTGCCATTATTGTGGCAAGGAAGACCATTGGCGAAGAAACTGTAAGATTTATCTTGAGTCTGTGAAGAAGAAGAAGGCATCCGATGCCCCATCCTCTTCAGGTATCTTCGTTATTGATTGTCATTCTATTTCCTTAGACACTTGGGTATTGAATACTGGGTGTGGTTCATATGTAATGACATACAGGGGCTAAGGAATAGAAGAAGACTCATCAGAGGGGAGTCAAATTTGTGAGTTGGCAATGGAGCAAAGGTTGCTACGATCGCCATCGGAACTTATTTACTGAAGATCCCTAGTGGACTAGTCTTAGAACTGGACAATTGCTATTGTGTTCCTTCTCTAATAAAGAACATTGTTTCTATTTCCTGCTTAAATAGAAATGGTTACCATTTGACATTTAGTAACAATTGTTGTTATATAACTTTGAATGATGTACTTTATGGGACTGGAACCTTGAGCAATGGTATTTATACGTTGGACGTATCTAGTAACATTTTCAATATCGAAGCAAGCAACAAGCATGCTCGAAAGGATAATCAATTAGAATCCTACATGTGACATTGTCGTCTTGGCCATGCAAGCAAGAAATGCATGTCCGAATTACACCGATATGGAATTCTGGAATCGTTTGAATTGGATTCATATGATACATGCGAATCATGCTTAAACGGCAAGATGACTAAGTTATCTTTTACAGGAAAAGGTGAACGAGTGGGAGAGTTGCTAGGTCTAATACATACTGATGTATGTGGACCTATGTCAACTCAAGCTTTGGGAGGCTATAGCTACTTCATTACCTTCTCCGATGATCACTCACGGTTTGGTTATGTGTTCTTGATGAAACACAAGTCTGAAGCCTTTGAAAGGTTCAAAGAATTCAGAAATGAAGTAGAGAAACAATATGACAAGAGTATTAAAATACTTCGATCGGATTGAGGTGGTGAATACTTAAGTCAAGAGTTTCTAGATTATCTAAGAGACAATGGTATATTGTCTCAATGGACTCCGCCATATACACCACAGCATAATAGTGTATCTGAGAGGCGTAACCGGACCTTGTTGGACATGGTCAGGTCAATGATGAATCATGCGAATCTTCCCAAGTCCTTTTGGGGCTATGCACTTCAGAAAGTTGTTTACTTATTAAAAAGAATGCCAACCAAGGTAGTCTCTACTACTCCATATGAGATATGGAATAGTAAGAAACCTCATGTATCTTACTTGAAGATATGGGGTTGTCCTGCTTATGTGAACCGGACTGTATCAGACAAATTGGATGCTAAGTCTGATAAATATCTATTTATTGGATACCCTAAGGAAACAAGGGTTACCAATTCTATCATCCTGTGGAACAAAAGGTGTTTGTTTAAAGGCATGTTGTGTTTCTAGAGAAAGAGTTTCTCTTGCAAGAAAATAGTGGGAGTGTTGTCGAGCTTGAGGTGGCTCGAGAGACTCAAATAGACATTGATGAGATACTTAGTGAAGCACAACAGCCAATAACTCATAGTGATGAGCAATTGGCTGGACCTATTGAGACACGACATCTTCATAGATCTGGTAGAACATGCAATATTCCTGAGAGATATGGATTTTTCGTAAGTGAATCGAACAACGTGTTACTCATTGATGATGAGGAGCCTACTAGTTATGAAGAAGTTCTGACAAGTTCAGAAAGGGATAAGTGGCTTGAAGCCATGAAGTCGGAAATGGATTCCATGTATGAAAACCAAGTTTGGAACTTAGTTGACCCACCTGAAGGCATAAAGCCTATAGGGTGCAAGTGGGTTTTCAAGAATAAAACTGACATGGATGGTAATGTGATTACCTATAAGGCTAGATTGTTGGCGAAAGGATATCGTCAAAAGCAAGGTGTTGATTATGACGAAACCTATTCGCCTATTGCTATGCTTAAATCCATTCGGATGCTCCTGGCCATAGCGGCTCATTATGATTATGAGATATGGCAGATGGATGTGAAGACAACTTTCCTTAATGGAAACCTGCTCAAGGAATTGTGTATATGATACAGCCTGAGGGTTTCACATTGGTTGATAAAACAAAGGTATGCAAATTACGACAGTCTATATATGGATTGAAGCAAGCATCCAGGAGATGGAATATCCATTTTGATGAGACAGTCAAAAAATTATTTTCTCACAAAATCCAGACGAACCTTGTGTGTACAAGAAAGTTAGTGGGAGTGCAATCGTGTTCCTAGTATTGTATGTCGATGACATATTACTTATAGGAAACGATGTTTCAGTCTTACAGTCAGTTAAGATTTGGTTGTCCAAGACATTCTCCATGAAAGATCTGGGAGAAGCAACCTACATCCTCGGGATTAAGATCTATAGAGATAGATCGAAATGGTTGCTTGGTCTTTCGCAATCTACATATATAGACCGAGTGCTAAAGAGGTTTAGCATGTCGAAATCCAAGAAATGTTCCTACCCATCAGGTATAGGATACACCATTCGAAGTCTATGTGTCCGCGCACAGAAGACAAGAGGATTTTCATGAGTAAGATTCCCTATGCATCCGCAATAGGATCTATCATGTATGCTATGTTATGTACGGGGCCCGATGTATCATATGCTCTGAGTGTCACGAATAGATACAAGTCTGATCCCGGAATGGATCATTGGTCGACTGTTAAGATGATCCTTAAGTACTTGAGAAGAACTAAGGATGCGTTCCTAATATATGGAGAAGGGGACATGGTGATATGTGGGTATACGAATGTCAGCTTCTAGACAGACAAGGATGATTTTAAGTCTTAGTCTGGGTATGTATTCACTTGGAATGGAGGCGCAATAAGTTGGAAAGGTTCCAAGCTTGACACTATAGTGGATTCTGCCACTAAGGAAGAATACATTGCAGCTTCGGAAGAAGCAAAGGAAGTGGTTTAGATCAAGAAGTTTATCTCAGAACTTGATGTGGTCTCATCAATGATCCAAACATGTGCTTCGTCGCTATCATTTGATCAAAGAGATCATAAGTAGGAAGGAAATACAAATCGAGAAGATTCCCACTAAAAGGAACTTAGTGGATCCTTTAACTAAGGCATTACCTCAAAGTAAGTTTGAGGGTCATGTTATAGCTTATGGTATTGGATACCGTAGCGATTGGCATTAGGCCAAGTGGGAGTTTGTTAGTAATATATGAGAGATGTCCTAAGGCAATCGCCTTATGTTTGAACCATTTATATGATAAATGAAGATTCACTATTTGAGTATACATGTTTTCATTTATTTGATTAGATCTTAAACTCATTTACTAAATGTCCACGATACGATTCACAACATAAGAGAATTTGTGATTGGATCACAACTAGTGAGTATCTCTACATGTGTAAATGTGATGTATCGGAATTATCCCTAGTCGATGAATTGATGGATTTGGACCCCATCAATTCTGTCGAGACTAGCACGAGGTATACTCCTTGGTGTATCCAAGCAACTGATTCTCACTGGCTAGAGACATTGTGATGTCTGAAGTTAATCATGGATGCTAGTTATGGTAACTAGTTCATTGGAGTGACTAGCTGTAAAACTTCATATGATTCTCTGTATATATAGATATGTCAATGAAGTTCTTACTGCAGCTTAAGTGCGATGTTCCTTTGACTTGCGGTATTCAAGTCATCTTGGTCATGAAGACTTATGCTTTGACATCTTAAGCAAGCATCTCTAAGGAGATGTGGACCCGGGATGATTGGGCATAAGTCGATGTGATCGAAGGTGTTTGAATAGCCTATAAAAGATTCACCACTCCTTGAGAGGAGATGTATACCCATAACCTCTCGTCGGATTGTTACTAAAGTCTTTGGCCAAAGCAGTACATGTTAAGAGTAAGGTACTCTTGGATACATGTGCAGTAACTAGAATTCGTAGGATGAGAAAATGATACTTGGGCTTGGTACGACATAGTCAACCTAGTGGGGACTGACACTATAGACCATGTACTGAACCAAGTGGGTATAAGATGAGTGAAGGGAACGGGGCACCATTCATTGTAGCTGTTGAAGAGTTTCAGAAATAGTTCTGGATCAACCGTTGATCTTTTCGGTTATTTAGGGATCATGATGTACTACTAGGTGCCACTCATGATCGTTCTATAATTAATGATTAATTATAGATGGCAAAAATAAATCGAGAACCTATTTGGTCACATGCACAACGAGCGTAATCCGAAGGATTTAAAACGAGCTTGAGAATGAGATTCTCAGACCGAGAGAAACTAGGTTTGGTTGGACAAAACATGGAGCGAACATGAAATCGTTTCAGTCGCAATGGAAGCGTGGATGGGCCATGTCTTACGAAGACATAATGGATGAATCAAATTGGTTTGGTTCTAATCCAATGGTGAAGAATAAACCAAAAGGGTTTGGTTTGTTTTAAACGAATGAACCAAAGTTGGTTTGGTTCATTTTAACTTAAAATAGACCAAATCGGTTTGGTTTATTTTAACTTAAATTAATGAAGCGGGTTAACGGGTTTTTGGTTATGAACCAATAACCATTAGGAGAATTTGTTCTCTATAAAATAGGGCTTAAGGGTTTTGAGAAAGCCCTAACCCTAATCTTGCCGCCCCCTCTCCCTCTTCTCCTTGTGTAGCCGACGCCCAACCCCTTGCTGCCGCCTTGCCCTTGTGCCGCCATCCAAGTTGTTGCCGGTGTCCAAGCTCCTACCGGCAATCCTCCGGCGACCCTCTGATCATTTTCCTTGGATTTGGCGACAAGGTGAGCATCTAGGTTTCCTTATTTGGCCGGCGCAAGTTCTCCACCAAAGCTGTCCAGTTTTCTGGACAGCTTGTTTCCTTCTTGTCAGAGCATCGTTTGGACGATGTTTGGAGCTCCGACAGTAGCTACCTTGCCGGGGATTCGATCTCTGGTAATCCTCATAGGTAGAGGACGAAAGATTCATCAAACGGTTAACGAATACCTCTCCGGAGAAGCAAGTTTTGGGGACTCGGTTTTGAATCCGAATTTTGATTCGGATTGTGATCTTCTCTCGATCACATCGTCTTCGACACAAGGCTAGTGACTCGTACGAAGACGAGGCTCGTGGCTTTGTGAAGTCATCCCAATAATACTCGACGTGGATATAGATAGAGGCGATTCTAGCGAGAGTCACTCCGGTTGATGCCTTTCTCGCTACACGTGATACGTCAGGTATACGTAGAATAATTTCCTTTTATTGCAAAATTTGAAACTACGGTTATATCTACACATGTTGTACAATGCATGCGTGTGGTGTGTGTGATGTAATAAATTAAATTTATTGCTTTTTATTTATTCCGCTGCGCACATGTTCGAACACACACTCGCTGCGGTGTCGGAAACCCAACAGCCACTCCGACATACACTACCCATGAGTGGTTGAGTGCCACACACTTGAGACAACTGCACGCAACCCCAATGACCACTATCAATAGTGGCCAAGTGCTACACTGTTGGTGCAGGGGCACCTAAGTCGAACCTATATTTTGATTATGGCAAAAGACACAAAGTCAAGGATATATCGTTATCTCACGAGCTGAATCGAGTGTGCAGAAAAGTGCTAAAGCTGGAGCTGAAGGCTAGCGACACCCGGAGGAAGCCGCGGTGGTCGGGCGACACTCGAGTGACTTCGGAGGGAGCCGAAGGAATCGAGTGGAAGGCCGGAAGCAAAAGTGACATGGTAAGTATCGAGGTAAGCTCGTGTGTGCGAGCGTATTTGAGGTCGTATCCTCCTTACGGGGATGGTCTTAAGCGTAGATCCAACCAAAGACATCCCATTGATGTTCTAGGTCGAGATCGGACGGTTGAAGGCCGTTGAAATAATATTTTCTTTAAGCTAACTTTGCCTTGCAGCAAGCATCGATCATTGACCCGGCTTGGAGGACTCGATCGTCGCCAATCACCGATCACGGAGGTCGAATCGATCGATGTCTCGCCATCGATCGATGATGGCCATCAGTCGACTGATGGTCAATGATCAGATTCGAGGAGTCAAGGCTTATCACCCCATTTCAAGGAGATTGGTGGTCAATTGTGATTGGCTAGGGTTCCTCTCGAAAAGGGGCTCAAAGGCTATAAAAGGAGGTCCTAACCTAGGGTTTTCTTATCAATTCTAAGCTTCCAAGAGCCTCCGCAAAGCTACAACTCTCCGACAACGAAGTGCTTCTTCTCCGACGTCTAGGTTTAATTTTCTTTTATTTTTTATACGTCGGTTTTAGATTTATATTCGTTGTTCATTTACTTTTTCGAAGCTCTTTTTCTATCATAACGAGGAGAGGGGGAGTGTCCCTCTACCTCATGTTTTTGTTCTTGTATCGATTAACTCCTACCTCCAACGATGAGGAGTTCGTTTAGTATTTTTCCCTCCGTGTGTGGTCAAGGACCACTAGGGCCTTGGAGTAGTAGCCGAAGGCTACGAACCAAGTAAAAAGAATTGTCTCTTTTATTTATTGTTTTTATTTCTGCTGCAAATTATCTATTCGACTTTCAAAGAACGATTTCGTAAAAGTTTTGTTTCGCTATTCACCCCCCCCCCCTCTAGCGAACCACATCGATCCAACATACACAACCAATGAACTGCCTTCACACCAATTACTACTACCACGAGTAACTATGGAGGCAAGATGACTGACGACCCTCTCAACCACAAGTGAGACCAAGTCTCCAGCATGCATGCAAATGGAATGAATGCACAACCACACATAGGTACATCCACAACACACTCTCTATCCCTCAGAGGGTCCTATATAACTAACCATCGACCATGCTAGGACTTCCAGTCCGTAGTGACACACCATCGACAACCCACACTACAGGTACAAATATATGATCTGTAATAGTTATACAACAAAAGGTGAGACGACACAGCCACTAACTCTACATTAAGGACACCATCCATCCCCTGAATGATTGTTCTTGATTACACGAGTCAAATCAATATCCATACTCAGCTACATACACATGGTTAAGTGTCTAAAGATCTACATACCATAGCATAGAAAATTTATAACAACGATGATCGAAATATGACAATAGCAATAGTATATCTCAAGTGCAAAGATTTAGTATCAAGCATAGAATAACATCAGTAGAGTGAAGGTACGAGATTAACAATATATAAGCTCATGCACTTAAAATAATCAACTACCTGACCAGGGTAGGAAATATTACCCACCTGATATAAAGCTCATAATAATAGTCCTCATGGTCACGGACCTGCCTCGTATCCACGTCCTGCCAATACCATCAACTATGATTAAATTCAAGCACACCACAACATACCAATTTACTACTACACCGTTTCATATTCACTCAATCTACCGAATACAAAAAAAGTGTCTCGATTACATCCCACCTAATATACTACCATTTCGTCCAATTAATTGAATATGATTTTACAACCCCTACTATCAAGTGTAACCATGATACACATCCAACTAGGTTTAAATCATTATACCTCTTAAGTACACTCCATCCACATCAATTAAACATACTAACTCACATCCACAACACATCATAGATTCATTCACAACCTCATTTATATCTAAGATTAGAGTATTACACAGCTTGATCAACAACCGACAGTTCACACAACTTTAGGGACTTGACCAACCTCAAACCACACCCTATTCGGACTCCTCAGCTTAACCTAGCTCCATTCACTCCATCACAGCCGGCAAAAACCCAAGACTATCCCCCCATTCGACATGATCCATCAACAAAACCCAGCATCAGCCAACTCCCGAAAGGAACTCCCATCCATATCGAAACACCCTGAGCCAGAGCAAAAATCAACACCACAATTGAAGAAAAACTATCAAACGAGATATACCTGAACTTGGAATCCCCTTAGTTGTATTTCCTCCCCAAACTCTGTTCGTCGGAAAAACCAAATGCCCAAACCCCGCTGCCCTTGCTATGGCAGAAATCACGATGAGAGACTCTCGATTAGAACACGGTGATGCTACTGCCGACGCCGACTCCCAGTCGCGCGCACCCTCACTATCGGCGCATCCATGGCCACCGTCGAGAGTAGACTATCGCCGCTTACAGAAGAGAAGGGAGAGTTGTCCGAGGGTTGGAGATGTGGCACGGGGAGAAGGTTGTAGGAAAGATAGGTCGCGAGGAGGAGATCGTGAGGAAAAGGACGTCACAAGGAAGAAGGCATCGCGAGGAGGAGATCGTGAGGAATTGGGTGCGGTGCTATGGAGAGGGAAACAGAGAAGATAAAAAAAACAGGAAGAAAAAAAAAGCTTGAATTGGCTTAACACAAAAATAAAACCCGAATCCCTTATATAAGCCCTAAACCTAGCTTAGGTTTAATTAATCCCTAACTATACTCGTTACTTTCAATTATCCCTATAAAAAATTCTCTAATTAAAGAATCATAACGATATTATTCTATCACCATATATTTGTGGTATTTTACAATCTTGCTTTAATTTATAAATTGCTCACTAAGATAAATTTTTCTAATATTTTTCCATCTTGCTTTAGTATAAGTTCATGTTTTGAACTAGTGTAATCTTTCTTTATTTTGGTAACTCTAGGAATATTTTTAAAAATAAAATAATAATAATTTTTCTGTAAATTTCTTTTAAAAAAATAAAAATTTGTTACACTTAGAGGGTTTAGCACCATATGCTCTCCTCTCTTTAATGGAGAGGACTTTAGCTATTTAAAGCAGCGAATGGAATGCTTCTTGAAAACCACCCTAGAAGTTTTGTTTTCAATAAGGAAAGGGTTTACTTCTTTAGTAGATGACTCGGATGAGTTGTTTGATCTGGAGAAATGGACCACGAACATTAGGAAAAGAGCTCAAGTCAATTATAAGGCCCTTGACACTTTGCAATGCGAACTAACCAAAGAAGGGCTCAATAGAGTCGGTCCCTTCGAAAAATCTAAGGAACTTTGGGATAAACTAATAGAATTAGATGAAGGCACTAATGACACTAGGATAGCTAAAAGAGACACGTTACTTAATAAATTATTTAATTATAAAATGTTAGAATATGAAAGTGCGAGTCAACTTCACACTAGGATAAAAGATATATTAAATGGACTACACCTAATAGGTCATAAAATTGAAAATAGGGACATAATTAGATACACCCTTAAGCCATTTCCTTGGAACGCCTTATAGACATCTATCGTCGATGCCTATAAAGTCTCTCAAAATCTTTCTTTAATTAGATTAAACGAATTATTTTGTGAACTCTAACTACACGAACAAGCTAACTCGAGTCAAGTCGAGAATGGTATAGCTCTAATTACAAGTTCGACTAGGAGTGAAAAAGGAAAGAAAAACAAAAGTGATTCTGAAGACAAATCAGAGCCAGAACTAAACGGAGAGGAAGAGATCATGAATATGGTTCGAAAGATGTTCAACTGGAAAAAGAAGTTCACGAAACAAGATGCCAAAAAGGTAGTTGATAACAAACTAAGATTGAGATCAGAAGTCATATGCTACGAGTGCAATGGGAAGGGTCACTACAAGTCAGAATTGTAGAATCATGTTTCTCCGAGAGAGGGGGGGGGGTGAATCTCGGAGGTTAAAAAATTTTATTTTAATTTTTTAAAACAATTACAATATTTTAAAAATTATTCTGAGTATGCAACAGAAAATAATAACACTTTATTTTACTTGGTTCACAACCCTAACTAGATTGCTAGTCCAAGGTCCGTAGCTCTTCCAAGAGCTAACGCGATGGGCAATCACTAAATGACCTCTGACTCATGATCTCTCGACTTCGGAGGGTTTCGATTTTACAAAGATTAGAGATGGATAACACACTATCCACTCTTGAATTTAAGTACACAAATGAAAAATGAATTAGCAAATACAAGAACGTATACCGACACTAAGTAGATGGTTGAAGTATGCTCAGAGTGTCAGAAGATTGCCTTGTTGTGGAAATTAGCTTTAGAGGATGAGAATGGATTTTAATAGCACTTCGATGTAGTTTAGATTTTGTACTTGGATCCAGTTGAGCACTTGTTTTATAAACTTTTTCTAGTCGACTAGAATGCTTTCCAGTCGACTCCACATCAGCCTATCGATTTGGAACTTCTAGTCTTCCAGTCGACTGAAACCTCTCCAGTTGACTCCAGATCACCTGGCTCTGCATTGGGAAATTTTCCTCTTCAGTCGACTCAAACCCTTCAGTCGACTGAAACCCTTTCCATATGCATTGCCAGATCTCCAATAAATCGCCAGCTGATCCTACCAAGTAGGTATCCAGTCAACTGACCCTATACAGTTGACTGGACTTCAGTCGACTCAAAATCATTCAATTGACTGATCCCTACAAAACAAGATTAGCCCAAAGACATAATATAAAATGTGATGGCAGTAGTAATACTGCTCGATCTCGACTACTAAGTCCTACGCAGACTTTTCGTCGAATTGACGCCTAGCTTTATCCTCCTAAAGAGAACTTGGCCCCACCTCTTCACTCAAGGCTTACCTGCCAGCTACTTGTCGAACTTATCACTCTTGACATCCGATCTGACCCACCAGGGCTTCCACCAGCTGTTCGGTCTGCCTGACCCAACTAGACTTTTTGTCGATTGTTTGGTCTCCTGACCCAACCGGTCTCCATGCCAAATGTCTGGTCCACATGAACCATCTGGACTTCATGCATGGTGTTCGTTCCTCCTGATCTATCAAGATACTTGCCTAGTATTCGGTCAACACGACCTACTAGGACTTCCTATTAAGCCTGCACACTTAACACTAATATTAGAACACAAGTAAATCCTAACTTTTAACTATGGTTAATACATCAAAACTAAGGAGTGATGCTCACTGCATCAGTAGGAATGTGCAAACCAAAAAAAGGAAGAAAGACCTAATAATGAAAAGAAGAAGAAGGCACTCAAAGCAACTTGGGAAGAATCATCATCGGAGGAGTCGGACGCTAAAGAACCCAAAAGAAGCTTCGTAGCATTCATGGCCACAGACGAGTCCAAGACTGAATCAAGCTCTAAGTCTGAGACCGAGTCTGAAAGAAGCCACGAATCTATATCTATTTTTGAAGGACTAGACGAGGTAAACTCTACTTTAGAAGATAAATTGTATAACATCATAGCATGCCTAGGTAGAAAATTAGCCAAGTCTGAAAATTGAGTCGACTCGCTTCTTAAGGAAGTCCAAGTACTTAAGTAGCAAGTCAACTCGAAGACTTCAACTTGCCAAGTTGAGGATAGAGACTCAACTCAAGTTGCAAATCTTGAGAAAGAGAACTTCATCTTGAAAATCCAAGTAGAAGACCTTACCGAATTGTTGGAAAGGTTCACCTCAGGTTTCAAGTATCTTGACATGATGCTTGGGTCTCAACGAGTCGTGTACAACAAGTCTGGACTCAGATATAAGGCTAAGTCATCCTACAAATCATACATGTCATTGCTTAGCCGAAACGCTAAGAGTCGAGTCCAAGCATGGGTCCCTGAGTCTTGCTTAGTCAACCAAGTTGGATCAAACCAATTTTGGGCCTCCAAGAGTCAAATTTACTTAGTGAATAAAACTCATACGAGTTATTACTTAGGATGAGCAAAATCTTTACTTGTTCTAGACTTAGTTAAACTCTTGCATGCTTTTTTACATTCTTAACTTTGTTTACATGCTTAATTTAGAATAGACTAGATAGGAAAAAAAAAGTTTAAACTTGAACTGTAACACCCCCCTCTCTTTTTTTCTAGTAAAGGAGGTGTTACCATCATACTTTATCTTAATTCATATAGAAGAAAGCCAAACATGACTCAAAATATTCCATAAACTCATTTTCACTATTTATAAACTAACTGTTAGTGCAGGGGCACCAGATAATCGAACCTGTGTTTTGATTATGGCAAAGACACAAAGCTAAGTTTACATCGTTATCTCACGAGCTAAATCGAGTGTGCAAAAAAGTACTAAAGCTAGAGCTGAAGGCTAGCGACACACGGAGGAAGCCACAGTGGTCGGGCGACACTCGAGTGACTTCGGAGGGAGCCGAAGGAATCGAGTGGAAGGCCGGAAGCGACAGCGACACAGTAAGAATCGAGGTAAGCTCGTGTGAGTGAGAGATGGTAATGTTGTGTCCTCTGTACGGGGATGATCGTAGGCGGCGATCCAACTAAGACTTCTTGTGGAAGGTCTAGGTTGAGATTGGACAGTTAGAAACTGTCGTATTTATCATTTTCCGAGCTAACCTCTTACTACAGGGAAATGGCGGTGTGATCGGCTCGGCCATTGGCAAGCCGATGCTCATCTCGGTGATGGGAGTCATCAGTCGACTGATGGCGACGAATCAACCCTTGCGCTAGGTCAAAATAGATAAGGTTTGACATGGCCACATCGCGATAAAAATTATACAACTTCTTAATCTGTTCCAAAAAAAAAAGGAGACATATTCAGAGGCCAAAAGCTATAAAAGGAGGGGAGGATTCCAACTCCAAATTACATCAAGTTTATTCTCAAGTGCTCCTACAATGCCAACACTCCAATGCCGTCATAACGCCGACGTGACGACAAGTTCAAATCTCCTTCGTCGACAGCAGTAGCAAGTAATTGTTTTTATTGTATTCTTTGTTTTAATCGTAACGAGGTGAGGTAGGCTTGTTGCCTCATCCTCGTACTTCCGGTTTTGTGATCGTTGTCTCCTACCTCCAACGAGGAGGAGACGTTATAGTGTTTTGCCCTCCGTACGCGGTCTAGGACCGATAGGGCCTTGGAGTAGCAACCGCTGGGTTGTGAACCAAGTAAAATAAACGTGTCTCTTTATTTTCCGCTGTGCTTACTCGTTTAATTATCTACTCGAACGAAACGAACGAAAAGATTTACGATCGCTATTCACCCCCATCTAGCGACGCTTCTAGATCCAACACTAACTAATACCAAATTTAAAACAAAAGAGTATCAACAACTCATAGCAAGATCTAAACATGGTTTCTAAACAAGTATCATAATTCAACTCTTAACGTTAAACAACGGAAGCTAAAGAAATAAATCACTACATTGTCATATTGACACAGGGATATTACACAAGTTCTTAACATATCTAAGCATCCACATTCGCTAGAGTTCTAACATGAAACATTCTTAAGTAACTCAACCTCATGCATGGACGTAGTAAAGATATGCATCTTTGACATAAAAATAACGTAAACAATAATACATAATATCAACACTAGCACCTAACATGAACACTAGCACATAACATGAACACTAGTACACTAGCAAGTTCAAAGGTCTTAACATGACATAATACTAGCAAGTTTGACATTCTTAGACACAACATAATCAAGCACATAACATGAACACTAGCACACTAGCAAATTCAAGGGTCTTAACATAACATAATACTAGCAAGTTCAGAATTGTAATCCACTATTCAGCCGCCACACACACCAAATACTTCATCCGCTGCCCCCTCTTACTCAAACCTTGCTTTACCCTTATCTACAGTATAAGGAATGCAAACTATAAGCAATGATGCTTAGTAAGTACCTCCTATTCTCACAAAACATCACATTAAGAAAACATGATATTAGAATACTTGCATGCAAACACATGCTCATACTTGCCATTAAGAAAATTCTGCATTAAACATTTAGAAACACTTGTACCTAACACAATGATTCAACTTGAAATGCATGAACTTTCTGCATTAAACATATAGAAACACTTGTACATAACACAATGGATGAACTTGAAATACACAACTTGCAATACATGATTTTGAAATATGCTTCGCTTGTAGAGACATGCGCATGAGATATACTTAAGCTTGTAAACCTTGTGCTTTGGTTAACTTTAGAAACCATATATATATATACTTTAAAATACTAATCATCCTTTTTTGGGCAGCCCGACATAGTACCAATTTGCGCGCAACCCTAATAGAATTCGGGGTTGCTAGCCACCGAACTTATTACGGCAACTTACTAAGGGCGGTCTAAGGCCCCTGGACGATCTAAGGGCCCGGTACATGCCACTTTATAGTAAAATACTTTCTTTATATATATCCTAATGATTTTGTCATTTAACAAACATTTAACATGATCATACTCCCAAAACTCATATAGGAAGCATTTCAAGACATTTAATCATGCTCTTTGTCCCCAAAACTCGTAGGGGAAGCATCTTTGCGATCTTATGTCTTGCTTCAAAAGAAATATACCTATGAAACCTATGAATCTGAACAAAATATATAATCTAAAAAAAACATGGAAAAAGAAGCTAGATAGCTTTTCAATACATTTAATCATGCTCTTTGTCCCCAAAACTCGTAGGGGAAGCATCTTTGCGATCTTTACATCTTGCTTCAAAAGAAATATACCTATAATACCTATAAATATGAACAAACATAATCTGAACATAACATATAAATCTGAACAAAACAGGATAATAGAAGCTAGATGTACAAATCGAAGGCTACTTATACTACAAGTGAGAAATACTAGCATCCTCTCTCTATCTTACTAATATACCGCTAGGGTTTTTGTGAGATGAAGACCTTCCCTTGTTCCTTAGCCTTAGGAGTGATCCTCTAGCATATACTAAGCCTTCATATCCCCTTGAAACCCCCTTGAGAACCCCAACCAAGAGCCTTAGGGTTTTAGATGGAGAGGGAGGAAGGATGAGGAATTTCGGTGGAGGAGGAAGAAGGTGGAGCTTGTTCCTCTAGCAAATACCAAGCCTTGTGAGAAAATCCCCTTGAAAAACCCTCTTGAGAATCCCAACACAAGGAGTCCTAAAGCTTGGGATGGATAGAGAGGAAGGAGAAGGAGGGTCTCGGCCAAGGGTGAGGAAGAAGGAGAATGAAGAAAGAAAAGATGAGGTTTGTTTTCTCTCTTCCTTTCTTTACTCTCGATGTTAATTGAAGGAATATGAAACAACTCTTCATCCTCTCATGGGGAGATGAAACAACCCCTGATCTTTTCATTAATATGTTTTGTATATTATTTGTATATCCTAGCCAAGAATTATCCTATGACCTAGTGGTATCAAGGCAATCTCCCAACTAGAAGGTTCATGGTTCGAATCCTAGCTATAACGAACCATATTTTATTTTATTTATTTCTGAACCTTTTTCATTTCTATTCTTTGTATATTCTTATATATCCTAGCCAAGAATTATCCTAGGGCATTGTGGTATCACGGTGATCTCACAATTAGAAGGTTCATGGTTCAAATCTTAGCTTTAACGAACCATATTTTATTATTTTTATTTTTATTTTTTTTAACCTTTTACAATCTATAAAACCACATTGAATGGCTTAGAATTTTTATGGGCGTTACAATCCTCTATACCTTATAAAAGTTTCATCCTCGAATCTTAGAACAACTCCGGATACTTTTGTTTCATGTCATCCTCACGTTCCCAAGTTGCTTCGTCAAACCTTTGATTTTGCCATATGACTTTCACTAATCATACCTCTTTGTTTCTCAATTTCTTGATTTCTCGATCTATTATCTGAATAGGTCGATTTTCATAACTCAAATCTTCTTGAACTTGTACCGTCTATGGCTCAATCACATGGTTTGCATCAGGAACATACTTTTTAAGCATTGAGACATGAAATACATTGTGAATAGCTGACATTTCTTGAGGTAGCTCTAACTCATAAGCTACTTTGCCAACTCTTTTTGTGATCCGGTAAGGTCCTACATAATGTGGACTCAGCTTGCCCTTCTTTCCAAATCTCATCACCCCCTTCATAGGAGCTACTATAAGAAATACATAATCCCCAGCTTTGAATTCAAGCGGTCTACGTTTTACATCGGCATAACTTTTTCGCCGACTCTGAGCAGTCTCTATTTTTTGGCGGATGCTCTTTATAGCTTTGGTGGTGTCATCTATAAAGTCTGTCGTGAGCCACATTTCTTTCTTCTCACCACCTTCATACCAACAAATAGGAGACCTACACTTCCTTCCATATAAAGCTTCATAGGGTGCCATTCCAATTGTAGCTTGGTAGCTGTTATTGTAAGAAAACTCTGCCAAACATAGGTATTTGCACCAGCTTCCTTTAAAATCTAAGGCACAAGATCGTAGCATATCCTCTAGAATTTGATTTACTTGTTTTGTTTGCCCATCTGTTTGAGGATAAAATGTTGTGCTGAATCGTAACTTAGTGCCGAGGGCCTTCTGAACACACTCCCAAAAGTGTGAAGTAAATCGACTATCCCTATCAGAAATGATGGTCTTAGGAAATCCATGAAATTTGATCACCTCCTTAACATACAACTGAGCTAGTTGTTCCATTGAGTACGCTATTTTTATTGCCATTAAATGAGCAGACTTTGTCAATCTATCAACAATCACCCAAATAGCATCATAACCATTAGTTGTTTTGGGTAGTCCTACTATGAAACCCATAGCTATATCTTCCCACTGTTAGGGCAATCTCTTGCCGTGATATGGTTTTGATGTGTGTGGCAAAGGGTTTAAGTTAGGTTGTTATTGTGATTTGATATGTGCGTTGAAGTCATGCAGGACTTAGTAATTCGCACGTGGAGCCTTGGCGGGTTCACCACTCATAACCTCGTGCTTGAGTCGGAGAAGGAGCATTGTAGAGGCATGCGCTTGATGTTGCCAAGGGACCGCCATACGAGATGACTTGAAGCGAAGCCAAAGAAGCAGACTTCGAAGGCAAGAGACACGAAGGAGCATTGCAGAGTAGTGCGCCTGATGCTGCCGAGGGACGTGTCCATGAACGAAGAAAGCTTCGGCGAGGGACTTCGAGTGTGATAAGAGAATGAGTGAATTGTAAGTAGCTCATTAGGTGAACTTGGCCGAATGGCTAAGTGTCAGATGAGTTTTCCCGACATCAGTCGACTGCCTACTCTGAGTTGAACGTGGTTTGACTGGTATTCGACTGAGTGGATTTTGGCAGCCATGGCGCCATATGGAGACAATTGCAAGAAGATCATCGACCGTCATTCTTGCAATGATCGGGTCAAGAGGGTTTGGACCCGAATCGCTCATAGCCGATGGCGTCGACTACGAGGAGGCGAAGGGATCGATGAATCCATCACCGATCGCTAAGGATCCGTTGGACTACAACGGTCGGGATCCGACTTGTTCGGAGGCCGTTGAAGTGGCGGCAGTCGACTGGTGTGTGCTTTTGGATGGCTAATGCTCATATTCCAAACCATCATCCAAGTTCTCTACAAGTGACAAACTCCTTCTTCTAGTTCTCTTTCACATCTATTGTAAAAGAAGGAGTGTTCTTGAGTTGTAAGGGTTACCTCCACCTAGCTTAGTGCAAAGGAGAGACCGATAGTGATTTGGTTGCGGAGTGATTCATCGAGGAGGAATCGGGGACCGTGGATTAGCGGCGTAGCCGTGAACCACGTAATGTTTCGGTGTTAGCATTGTTTGTATTCTTCATTGTTTATTTTCTTATCTTTATTAGTATTCCACTTGCGCTAACAATTGTGTAGACGAGCAAATTCCACCATCCAACGACAAAGGGCTATTCACCCCCCTCTAGCCGGCCGATCGATCCCCTACAAGTGGTATCAGAGCCAAGGAAAGCTTGTCGAGGACTAATCGCCACAACAAGAACATTCAAGAATGGCCGGCTCTAACATTCATCCGCCAAAGTTCGAGTGGGAATTCTCTTGGTGGAAAAAGAGAATGGAGGTATTTTTCGAGACCGATTTTGAAATATTATTAATTATGGAAAACAATTTCGAGATGCCTAGGAATGAAGAAGGGGAGCTATTGGAGAAATCAAGATGGAGCAAAAGACAAAGAGATGAGTACTTGGCGAATTCAAAGGCCAAGCACCACCTCTACAATGTACTCCCCCAACAAGAAGTAAATAGGATAGTAGAGTGTGCTAGCGCCAAGGAAATGTGGGAGAAACTAATAGAAATTCATGAAGGCACATCCGAGGCGAAACTAGCAAGGAGAGATGTCCTTTGCTCCCAATTATCCAACATCAAACTCGAAAAGGGAGAGAAGGTAAAATCCCTACACTCTAGATTTAAGGAAATTCTAACCGGCTTGACAAGTGTAGGTGAAAAGTTCTCCAACCGGGATATGGTAATGAAGGCCATAGATGCCTTTCCCCGGTCCTCAAGATGGAGCTCTATGGTGGACTCGTTTTACATCTCCAAGAACTTAGAAGTGAGCACCTTGGAGGAGTTCTTCTCAACAATGGAGCTCCACAAAATGAGGTTGAAGGAATAGAAGAAGAGCCAAAGTTTCAACCTTCAATAGAAGTAGCCTTGATGGCACATAAGGGGAAGAAGAAGATGGAGATCCCCTCCTCCTCCGATGAAGCATCCTCCTCTTCCTCCATGGATAGCACAGAAGAAGCCTGTATGGTAAGAAGGGTAAGGCATGATTTAAAAGGTTTTCAATTTAATAAATCTAATGATAGGAGTAGAAGACCAAGGGGGAAGATTATTTGCTACAATTGCCAAGGAGAGGGACACATAAGGGACAATTGTCCCCTCTTGAACAAGAGCAAAGAGGAGAAGAGAAAGAAGGAAGAAAAGAAGAAGAAGGGGAGAAAAAAGAAAAAGGAAAAAGAAAAGAAGGCCAAGGAAAAAAGGGAAGGCAAAGGCATTAAAAGCAAGGACTTGGGATGACCCATCCTCCTCCTCCTCATCATCATCCGAGGAAGAAAATGCTTTTGTCACAAATTTAGCATTGATGGCCTTTGACGACCTAGATTGCTCTTCCTCCGAAAATGAAGAAGTAAGCTCAAGTGAGGAGAGCTCTAGTGAAGGGGGAGCCTCATCATCCTCCTCATCCGAAGAAGAGGACATGGAAACTATGGTAACTAACCTTTCACCTAGTAAAATAGTTTCTATGATTTCTAGTCTTACTAAGGATTTATTTAGAGCAAAGAAGAAAAATAAATGCATGCTTGAGCAAATTAAGGATTTAGAAGATAAGCTAGAAAAAGCATACTTAAATGATAATGATGCATGCTCACATGATAACTATATGCCTTTGTATGTTAATGATGCATGCATAGAAGAAAATAGGGCTTTAAGGGAAAAGGTAGACCACTTGACCAAAGCTCTAGAAAAATTTACAATAGGCTTCAATACCCTTAACATGATAATT
This sequence comes from Wurfbainia villosa, assembly GCA_025175895.1. Taxonomy (NCBI): domain Eukaryota; kingdom Viridiplantae; phylum Streptophyta; class Magnoliopsida; order Zingiberales; family Zingiberaceae; genus Wurfbainia; species Wurfbainia villosa. The sequence continues at coordinate 22,950,840 of CM045997.1, read as the reverse complement.
GGGAGCCAAAGGGCAAGCTTCAACAAGAAAGGCTTAGGTTATAAAGAAAAGAAAAATGAAAAGGCCTATAAATGTCTAATTGCTAGGGGTAAAGATAAAAAGAAAGTAATAGCTAGAAAATGGATCCCTAAGGAATTTTTAGTGAACCCCATAGGCAAGAATTTATATTGGGTTCCTAAATCCATCCTTAAGGGGTAAGAAAACCCTAGGATAGTCAACCGTATGGAATTTATCTAAATCATATGTTGGTTGACTTAGGATGTCGGAACAACATTTTTGAAATAGTGTTAGGTGATGATAATGCACCTATAAATAGATAAATCATGCTTTAGGTGATATTTGCTTTATATCATGATGTAATACCTAATGCATGATCACAATTTGATGAATACATTTGTTTCATGATCATAATGTGAAATTAATTCATATACATCTTTATGATCATGTGGAATGATAGGATGATACTTAACCTTGATAGAATTGCATGAAAATAATGGTTAAGTATAGACAAATACCTTTAGGATACATCTCACACTCACCATAGGCTACCTTGATTGAAAACCTAGCATGGGTGGGATGTTAGGATGATACAAATGTCCACTAGTGCCTATGACATTTAGATGGTCATTTAAGGTATCAAAATAGAAATAATAGACCAATCATGGGGAAGGCTTATGTTTAATTCATAGACATATTGCCCAAAGATCATGGTTGGATATTTCACATGTTTTCAAAACAATTTCTTACTTTAAAATCTGTGTGTTCATGTTTTGAAACAATTCAACGCAAGACTAGGTGTTAAAATGGATAGTAACATGATCAAAAACCTAGTGGTTTTAAAAGCTTTTGGATTTTTGGCAAATCTCTGAAAATATAATGATTTTTCATGAAAATCTATTTTTCGTTGATAGATATACTTACAAGAAATATGTTCCCCAAATTTCACTATTTTTTGAATTTTCTGAAATTTATAATGCATTTCTAAATTTCGTCCAAAAAATCAGAATTGCTATTTTCTTTGTGCCAGTCGACTGCCATACTTATAGCAGTCGACTGATGGACTGTAAACGAGCACAGTAACATGATTTTATTAGGTTTTTGACTGTTTTTAATTTTTGTTTCTCTCTATACTTGATGCCATGATATATAAACTTTGTTTAATCTTTTTAATGGTGTCAAAGGGGGAGAAAACTATATGTTTAAGTAAGGGGGAATATATTTAGGGGGAGTTTCATGTATTAAGGGGGAGAGATGTTAATCATGTTATTTACATGCTTTCCTTTCTTAATATTTTATCAAATGTTTTTACCTAACTTAAACGGATTGTCACACATCAAAAAGGGGGAGATTGTTAGGGCAATCTCTTGTCGTGATATGGTTTTGATGTGTGTGGAAAAGGATTTAAGTTAGGTTGTTATTGTGATTTGATATGCGCGTTGAAGTCATGCAGGACTTAATAATTCGCACATGGAGCCTTGGCGGGTTCACCACTCATAACCTCACGCTTGAGTCGGAGAAGGAGAATTGCAGAGTCGTGCTCTTGATGCTGCCGAGGGACCGCCGGACGAGATGACTTGAAGCGAAGCCAAGGAAGCAGACTTCGAAGGCAAGAGATGCGAAGGAGTATTGCAAAGTCGTAGGCCTAATGCTGTCGAGGGACATGGCCGCGAACGAAGAGAGCTTCGCCGAGGGACTTCGAGTGAGATGAGAGAATGAGTGAATTGTAAGTAGCTCATTAGGTGAACTTGGTCGAATGGCTAAGTGTCGGATGAGTTTTCCCGACATCAGTCGACTGCCATGAAATGGCAGTCGACTGCTCTGGGTCGAACGTGGTTTGATTGGTATCCGACTGAGTGGATTTTTGCCCAGCAATCAACTGCCATATGGAGGCAGTCGACTGCCAAGACCATCAGTCGACTGCTGAAGGTAGCAGTCGACTGGTCAAGAGGGTTTGGGCCATAGAACCGCTCGTAGTCGACTACGGAGGCAGCAGTCGACTGATGGATCCATCAGTCGACTTCCAAGGGATCCGTTGGACTACAACAGTCGGGATCTGACGTGTTTGGAGGCCGTTGAAGTGGTGGCAGTTGACTGCCAAGGACGGCAGTCGACTGGTGGCGGCCAACGGGAAGAAATCAACCCTCTCTATAAAAAGAGAGGGTGTGGGCTTTTGGATGGCTAATGCTCGTATTCCAAACCATCATCCAAGTGCTCTACAAGTGACAAACTCCTTATTCTAGTTCTCTTTCACATCTATTGTAAAAGGAGTGTTCTTGAGTTGTAAGGGTTACCTCCACCTAGCTTAGTGGAAAGGAGAGACCGATAGTGATTTGGTTGCGGAGTGATTCACCGAGGACGAATCGGGGACCGTGGATTAGCGGCGTAGCCATGAATCACGTTATATTTCGGTGATAGCATTGTTTGTATTCTTCATTGTTTATTTGCTTGTTTTTATTTATATTCCGCTTGCGCTAACAATTGTGTAGATGAGCAAATTTCACCATCTAACGACAAAGGGCTATTCATCCGCCTCTAGCCGGTTGATCGATCCCCTACACCTACTTCCATTTTGGAATATAAATAGGTTGCAGAACTCCTTCAGGCCTTTGATGTTCTGCTTTGACTCTTTGACACGTCAGACAAGTGCTGACATATTTAGCCACATCCCTGTTCATACCAAACCACCAAAACTTTTCTTTCAAATCTTGATACATCTTGGTAGATCTAGGATGCATTGAATATGGGGTCCCATGAGCTTCTTCTAAAATTCTCTTTCTTAATTCTAGATCGTTGGGAATACATAAGTGTTCACCAAGATATAGTACCCCACTATTAGAGACACGAAATCCTTCATCCTTTCCTTCTTGGATCTCTGGCTTGATCATTTGGATGCTTGGATCTTCACCTTGCTTTGCTAGTATATCATCAAACAGTGTTGGCGCTATTATCAAGGTAGAAAGCTATCCAGAAATAATCTCAAACCCAAAGTTCAACATCTCTTTCTCCAATGATTGGGATAATGAAGATAAGGACATTAAGGGGGCGCATGATCTCCTACTCAGTGCGTCTGATACTTTGTTTACCTTTCCAGGATGGTAGAAGATTTCACAGTCATAATCTTTAACTAGCTCAAGTCATCTACATTGTCTCATGATTAGATCCTTCGGAGTGAAGAAATATTTCATACTTTGGTGATTTGTATAAATCTTGCACTGGACTCCATACAAATAATGTCTCCAAATTTTGAGAACGAAGACCATTGTTGCCATCTCAAGATCATGAGTGGGATAATTCTTTTCATAATCCTTGAGCTGTCTAGATGCATAGACAATGTCTTTCCCATTCTGCATAAGCACCGCTTCGAGTCCCATTTTGGATGCATCACTATACATATCAAAGCTTTCATTACTTTCGGGAAGAGTAAGAATTGGAGCACTTATGAGTCTCCTCTTCAGTTTAATGAAACTCTTCTCACAATCCTCGGTCCATTCAAACTTCCTGTTCTTTCTAGTCATAACTGTCAATGGTGAAGCTATCCTTGAGAAGTATTCTATAAATTTTCTATAGTACCCTGCTAAACCAAGGAAACTTCTGATTTCACTTGCATTCTTTGGTCGACTCTAGTTACTAACAACTTCTATCTTTGTCGGATCTACCATAACCCTATCTTTTGAAATAATGTGACCCAGGAAAGACACTCGATCAAGCCAAAATTCACACTTGGAGAACTTTGCATACAATTGTCTCTACTGAAGGGTCTGTAACACTGTATTCAAGTATTTAACATGTTCTTTTTGAGTTCTCGAGTAAATAAGGATATCATCAATGAAGATAATCACAAACTTGTCCAGGAATGCCTTAAATGCTCGATTCATTAAGTCCATAAATGTTGCTGGAGCATTTGTCACTCCGAAAGGCATGACCACAAACTCATAGTGTTCATACCTCGTTCAGAAAGTCATTTTCGGTACATCATCCTTTTTAACTTTTACCTGATGATAATCGGAACGCAAGTAAATCTTGGAGAAAACAATGGCTCCCTTCAATTGATCAAACAAATCATCAACCCTTGGCAAGGGATATCTATTTTTAATTGTCACCTTATTCAATGCTCGGTAATCTATGCCCATTCTCATAGACCCATATTTCTTATTCACAAATAATAATGGAGCTCCCCACAGTGAGTGACTAGGGTGAATGAAACCCTTATCGAGTAACTCCTATAATTGTTCCTGAAGCTCTTTCAATTTTGCCGGAGCCATACGATAAGGTGCTTTTGAGATTTGTTTGCTACCGGGAATAAGTTTAATCTCAAACTCGATTTCTCTTTTACGAGCCAACCCTGGCAACTCATCAGGGACTACTTCTAGGTAGTCACATACAACTCAGACTTCTTCAAGCTTTTGGCCTCTTTCTTGCTTTGTATCCACCACATGTGCTAGATACCCTGCGGATCCACTGACTAACATCTTTTGGGCTTTTATGGCAGATAAAAATTTCATAGTTCTTTTCTTTTGTTCTCCTATAAATTCAAACATAGACTCTGCCTTAGGTTGAAATACAACTCTTCTCTTACCACACTCAATGGAAGCACCGTACTTGCTCAGAAAGTCCATTCCCAAAATGACATCATAATCATGCATATCCAACATTCATAAAGTAAGACCACTATAAGGCTACTACTATTATTTAATTTCTATCATCGTCACCTACATATGTAAGCATGTTTAACAGAAAAACATTATTTACTGAGCAAAGAAGAAAGTAAACCATATATGTACTTTCTTACTTGGAAGCGGTAGGATTTGATGCTCGATGTGCGTGTGATGGAAGGGAGGAACTTGCTCTGATACCATATTGTAACACCCCCCTCTCTTTTTTCTAGTAAAGGAGGTGTTACCATCATACTTTATCTTAATTCATATAGAAGAAAGCCAAACATGACTCAAAATATTCCATAAACTCATTGTCACTATTTATAAACTAACTAATACTAGATTTAAAACAAAACAGTATTAACAACTCGTAACAAGATCTAACCATGGTTTCTAAACAAGTATCATAATTCAACTCTTAACGTGAAACAACGAAAGCTAAAGAAATAAATCATTACATTGGCATGTTGACACAGGGAAACAACAAGTTCTTAAAAAATCTAAGCATGCACATTCGCTAGAGTTCAAACATGAAACATTCTTAAGTAACTAAACCTCATGCATGGCGGTAGTAAAGATATGCATCTTTGACATTAAAATAACGTAAACAATAATACATAATATCAACACTAGCACCTAACATGAACACTAGCACATAACATGAACACTAGCACACTAGCAAGTTCAAAGGTCTTAACATGACATAATACTAGCAAGTTCGACATTCTTAGACACAACATAATCAAGCACATAACATGAACACTAGCACACTAGCAAGTTCAAGGGTCTTAACATAACATAATACTAGCAAGTTCAGAATCGTAATCCACTGTTCTGCCGCCACACACACCAAATACTTCATCCGATGCCCCCTCTTACTCTAACCTTGCTTTACCCTTATCTGCAGTATAAGGAATGCAAACTATAAGCAATGATGCTTAGTAAGTACCTCCTATTCTCACAAAACATCACATTAAGAAAACATGATATTAGAATACTTGCATGCAAACACATGCTCATACTTGCTATTAAGAAAATTCTGCATTAAACATTTAGAAACACTTGTACCTAACACAATGATTCAACATGAAATGCATGAACTTTCTGCATTAAACATATAGAAACACTTGTACATAACAAAATTCATGAACTTGAAATACACAATTTGTAATACATGATTTTGAAATATGCTTCGCTTGTAGAGACATGCGCATGAGATATACTTAAGCTTGTAAACCTTGTGCTTTGGTTAACTTTAGAAACCATATATATATATATATATATATATATATATATATATATATATATATATATATATATATATATATATATATATATATATATATATATATACAAAATATATATATATATATATATATATATATATATATATATATATATATATATATATATATATATATACTTTAAAATACTAATCATCCTTGTTTGGGCAGCCTGGCATAGTACCAATTTGTGCGCAACCCTAATAGATTTTGGGGTAGCTAGCCACCGAACTTATTACGGCAACTTACTAAGGGCAGTCTTGGGCCCCTGGGCAATCTAAGGGCCCGGTACATGCCACTTTAATTAAAATACTTTCTTTATATATATCCTACTGATTTTGTAATTTAACAAACATTTAACATGATCATACTCCCAAAACTCATATAGGAAGCATTTCAAGACATTTAATCATGCTATTTGTCCCCAAAACTCATAGGGGAAGCATCTTTGCGATCTTATGTCTTGCTTCAAAAAAAAATATACCTATGATACCTATAAATCTGAATAAATATAATCTGAACAAAACATGGTAAAAGAAGCTAGATCAAGACATTTAATCATGCTCTTTGTTTCCAAAAGTCATAGGGGAAGCATCTTTGTGATCTTTACATCTTGCTTCAAAAGAAATATACCTATAATACCTATAAATTTGAACAAACATAATCTGAACAGAACATATAAATCTGAACAAAATAGGATAATAGAAGCTAGATGTACAAATCGAAGGCTACTTATACTGCAAGTGAGAAATAATTACATCCTCTCGCTATCTTACTAATATACCGTTAGGGGTTTTATGAGATGAAGACCTTCCCTTTTTCCTTAGACTTAGAAGTGATCCTCTAGCATATACTAAGCCTTTGTATCCCCATGAATGTCACGCCCACCCTTTCTAGGGGTTCGGAGTGGAGGCACGACGCGATCATACATACATGCATTTCAGCGGAGGACTACATATACTTCTTACAGCGGAAGACTTTAGACTTATTTTTTTTTTTCTTCTTTTAAACATAAACATGCATCATCATTTCATAATTACTTCTTTTTAAACATAGAACATGCATCATCATTTCATAAGTACTTAGTTCAAGTTCATAAAAATCATCTTAAAGGAAAACCTGCATAAGGAAACATAACAGATCTCGTCTATCATGCCACTACCACACACACTTTGCCCCTCCTGCTGCTCCCTTTAGTTTAGCGACCCTTTACCCTTATCTGTAGTACAAGGGAACATAAACTATAATCACATAGGCTTAGTAAGATCCTGTCCTACTCACAAAAACCATACGTCAAACAATAAGCATAGAGTAGTGACATGATCATATAACACATGTAAGCATAACATTCATATAAACATACAACTACATATAAACGAACATAACATGCATATAACATACAAGAACATAAGCAAGCATAACATGCATATAACATACCAGAACATAAGCATAGCATTCATATAAACATCTAAGAATATAAGCAAACATAACATGCATATAAACATAAGCATAACATGAATATAACATCATAATGATCCAGCCATGAACTAAGGATATATGCAGGATGCTCTTTGAAAAACATATATTATAGGTATTTAAACATAATCTCAACATATTGGGCCCGACATTGTACCACATCATCATCATCATACTAGGTCCGTACTATGTCCGTCGACCTAGGTGCAACATAACATAGAGGTCCATCCTAAACCCGTACTTATGACCGTCGGCCTAGGGCATTTGGGAGCCCATCCCCTGGACCTTGTTAGAGTCCTAGTATAAGCCATGCAAAAAGTAAAATACATATCATGCTTCATATCATAACATATCATATTTCTTTTTATAAACATATCATGTTCCTTATCAAGGCATATCATGTTCCTTCTTCATAGCATATCATGTTCCTTCTTCATAACATATCATTTTTCTTTTCATAACATATCATATTCCTTCTTCATAACATATCATATTCTTTTCATACATATCAAGTTCCTTCTTTACAACATGTCATACATTCACACAATTCACATGGCAATGAGCATAACATGATCATACAATTTACATGGCAATGAGCATAACATGATCATACATTTAACATGGTAATGAGTAGAAATTTATCATGCATCCCTACTATTAACATAGACATATGGTAGTGACATAACCCAATCATGCTAAACCACTTGAGCAAGGACTCCTTAACATCATGTTAACATCAAACACATATAGGGCATGGCATAGACATCATGAACAAGCATACATGGAGTGATCTAAACTTTATGGAGCTCTACCAAAGTTTTGAACCCTAAACAACTTATATATGATCTAACTAACCACATATTAATTCTTTCACATATAAAGCATAGCATGGTAGGAACTTAGGAGTTTAGATAATTCTTGGCCGAGAGTTTCATGAATACCTAAGATCCATTTCTTAAATCTAGCTTAGCTTTCACATGTTACCTATATCTACATTCAAAACATAGCATGAAAATTTATAGATCATAGCATGGTAGACCTAAATGGGCCTTGGCTGAATGGTTCAAGGAACTTAAAGGATCAACCACTTAAATTTAGGTTAGCCAACAACATGTTATATGTTGGGTTTCCGGCACCGCGGCGTGTGTGTGTTCGATCACGTTTCGTAAACATGAACACAGCGGAAGCAATAAAAATAATAAATCTACATTTATTACAACACACACAACACACGCATGCATATTACAACAAGTGTAGACATAACCGTAAATTTAAATTTGTAATAAAAAGAAATTTATCTACGTTATACCTTTCGAATGACGTGTAGCGGGAACGACATCAACCGGAACGATCCTCGCTAGAATCGTCTCTATCCGTATCCACGCCGAGTTCCTCGGGATGACTTCTCTAAGCCACGAGCTTCATCTTCGTACGGGTTACTAGCCTCGTGTTGAAGACAACGTGATCGAGAGATGATCACGATCCGAATCAAAATTAGGATCCAAAAATGAGTCCTCAAAACTCGCTTCTCCGGAGAGGTATTCGTCAACCAATTGACGAATCCTTCGTCCTCCACCTCAGAGGATTACCGGAGATCGAATCCCCGGTATTTTAGCCGCTGTCGGAGCTCTAACCGTCGTCCAAACGACGCTCCGACGAGAGGAGAAGAAGCTGTCCAGAAAACTGGACAGCTTGGTGGAGGAGTAGGCGCCGGCCAAAACAAGGAAGCCAAGTGCTCACCTTTTCACCGAGGCCTAGGAAGATCACCGGAGGGTCGCCGGAGGATCACCGGCTGAAGCTTGGACGCCGGCAAAGAGCTGGACGGCGGCTCAAGGGTTGGGCGGCAATGGAGTTGGAGTTGACGCTAACAAGAGGAAGAGGGGTTGGGCGGCCAAGCTAGGGTTTTGGATTAGGGCTTAACAATCCCTTAAGCCCTCTATTATAGAGAACTAATTCTCTTAATGGTTATTTGATCATAACCATTAGGCCCGTTAACCCGCTCCATTAAGATAAGTTAAAATAAACCAAACCATGATGGTTTATTTTAAGTTAAAACGAACCGAACCAACCTTTGGTTCATTCGTTTAAAATAAACCAAAACCCTTTGGTTTATTCTCCTCCATTGGATTAGAACCAAACCATTTTGGTCCATCCATTATGTCTTCATAAGACACGGCCCATCCACGCTTCCATTGCGACTGAAACGATTTCATGCTCGCTCCATGTTTGGTCCAACCAAACTTAGTTTCTCTCGGTCTTAGAATCCCATTCTCAAGCTCGTTTTAAATCCTTTGGATTACGCTCATTGTGCGTGTGACCAAATAGGTTCTCGGTTTATGTTGGCCGTCTATAATTAACCATTAATTATATAACGATCATGAGTGGCACCTAGTAGTACATCATGATCCCCAATTAATCGAAAAGATCAACGGTTGATCCAGAACTATTTCTGAAATCCTTCAGTAGCTCGAATGATTCGTGCCCCATTCCCTTCACTCATCTTATACCCACTTGGTTCAGGACATGGTCTATAGTGTCAGTCCCCACTAGGCTGACTACGTCACACCTAGCCCAAGTATCATTTCCTCGCCCTACGGATTCTAGTTACTCCACATGTATCGAAGAGTACCTTACTCTAAACATGTAATGCTTTGGCCAAAGACTTTAGTAACAATCCGACGAGAGGCCATGGGTATACATCTCCTCGCAAGGAGTGGTGAATCCTTTATAGGATATTCAAACACCTTCGATCACTTCGACTTATACCCAATCATCCCGGGTCCACATCTCCTTAGAGATGTTTGCTTAAGATGTCAAAGCATAAGTCTCCATGATCAAGATGACTTGAATACCGCAAGTCAAAGGAACATCGCACTTAAGCTACAGTAAGAACTTCATTGACATATCTATATATGCAGAGAACCATATGAAGTCTTACGGCTGATCACTCCAATGAACTAGTTACCATAACTAGCATCCACGATCAACTCCGGACATCACTATGTCTCCAGCCAGTGAGAATCAGCTGCTTGGATACACCAAGGAGTATACCTCGTACTAGTCTCGACAGAATTGATGGTGTCTAAATCCATCAATTCATCGACTAGGGATAACTCCGATACATCACAATTACACATGTAGAGATACTCACTAGTTGTGATCCAATCACAAATTCTCTCATGCTGTGAATTGTATCGTGGACATTCAGTAAATGAGTTTAAGATCCAATCAAATACATAAAACATGTATACTCAAATAGTTAATCTTCATTTATCATATAAATGGTTCATTCATAAGGCGATTGCCTTAGGACATCTCTCATATATTACTAACAGACTCCCACTTGGCCTAATCTCAATCGCTACGGTATCCAATACCATAAGCTCGAACATGACCCTCAAACTTATTTTGAGGTAATGCCTTAGTCAAGGGATCCGCTAAGTTCCTTTCAGTGGGAATTTTCTCGATTTGTATTTCGTTCCTACTGATGATATCTCTGATAAGATGATAGCGGCGAAGCACATGTTTGGATCATTGATGAGACCACATCAAGTTCAAAGATGAACTTCTTGATCCAAACCGCTTCCTTTGATGCTTCCAAAGCTGCAACGTATTCTGCCTTAGTGGCAGAATCCGCTATAGTGTCAAGCTTGGAACCTTTTCAACTTATTGCGCCTCCATTCTAGGTGAATACATACCCAGACTGAGACATGGAATCATCCTTGTCTGTCTGGAGCTGGCATCTGTATACCCATGTATCACCATCTACCCTTCTCCATATATTAGGAACGCATCCTTAGTTCTTCTTAAGTACTTAAGGATCATCTTAACAGCCACCCAATGATCCATTCCTGGATCAGACTGGTATCTGCTCGTGACACTCAGAGCATACGATACATCGGGCCTCGTACATAACATAGCATACATAATAGATCCTATTGCGGATGCATAGGGAATCTTACTCATGCAAATCCTCTCGTCTTCTGTGCGCAGACACATAGACTTCGAAAGGTGTACCCCATGCCTGATGGGTAAGAAACCTTTCTTGGATTCCGACATGCTAAACCTCTTTAGCACTCGGTCTATATATGTAGACTGCGAAAGACCAAGCAACCATTTCTATCTATCTCTATAGATCTTAATCCCGAGGATGTAGGTTGCTTCTCCCAGGTCTTTCATGGAGAATGTCTTGGATAACCAAACCTTAACTGACTGTAAGATTGAAACATCGTTTACTATAAGTAATATGTCATCGACATATAATACTAGGAATACGACTGCACTCCCACTAACCTTCTTGTACACACAAGGTTCGTCTGGATTTTGTGAGAAATCAAACTTTTTGATTGTCTCATCAAAACGGATATTCCATCTCCTGGATGCTTGCTTCAATCCATAAATGGACCGTCGCAATTTGCATACCTTGGTTTTATCAACCGATGTGAAACCCTCAGGCTGTATCATATACACGTCCTCGAGCAGGTTTCCATTAAGGAAAGCTGTTTTCACATCCATCTTCCATATCTCATAATCATAATGAGCCGCTATGGCCAGGAGCATCCGAATGGATTTAAGCATAGCTACAGGCGAATAGGTTTCGTCATAATCAACACCTTGTTTTTGACGATATCCTTTCGCCACCAATCTAGCCTTATAGGTAATCACATTACCATCCATGTCGGTTTTCTTCTTGAAAACCCACTTGCACACTATAGGCTTTATCCCTTCAGGTGGGTCAACCAAGTTCCAAACTTGGTTTTCATACATGGAATCCATTTCCGACTTCATGGCACCAAGCCACTTATCCCTTTCTGAACTTGTCAGCACTTCTTCATAACTGGTAGGCTCCTCATCATCAATGAGTAACACGTCGTTCGATTCACTTACGAGAAATCCATATCTCTCAGGAATATTGCGTGTTCTACCAGATCTACGAAGATGTGGTGTTACAATAGGTCCAGCCGATGGCTCTTCACTATGAGTTGTCGGCTGTTGTGCTTCACCAGGTATCTCATCAATGTCTATTTGAGTCTCTCGAGCCTTCTCAAGCTCGACAACACTCCCACTGTTTTCATGCAAGAGAAACCCTTTCTCTAGAAACACAGCATGCCTTGAAACAAACACCTTTTTTTCCACAGGATGATAGAATTGGTAACCCCTTGTTTCCTTAGGGTATCCAATAAATAGACATTTATCAGACTTAGCATCCAATTTGTCTGATACAGTCCGCTTCACATAAGCAGGACAACCCCATATCTTCAAGTAAGATACATGAGGTTTCTTACCATTCCATATCTCATATGGAGTAGTTGAGACTACCTTGGTAGGCATTCATTTAACAAGTAAACAATTCTGAAGTGCATAGCCCCAAAAGGACTTGGGAAGAGTCGCATGATTCATCATTGACCTGACCATGTCCAACAAGGTCCGGTTACGCCTCTCAGATACACCATTATGCTGTGGTGTATAGGGCGGAGTCCATTGAGACAATATACCATTGTCTCTTAGGTAATCAAGAAACTCCTGACTCAAGTATTCACCACCTCGATCCGATCGAAGTATTTTAATACTCTTGTCATGTTGTTTCTCTACTTCATTTCTGAACTCTTTGAACCTTTCAAAGGCTTCAGACTTGTGTTTCATCAAGAACACATACCCAAACCGTGAGTGATCATCGGTGAAGGTAATGAAGTAGCTATAGCCTCCTAATGCTTGAGTTGACATAGGTCCACATACATCAGTATGTATTAGACCTAGTAACTCTCCCACTCGTTCACCTTTTCCAGTAAAAGGTAACTTAGTCATCTTGCCTTTTAAGCATGATTCACATGTATCGTATGAATCCAATTCAAACGATTCCAGAATTTCACATCGGTGTAATTCGGACATGTGTTTCTTGCTTATATAGCCAAGACGACAATGCCACATATAGGAGTCTATTTGATTATCCTTTCGAGCATGCGTGTTGCTCGCTTCGATATTGAAAATGTCACTTGATACGTCCAACGTATAAATGCCATTACTCAAGGTTCCAGTTCCATAAAGTACGCCATTCAAAGTTATATAACAACAATTGTTACTAAACGTCAAATGGAAACCATTTCTATTTAAACAGGAAATAGAAACAATGTTCTTTATTAGAGAAGGAACATAATAGCAATTGTCCAGTTCTAAGACTAGTCCACTAGGGAGCTTCAGCAAATAAGTTCCGATGGCGACCGCAGCAACCTTTGCTCCATTGCCAACTCGCAAATTTGACTCTCCCTTGACGAGTCTTCTTCTATTCCTTAGCCCATGTATGTCATTACATATATGTGAGCCACACCCAGTATCCAGTACCCAAGTGTCTAAGGAAATAGAATGACAATCAATAAAGAAGATTTCTGAAGAAGATGGGGCATCCGATGCCTTATCCTTCTTCACGGACTCAAGATAAATCTTGCAATTTCTTCGCCAATGGCCCTCCTTGCCATAATGATGGCAAGTGCCCTTTTTTAGCTGGTTCTTCCTTTTTAGCCTTTTTCATCTTCCCCTTTTGTTGTTCCTTTGACTCCCTCTTAGAACCTTTCTTCGAGGAATAAACTAACAACACCGTCCCCTACTCATGCTTCTCAGAAGGCTCCACAGTCTTCAGCATGTTGAGCAGTACCACAGATGAACCTTCTAGCATCTCATAGGTGAAGAGGAGCTTTGAGACTTCGAACCTTTCGAATCTCACTTGCTCATCAACCAACTCACAAAGATGAAGGACTACGATATGAGCATCCATATGCTCATGCTGCTTTCGTAGTTGGGTTCCATCGCGGCTAGCATGATGCAACTCATTTGTTCAGAATCACTCACATGTTTCTGATAGGCCAACAATTGGTCCAGAGTTGCATCGTCACTAGGACGGGCGGGAAGAGGCGCTTCGAGGACATATGCAAGCTTTTTCGCCTTGAGAACAATTCTCAGGTTTCTAAGCCAGTCCAGGAAGTTAGGCCCAGTCAGTTTGTTCGAATCCAAAATAGTGTGCAAATTCAAAGACGTCATGATCAATTTATTGACCTAGAAATACAAAACGAGCATATATGAGAAAATGATTTTAAAATGCATCAATATACATTTATAAATCCCATTCATTTTTCGAATATCAAAAACCCCAAAATCACTTCGGGAGATCGTAGGTCCATCTCTGAATGGGCTGATATCCATCATAGTTATGAACAACCTTGGAGAGAGTCCAACAAGCCATTCATAACTACGATGGTAGGTATCGTCTATACCGATTGCATATCACGTATATGCAACTATCACAATGTGCTATCAACTAATTGAATGTTCACACATACGTTGGGTTGTTAACACATTAACAAGTATGCATCATATCCATAGCACCCAACTTCACCTCCCTTTATATCGACCTTGGAGAGAGTCCAACAAGCCGATGCTCCAGGTTAAAGCCAACCCATTAATCGGGAAATAGTTTTAATATGGTTAGAGCACATTCAACCAATTAGCCCAGCTTGGAGAGAGTCCAACAACCAAAGCTAACGATTGACCTCTGACTCTTACCATATTAGTATTAAACTATTCCATGGTTTGAACATGTTCGGGTTCGAGCCGGGCTTAGAGAGAGTCCAACAACCCAAACAAGAAACGGAACTCTGGTTCTAACCATATTAATGGAAGGTGTAGGCTTTAATATTGTTTAAGGGTTTTTATGTCTCATCCTCTTTGCATGCAAATAACTATTATCTACATGGCATGACATACATGGCATACATCTACATGTCACGACACGCATGGCATAATGTTATGCATCTAATGCAATTACATGGCATACAATTATGTCATGTATATATTTCCTTATATGTCATAACTATTTATGGAAATAAAATATGTTTAAGATTTGATTCTCCAAATCAAATCATAATTAAATTTGGAAACAAATTTCCAAATCTAATCACATATTTTATTCATGGAATTATTTGATTAAGGAAAATCTATTTAGGAAACCAATTTCCTAAATCATTAAAACTATTTATGGAAATAAAATATTTTAAGATTTGATTTCCCAAATCAAATCATGATTAAATTAGGAAACAAATTTCCAGAATCTAATCAAATATTTTATTTATAGAAAATATCAATTTCCATAAATACTTCCAACTTTCCAAAAGTGGAAGATTTCCATAAATACTTCTAGACTTTCCAAAATTTAAAAATTTCCATAAATACTTCTAAATTTCAAAAATTAGAAAATCTCCAGAAATACATTATGACTATCGCAAAATCATTTTTACGATTATGTCGAAACACAACCTGGCTCGATACCATCAAGGTTTCCTAAGATCAAGCGCGGTGTGTGTGTTCGATCACGTTTCGTAAACATGAACACAGCGGAAGCAATAAAAATAATAAATCTACATTTATTACAACACACACAACACACGCATGCATATTACAACAAGTGTAGACATAACCGTAAATTTAAATTTGTAATAAAAAGAAATTTATCTACGTTATACCTTTCGTATGACGTGTAACGGGAACGGCATCAACCGGAACGATCCTCGCTAGAATCGTCTCTATCCGTATCCACGCCGAGTTCCTCGGGATGACTTCGCTAAGCCACGAGCTTCGTCTTCGTATGGGTTACTAGCCTCGTGTTGAAGACGACGTGATCGAGAGATGATCACGATCCGAATCCAAATTCGGATCCAAAAATGAGTCCTCAAAACTCGCTTCTCCGGAGAGGTATTCGTCAACCAATTGATGAATCCTTTGTCCTCCACCTCAGAGGATTACCGGAGATCGAATCCCCGGTATTTTAGCCGCTGTCGGAGCTCTAACCGTCATCCAAATGACGCTCCGACGAGAGGAGAAGAAGCTGTCCAGAACACTGGACAGCTTGGTGGAGGAGTAGGCGCCGGCCAAAACAAGGAAGCCAAGTGCTCACCTTTTCACCGAGGCCTAGGGAAGGAGCTGGAGGAGCTGACATGGAGTTGGGTTGGCGCCGAGCTCAACAAGGAGAGAGGAGGTTGGGCGCAACAAGCTAGGGTTTTGGATTAGGGCTTAACAATCCCTTAAGCCCTCTTTTATAGAGAACTAATTCTCTTAATGGTTATTTGATCATAACCATTAGGCCCGTTAACCCGCTCCATTAAGATAAGTTAAAATAAACCAAACCATGATGGTTTATTTTAAGTTAAAACGAACCGAACCAACTTTTGGTTCATTCGTTTAAAATAAACCAAACCCTTTGGTTTATTCTCATCCATTGGATTAGAACCAAACCATTTTGGTCCATCCATTATGTCTTCATAAGACACGGCCCATCCACGCTGTCATTGCGACTGAAACAATTTCATGCTCGCTTTATGTTTGGTCCAACCAAACATAGTTTCTCTCGGTCTGAGAATCCCATTCTCAAGCTCGTTTTAAATCCTTTGGATTACGCTCGTTGTGCGTGTGACCAAATAGGTTCTCGGTTTATGTTGGCCGTCTATAATTAACCATTAATTATAGAACGATCATGAGTGGCACCTAGTAGTACATCATGATCCCCAATTAACCGAAAAGATCAACGGTTGATCCAGAACTATTTCTGAAACCCTTCAGTAGCTCGAATGATTCGTGCCCCATTCCCTTCACTCATCTTATACCCACTTGGTTTAGTACATGGTTTATAGTGTCAGTCCCCACTAGGCTGACTATGTCACACCTAGCCCAAGTATCATTTCCTCGTCCTACGGATTCTAGTTACTCCACATGTATCGAAGAGTACCTTACTCTAAACATGTAATGCTTTGGCCAAAGACTTTAGTAACAATCCGACGAGAGGCCATGGGTATACATCTTCTCGCAAGGAGTGGTGAATCCTTTATAGGCTATTCAAACACCTTCGATCACTTCGACTTATACCCAATCATCCCGGGTCCACATATCCTTAGAGATGTTTGCTTAAGATGTCAAAGCATAAGTCTCCATGATCAAGATGACTTGAATACCGCAAGTCAAAGGAACATCACACTTAAGTTACAGTAAGAACTTCATTGACATATCTATATATGCAGAGAACCATATGAAGTCTTACGGCTGGTCACTCCAATGAACTAGTTACCATAACTAGCATCCACGATCAACTCCGGACATCACTATGTCTCCAGCCAGTGAGAATCAGCTGCTTGGATACACCAAGGAGTTTACCTCGTGCTAGTCTCGACAGAATTGATGGTGTCTAAATCCATCAATTCATCGACTAGGGATAATTCCGATACATCACAATTACACATGTAGAGATACTCACTAGTTGTGATCCAATCACAAATTCTCTCATGCTGTGAATTGTATCGTGGACATTCAGTAAATGAGTTTAAGATCCAATCAAATACATAAAACATGTATACTCAAATAGTTAATCTTCATTTATCATATAAATGGTTCATTCATAAGGCGATTGCCTTAGGACATCTCTCATATATTACTATCATTATCTTCATCTAACATCAAAACATAGCATGAACTCATCTATAGCATGACATAGAACATGTTATCTTCATCTAATCATCAAAACATGGCATGAACTCATTTAAAACCTAGCATAGAACATGTTATCTTCATCTAACATCAAAACATATCATGAACTCATCTAGAGCATGGCATAGAAAACACATTAGGGGTCAAAAGGAGCTTGGCCGAGAGTCCTAGGAGGGCTTGAAGATCAACCACTTAACCAAACCCATCTAGAAACCTATCATCATCATATTCATACAAGGTATAGCATAGATCATCATGGAGAGCACAAGTAATGGTCTTGGCCAAAAGTTTCTTTGGGTTTTTAAGATAAAACACTTAACCAAACCTATCTAGCAACCTATCATCATCATATTCCAACAAGGTATGGCATGGTTCATCATTGAAAACACAAGTAAGGGTCTTGGCTGAATGGTTCATGAAGGGATTTGCTTAAAAACATCAATCGAAACAACTTGTATGCAGGTGAGGGGATACTTACATCCTTCTCTTTGTTAATAGTTGGAAAATACCCTAAGTGATGCCAAACCTAAAGCCTTCTTCTTGCTTGGATAGATCTCAGAAAATGGAAGAGGGAGCTTAGGGTTTTCAGTGAGGAAGAAGAAGAGAAGGAGAAGATGCCAACTTTGATTTCTCATGTCTCCTCATTCCCCTATTTATTCACTTGAAGGTGTCCCTTAGCCTCCCTTACCCTTATCGATCATTTCCCATATTCCTCTAATAGTACAACCCTGCTGGGCTTCTGGTTATTGGATGCATCTTTAGGGCTTAGCTATCTACTAGAGGTTTCACGTTCAATTCCTAGGCCATGCATCCTTTTTGGCTCTATTCCTTTTATTTTTTTGTAAGAGCCCACATAAAGCACATTATAATCATGCGAAAATTCTTGTAAAATTACTAGGAATTTTACGGGCGTTACATTGAAACCCTCTTGAGAACTCCAACCAAGAGCTTGTTGGGATGTATACTTAAAGCCTAGCCTTTGTATGAACATCTTCATTTTTCAATAAGAATCACATGATCATTGTTTGCATTTTATGTGCATTTTGTCTGATACTTTACATTGTAGATAACATGGTGTATGGTGTCACACAGAATATCATGTTATCAGTTCCTTGTAGAGTATAAGTAGAGGCTCACAACCAAGATGGTTTTGGACAAACCATTGGCATGGTTGTAGTGTAATTTGGTATTGGTTTATCTTGACCATAGAATTACACTAGTACACTATGTGTATTGAGCAGGACTGATTTAGAGGTGATTCAATTTATACTGACTATATAATTGAATCGGACCTCAGATATTATGCCCGATATAATAACGGGCACATGTACTTAGTATTTATTTCTTTGATTTACTAATGGGTGATATTTATGGGATAAATCGATAGGCCAGGTAAGTTGAGAAATAATATTATTTACATGGTGTGCTGTTGATTATAGGAGGAAACCATGTCCTATGTATTAGGATGATGATGTCCCCTTGAGGAGCTCATAAGGATTATCATATAAATCCTGTAGGTGGACTTGGTCCAGCATGATGATGAAGTTGAGTGGTACTACTCATGGAGTAAGATGTTAATTAATTAATTGTCAGTAAATTAATTAATTAATTAACGAATATTTGATATCTTAAACACGGGGAGATATTTGTACAAATAATATATGGAGCCCATATTTATTTATGGGGGTTGGTGAGGTAGATCAATGATAATCCACTAGTGGAATGGATCATCATTAATGGATCGGGTTTGTGTGGTTCAGATCCATTGGGTGGCCAAGATCCAACACCTCCTCATGGTCCATATTGTAGCCTATTATAAATACTCGTGAAGCCTAGATCTATAAAAGGGGATGGAAAGGCTTGGGCGACAAATAGAATTTGGAAGTGCTAGGGTTTGGAGTTGGGTTTGGGCGGCAACAACAAGTGGAAGAGTTAGGGTTTTTGTTTTCCTCTCTTTCTAAGGTTTAACCGGTGCCTCTTCTTCATCTCTTGATGGTCAACGCCCATCTTCTTCCTCTCCTTTTGCTGGCGGCAACAAGAGAGCTCTCTTGGCCGACACACCTTTTCCCTCTCCTTGGCCGACGACAACAACCAAGCAAGGAGGTTTGGTGGTCGGTGCTAGATAGGAGAAGAAGGGAGTTTTATCTTCCTTTGTTCGGAGAGATCAAGGAAAGGAAGATACATGATCTAGGAGGATTCAAATCTTGAAAAATCGTTGCCCACACAACGTCCAAGAAGAGGATAGGTCATACAATAGAAGTTCAAGAGGTAAAAAAAAGGTAAATTCTTGTTTAGTTTTTTTTCTTGTTCTATGTAATTGGATTATAATTGTATGATCATGGACCCCGAAGATAAATGCAAAAACCGGCGATCCGTACATCATCTATTCCGTGGCTACTCGAGGAAAAGCGTTAGGTTGCTTGAACAACAAGTTTGTTCAAGTGACTACTCAAATCGAATAGCACGATCATGGATCAGTTGTTTGGGTAATCCATCTTTGTCTGGATTAATTTTTTTAATTCAGGGACGTGTGATAGGATCACCATGCACAAGCAACCGAAGCGGTGGAAAGTAATGGGTTTCCCTTCATAGCCTTTTCAGAGCCACAATTTCCTATTTTGTGTGTTTTGAATTTGGTTACTTTTATGCACTTATCATATATAATATGTTCCAGATGATAATAGGATGTGCGAAGGCTTACTTTTTGCTTGCAAGCATAGGATCCAACTATTATGGCCATATGTGGTTGTATGTGATTGTGTGTGTATAATTGTAATATTATTTGAATCCTCGGGGTTGACGAGGCTAGTATTTAATTTTTGTAATTAAGTATGATATTGTTTATCCACACTTTTATTTTTATTTATTTTCGATCTAGATTTCATGTACACTTCTTTGTGGAGTATAGGATCAATGGATATAAATTAAAATAATTTTTCTCGGCTCGGATCCCCTTCAAGAGGAAGGCTTGTACATGTCGTAGGGAGGAGCGGACGAGGTGCCAACATGACTGGAGGCATATTGGAGAACAAAACCAATAATAGTTGGAAAAATTATTATTTTTCATATTTATTGCATTTGATTTATATGCTTGTTGCGCTTGAATAGTTAAAATCCTCAATTTTAAATTACTAAGTGGGAGAGGGATATTTTTTTAATTCCCATTGCCTCCATTACAATTTGACATGTGATGCGAACAAACTTGCGCATTGGCTCTGAGCGCCTTTCTCCATATCAGATGAGTTTGTTTTGCATATCACTAGGTCAAATATGGTTATAGGAAGTTATTTAGGAGCGTGTGTACTTCCCCATCGAATGGCACATAATCTGAGATAATTGCCTTAGTATCGCGTAATGGTAAACACTTAGATTCAAATAAAAGTATCCTCCCCATCGGAGTCACTTCTTTTATTTGTAGGGCCGAAGAGGAACCAACTATTAATTTTATTTGTCAAAAAGTAAGGTTGACAGGATAATAAAATTAATGGGTAAAACCTTCTCTTACAAATGTAGAATTCGTATACGTCCACACTATCGTGGCATACGATATTCTCGGTGTTTTAAGGTGTTGGTTAATTTTAAAATTTTATTGTTTGAGGAATCAATAAAATTTTGAAATCTAATGTTTTTGATTCTTGTGATTCTTAGGTTTTTCAAAATGACTTTCAACCCACTTGCTGTGATTCTGAAAGAAAATAAACTTACTGGACCTAACTGTGTTGATTGGAAAAGGAATCTTGACATTGTCTTAACTGCTGAGGAGTATAAATATGTGTCGGGTTTTCCGAGCCGCAAAAACCGCTTTTTGCATTGCGGAGACCTCGGAAGCTCCGGCCATGGATTCGTGCGAAGATGTATTAAAACAAAACATGTATGTGTTTATATAAAAACCCTAGATCCACCTTAGATCTAGAAGGTGAGAGTGTTTCCCTCATAGCGACGCCCTTTGCTTATCCCGCTCGTCCAAAAGGTTTGCCGAAACTCGAGAGTGTCAAGTGTACACTCCTCTATCGGTATCCACACAAGCAATAGGTGGAGAAAATCAACTTAGAGTGTGCTAGCACCCCTTGGACGTTCATGGCTAGATGAGGAAGAGAGAGCTTGAGGGAAGAGAGGAGGAAGAAGATGAAGTTACACAACTTAACTTCACATCATTCATAACCCACTATAAGGGGGTTACATGCATGCATGTAACTCCAAGAGCCAATGGCTCTTGGTCTCCCTCATGAGGTGGCACCCCATGATGTGTCCATGATGATGTGGAGCATCATCATTGGACGGCCCCATGCCAAGTCACCATGACATGGCAATTGGTCAAGTCAAAATTGACCATTCATCTTCCCTCTCAAGTCAAGTCAAACTTGACCTATTATCTCCTATGGTTGATTAAATCCAACCATTTGATTCAAGTCAATTTTAATTTAATGAATCTCTATTCATTAATTTAAATTGATTTGATGAATCAAATCTAAATTAGACTCATTCAACACTTGAATCAACTTGAGTCTAACTCAATTAGTCTAATTTGGATTACTCTTAATCCAATTTGGTTCATCCCATGAACCTAATCCTCATAGTTCATCATATGAACCTAATATCCATCTAATTGCTCTTATGTGTGACCTATAGGTTCTTATAAGCGTTGGCAATGTCCTAAACCGATTTAGGAACATAAGCGATGGTATCTAGCAACACATCATTTACTACCCAAGTTACAAGAATGTTGAGCTCCAACATCACCTTTGTGACTACTAATTGTGACTCTCACAATATGTGACAATGTCCCTCTATCCTTGACATCTAGATTGACCAATTGAGGCATAGACCGTCTCATCCTCGGTACAATCTATATCTTGAACTCCAAGTAGACTCACTCTAATCAAATGAGCTCAATATCTTATATTGACTCATTTGGGCATGGCCATGCACTTCGTGGTCTCACTCTATCAAGAATAACGATGTCTCTCCCGTCATATAGGAGGGATAGATCCCATCTACATCACTCACATCCCTCCGTATAATTTGTCTCATACCCAGTAATCGCCTTTATAGTCCACCTATTTACGGGTGACGTTTGACGAAGCCAAAGTATGCAACTCCTTATGTAGGGAACCATAGTGACTTCAGGTCTAAGGACTAATAGTCATACTAATAGCCACATGAGAAAGTATATGACACTCATATAACGATCCACGATACTTTCTCATGGTGGGTCATTCAGTATACATTCTCTAATGTATACCCATGTGCCAACTTGATATCTCATATCCATGACTTGTGAGATCAAGTCATCGTGTTGACCTACATGCTAGTCTCTACGCATTAACATCGTCCCTGAATGTTAATACTTGACTAGGAATGATTAAGAGTAGTGTTCTCTATATCATCTCATTATCGATTCAACCAATCGATTGATATAGATAAGAACCAACTACTCAAGGATGTTATTATATTTAGTTATTTGGCACCGATACAAGTATATATAATAACCATGCCTTTATAAATAGGAATATGATACAATAAAGTCCCTTCTTGGAATTCTGCATGGCAAATCGTAGTAATACCGTGTTAATGTATGTACTCTAACTTAGGCCAAGCAATCTCTTAGATCTATCTCTATAGATCTTGATGCCTAGAATACAGGCTACTTCACCTAAGTTCTTCATTGAGAAGCACGTCCCCCAAGTCTTCACTGTAGGAGCATTCCCAATGAGTAGTATGTCATCCACATACAATACAAGGAAGACAACTGTGTTCCCATTAACCCTCTTGTAGACACATGGTTCATCTTCATTCTTGATGAAACCAAACTGTTTGATTGCATCATCGAATTGAAGATTTCAGCTCCGAGAAGCTTTCTTTAGCCCATAAATGGACCTTTGTAGCATGCATACATTCCTATTATTCTGTGGATATACAAAACCCTCAGGTTGTATCATGTACACATCCTCGAGTAAGTTTCCATTCAGAAATGCGGTTTTGACATCCATCTGCTAGATCTCATAATCGTGGTATGCTGCAATAGCAAGTATAATCCGAATGGACTTAAACATCGCCACTGGAGAAAAGGTTTCATCATAGTCAATACCATGAATTTGCTTGAAACCTTTAGCCACCAATCGACCCTTATAGGTATGCGTAAGTCCATCCATGTCAGTCTTTTTCCTAAAGACCCACTTACACCCAATGGGTTTGACCCCTTCAGGTGGATCAACCAAAGTCTATACTTGGTTGGTGTACATGGATTCCATCTCGGATCTCATGGCCTCTAGCCATTTCTCAGAATCTGGGCTCATCATAGCTTCCTGATAGGAGGTAGGCTCATTCTCAATGAGCATAACGTCATCTTGGTCAGACAAGAGAAATGAGTATCTCTCAGGCTGACGACGTACCCTATCAGATATGCGAAGAGGTAGGTCTACCTGAGCAGGTGGTTATTCTACAACTCTTTGTGCAACAACCTCATCACCCACAACACTTTGTGGTTCCTATTCATCCTCCATCAAGGCCTCAGTGCTATGGTCCTTATCTTGAATTTCTTCAAGATCGAAGGTACTCCCACTAGTTTTTCTAGAAACAAAATCCCTTTCTAGAAAAACTCCAGTCTTTGCCACAAACACTTTGTGCTGACTGGGAATGTAGAAGTAATATCCCTTTGTATCCCTGGGATATCCAACAAAATAGCACCTATCGGATTTGGGTCCCTATTTGTCTAAGACTTGACTTTGAACGTAAGCCTCACAACCCCAAATCTTCATGAAAGACATCTTGGGATTTCTCCCTGTCCATATCGTATATGGTGTCTTTATCACAGCTTTGGATGGTACACAGTTAAGGGTAAAGGTTGCTGTGTCTAGAGCATATCCCCAAAAGGATATAGGAAGATCTATGTGACTCATCATAGATCGTACCATATCTAATAGGGTACGATTCCTCCTTTCGGATACACCATTCCATTGTGGTGTTCCAGGAGGAGTGAGTTGGGATAGAATCCCACACTCAGCTAGATAGTCACGAAACTCATGGCTAAGGTATTCTCCACCTCGATCTGATCGAAGTATCTTAATACTCTTGGCCAGCTGGTTTTGTACTTCATTCTTGAATTCTTTAAACTTTTCAAAGGATTCTGATTTATGTGTCATAAGATACACATAACTATATCTACCGAAGTCATCAGTAAATGTAATGAAGTACCTGTAACCACCTCTAGCTACAACACTGAAAGGGCCACATACATCACTATGTATAAGTCCAAACAAGTCTGTTGCTCTTTCGCTATGTACAATAAAGGGAGTCTTGGTCATCTTGCCTAAAAGGCAAGACTCGCATGTCTCATATGATTCAAAATCAAATGAGTCTAGTAGCCCATCCTTATGGAGCTGAGATAAGCGACTCTCATTTATCTGACCTAAGCGACAATGCCAGAGATAGGTTTGGTTCAACTCATTTGACTTGAACCTTTTGGTACTTATGTTATAGATAGGGCTCTCTAAGTCTAGAAAGTAGAGTCCGTTCATTAGAGGTGCACTACAATAGAACATATCATTTAAATAAACTTAACAACATTTGTTCTTTATTATAAAAGAAAATCCTTTCTGGTCCAAACAAGAAACTGAAATGATGTTCTTAGTTAAGGCAGACACATAACAACATTCATCTAATTCTAGTACAAGCCCAGAGGGCAAAGATAGATCATAAGTTCCTACAGCAACAATAGCAACTCTTGCTCCATTGCCTACTCGTAGGTCCACCTCGCCCTTTGTTAATGCCCTGCTATTTCTCAGCGCCTGCACATTGGTACAAATGTGAGATGCACATCCGGTATCTAATACCCATGATGAAGAAATAGATAGATTGACTTCTATAACATTTATACCTGAAGTAGAAGTCTCACTTCTCTTCTTCTTAAGATCTTCCAGGTATGCCTTGAAGTTACGCTTCCAGTGTCTTGCTTCCTTGCAGTAGAAGCAAGCCCCTTCCTTGGCTACCCCTCCTTTGGGTTTATGTTCTTTGCCCTTGGCTTGGGACTTTCCCTTACCTTTAGGCTTGCCCTTGCCTTTCTTCTTCTGCACCATCAAAATGGTGTCAGATTTTCCCTTCTTAAGGTTAAGCTCAGCAGTTCTCAACATGCTGAGCATTTCAGGCAATGGCTTATCAATTTCATTCATGATATAATTTATGACAAATTAAATGAAGGCTTGTGGCAAAGATTGCAAGATCAGGTCAGTGACCAACTCTTGGCCAAGTGGGAATCCCAGCCTTTGTAGGTTTTCTACGTACCCAATCATCTTGAGTACATATTGACCTACGAGAGTCCCTTCTTGCATTTTAGACCCAAACAATGCCTTAGAGACTTCATATCTCTCATGCCTTGCTTGTCCTTGATATAGTTGATGAAGATGTCCAACCATATCTTAAGCATTCATGAACTCATGTTGCTTTTGAAGCTCAGAGTTCATGGTCGTGAGCATTAGACATGACACATCTAATGCATCATCTTGATGCTTCTTGTAAGCATCTTTGTCAGCTCGCGAGGCAGTGGCAGGAGGTGCCTCCGTAATGGGCTGCTCTAAGACGTACAACTTCCTTTCTTGGGTGAGAACAATTCTCAGGTTCCTGTACCAGTCCAGGAAATTTGCTCCATTGAGCTTGTCCTTCTCAAGGACAGAACGCAGAGAGAGAGTGTTCATGTTTGTCGACATAGTTATCTACAACATACAATGCAGAGAATTAATATCATATTCCTTTTATCATTTAATTAGGCCTTTAATCAAATGATGCTCCCACTGAATTATAGGAATTTTGTAGAAACGAGTTATGGATGTGGTCAAACCACATTACTAGATTCATACAAACTAGCTATATTTCTTGCGGGACAAGATCCACATCATACTAATGTAGGATCGAATTGAGCGCTAGAGGGGATGGTGAATAGCGCAAAATGGTTTTTCTTTTCTTTTGTTGTAAAAACGATAAGTGAGAGATAAACGCAGCGAAAAAGAGATGGACACAAGGAGTTTTACTTGGTTCACAGCCAACTGGCTGCTAATCCAAGGCCCTAATGGTCCTAGACCACGTACGGAGGGCAATCACTAAAACACTCCTCCTCGTTGGAGGTAGGAGTTACGATTACAAAACTTTTGACAAAAACACAAGGATGAGAGACAAGCCCCTCTCTCCTTTTTGATATAAAAGCTCGAAAAAAACAACTTAAATTAATCGACTAAAAATGATTACCAACACTTTAACGGTGAAGCTTCGTGTTGGCAGCACTTCGTTGTAGTGGCGTCGTCATAGAAGAGCGGCCTTGTGGAGGCATTTGAGAGCTTTGTAATAATTGTTGTATCTAAGATGTGAAGCACCCCCCTCTATTTGAAGCCTTGTCCGCCCACTTGAGATCCGGCCACCTCACCACCAATTGAGGGATAAGTTTCCACCTTGCTTTTGACCGGCCACCTCATCAAGATTTGGGGGATAAGTTGTCACCTTGCTTTTAGTTCCTTTTTCCCATTTTCAGGATACTTTAGTTATTTAATTTTATTTCAATTCGAGTTCTAATTTTAATTCGAATTCGAATTTTAATTCGAATTAGAGTAACTTCGAATTCAAACAAGGGTTAGCTCAAAGAAATATGTAGAAATATTAAATGTGATGGATTTAGATGGTTTCTAACCATCCGATCTTGACTTAGACTTTCATGGAAAGTTTTGGGTCGGATTGTCGCCTAAGATCAACTCCTAAACGAAGGATCCGACCTCACTTATGCTCGTCGGACACGAGTCTTACCTTGCACTTACTGTGTCGCAGATCTCCAACTCAAGCTTAACCTGTTTCTGCACACTCAAGTAGACTCATGAGATAACAAAATAGACTTAACCTTGTGTCTTTTCTATAATCAAAACACAGGTTCGATTTCGGTGCCTCACTGCACCAACAATCTCCCCCTTTTTGATCTATGGCAAAAACACACAAAGTAAAGGAAATTAAGTGCATGAAATAGTAAAGACATGAAGCAAAAGTAGGAGTAGTAAAAATATTTCTCATGTTCTCCCCTTAGAGGAACCCTCCCCCTTGACCGAGGGTGAGTACTTGAAAAAGACTTTTAGTTCTCCAAACACAAAAGATAACGAGTTAAGCAAATGGCATTACTTAACTTAGGCTCTTTAGAGTCAAAAATAAGTGCAAGTTAAGTAATCAAAAGTTAAGTCAAAAGGTTAATTATTCAAAAGGTTTAACTTTTGATTTCTTAACTTGGGCCTTTAAAGTTTTCAATTCCGAAGAGTTGAAAGCTAAACCTTATTCCCCCTTAACTTAGGCCAGAATCAAAGTTTTAAGTTAAGTTATCAAATTCAAAAATTTGAATTTATTGAACCTTAACTTTGGCCTTTTCTTCCCCTTTTGACATAAATAAAAAAAAAAAAGAGGGGGGGGGCGGGTTTTAAGAAAACCCTAAGTCCAAGCATGATGATTTTGAAAATAGTATGTGAAAATAATTCATCTAAATGTTCAACTCTAGTTTGACTTGATTGAAATGATATTATCAACAAGTCCTGTTAGAGTTGGTTAATATTAGTTGCATATTTATACTCCGAGGTTCATATTGATGCACTTGATCTACATCTTGGAACCTGGAGTAGGGTCCTAACATCTCACGCCGTTCTAGGTGGCTTAATAGACAAACACATTAACCCTATGTGTTGTGAGATGTGTTGGCTCCTTAAATCTATAGGATCATGATATCTAGGGGAAGTCCTAAACTAGTTCCATTTGCATAAAGAAAAAAAATAAGAAAAATAAAATTCGAAAATAAAATAACAACCACTCGTGCTCTTTCTATCGAGTTTACTACCGGCATAATTCGAATCGGAGTAGCCGATTAGTTCGAACTTCGTAGATCTAGGGTACCAAATACCAACGTTAAGTGTACCCTTAAGATATCTAAGGATACGCTTAACTAGGGTTAGGTGAGACTCCTTAGCGCAGGTTTGAAACCTGGCGCACATACTTACTGCGAATAGGATGTCGAGTCGACTTGCAGTTAAGTATAGGAGACTTCCTATCGTGCTCCTATGTTAACATTAATCGACATTGGGGTGTTTATTATCTTAGCGTCTTGCATTCCAAATCTTTTAATTAACTCCTTAGTGTATTTTTGTTGATATAGGTATATACCATCCTTAGTTTGTTTAATTTGTAGACCTAAAATGAAACTTAACTCACCTACCAAGTTCATTTCGAACTCACTTTCCATGAGTGAAACGAACTCGTTTAGTAAGGCTGAGTTAGAGGTTCCAAAAATTATATCGTCTACGTAAATTTGAGCTATGAATATTTCTTTACCTAAGGTTTTTACGAAGAGAGTTGGGTCAACTAAGCCTTGGTTAAACCCTTTTGACTTAAGATGGATTGAAAGTCTCTTGTACCAACCTCGAGGAGCTTGTTTAAGTCCATAGAGAGTTTTCTTATGTTTTAGAACATGGTCGGGTTTATCTAGATTTTCGAATCCGGGGGGTTGGCTAACATAAACTTCTTATTTAATGTATCCATTTAGGAATGCCGACTTAACATCCATTTGAAACAGCTTAAATCCTCGATGTGCGGCATAAGCTAGCAACATTCGAATGGATTCAAGTCTAGCTACTGGGGCATAGGTTTCGTCGTAATCTAAGCCTTTGACTTGACTAAACCCTTTGGTGACAAACCTAGCCTTGTTTCTAACTACTTCACCTTTATCATCAAGCTTATTTCGAAACACCCACCTTGTTCCAATTATCGTTTTGTCTTTAGGTGGTGGTACTAATTCCCACACTTCATTCCTAGTAAATTGAGCTAGCTCTTCTTGCATTGCAATAATCCAATCGGGATCAAGAAGAGCTTGTTCAATTGATTTGGGTTCTATCTTTGAAATTAAGGAAATTTGACTAAGGTTCCTATAGGATGCTCTAGTTCGAACTCCTAGATTAGGATCTCCTATCACTTGATCGATAGGGTGGTTAGTCTGAATCCTAGATTGGGTTGGGTTTGTGTCACCTAATGCTTGATCAATGGGGTGACTTGGTTGAACACTAGTTTGACTCGGATCACTTGTCACTTGGTCGACAAGAGAAGTTGGTTGATGTGGATTAGACTCGATCTCAGGGTCGGAGACGAGTTTGGTATCAGTGGGCTCAACACTTGGGGTCATTAAGGGTTTTGTAGGTTTGGGTACTTCATCGAACACTACATTAATAGTCTCTTCGACTTTAAGGGTATCGTGGTTATATACCCTATAGGCCCTACTCGTGGTTGAGTATCCTAAGAAGATTCCGATGGAGGTTTTGGATTTGAATTTCCCTAGGTGGTTCTTAGTGTTTAAGATATGTACTTTACATCCAAATACCCTAAAGTACTTGATGTTGGGTACTTTATTGTGATAAATCTCGTACGAGGTCTTAAGGTGCCTCTTTACCATAAGGATCCTATTCTAGACATAGCAAGTCGTGCTAACGGCTTCTGCCCAAAACCTATCAGGTAGGTCGTATTCGTTCAACATGGTCCTAGCGGCTTCTTGTAGAGTTCGGTTTTTCCGCTCCACTAGGCCATTTTGTTGAGGGGTCCTAGGGCAAGAGAATTCATGGTGGTATCCGTTTAGATTACAGAAGTCGGTGAACCTTTGATTTTCGAATTCACCACCATGATCGCTTCTAAGCCTTTTAACCTTAAGGTTTTTTTGATTCTCGATTAATTTGAATAGATTGATTAATTGATCTAGGGTATCATTTTTATGTTTGATGAACCTAACCCAGGTAAACCTGGAGTAGTCGTCAATTATGACTAAGCAATATTGACTTCTATTGAGTGACTTGGCTCCATGTGAGTCGAATAGATCCATATGCAGGAGCTCAAGTACACTTGAGGTTCGTTCTTAGTTAGTTAACTTGTGTTGTGCCCTAGGTTGTTTTCCTTGTTGACAAGCATTACAGATTTTATTAACCAAATTGTTAAGGTTGGGTAAGCCTCTGACTAAGCCACTCTGACTCATCTTGTGGACGAGTCTTGGGTGCGAGTGACCGAGTCATCGGTGCCACAACCATGATTCCTCTTCCTGTGTCATAAGACATTTGGCTGAGGATTTGATTAAGTTAATTGTATAAATGTTATTTGTCCTAGTTCCTTTGAGTATTGTTTTAGCAGTTTTATTTATTTTAATTACACATTCATTTTCTAAAAATATGACCTTATAGTTATTGTCACATAATTGGCTTACGCTAAGTAGGTTATATTCAAAATTCTCTACAAGTAATACATTTTTAATAACAAAATTCGAGTTAAGCTCGATATCACCTGATCCGATGATTTTGAGCTTACCATTATTCCCAAAGGCTACCGATCCTTGTCGTTTGAATCGAAGCTTCGTGAATTTGAGTTGATCCCCGGTCATGTGTCGGGAGCAACCGCTGTCCAACATCCATTGATCTTTAAGGGTATCATTTGAACCGGATGCGTATCCGTGGCTTGACTTGAAGGTAGCTTCGTAGTCCGAGTCATCCTCAGGTTCTGACTCAAGTTCAGGTTCGGTCTTCGTGTCTGACTCAATCGATTTCTCCATGAAGACGTGGTCTTCGTCTTCTTCGGATGACGCTTCTTCCCATGTCGCGTTGAGGGCCTTCTTGTGCTTAGGTGCTTGGTGGTTGATCTTGGGGCACTCGGACTTGATATGTCCAAACCTGTTACACTCATAACACCTAATATTAGAACTTTTAGGCTTACCTTGGTTGGGTCGAGTAATGGTTCTCTTTCGTCCCTTGGCTATCCTTCGAGCTAGGTTCATTAGTTCGGCAGTCAACTCCGGGTCAACTTCTTCTTCGGACTCGTCTTCCTCCTCGGTTGGTGGTGGCTTGCTTGCGATTTTCTTCTTCTTTGAACCTGCAAATAAGGCTATACCCCTCTCGGGTTCCGAGTTGGACTTCTCATGTAATTCGAAATCTGAGAATAATTCATCTATTCTAACTTTAGCTAGGTCCTTAGATACCTTGTAGGCATCGGCCATGGATGCCCACAAGGTGGTCCTAGGGAAAGAATTTAGAACATACCTGATTAGATCTCTGCGACTTTCATCCCTATTGAATGCAAAGGTTGACTATGTCCCGACGCGGCGCAATTGTGTTGCCGCCTCGTGTTCTGCATTTTTAGTGTGTACAATTTATTGAACAACAAATCGCGTTTGCAAACCTTAGCTTGATCCGATCCTTCGTAACTCGATCAACCTCGTCCCGCAGATCTCTTGCGATGATGAAGGGTCCGACTCGGTTCACTCCTCCTTGGATAGCCCGCCGCAGATTTGAGTCGCCTTTGCATTCGCCTCGACTTGTCGCTTAGTGGTAATGGACCCGATTGTAATCCAAGGATTCACCTTCTTCATTAGTAGGAAGGGTGAACCCGGTTTGGATCACAATCCACATCTCTATTTGGGTTTTAGGAAGCACTCCATCCGACCTTTCGATGGAAATCGTCACCGTTGTAAAGCGGTGGTCTGACGGATGCTAAAACCCTCGAGATGGGCCACAACACAAAGCAGTAAGAAAAAAAAAGAAAAAACACACTGACAACAAAGGTCCCAAGACTTGCGTCTTGGAAGTAGTGCGGGAAGAAGAAAAGATAAATAAATCAATCAATAGATTAACTAATTAGAAAAATAATTTTAATTCTGTAAAAAAAAAATAATTAATTAATTTCGAAAATTAATTAAAAACTATTTTGTAGAAAAAAAATCTAATGTTGAAATTAAGTAAAAAATATTGAAAAACCAAACTTATATTCTAGACAAGATTTAAAAATTAAAATAAGTTTTTAATTTATTTTTAATTGATTAAATTTTGTAAATTGATTGAAAATCTATTTTAGTGGAAATAAGATTTAATTCATTGCTAAGATTAACGAGAAAACTTTATAAAACGAAATATAAAGATTTTAGAGTTTGAAAAATTCAAGTGTTTAAAAAAAATGAAAGAATTTTTAATTCTGGGAAAAACTAATTTTAATCAGTAATAGAATTAAAAAATCGTAACTAAGAGTTTTTTTGTTTAGGATGATCTATAGAAAGATTAAAAGCGATAAAATTAAATTAAAGAAAAGTCTGAAAATTTTTTTTAGAAAAATTAAAAGAAAACACAAAAATTAACGTAGATAGAAACAAAGGAAACAAAAGAAATAAAAATTACTCAAATTGGTGGTTTCACCAAATTTGAGTGCCCCCAGCTCTGATACCAATTGTAGGATCGAAATGAGCGCTAGAGGGGGGGGTGAATAGCGCAAAATGGTTTTTCTTTTCTTTTGTTGTAAAAACGATAAGTGAGAGATAAACGCAGCGAAAAAGAGATGGACACAAGGAGTTTTACTTGGTTCACAGCCAACCGGCTGCTAATCCAAGGCCCTAATGGTCCTAGACCACGTACGGAGGGCAATCACTAAAACACTCCTCCTCGTTGGAGGTAGGAGTTACGATTACAAAACTTTCGACAAAAACACAAGGATGAGAGACAAGCCCCTCTCTCCTTTTTGATATAAAAGCTCGAAAAACACAACTTAAATTAATCGACTAAAACGATTACCGTGGTTGGCAAAGACTTCGTTGTAGTGGCGTCGTCGTAGAAGAGCGGCGTTGTGGAGGCGTTTGAGAGCTTTGTAATAATTGTTGTATCTAAGATGTGAAGCACCCCCCTCTATTTGAAGCCTTGTCCGCCCACTTGAGATCCGGCCACCTCACCACCAATTGAGGGATAAGTTTCCACCTTGCTTTTGACCGGCCACCTCATCAAGATTTGGGGGATAAGTTGCCACCTTGCTTTTAGTTCCTTTTGCCCATTTTCAGGATACTTTAGTTATTTAATTTTATTTCAATTCGAGTTCTAATTTTAATTCGAATTCGAATAAATTCGAATTCCAATTTTAATTCAAATTAGAGTAACTTCGAATTCAAACAAGGGTTAGCTCAAAGCAATATGTAGAAATATTAAATGTGATGGATTTAGATGGTTTCTAACCATCCGATCTCGACTTAGACTTTCATGGAAAGTTTTGGGTCAGATTGTCGCCTAAGATCAACTCCTAAACGGAGGATCTGACCTCACTTACGCTCGTCAGACACGAGTCTTACCTTGCACTTACTGTGTCGCAGATCTCCAACTCAAGCTTAACCTATTTCTGTACACTCAAGTAGACTCATGAGATAACAAAATAGACTTAACCTTGTGTCTTTGCTATAATCAAAACACAGGTTCGATTTCGGTGCCTCACTGCACCAACAACTAAGCCTTGAGTTAGCTTTGGCTAAATCGCCCAAGACTTAGTACGATCGGTGGGTAACACATTACCGATTACATCTCTATGCAACTCTTGTTTATAGGATCAAGACCCACATTTACAAAAGACCTTGAGTTAGCTTTGGCTAAATTGCCCAATATTTAGTGTAAATGCGATCTTACCCTATCTTTCCAACGATTGGAATATGCCTATAGTTCTACTCGATCCAATTGAGTTAACTAGTTTTGCTCAATCTAATTGAGCTTACTCTAACCCAAGCGTGATAGGCAGGACTAAGATTGTCCCTCCGCACCCTACCAAAATAATATGCGTTGCTCTGCTTTGGCAGATTCAACAACAACAAATGATCGAGGTAGTGATGGGTATCAAGGCTCGGTAGGCATTTCCGAGTTGATTCGATTATGATCTAATCTAATCGTAATGTGTATCTTATACGCATTTAGGCCTTTATTATCCTATATTAGCATGCATCACATACATACAATCATTATTCTAGCATGCATCATATACATACAAGAAAATTATCCTAGCATGCATCATATACATACAAGCATTATTCTACTAGCATGCATCACATACATACAAGAAAAATCAAATAAATAAATATATATATATATTAATATATATATATATAATTAAATGTGATGTATTCATGGCCCT
This sequence comes from Wurfbainia villosa, assembly GCA_025175895.1. Taxonomy (NCBI): domain Eukaryota; kingdom Viridiplantae; phylum Streptophyta; class Magnoliopsida; order Zingiberales; family Zingiberaceae; genus Wurfbainia; species Wurfbainia villosa. The sequence continues at coordinate 22,915,943 of CM045997.1, read as the reverse complement.
ACTACGTTCTTCTCAAGCCAATGAGAAGATCGGACGGTCAACCTAAGTCTAGCGGCTTCTCCAAGCGCTTCCTTTGACCGCCATGTGTCGTCGTCACCCTTCTCGTAACCTCGTCTTCAAGTGGACTTTCCACCTCTCCATTTTGTACATTACAAATATGAAACTCGAGTTACATTCGAGTCTAAAACTATTTACATCTAGAATATCAAAAGAAGAGGTACGACGCGCAGGTCACATACACTATACAACATGCACAACCACAAAACGGCACGCAGGCCGTATTATGAATTACAACACATCACATCCAAACATATTGGGGTTATTGGGCCATGACAATCATAGAATTATACATAATTCTAAATTATGTATTTTTATAGAAAATTTCTATAATTTTTCCTATTTTTTTTTCAATTTTATGAGTCACCTCCTCGTAACGGTCCTGCTAAGCGATTTCCAGGTGCGATCGTGGGACAAGGCCCCTTTTGGGGATAGGGGCAGTGCCCCTACTCGCAAAATAAACTTTGCGAGTGTCCCTACAATGATCTTACAACGACTTAAGTCGCTGTCCCAAAAACCTAAAGCGAGAACTCACCGTTACGGAGAGTTTTTCTACACTCGTTGAAGCCTACAAGTGTCCCAACACTCGTTGGTTCGATTCTTCGAGAAAAATACCCAAAAATTATATAAAAATAGGAAATTTACAGAAACATATAAATCTGTAATGTTTATATCTAATACAAAAATTACAAAAAATGAAACACATACATGCTTCGCACGTGACTATGATACCACTGTTGGGTTTTCCGAGCCTCAAAAACCTCGGAAGCCCTGGCCACGGATCCGTGCGAAGATGTTTTAAAACAAAACATGTATGTGTTTATATAAAAACCCTAGATCTACCTTAGATCTAGAAGGTGAGAGTGTTACCCTCGTAGCGACACCCTTCGCTTATCCCGCTCGTCCAAAAGGTTCGCCGGAACTCGAGAGTGTCAAGTGTACACTCCTCTATCGGTGTCCACACAAGCAATAGGTAGAGAAAAGAATCCTAGAGTATGCTAGCACCCCTTGGACGTTCATGGCTAGATGACGAAGAGAGAGCTTGAGGGAATAGAGGAGGAAGAAGATGAAGTTACACAACTTAACTTCACATCATCCATAACCCACTATAAGGGGTTTACATGAATGCATGTAACTCCAAGAGCCAATGGCTCTTGGTCTCCCTCATGAGGTGGCACCCCATGATGTGTCCATGATGATGTGGAGCATCATCATTGGCCGGCCCCATGCCAAGTCACCATGACAAGGCAATTGGTCAAGTCAAAATTGACCATCCATCTTCCCTCTCAAGTCAAGTCAAACTTGACCTATTATCTCCTATGGTTGATCAAATCCAACCATTTGATTCAAGTCAATTTTAATTTAATGAATCTCTATTCATTAATTTAAATTGATTTGATGAATCAAATCTAAATTAGACTCATTCAACACTTGAATCAACTTGAGTCTAACTCAATTAGTCTAATTTGGATTACTCTTAATCCAATTTGGTTCATCCCATGAACCTAATCCTCATGGTTCATCATATGAACCTAATCTCCATCTAATTGCCCTTATGTGGGTGACCCTATAGGTTCTTGTAACGTTGGCAATGTCCCTAAACCGATTTAGGAACATAAGCAATGAGCGGTATCTAACAACACATCATTGCTACCCAAGTTACAAGAATGTTGAACTCCAACATCACCTTTGAGACTACTAATTGTGACTCTCACAATATGTGACAATGTCCCTCTATCCTTGACATCTAGATTGACCAATTGAGGCATATACCGTGTCATCCTCGGTACAATCTATATCTTGAACTCCAAGTAGACTCACTCTAATTAAATGAGCTCAATATCTTATATTGACTCATTTGGGCATGGCCATGCACTTCGTGGTCTCACTCTATCAAGAATAACGATGTCTCTCCCGTCATATAGGAGGGAGGGATCCCATCTACATCACTCACATCCCTCCGCATAATTTGTCACATACCCAGTAATCGCCTTTATAGTCCACCCATTTACGGGTGACATTTGACGAAGCCAAAGTATGCAACTCCTTATGTAGGGAACCATAGTGACTTCAGGTCTAAGGACTAATAGTCATACTAATAGCCACATGAGAAAGTATATGACACTTATATAATGATCCACGATACTTTCTCATGGTGGGTCATTCAATATACATTCTCTAATGTATACCCATGTGTCAGCTTGATATCTCATATCAATGACTTGTGAGATCAAGTCATCGTGTTGACCTACATGCTAGTCTCTACGCATTAACATTGTCCCTGAATGTTAATACTTGACTAAGAATGATTAAGAGTAGTTTTCTCTATATCATCTCATTATCGATTCAACCAATCATTGATATAGATAAGAACCAACTACTCAAGGACGTTATTATATTTAGTTATTTGCCACCAATACAAGTAAATATAATAACCATGCCTTTATAAATAGGAATATGATACAATAAAGTCCATACAACAATCATCACATGATTGCCTCTAGGGCTTTCACTAACAATATGTACTCTTCGAAGAGTGTCCTCCTAAGCCTAGGGATGATTCTGGTGAAAAGGAGAAAAAGAGTTATAGGAAGTGGATCAAGGCTGATGAGATGGCGCGATGTTACATTTTGGCTTCCATGTCAAATGTATTGCAACATCAGCATCAAGCCATGAATACTGCCTATGACATGATGCTCAATCACACGGAACTTTTCGGACACCAGAATTGGGCTGCTAGGCAGGAAGCTATGAGGAACTTGATGACGACAACCATGGTTGAGGGAACACCCGTGAGGGATCATGTTCTCAAGATGATGGCTCATTTGAATGAGCTGGATGTCCTTGGAGCTGAGATCGATGGGGAAACCCAGGTCGATATCATTCTCTAATATCTAACTAGGAGTTTTGAGCAGTTTCTCCTCAACTACAACATTAATAAGAGGTTGTATTCGTTGGTGGAGCTTCTGACAGAACTCCAGGTGGCAGAGGGGCTTTTTCATCAGAGTTCTCAGGCTTTGGTTGCTCAGAAGGTTTCTACTTCTAAGCTGAAAGGCAAGAAGAAGAAGAAACAAGGTGCAACAAAGGTGGCAGGAGGATCTTAGGGAGGAATGAAGAAGGCGAAAGGCAAGTGCTTCATTTTCAAGCAGACTGGACATTGAAAGGCGAACTGTCCCAACCGTAAACAAAATAAAGGTATATCTTTTGGTCTAGTCATTGAAACATGTTTAGCGGGCTTATCTACCAATACCTGGTGTGTAGATACGGGAGCCACTGATCATGTTTGCAACTCTTTACAGGGGTTCCAGGAAACCAGATGACTAGTTGAGGGGTAGATTACCATCTACATGGGCAATGCTACGAAGGTGGCGGCTATTGCAGTGAGAGATGTTTATTTATCTTTTGATAGGAATAAAACTTTGGTTATGAGAAATTGCCTTTATGTACCTTCATTTAGAAAGAATTTAATTTTAGTTTCTAAATTGTTTTTGGATGGATATTCTATTTCTTTTAATGACAGAGTTGTTATAAAAAGTAATATGGAGATTATCTGTTCTGGTGCATTGGTAGGAAATTTATACACTCTTGAACCAAAAGCTCCCACAATGTAAATAAAAATAAATAACTCGTCTTCTAAATCTAATAAGAGAAAAGAACCTTCAAAAATGAACCAAACGTATCTTTGGGATATAAGGTTAGGTCATATTAACCGGAGTAGAATTCAAAGGTTGATAGTTGATGGACCTTTGGGTGCATTAGTGGTGGAAGATTTCCCAACCTACGAATCTTGCTTAGAAAGTAAAATGACCAAGAGGCCTTTCAAGGCCAAGGGGTATAGAGCCAAAGATGTGTTGGAATTGGTTCATTAAGATTTTTGTGGTCCTATGCCTATCCAGGCTAGAAGTGGTTTTGAATATTTCATCTCTTTTATAGACGATTATTCAAGATATGGATACATTTACTTGATGCGCCGCAAGTCTGAATGCATTGACAGGTTCAAAGAATTTAAGGCTGATGTGGAGAAACATCAAGGTAAAAGTATCAAGACACTACGATCTAATCGTGGTAGTGAGTACCTCTTGAGAGAGTTTAGGAGTTACTTATCAGAGATTGGGATTCAATCCCAACTTTCTGCACCTGGTACACCCCAGGAGAATGGTGTGGCGGAGGGAAGGAATAGGACTCTTATGGAGATGGTTAGATTGATGATGAGTTATTATGAGTTACCAGATTCGTTCTGGTGTATATTGGGGATACGACAGTGTATATTCTGAACATGGTACCATCTAAATCAGTATCTTCTACTCCCACAGAATTGTGGATTGGGCGAAAGCCTAGTCTGAGACATATTCAGAGTTGGGGGAGTCCAACACATGTGCTGAAGGGAGATTCTGGTAAGTTGGAACCTCGTACAGAAGTGTGCTTGTTCGTAGGCTATCCTAGAGGAACAAAAGGTGGTTTGTTTTATAGTCCTAGAGATCAGAGGGTGATCGTTAGCATGAATGCCCAATTTTTAGAGGAAGACTATGTGATGAACCACAAGCCCATGAGCAAGATTGTTCTAGAGGAGTTAAGAGGGGAAGTCTCTACTTCAGTACCAATGATACAAGAGGATATACCACAAGTGACTACACCACGTGTCACAGAGGATACACAGGTGATACCTCGTCGTAGTGGGAGGGTTGTTAGACAACATGAGAGATTTATGTTCTTGGGAGAATCTTCTGATTTGGTCCCTGGTGAACATGAATCTGATCCTTTGACATATGACGAGGTAATCCAAGATAAAGATGTGATATCTTAGCAAAGGGAAATGAATTCTGAGATAGAATCTATAGATTCAAATTAGGTCTGGTAGCTAGTAAACCACTCAATGGTGTAAAAGCCATTGGATGCAAGTGGATCTACAAAAGAAAGAGAGGAACAGACGGGAAGGTTGAGACCTTCAAAGCAAGGCTTATTGCGAAAGGGTATACTCAGAAAGAGGATATCGATTATGAGGAGACCTTTTTGCCGGTAGCCATGTTTAAGTCAATCCGGATTCTCTTGTATATAGCTGCTCATATGGATTATGAGGTTTGGCAGATGGATGTCAAGACAACTTTCCTTAATGGAAGTCTTGAAGAAAACATCTATATGGAGCAACCAGACAGAGGGATTCATTGCAAAGAGCAAAGAGCATCTTGTGTGCAAACTTAATCGGTCCATCTATGGATTGAAGCAAGCTTCAAGATCTTGGGACATCGTCTTTGATGAGGTAATCCAGTCATATGGATTTAATCAAAGTTCGGATGAGTCTTGTGTATACAAGAGATGTGACAAAAACGTAGTGGTATTTCTTGTACTATACGTAGATGACATTTTGCTCATTGGCAATAATGTCAAAGTGTTATCAGACATAAGGGTATGGTTGTCCAAATAATTTGATATGAATGACTTGGGAGAAGTGGGACACATCCTTGTGATCAAGGTTATAAGGGATCACAAGAAAAAAATGTTGTGCTTATCTCCAGCTTCATACATAGACACTATTTTACCTCATTTTAGCATGCATAACTACAAGAAAGGGTTTCTACCTTTTCGGCATGGAGTACCTTTATCTAAAGAGATGTGTCCTAGAACATCAAAGGAGATAGAGAAGATGAAGGTGGTTCCTTATTCTTCGGCGGTAGGAAGCCTCATGTATGCTATGTTATGTACGAGGCCGGATATCTGCTTTGCCGTGGGCATGGTTAGCAGATATCAGAGTAATCCAAGACAGGGACATTGGACTACCGTAAAACATATATTGAAGTACCTGAGAAGGACTAGGGATTATATGTTGGTATACCAGGCAAATCAATTACTCCCTATGGGTTACACAGATTCTAACTTCCAATCAGATAGGGATAATAGTAAATCTACTCAGATTTTGTGTTTACCTTGGAAGGTGGAGCCATTATATAGAGGAGTGTCAAGCAAAAATGCGTGGCGGACTCTACCATGAAAGCTGAGTATGTGGCAGCCTCTGAGGCAGCCAAAGAAGTTGTATGGCTCAGGAACTTTTTGATGGACTTGGATGTGATTCCTGGTTCGCCCGGAACTATCATAATTTATTGTGATAATAGTGATGCAGTTGCAAACTCGAAGGAACCACGAGCCAATAAGGCAAGTAAACACATAGAGCGCAAATACCACCTGATACGAGAGACCGTAAAGCGAGGAGAAGTTGTTGTTGCCAAGATTGCATCAGAGGATAACCTGGCAGATCCTTTCACTAAGGCCCTTCCAGTAAGAGCTTTTGATAGGCTTGTGGAGGGAATGAGAATCAGATGTATGGCAGTTTGATGACAGCATAGTCTTTTAGAATAAGTGGGAGATTGTTGGGATGTATACTGAAAGCCTGGCCTTTTTATGAACATCTTCATTTTAAAATAAGAATCACATGATCATTGTTTTCATTTTATGTGCATATTGTCTGATACTTTACATTGTAGATAACATGGTGTGTGGTGTCACATAGAAGATCATGTTATCAGTTCCTTGTAGAGTATAAGTAGAGGCTCACAACCAATATGGTTTTGGACAAACCATTGGCATGGTTGTAGTGTAATTTTGTATTGGTATATCTTGACCATAGAATTACACTAGTGCACTTTGTGTGTATTGAGCAGGACCGATTTAGAGGTGATTTAATTTATACTGAGTATATAATTGAATCGAACCTCAGATATTATGGTGTACATGCTCTTAATCCTGATATAATAACGGGCACATATACTTAGTATTTATTTCTTTTATTTACCAATGGGCGAGATTTATGGGTTAAATCGATAGGACCGGTAAGTTGGGAAATAATATTATTTACATTGTGTTATGTTGATTATAGGAGGAAACCGTGTCCTATGTTTTAGGATGATGATGTCCCCTAGAGGAGCTCATAAGGATCATCATGTAAATCGTGCAAGTGGACTTGGTCCAGCATGATGATGAGGTTGAGTGGTACTACTCATGGAGTTAGATGTTAATTAATTAATTGTTAGTAAAATAATTATTTAACATACATTCAATATCTTAAACACGGGGAGATATTTGTACAAATAATATATGGATCCCATATTTATTTATGGGGGTTGGTGAGGTAGATCAATAATAATCCTCTAGTGGAATGCATCATCATTAATGGATCGGGTTTGTGTGGTTCAAATCCATTGGGTGGCCATATCCGACTCCTCCTCATGCTCCCTATTGTAGCCTATTATAAATACCTCATGAAGCCTAGATCTTTAAAAGGGGATGGAAAGGCTTGGGCAGCAAGTAGAATTTGGAAGTGCTAGGGTTTGGAGTTGCCTTTAGGCGGCGACAACAAGTGGAAGAGTTAGGGTTTTTGTTTTCCTCTCTTCCTAAGGTTTAGTCGGTGCCTCTTCTTCATCTCTTGAAGGCCGGCACTCCTTCCTTCAACCCTTGGCTGGTGCCCATCTTCTTCCTCTCCTTTGGCGGGCAGCAACAAGAGAGCTCTCTTGGTCGGCACACCTTTTTCCTCTCCTTGGCCAGCGACAACAACCAAGCAAGGAGGCTTGGTGGTCGGCGCTTGATAGTAAAAGAAGGAAGTTTGTATCTTCCTTTGTTCGGAGAGAGCAAGGAAAGGAAGATACGTGATCTAGGAGGCTTCAATTCTTGGAAGATCGTTGCCCACACAACGTCCATGAAGAGGATAGGTCATATAATAGAAGATCAAGAGGTAAACAAGAGGTATAATTCTTGTTTAGTTTTCTTTCTTGTTCTATGTAATTGGATTATAATTGTATGATCATGGACCCCGAAGATAAATGCAAAAATCGACGATCCGTACATCATCTATTCCGCGACTAATCGAGGAAAAGAGTTAGGTTGCTTGAACAACAAGTTTGTTCAAGCGACAACTCAAATCGAATAGCATGATGATGGATCAGTTGCTTGGGTAATCCATCTTCGTCTAGATAATTTTTTTTTAATCCGGGGATGTGTGATAGGATCACCATGCACAAGCGACCAAAGCGGTGGGAAGCAATGGTTTTCCCATCAGAGCCTTAGAGTTTCGGATGGAGAGGGAGGAAAGATGCGGAATTTCAGTGGAGGAGGAAGAAGGTGGAGCTTGATCCTCTATCAAATACCAAGCCTTGTGAGAAAATCCCCTTGAAAAACCCTCTTGAGAATCCCAACCCAAGGAGTCCTAAATCTTGGGATGGAGAGGGAGGAAGGAGAAGGAGGGTCTCGACCAAGGGTGAGGAAGAAGGAGAATGAAGAAGGAAAAGATGAGGTTTGTTTTCTCTCTTCCTTTCTTTACTCTCCACGTTAATTGAAGGAAGATGAAACAACTCTTCATCCTCTCATGGGGAGATGAAACAACCCCTCATCTTCTCATTTATATGTTTTGTATATTCTTTGTATATCCTAGCCAAGAATTATCCTATGACCTAGTGGTATCATGGCATTCTCCCAACTAGAAGGTTCATGGTTTGAATCTTAGCTATAATGAACCATATTTTATTTTTTTTTATTTCTGAACCTTTTTCATTTCTATTCTTTGTATATTCTTATATATCCTAGCCAAGAATTATCCTAGGGCATGGTGGTATCACGGTGATCTCACAATTTGAAGGTTCATGGTTTGAATCTTAGCTATAACGAACCATATTTTATTATTATTTTTTATTATTTCTGAACCTTTTACAATCTATATAACCACTTTGAATGGCTTAGAATTTTTACGTGCGTTACATGAACAACCTAGTACTAAGATGAAGTGAACTGATAGTACATTAGGGAAACACTTCGAAGTGCATGTCTAGAAAGTGGACTTGATATCCAAGAAGGTCGTATGCCTCACCATTACCTGGTGCACTAAGTTGAGTGGAACTAACTGAAGCTAACTCACTAAGTCTTTAACTAGTTAGACCAAAGCTTCAAAGCGAGTCAAGTACTTGATTCCTTTATCGACTTTTTCTTAGGAAGTGGTCCACCTGATATCCAAGAAGGTCATATGACTCACCACTACCTGGAAGTTGATACTGGAAAAATTTACTTGATTAGCCTAAGCTAAACTTGAATCTAACACAAGTTTTAACACTTTTAATTTTCATTAAAGTTAATCAAGATAAAAATGAATCCTCATCTCACAAAACATATAAGGCTAACATATTTTGAAAAACCTAGATTGGGTAAGATGAATTAGATTAAAATTAACAAGTCAACCTCAATCATAACCTTAAAGAATTTCCCAATCTATGTAGGATTCTAAAATCGATCAATGGATACTTGATACTGGTTGCTCTAGACACATGACTGGAGATCAACATAAGTTCTCACAACTAAAATTCAAGAACTCAGGATCCGTTGCCTTCGGCAACAATGAAAGATAATTTCAAACTTTGTCATACAAAAAGCTTTGCTTGTAGATAATTTCAAATTTAATTTACTTAGTATCAGTCAATTATGTGATGCTGGATATGAAGTAAAATTTCTATCAAATGAATATTTAATTAATAATATTGAAGATTCAAACATACTACTTAAAGGTGTTAGGGATAAAAATATTTATTCAATAAACATAGAAAGATCCTCACTCAAGTGTCATTTGACACAACAAGAGGAAAGTTGGTTGTGGCATAGGAGACTTGTCCACATTCACTTTAGGCATATAACCAAACTAAGTGAAACAAATTTCATTAGCGGCTTACCTAAACTAAAAAATCAAGAAAACAAAATCTGTAATGCTTGCCAACAAGGAAAACAAACCAAGTCCCAACATAAACTAACTAATCAAGGTCGAACAAGTTCAATACTTGAACTACTTCACTTAGATTTGTTTGATTAACATGGAGTAAAATCACTAAATGGAAATATGTTTTGTTTAGTAATAATAGATGATTATTTTAGGTCCACATGGGTAAAATTCTTAAAACATAAAGATGAAACATTTAAAAAGATTAATAATTTTAGTAAACAAATACAAAATGAAAGGATCTTAAGATAAAAAAAAAAGAAGTGATAATAAAGGTGAATTTTAAAATAAAAAATTTACAACTTTGTGTCTAGAAAATGGGTACCATCATGAATATTCATGTCCTAGAATATCTCAACAAAATGGAATAGTAGAGAGAAAGAATAGAACTCTACAAAAAGCTGCTAGATCTATGTTTAATCAATACAACCTTTCTAGCTATTTTTGGGTTGATGTTATAAACACTGCTTGCTATGTACAAAATAGAATAACAATTAATAAAATATATAATAAAACATCTTATGAAATTTTTAATAATAAAATACCTACAATAAAATATTTAAGAGTTTTTGGGTGTAAAGTATATATTTTATATACAAAAGACCATCTAGGAAAATTCACTTAAAAAATTGATGACGAAATCTTTCTTGGATATTCAACAACTAGTAGGGCTTATAGAATATACAATAAGAAAACCTTAAAAATTGAAGAAACAACTAATGCAACATTTGATGAAGAAGAACTTAATGATCAAACAAATGCTGATAAAATAAATAATTACCAAGAAGGAATGAATGAAACCATACAAGAAGAAGAAGAACAAATCCAACATCAAGAAAATATAAGGATACCTAGAATAAATCCAAACCATCCAATTGAACAAGTGTTAGGTGATTGAACTATAGGAGGTCAAACTAGGTCAACTAAAAGAAACACAAGTCAAATAACATTAATATAAAAAATTGAACCCAAATCAATAGATGAGGCTTTACCAGATCCTTACTGGGTAATAGTAATGCAAGAAGTAGCTCAATTCGAAAGAAATAAAGTTTAGGATTTAGTACCACCACCATTAAACACATCCATTATAGATACTAAATTGGTGTTTAGAAATAAATTAGATGACAAAGGGGAAATTATAAGGAACAATGCTCGTTTAGTGGCGAAAGGGTTTAGTCAAGTAGAAGGGCTAGACTATGACGAGACTTATGCTTTGTTAGCTAGACTTGAATCCATTAGGATGTTGCTAGCTTATGCAACACACAAAGGATTCAAGTTATACCAAATAGATATTAAGTATGCATTCTTAAATGAAGTAATTAAAGAAGAGGTATATGTAAGTCAACCCCCGGGCTTTGAAAATATAGAACATCCTAATCATGCATACAAATTGAAAAGTCATTGTATGGACTAAAACAAGCTCCTAGAGCTTGGTAAGAAAAATTATCATCATACCTAATTTCAAAAGATTTTAGACAAGGTCAAATTGACTCAACTCTTTTTGTAAAAATTTTGGACCTAGACATCATTATAGCCTAATCATGTCAACAAATTAAAAAATTCATTAGAATTCATAACTTTAATGGAACAAAAATTCGAAATAAACCAGGTAGAAGAATTAAATTTCTTTTTAGGTCTACAAATAAAACAAACAAGAGATGGAAATTACATATATAAAAAAAATATGCAAAAGAGTTAATTAAAAAATTTGAAATGGAAAATGCAAAAGAAATAAAAATACCCATGGCAACAAACATAATATTAGATGATGATAATAAAGAGAAATCTGTAGATCTAAAGTATTATAGAAGTGTTATAGGAAGTCTCTTATACTTGACTTCAAGTCGACCGGACATACTATTTGTGTAGGATTGGCTAGAGGGAGGGTGAATAGCAATTCTTCGTTTTCTACAAGAATTGTTAGCGGAAGCAATAGAAAAATTACAATTAAAGGAAAATAAGAACACAATGCTAACAAGGATTTTTAACGTGGTTCGGAGATGACTCTCCTACTCCACGACAATCCATAAGGTGGATCACCCATAGCAATCTTCCACTAGAAATCTCCTTTTGATGCAATCACCAAGGTGGAGAAGCCATTTACAATCACTCTTCTTCTTACAAGATAATGAATTTGAGCTTAGGAAGAAGAGGTTAGAACACTTGGAAGCTAAGGAAAAGACATGAGGAGCTTAGTATGATCATTTAGAATGAAAGTATTAACCTCGTCCAAGCTTCCCTAGCTTCTATTTATAGAGAAAGGTTGTTTTTGTCAGTTAAGCCTGACAGTAGTTGACTGCTGTATACCATCAGTCGACTGATGTTATTGTTGATCGAATCCAACGACATCTGACAACCTGATTTGCATTCGTCACTGCCCAATATATACTTGACCAATCGACTGTCATAATCAGCAGTCGACTGGTGCCTCCTTAGCCGACTGATAAGTCGGCTACCAGCCTTTCTGTGCTCTTGGTAGTCGATTGCCCATAATGGCAGTCGACTACCAGACCTTGACTCAGATTCTAGACCTGAGTTCAAGTCTGTCAAACACTAGCACCATTGTCGAACCATGTTTAACAGTCGACTAGTGTTACAAACCAGTTTGACTACTAGCTTAAGTTCGGTAGTTTGGACCATAGTTGACTACCATCAGTCGACTGGGGCATAACCCCAGTCGACTGCCAATGTCTTCCGGACCTCGAGTGCTGAACACTCGAGACCAGTTCGACTGGCACAATAGCAAGTCGACTGGCACACCTCAAGTATGAATAATTCATACTTGAAACTATATCATAAACCTAGACACAACCTTCAAGCTTTTTCATCAGCCTTGTGCCTCAAGGTTTCCTCTGAGTCCATGACTCCATCCTTACGCTTGCCTTCAAAAGCTTCCTTTGGTTTCATCATGCTTTGGGTTTCTTCCTTGCCAAAGTTCGCTTGGACTTTACGCTGCCAAGACTACATGCTTGGACTTATGCTGTCAAGACCTTGCCTTTGGGCTTCCTTTGCTAACGTTCGCTTGGACTTTACACTGCCAAGACTAATGCTTAGACTTATGCTGCCAAGACCTTCCCTTGGACTTCCCTTGCCAAGATCACACATGGACTTATCTTTACCAAGTCTTCATACTTGGATTTTCCTATCACTTAACACATTCACAGTTAGATCACAAATATTGCCTAACTATAAATGATTATCCAAACATCAAAATGCATAAATTCTTGGGGCATTGTTTCACCAACAATATCCCCCTTTTTGATGTTAGGTAATCATTTAAGTTAGGTCTTGAAATATACAATAATGAAGGCATCATAAGTGCATTATAAACCATAAATGCATCATACATTCTAACTTAAATTCTCCTTTCTCCCCCCTTTGACACACATCAAAAAGAGAAAAAGGACATAGTGAATGATTAAAATATGTTATGCCTTGAAATAAGGTAAAAAATAGATATAAAGCTCTCCCTTAATCCAAGACATAGGTTATCATGTGAAAATGATAAGTTGAGAAAAATATCCTACTTGAGAATTGAGACAAACTTTGCACTGACAATTTTAGGTCATTTGAATAGATAAAATACTCCCCCCTTAACTCGTGCATCAATGTAGTCCTACTTTCCATACAAGTTATCATAATACACTATAGCAATCAAAGTATGGAGTTAGAACAGTTAGAGTTTGACTTTTAAACCATGAACACAAGGTAGTCTGCCCAAAACAGGGCCAATAGTCGACTGAGGCCCTCAAGCTAATCATGGGATCGGCGCGAAGGAGCGATGATGATATCTGATAGTTCTGAAAGTAGTGATATTCTAACAAGTTTAAGAAATGCATAAGTAATTCTGTGAATGTCCAAATTTCATGAAACTCGAAATACACATTACTTATGTCTAATATAATGGGTGAAAATAAAAGACAAAAAATTTTCCCATTATATTAACGGATTGGCACAAAATTCAAAGTGGTAAAAATTGTTATTTTGTTTGAATAACATTATATCAATATTATTAATGGTGTTTGTGATCAAGTTATTTAGACCATCAAGGGTTTCGAAAATACTTATTAAATTGTGTTCAACTCTTAAATTTTAAATTACCAATCCATAAGAATAGTAACAAGTGTATATAAATGTAACAGAAAGGATTCATTTCATTTAAAAAAATGTTACTAACAAGAGTCTAAAGGCAGTGCCTTACAGATGTCAAGCAAAACAAAAAGAAAAGACACAATCAATGACTATCTAGTCATCATCATCGGCGTCCATCGCCATCGATTGTGAACCGCCGGTAGCAGGTGGATGTTCGAGTGCAAGAGGGGTGAGAAGCGCCTGTATCTCCTACTGTTGTCGGTCCAACTTGCCCAGCTAGAAAAGGACCAAGGTCTGGAACTCCTGGTGCTTCAGATAAAGCTCCTCGAAGTAGGTGTCCATGGTCTCCTTGAACGCCTCGAGGCATGCTGCGACGGTCGAGTCTGGCACTGCGACATCCCCTTCAACGTCATCCTCATGTGTTGGGACAGGTGGAGCGCCACTCACTTGCTGCTACCCATCCTCCATGATCATGGAGCCAGTGGAGGGCTTTAAGCCCGCTAAAGAAAAAGTCCTGGCATTTATGCGATCATATTTGGTGATCATGGGTTTAATGCCCCCCTTTATTACGTCGATGTTGACAGAACCAAGCAACTCACTAATCACATGACCATATGGAATGTGGACCTTGCGATTATTTGGATTAATGAAGTGGACTATGCAATGAAACGTCTTAAGACTAATATTTACATCTAATGCTTGTCGGAATGAATGCATAAGAAAGAAGTGTGGGGACCAAACTATTACCAACCCATGGGTAAATATAGGAAGGATGCAATGAACAATGACCTTGTAAATGACATTGTCAGAAGCAGAAAGGTCATTGGAAGGGAAAATATTTACTCCTAATGGATGAGGGCTATGGTAAAAGTGATCATGCAATGCTTCTAAGGAGATGGCCTCGAAAGGGGATGGGAGTGGCTCAATGAGAGATGGATATAACACAAACTCATTCTTGGATGGGTGGCATCCGAGGAAGTTCGCCCAGATCTGGGGAGTGAAGTCCAGATCGCGTTGAGCAATGCGAGTATGATACCTCAACTAATCTCTAACCAAGCGTAAGTTGTTGAAGAATTCAGAAAGTAAAGTAGAATTTATTTGGTGTTCACAACAAACCAAGGACTCTAGTTTGTAATATTGGTTGAGTTGGACAATGTCAAAACAGTTGGATTGGAAGAACTTAGCATTCATGGATTGGGGAGGGATGAGTTGAAATTTATTGGAGTTAAAGTCTAGCTCATGGCCCGGAGTGAGAAAATAGGCATTGGCAGATGGAGTGGGGTTAGACTGGCCCTCACTAGAAGGTGAAAGGTTAGTCTTTGACGCTAAATGCTTAACTCTAAACATGCATGATGAAAAAGAATGCATGACAATGAATGCACAAAATCAAACAATGGTTAGTGTAAGCATTGAATAAACAACTTATCCAAGATTAGGTTTTAGGGTTTACCTAGGTGGCATGGATGAAGATGGCAGAAAGAGGAACTAAAGGTTGTCGAAAATGCAGAACCAAGGGGAACCCTAGCCATAAGGTTGACTGCGGCGGAGATTTGAGCGTGATATCCTCGGGAAGAAAAGGATCTCAAGCCGAGGAGGACACAGACAGTGTGAGAATTGGTGATCGGAGCACCGAAAGGAGGGAGAAAGCGGCGAGAGGGTGTCGGTGGAGGAAAAATGGGAGAGAAGAAAGAAGGAGAGCTCGGGTTTTTGTAAACCTAATCGGATTAGATAGCCCTAATAACCATGACAGTAATCGACTGCCATGATACGCTAGTCTTGTTGGCGACTAGTCGAACTAGTTAGTTGTCTATGGGTGGTTCCGTGGATGCGACAGTCGACTGCCAAATATCGCCAGGCGACTGTTGGAGACTAGTTGACTAGTCGATTGTCTACAGCGGTTACGTAGGTGCGCGATTGGTATCGATGGACGAATGAACACAGTCGGGAGTAAACTTATCGATCGGGTGACAAATGCCCGATCGCTATCGATCGATAGGTTTTTAGCTAAGTTGTGAGATGGGTAACTAATTCAAGAGAGGTAAAAAATTCACGAAATTTTGTGGGCACATTTGTGAAGTATTTTTCTATCAAAGGAAAATAAGTTGATAAATATATCTTTTCTAGATTTTAAGATTGATATAAACTTGAAATCTAGAAAATGTTTTAATGTTTTTCACAAATTTGTACCACTTTTACTGATCAAGTGCAAACTGTTTTTCAAAGTATGATAAACATAGCTTAAAAGTTATTTGATTTGACATTTTCAATCATGTTCTTAGAGCTATGTGCTCATCAATTGTACACAAGCCTTCCCAATGATTGGTCCAATTAAGGATTAATGTCTAATGCATCATAACAAGCATGATGAACCAAATGCATCTTCCTAACATCTCACATGACCTCTAAGTGGCTCAATAAAAAAATCATGGATTCTTAGGTGTTTTGTGAGATGTTTACAGGTATAGTCATAGATTTTCTATAGGATAATGCAAACCAAAACCTCTACTCTACTAAGCACATTCCAAGTTTTCTCCTATGTTATGAAAAATCCTCTTGGGGGAGAGCTTTGGTGAAAATGTCGGCAAGGTTGGACTTAGATTCTATGTAATTAAGTTCAATGTCCCTCCTTGCCACATGATCTCTAATGAAGTGATGCTTCCCTTTAATGTGCTTTGTCCTAGAGTGATGTACCGGATTTTTGGTCAAATTTATGGTACTCACATTATCACAATAAACTTTAATGTTGGAGTAGTGTATCTCATAATCTTCTAGAGTATGTCTCATTTAAAGCAATTAAGTTACACAACCACCCATGGCCACATATTCTGCTTTAGTGGTGGATAAAGCAACACAAGGTTGCTTCATACTACTATAACTAATTAGGGAGGATCCAAGAATCTGGCATCCACCACTAATACTTTTCCGATCCAATTTGCAATCCGCATAATCAGAGTCGGTGTACCCAACCAAGTCAAAAGACCTAGTCCTAGGGTACCAAAGTCCTACATTTAGTGTACCTTTAATATACCTTAAGATTCTTTTAACGACTACTAAGTGAGACTCTTTTGCACATGATTGGTATCTAGAACACATACCTACCGCAAACAAGATATCGGATCTACTAGCGGTTAGGTATAGTAGGCTACCATCATACTTCTATAAAGTTTTGAGTCAACTAATTTGCCTTCTCGATCATTTTCAATTTTTGTGTTGATTGCCATAGGGGTGTTTACTATCATAGCATTTTCCAAACAAAATTTCTTGATCATATCTTTAGCATATTTGGGTTGGTTTATGTGGATTCCCTCATTGGTTTATTTGACTTATAAACCTAGGAAGAAATTTAACTCCTCAACTAGACTAATTTCAAACTCATTTTCCATATTTTTGATAAAGTCCTGAAGTAGTTCATCATTTGTTGACCCAAAAATGATGTCATCAACATACACTTGGGCAACAAAGATATCCTTTAACTTTGACTTAATGAATAGAGTTTGATCTACTTGGCCCCTTCTAAAGTCCCTAGAGATTAAGAAAGAAGATAATCTTTCATACCAAGCTCGAGGAGATTATTTTAACCCATATAAAGCTTTTCTAAGCTTATATATATGGTTGGGGTAATCAACACTCTCAAACCGGGGAGGTTGTTCTACATACACTTCTTCCTTAATAAATACGTTTAGGAATGCCGATTTCACATTTATTTGGTAAAGCTTAAACCCCATGTGAGTAGCATAACCTAATAGGATTCTAATTGACTCTAACCTAGCAACCGGGGCATAAGTCTCATCATAGTCAACTCCCTCAACTTGATTGAAACCCCTTGCAACTAACCTAGCTTTGTTTCTAGTTATGTTTCCTTGATCATGTAGCTTACTCCTAAAGACCCATCTTATGGTAACAATAGTGCTATCATTGGGTCTAGGAGCTAGCTCCCACACTTGACTTCTCTCAAATTGAAAGGTAGGAAACTTCGCTTCCCACTTCAACTCAGTCGCTTATTCATGGTGATCCCGTCTTCGTCTCCGGATTAAAAAAATTAATCCTTGAAAAATAGGGATTACCCAAGCTACCGTTTCATTATCGTGCTTATCGATTAGAGTGGTCACTTGAACAAACTTGTTGTTCAAGAAACCTACCTCTATTCTTCGAATAGCCGCGGAATAGACGATGTACGAATCGCCGGTTTTTATGTTTGTATTCGGTGTCCAAGTAAATTAGCCACATATAATTGAAAATAATTATAGACATAATACAAAAGAACATAAACAAGAATTATACCTCTCGATCTTCTATTGTATGTCCTTCCTCCTTTTGGACGTCGTGTGGGCGATGATCTTCCAAAAGTCGAAGCCTCCTAGAAGCGTTCTTCCCTTCCTTGCTTGCTCCGAACAAAGGGAAGAATGAAAGGAACTCTTCTTCCTTTCTAAAACTGGCCACCAAGTCAAAGGACTTGATGTTGCCGCCGGCCAAGGAATAGGTGATGGAGCGGCGGCCAACCTTGAAGAAGGGTTGCCGCCGGCCTCAAGGAGAGGAGAGGACGCCGACCAAGGAAGAATAAAAGGGAGGGGATGGGTGTCGGTCAAGGATGAGAGGGTGATGATGGGCACCGGCCAACTCTTGAAGAAGAGAAAGGAAACAAACCTCAACCTTCCACCTTGTTGCCACCCAAGCCAAAACCCTAACCCTAGCCGCCCAAAGCTTGTCGCCCCAACCCTAATCTCCCTTAAATATCTTGCCGCCCACCCCTTAAGCCATATTTATAGAGTTAGGATTAAGCCTCCTTTAATCTCCACCGTTGGATCTAGGGATTTAATCTCAACCGTCGGATCTAGAGATTTAATCTCAACCGTCTGACCTAGAGATTTAATTTCCACCATCGGATCTAAAGATTTAATCTCCACCGTCGGATCTAGAGATTTAATCTCCACCGTCGGATCTAGAGATTTAATCTCCATTGTCGGATCTAGAGTTTTATTTTCCATCATTGGATCTAGGATCCATGAGGGTTTTAATAGGCTACAATAGGGACCATGAGGAGGAGTTGGATCTTTGCCACCCAATGGATCAAGCCCACATAAAGTCCAATCCATTAATCATAATCCATTCCACTAGAGGATTATCATTGATCTACCTCACCAACCCCCATAAATTAATATGGGCTTCATATATTATTTGTACATTTATCTCCTTGTGTTTAAGATCTTGAATGCAGAACAATTTAATTAATTCGCACGACGAATTAATTAATCAACATCTAACTCCATGGATGAGTACCTCCACTTTATCCGGCTATCATCATAGGGACAGAGTCCTGAGTTTACATGATGAACCTTATGAGCTCCTCAAGGGGACATCATCATTCTAATTTATAGGATACGGTTTCCTCCTATAATCAACGACATACCATATAAATAATATCATTTCCTAACTTACCAAGCCTATTGATTTACTCTATAAATCTTGTCCATTGGTAAATCAAATAAATAAATACTAAGTATATGTGCCCGTTATTATATTAGGATTAAGAGCATGTACAACATAATATCCGTGGTCAGATTCAATTATATTGTCAGCAATAAATCGAATCACCTCTAAGTCGGTCCTGCTCAATACACACAAAGTGTACTAGTGTGATTCTATGGTCAAGACAAACCAATACCAAATCACACTACAACCATTCCAATAGTTTGTCCATAACCATCTCGGTTGTGAGCCTTTACTTATACTTTACAAGGAACTGATAACATGATCTTCCGTGTGACACAACACACCATGTTATCTACAATATAATATATTAGACAATATGCATAACCATAAATATGCAAAAAATGATCATGTGATTCTTATTTCAAAATAAAGATGTTCATACAAAAGATAGACTTTTCAGTATACATCCCAACAATCTCCCACTTATACTAAAAGACTATGTTGTCCTCATACTTCCATACATCTGATTCTCATTCCCTCCACATGCCTATCAAAAGCTCTCGCTGGAAGGGCCTTAATGAAAGAATCTGCCAGGTTATCCTCTGATGCAATCTTTGCCGTAGTAACTTCTCCTCGCTTTACGATTTCTCATATCAGGTGGTACTTGTGCTCTATCTGTTTACTTGCCTTATGGGCTTGTGGTTCCTTCTAGTTTCCAACTGCACCACTATTATTACAATAAATTGTGATAGTTCTGGGCAAACCAGGAATCACATCCAAGTCCATCAAGAAATTTCTGAGCCACACAGCTTCTTTGGTCACCTCAGAGGTCGCCACATACTCAGCTTCCATGGTAGAGTCTGCCACGCAATTCTGCTTTAAACTCCTCTATACAATGGCTCCACCTCCCAAAGTAAACACAAAATCTGAGGTAGACTTACTATTATCCCTATCTGATTGGAAGTCAAAATCTGTGTAACCAATAGGGAGTAATTGATCTGCCTTATATACCAGCATATAATCCCTAGTCCTTCTCAGGTACTTCATTATATGCTTTATCGCAGTCCAATGTCCCTATCCTAGATTACTCTGATATCTACTAACCATGCCCACAGCAAAGCAGATATCCGATCTTGTACATAGCATAACATACATGAGGCTTCCTATTGCCGAAGCATAAGGAACCGCCTTCATCTCCTCTATCTCCTTAGATGTTCTAGGACACATCTCCTTAGATAAAGGAACTCCATGCCTGAAAGGTAGAAAACCTTTCTTGTAGTTCTGCATGCTAAAACGATCCATAATGGTGTCTATGTATGAAGCTTGACATAAGCACAACATCCTTTTCTTGCGATCCCTTATAACATTGATCCCAAGGATGTGTCCCACTTCTCCTAAGTCCTTCATATCAAACTATTTGGACAATTATATTCTTACGTCTGATAACACCTTGACATTGTTGCCAATTAATAAAATATCATCTACGTATAGTACAAGAAACACCACTACGTTTTCGTCACATCACTTGTATACAAAAGACTCATCCGGATTTTGAATAAATCCATAAGACTTGATTACCTCCTCAATGCGGATGTTCCAAGATCTCGAAGCTTGCTTCAATCCATAAATGGACCGATTAAACTTGCACACAAGATGCTCTTTGCCCTTTGCAATGAATCCCTCTGGTTGCTTCATATAGATGTTCTCCTAAAGACCTCTATTAAGGAAAGCTGTCTTGACATTCATCTGCCACACATCATAATCCTTATGAGCAACAATACATAAGAGAATCGGGATAGACTTAAGCATAGCTACCAGCGAAAAGGTCTCCTCATAATCGATGCCCTCTTTCTGAGTATACCCCTTTGCAACAAGCCTTTCTTTGAAGGTATCTACCTTCCCGTCTATTCCTCTCTTTCTTTTGTAGATCCACTTGCATCCAATGTTTTTTACACCATTTGGTGGTTCTACTAGCTCCAAGACCTGATTTGAATCCATAGATTCTATCTCAGTATTCATTGCACTTTGCCAAGATACCGCATCTTTATCTTGGATCGCCGCGTCATATGTCCAGGGATCAAGTTCATGATCGCCAGGGACAAAATCAGAAGATTCTCCCATGAACATAAATCTGTCAGGTTGTCTAACAACCCTCCCACTGCAACGAGGTATCACCTATGTGTCCTTTGTGACACGCAGTGCAGTGACTTGTGGTATATCCTCTTATACCGGTGGTACTGAAGCAGTGACTTCCCCTCTCAATTCCTCCAGAACAATCTTACTTATGGGCCTGTGGTTCATCACATAGTCTTCCTCTAGGAATCTGGCGTTCATGCTAACGATCACCTTTAATCTTTAGGACTATAAAACAAACCACCTTTCGTTCCTCTAGGATAGCCAACGAACATGCGTACTTCTGTACGAGGTTCCAACTTACCATCATCTGCCTTCAGCACATGTGCTGGACTCCCCCAAATTCGAATATGTCTTAGACTAGGCTTTCGCCCAGTCCACAATTCGGTGGGAGTAGAAGACACTGATTTAGATGGTACTAAGTTCAGAATATACACTGATGTCTCTAGAGGATATCCCCAGAACAAATATGGCAACTCAGAATAACTCATTATCGATCTAACCATCTCCATAAGAGTCCTATTCCTTCGCTCTACTACACCATTCTGCTGGGGTGCAGACAATTGGGATTGAATCCCAGCCTCTGATAAGTAATTCGTAAACTCTCTCAAGAGGTACTCACCACCACAATAAGATCGTAGTGTCTTGATACTTTTACCTTGACGTTTCTCCACATCAGCCTTGAATTCTTTGAACTTGTTAAAGCATTCAAACTTGCGGTGCATCAAGTAAATGTATCCATATCTTGAATAATCGTCTATAAAGGAGACGAAATATTCAAAACCACCTCTTGACTAGATAGACATAGGACCACATAAATCAGAATGAACCAACTCCAACACATCTCTGGCTCTATACCCCTTTGCCTTAAAAGGCCTCTTGGTCATTTTACCCTCCAAGCAAGATTCGCAGGTTGAGTAATCTTCCACCACTAATGAACCCAAAGGTCCATCAACTATCTACATTTGAATTCTGCTTAGGTTAATATGACCTAGCCTTAGATGCCAAAGATATGTTTGGTTCATCTTCGAAGGTTCTTTTCTCTTTTTGGAATTAGAAGATGAGTTATTCACTTCTATTTGCATCGTGGGAGCTTTTGGTTCAAGTGTATATAAATTTCCTATCAGTGCACTAGAATAGATAATCTCCCTATTCCTTTTTATAACAACTCTATTATTAAAAGAAATAGAATATCCATCCATAAACAATTTAGAAACCGAAATCAAATTCTTTCTAAATAAAGGTACATAAAGGCAATTTTTAAGAACCAAAACTTTATTCCTCTCAAAAGACAAATAAACATCTCCCGCTGCAACAACCGCTACCTTCGTAGCATCACCCAAGTAGACGGTAATCTCCCTTTCAGTCAGTCGTCTGGTTTCCTAGAACCCCTGCAAAGTATTGCAGACATGATCAGTGGCTCCCGTATCTACACACCAGGTGCCGGTAAATAACACCGCTAAATATGTTTCAACGACTAGACCAAAAGATATACCTTTGTTCTGCTTCCGGTTGGGGCAGTCCTTCTTCCAGTGTTCAGTCTGCTTGTAAGTGAAGAACTTGCCTTTCAGCTTCTTCACTCCTCCCTGAGGTCCTCCCACCACCTTCGCCCCAGCTTGTTTCTTCTTCTTCTTGCCTTTCGGCTTAGAAGTAGAAACCTTTTGGGCAACCATGGCCTACGCCTGAGCACTTTGACAAAATAGCCCCTCTGTCGCCTAGAGTTCTATCAGAAGCTTCGCCAATGAATACAACCTTTTATTCATGTTGTAGTTCAGGCGAAACTACTCAAAACTCCTAGGTAGATACAAGAGAATGATATCGACCTGGGTTTCCCCATCGATCTCAGCTTCGAGGACTTCAACCTCATTCAAATAAGCCATCATCTTGAGAACATGATCCCTCACGGGTGTTCCCTCGATCATGGTGGTCGTCATCAAGTTCCTCATGGCTTCCTGCCTAGCAGCCCGATTCTGGTGTTCGAAAAGCTCTTTGAGATTGGGCATCATGTCATAAGCAGTGGGCATGGCTTGATGCTGATGCTGCAGTATATTTGACATAGAAGCCAACATGTAACATCGCGCCATCTCATCATCCTTGATCCACTTCTTATAACTCTCCTTCTCCATTTCCCCAGAATCATCTGCAGGCTTAGGAGGGCACTCTTTAAGGAGTACATATTTGTACTCTTCAGCAGTCAAGACAATATCAAGATTCCTCTCTTCCAATCAACATAATTGGGTCCAATAAGTTTATTTTCTTTCAGTATCACAAAAAGCGGGTTGAAAGTCATTTTGAAAAACCTAAGAATCACATAGATCAAACATTAGATTTCAAAAAATTATTGATTCCTCAAACAATAAAATTTTAAAATCAACCTCCTCAAAACACCAAGAATATCGTATGCCACGATAGTATGGACGTATACGAATTCTTCATTTGTAAGAGGAGATTTTACCCATTTATTTTACTATCTTGTCACCCTAACTTTTTGACAAATAAAAATAATAGTTTGTTCTTCTTCGGCCCTATAAATAAAAGCAGTGACTCCGATGGGGAGGATACTCCTATTTGCATCTAAGTATTCACCATTACTCGGTACCAAGGCAATTATCTCGGGTTATGTGCCTTCCGATGGGGAAGTACACATGCACCTTAATAAATTCCTATAACCATATTCAACCCTGTGATCCGCAAACAAACTCATCCGATGTGGAGGAAGACACTCAGAGCTGACGCGCAAGTTTGTTTGCATCACATGTCAAATCGTAATGGAGGCCGTGAGAATATATAAAAATATCCCTCTCCCACTTAGTAATTTAAAATTGAAGAATTTTTCTACTCTACGACATGCATATCAAACAAGAAGCAATAAATATGAAAAAAAAATATTTTTCAACTATTATGGCTTTTGTTCTCGTATATGCCTCCCGTCGTATTGCCATCTCGTCCGCTCCTCCCTACGCCATGTACAACCCATCCGGAGATCCGAGCCGAGAATAACTATTTTAATTTACATCCATCGATCCTATACTCCACGAAGGAGTGTACATGAAATAAAAGAGTGGCTAAACAATGTCGTACTTAATTACAAAAAATAAATATTAGCCTCGTCAACCCCGAGGATTCAAATAATATACAATTACACACATACAATCACATACACACATATGACCATAATAGTTGGATCCTATGCCTGCAACGAAAAAGTTAACCTATGCACATCCTACTATTATCTGACACATATAATATATGAAAAGTGAATAAAAGTAACCGAATCCTAAACACACAAAATCGGAAATTGTGGCTCTGATACCACTTGAAGGGTAGGAAACATCGCTTCCCACTTTAACTCGGACGCTTGTTCATGGCGCTCATGTCTTCGTCCCCGGATTAAAAAAATTAATCCTTGACAAATAAGGATTACCCAAGCTACCATTTCATCATCGTACTATTCGATTAGAGTGGTCACTTGAACAAACTTGTTGTTCAAGCAACCAACCTCTATTCTTCGAATAGCCGCGGAATAGACCATGTACGGATCGCCGGTTTTTGTGTTTGTATTCGGGGTCCAAGTAAATTAGCCACATATAATTGAAAATAATTATAGACATAATACAAAAGAACATAAACAAGAATTATACCTCTTGATCTTCTATTGTATGTCCTTTCTCCTTTTGGACGTCGTGTGAGCGACGATCTTCCAAACGTCGAAGCCTCCTAGAAGCGTTCTTCCCTTCTTTGCTCGCTCTGAACAAAGGGAAGAATGAAACAAAACTCTTCGTCCTTTCTAAAACCGTCCACCAAGTCAAAGGACTTGATGTTGCCACTGGCCAAGGAATGGGTGATGGAGCGTCGGCCAACCTTGAAGAAGAGTTGCCGCCGGCCTCAAGGAGAGGAGAGGACGCCGGCGAAGGAAAAATAAAAGGGATGGGATGGGCGCTGGCCAAGGATGAGAGGGTGATGATGGGCGCTGACCAACTCTTGAAGAAGAGAAAGGAAACAAACCTCAACCTTCCACCTTGTTGCCGCCCAAGCCAAAACCCTAACCCTAGTCGCCCAAAGCTTGCCGCCCCAACCCTAATCTCCCTTAAATATCTTGCCGCCCACCCCTTAAGACATATTTATAGAGTTAGGCTTAAGCCTCCTTTAATCTTCACCGTCAGATCTAAGGATTTAATCTCAACTGTCAGATCTAGAGATTTAATATCAATTGTGGGACCTAGAGATTTAATCTCCACCGTCGGATCTAATGATTTAATCTCCACCGTCGGATCTAGAGATTTAATCTCCAACATCGGATCTACAGATTTAATCTCCATCGTCGGATCTAGATTTTCATTTTCCATCATCGGATCTAGGCTCCATGAGTGTTTTAATAGGCTACAATAGAGACCATGAGGAGGAGTTGGATCTTGGCCACCCAATGGATTAAGCCCACATAAAGTCCAATCCATTAATGATAATCCATTCCACTAGAGGATTATCATTTATCTACCTCACCAACCCCCATAAATTAATATGGGATCTATATATTATTTATACATTTATCTCCCCGTGTTTAAGATCTCGAATATCCATTAATTAATTAATTTACTGACAATTAATTAATCAACATCTAACTCTATGAGTAGTATCACTCAACCTTATAATTATGCCGGACCAAGTCCACCAGTAGGGTTTACATGATGAACCTTATGAGCTCCTCAAGGGGACATAATCATCCTAATATATAGGACACGGTTTCCTCCTATAATCAATGGCACACCATATAAATAATATCATTTCCCAACTTACTGAGCCTATCGATTTACTCTATAAATCTCGCCCATTGGTAAATCAAAGAAATAAATACTAAGTACATGTGCCCATTATTATATCGGGATTAAGAGCATGTACAACATAATATCTGAGGTCTGATTCAATTATGTAGTCAGCAATAAATCGAATCACCTCTAAGTCGGTCCTGCTCAATACACACAAAGTGTACTAGGGTGATTCTATGGTCAAGATAAACCAATACCAAATCACTCTACAACCATTCCAATAGTTTGTCCATAACCATCTCGGTTGTGAGCCTTTACTTATACTTTACAAGGAACTGATAACATGATCTCCCGTGTAACACTACACACCATTTTATCTATAATATAATGTATTAGAAAATATGCATAACCATAAATATGCAAAAAATGATCATGTGATTCTTATTTCAAAATAAAGATGTTCATACAAAAGATAGACTTTTCAGTATACATCCCAACACAAATTGAGCTAATTCTTCTTTTATTGCTAAAATCCAATCCGGATCAAGTAATGCATCATTGATTGATTTGGGCTCAATTTGTGAGATGAGAGCTACGTGACAAGTAGGGGTTCTATGAAAGGACCTAGTTCTAATTCCTTTGGATAGTTCTCCTATAACTTGGTCTAGGGAATGATTTTGATGAATCCTTAATGTTCTATTGCTACTTCCTAACACTCCCCCTTGATCATTACCTCATGAGGTCAAGTTTTGAAGCTTTTGGATAATGTCTTGATTATTGTCTTTGATATCTTTATCAATGGAGGGTTTTCTAGGATAAGTACTAGAGGTCTCATCAAATTGAACATTAGAGGATTCCTCAACCTTTTGAGTCCTTTTGTTGTAAACTCTATATCCTCTACTAGTGGATGAGTATCCAACTAGAATTCCCTCATCCTCTTTGGACTCAAATTTTCCTAAAATGTCTTTGGTGTTTAAAATGTAGACTTTGCATCCAAAGTCTTTGAAATAATGAATTGTAGGAATTGTGTCATTCTATAAATCAAATGGTGTTTTTGTTGGACTATCTGAGCCGTAAAAATCGCTTTTAGCATTGCGGAAACGACGGAAGTAGGCCACGGATCCATGCGAAGATAAACAAAAACTACATGTACGTGTTTAAAATCTTAGATCTACATGTTAAGAGTTTTACCCTTGATGCGATACCCTTCGCTTATCCCGCTCGTCCAAACGGCATGCCGGAACTCGAGAGTGTCAAGTGTACACTCCTCTATTGGTATCCACACAAACAATAGGTGAAGAAAAGAAACCTAGAGTGTGTTAGCACCCCTTAGAGGCTCACGGCAAGATGAGGAAGAGAGAGCTTGAGGGAAGAGAGGAGGAAGAAGATGAAGTTACACAACTTAACTTCACAATTTCATAACCTACTATAAGGGGGTTACATGCATGCATGTAACTCCAAGAGCCAATGGCTCTTGATCTCCCTCATGAGGTGGCACCCCATGATGTGTCCATGATAATGTGGAGCATCATCATTGGCCGGCCCCATGCCAAGTCACCATGACATGACAATTGGTCAAGTCAAAATTGACCATTCATCTTCCCTCTCAAGTCAAGTCAAACTTGACCTCTTATCTCCCATGGTTGATCAAATCCAACCATTTGATTCAAGTCAATTTGATTTAATGAATCTCAATTCATTAGTTTAAATTGACTCGATGAATCAAATCTAAATTAGACTCATTCAACACTTGAGTCCAACTCAATTAGTCTAATTTGGATTACTCTTAATCCAATTTGGTTCAACCCATGAACCTAATCTCTATCTAATTGCCCTTTGTGTGTGACCCTATAGGTTCTTGTAATGTTGGCAATGCTCCTAAATTGATTTAAGAACATAAGCAAAGAGCGATATCTAGCAACACATCATTGCTACCCAAGTTACAAGAATGTTGAAATCCAACATCACCTTTGTGACTACTAATTGTGACACTCACAATATGTGACAATGTCCCTCTATCCTTGACATTTAGATTGACCAATTGAGGCATAGACCATGTCATCCTCGGTACAATCTATATTTTGAACTCCAAGTAGACTCACTCTAATCAAATGAGCTCAATATCTCATATTGACTCATTTGGGCATGGCCATGTACTTAGTGATCTCACTCTATCAAGAATAACGATGTCACTCCCGTCATATAGGAGGGATAGATCTCATCTACATCACTCACATCCCTCCGCATAATTTGTTACATACCCAGTAATCGCCTTTATAGTCCACCCATTTACGGGTGACGTTTGACGAAGCCAAAGTATGCAACTCCTTATGTAGGGAACCATGGTAACTTTTGGTCCAAGGACTAATAGTCATACTAATAGTCACATGAGAAAGTATATGACACTCATATAATGATTCATGATACTTTCTCATGGCGGGTCATTCAGTATACATTCTCCAATGCATACCCATGTGTCAACTTGATATCATATATCCATGACTTGTGAGATCTAGTCATCGAGTTGACTTACATGCTAGTCTCTTTACATTAACATTGTCCCTGAATGTTAATACTTGACTAGGAATGATTAAGAGTAGTGTTCTCTATATCATCTCATTATCGATTCAACCAATCGATTGATATAGATAAGAACCTTCTACTCAAGGACGTTATTATACTTAGTTATTTGGCACCAATACAAGTAAATATAATAACCATTCCTTTATAAATAGGAATATGATACAACAAAGTTCATACAACAATCATCACATGATTGGCTCTAGGACTTTCACTAACAATCTGCCAGCTAGCACTAGTGCCAATGACTGTAGTATCTAATACCCAATGACCTAGTGTGACTATCATACTTTTTCTGTGCCAAAGCCTTGGTCAAGGGATCTACGATGTTAGCCTCTGTGGGTACTCTGCAAATCTTTACATCTCCTCTATCGATAATCTCTCGAATGAGATGGAAGCGCCGTAGTATGTGTTTGGTCCGCTGGTGTGAGCGAGGTTCCTTAGCCTGCACAATCGCTCCATTGTTGTCACAATAGAGCTCTATAGGATCTGTTATGCTAGGAACCACCCCATGCTTAGTAATGAACTTGTGGATCCAAAATGCCTCCTTTGCTACCTCTGATGCAGTGATATACTCGGCCTCTATTGTAGAATCAGCAACTGTGTCCTGCTTCGAACTCTTTCAGGCTCACAGCACCACCATTCAAGAAAAACACGAACCCTGACTATGATCTATAATCATCTTGGTCAGTTTGGAAGCTGGCATCCCTGTAACCCTTTACAGCTAGCTCCTCATCGCCTCCAAATATCAAGAAATATTCTTTAGTCCTTCTCAAGTACTTAAGAATATTCTTGACTACTATCCAGTGACACTCACCTGGATCTGACTGGTATCTACTCGTCATTCTCAAAGCATACGAGACATCAGGACAAGTACATAACATGACGTACATGATAGATCCTAAGGCTTATGTATAAGGGATCTTATCCATGCGGTCTCTCTCTTCTCTAGAAGAGGGACTTTGAGTCTTCGAAAGACTCATAACATGTGACATCGGTAGAAGTCCCTTCTTAGATTTCAGCATGGCAAATCGTATTAATACCGTGTCAATATATGTACTCTGACTTAGGCCAAGCAATCTCTTAGATCTATCTCTATAGATCTTAATGCCTAGAATACAGACTGCTTCACCTAAGTCCTTCATTGAGAAGCATGTCCCAAGCCAAGTATTCACAGACTATAGGGAAAGGATTTCATTCCCAATGAGTAGTATATCATCAACATACAATACAAGGAAGACAACTGTATTTCCATTAACCCTCTTGTAGACACAGGGTTCATCTTCATTCTTGATGAAACCAAACTATTTGATCGCAACATCGAATCGAAGATTCCAACTTCAAGAAGCCTGCTTTAGCCCATAAATGGACATTTGTAGCTTGCATACTTTCCCAGTATGCTGTGGATCTACAAAACCCTCAGGTTGTGTCATGTACACATCCTCGAGCAAGTTTCCATTCAGATATGTGGTTTTGACATCCATCTGCCAGAACTCATAATTGTGGTATGCTGCAATAGCAAGCATAATCCGAATGGACTTAAACATCGCCTCTGGTGAAAAGGTTCCATCATAGTCAATACCATGAATTTTCTTGAATCCTTTAGCCATCATTAGACCCTTATAGGTATGTGTAAGTCCATCTATATCAGTCTTTCTCTTAAAGACCCACTTACACCCAATGGGTTTGATGCCTTTAGGTGGATCAACCAAAGTCCATACTTGGTTGGTGTACATGGATTCCATCTCGGATCTCATGGCCTCTAGCCATTTCTCAGAATCTGGGCTCATCATAGCTTCCTGATAAAAGGTAGGCTCATTCTCAATAAGCATAACGTCATCATGGTCAGACAAGAGAAATGAGTATCTCTCAGGCTGACGACGTACCCTATCAGACCTGTAAGAGGTAGGTCTACCTGAACAGGTGATTGTTCCACAACTCTTTGTGCAACAATCTCATCACCCACAACACTTTGTGATTCCTGTTCAACCTCCATCAAGGCCTCAGTGCTATGGTCCTTATCTTGAATTTCTTCAAGATCGAATGTACTCCCACTAGTTTTTCTAGAAACAAAATCCCTTTCTAGAAATACCCTAGTCTTTGCCACAAACACTTTGTACTGACTGGGAATGTAGAAGTAATATCCCTTTGTTTCCTTGGGATATCCAACAAAATAACACTTATCGAATTTGGTTCCAAGTTTGTCTGAGACTTGACGTCGAACGTAAGCCTCACAACCCCAAATCCTCATGAAAGACATCTTGGGATTTCTCCCTGTCCATATCGTATTTGGTGTCTTTATCACAACCTTAGATGATACACAGTTAAGTATGAAGGTTGCTGTGTCTAGAGCATATCCCCAAAAGGATATAGGAAGATCTGTGTGACTCATCAACAATCGTACCATATCTAATAGAGTACGATTCCTCCTTTCGAATACACCATTCCACTGTGGTGTTCCAGGAGGAGTGAGTTGGGATAGAATCCCACACTTAGCTAGATAGTCACAAAACTCATGGCTAAGGTATTCACCATTTCGATCTGATTGAAGTATCTTAATACACTTGGCAAGCTGGTTTTGTACTTCATTCTTGAATTCTTTCAACTTTTCAAAGGATTCCAACTTATGTGTCATCAGATACACATAACAATATCTACTGAAGTCATCAGTAAATGTAATGAAGTACCTATAACTACCTCTAGTAGCAACATTGAAAGGGCCACATACATCACTATGTGTAAGTCCTAACAAGTTTGTTGCTCTCTCGTTGTGTCCACTAAAGGGAGTCTTGGTCATCTTGCCTAGAAGAAAATACTCGGATGTCTCATATAATTCAAAATCAAATGATTCCAGCAGCCCATCCTTATGGAGCTGGGATAAGTGACTCTCATTTATGTGACCAAAGCGACAATGCCAGAGATAGGTTTGGTTCAACTCATTTGACTTGAACCTTTTGGTACTTATATTATAGATGGGGTTCTCTAAGTCTAGAATGTAGAGTATGTTCATTAGAGGTGCACTACAATAGAACACATCATTTAAATAAACTGAACAACATTTGTTCTTTATTATAAATGAAAAGCCTTTCTTGTCCAAACAAGAAACTGAAATTATGTTCTTAGTCAAAGCAGGCACATAACAACATTCATCTAGTTCTAGTACAAGCCCAGAGGGCACAGATAGAAAATAAGTTCCTACAACAACAACAATAACCCTTACTCCATTGCCTACTCGTTGGTCCACCTTGCCCTTCGTCAATGCCCTACGATTTCTCAGCGCCTGCACATTGGTACAAATGTGAGATGCACATCCGGTATCTAATAGCCATGATGAAGAAATAGATAAATTGACTTCTATAATATTTATACCTGAAGTAGAAGTCTCACTTCTCTTCTTTTTAAGATCTTCCAGGTATGCTTTGCAGTTACGCTTCCAGTGTCCAGCTTCCTTACAGTGGAAGCAAGTCCCTTCCTTGGTCACCCTTCCTTTCAGTTTCAGTGCCTTGCCTTTGCCCTTGGCTTGGGACTTTCCCTTACCTTAGGCTTTCCCTTGCCTTTCTTCTTTTGCACCATCAAAATGGAGTTAGGTTTTTCCTTCTTAAGGTTGAGCTCAGCAGTTCTCAACATGCTGAGCATATCGGGTAGTGACTTATCAATTTCATTAATATTGTAATTCATGACAAATTGATTGTAGCTTTGTCGAAAAGATTGCAAGATCAAGTCAATGGCCAGCTCTTGGCTAAGTGGGAATCTGAACCACTGTAGGTTCTCTATGTACCCAATCATCTTGATTACATATGGACCTACGGGAGTCCCATCTTGCATCTTGGACTGAAACAGTGCCTTAGAGATCTCATATCTCTCGTGCCTTGCTTGACATTGATACAGTTGACGAAGATGTTCAACCATATCAAAAGCATTTATAAACTCATGTTGCTTATGAAGCTCAGAGTTCATGGTCGCAGCATGAGGCATGACACATCTAATGCATCATCTTGATGCTTCTTGTAAGCATCTCGGTCAGCTCACGAGGTAGTGGCAGGAGGTTGTAGAAGATCGGATGGCCGGCTAGAGGGGGGTGAATAGCCCTCGTTCGTTGGTTATCGGAATTTGCTCGTCTACAATTAGATTAGCGCAAGCGGAAACAACAATACAAGCAAATTAAACAAATAAAAACAAAGCAAAGGAAATAGACAATGCTAACACAAGATGTAACGTGGTTCACGGCTACGCCGCTAATCCACGGTCCCCGATTCGTCCTCGGTGAATCACTCCGCTCAACCAATCCACTAAATGGTCTCTCCTTTGCACCAAGCTAGGTGGAGGTAACCTTTACAATCAAGATCACTCTTCTTACAAATAGAATGGATTAAAAGCGAGTAAGAAGAGTTTAGAGCTTGTGGGGCACTAGGAAGATTGTTTGGAACTTAAGCATTAGCCTCTCAAAGGCTCACACCCTCTCTGGTTATAGAGAGCTGGCCCGAACACGCCGGATGCCGACCGCTGTTGTCCAACGGAACTCTTGGCCGATCCGGACCTCACCAGCCGATCCGACTTCGTAGTCGATCGCCCTGGCACGGCGGTTCTGAGCGCCTGCGAAAACCCTATTGACTACCGATCATTGCCAAAGAATGATCGTTATCTTGGCAATGACCGCTAACGATGGCACCGATCACGCCAAAACCGATCGATCAGATACCAGTCGAGCTACACTCGATTAGCGCGATCGCCATTCCATGGCGGTCGATCGTGTCGAAAACCCATCCGACACTTGGCCAAATGGCCAAGTTTCACCTAAGAGCTACCCCTCCCGGGTTACAATCGCCACTCTCATTTCTGAGTCCTCGCCTTGAAGTTCTCTTCGTTCTCGCCACGCCCTCGGCAAGATCAGCGCGACGGCTCTGCAATGCTCTCTTCGCGCCTCTTGCCTCAAGTCTACTTCCTCCGGCTTCACTCCAAGCTTCTCGTCCGCGGTCCTCGGATGCTCCAAGCGCACGGCTTCGCAAAGCTATCCTTCACCGACTCAAGGCACGAGTCATGAGATGTGAAACTCGCCACGGCTCCATGTGCAATTACTAAGTCTGCGCGACTTCAACGCACATATCACATCAACATATCAAACTAACTTAAACCCTTTGCCACACCATCAAAACCATATCACGCAAGAGATTGCCCTAACAATCTCCCCTTTGATGTGTGGCAATCCGTTTAAGTTAGGTAAAAACATTTGATATAAATTCTAAGGTAAGAAAGCATGTAAAGATAAACATGATATAGCAACATGCAACTCCCCCTTAATCCATGAAACTCTCCATGTAAATTTTCTCCTCCTATCATATATTTCTCCCCCTACAATATATTTCTCCCCCTAATGTGATTAACTTAAACATACTTATTTCTCCCCCTTTGACACCATCAAAAAGATTAACCCTAAGTTATAAGCTCATGGCATCAAGTATAATAGAGGAAAAATATGACAAGTTGATTTAAAATTGGGTACCACTTGTTGATGGCATTAAGTATATTTCTACCACTTGTAGGAGGTTTACAAACTGAAATCGGCCTTCAATGTTCTGATTTAGAGCCACGATCATCGATGGTATAAATGATCGCACAATGGAAGCCAATTTACGATTTTCCGGATGAAATTCGAAATGCATTAAAAATTCAAAATTGAAAAATCATGAAATTCGAGGAACATATTTCTCTTAAGTATATCTATCAAGGAAAAATAGTTTTTCATGAAAAATCATTATATTTTACAAGATTTGCCAAAAATCCAAACACTTGAAAAACCACTAGTTTTTAAGCATGTTAGTATCAAGTTAGCTACCTAGTTTTGCATCCAATTGTTTCAAAACATGAATACATGTATTTTAAGGTAAGAAATTGTTTTGAAAATATTAGAAATATCCAACCATGATCTTTGAACAATATGTCTATTAATTAAACATAAGCCTTCCCCATGATTGGTCTATTATTGATATTTTGATACTTTAAATGACCATCTAAATGCCATAGGCATTAGTGGACATTTGTATCATCCTAACATCTCACCCATGCTAAGTTTGCAATCAAGTTAGCCTATAGTGAGTGTGAGATGCATCCTAGGGGGTATTTGTATATACTTAACCAATATATTCATGCAATTCTATCAAGGTTAAGTGTCAATCTAACAACCTACATGATCATAATGATATATATGATTTAATTTCACATTATGACCATGAAATACATGTTTTCATCAAATTATAACCATGCATTAGGCATTATATGATGATAATAAATAAGTTATCACCTAAAGCATGATTCAAACCTATTTCTCATGATAACGTGCCAAATTTTAAAAACATAAATCATGATTGCACATATGCATATAAATTACATTAATCATCATGATTTAAGCATTATTACCTTTTTATGGGCACGTTATCATCACCCAACACTATCTAAAAATGTTGTCCCGTCATCCTAAGTCAACCAAAATATGATATAGGTCAAGTTCATATGGTTGACTACCCTAGGGGTTTTCTAACCCTTAAGGATGGATTTTGGAACCCAAAATAGATTTTTACCTATGGGGTTCACTAGAAATTCCTTGGGGATCCATTTCTTAGCTATTACTTTGTTTTTGTCTTGTCCCCTAGCTATTAGGCATCTATAGGCCTTCTCATTTTTCTTCTCTTTATATCCTAGGCCTTTCTTGTTAAAACTTGCCCTTTGGCTCCCTATGATCATATTCAAGGTGTTGGAGCCAATTGTGAATTTTCCTAGGGCTTTGGTTAAATAATCTACCTTTTCCCTTAATGCCCTATTTTCTTCTATGCATGCATCACTAACATCTAAAGGCACATAATTATCATGTGAGCATGCATCATCATGGCAAGAAGAAGTATCATTATTATTTAAGCATGCATTTTCTAGCTTATTTTCTAATGCCTTAATTTGATCTAGCATGCATTTATTTTTCTTCTTTGCTCTAAACAAATCCCTAGTTAAACTAGAAATCATAGAAACTATTTTACTAGGAGAGGCTTTCGTTACCATAGTTTCCATGTCCTCTTCTTCTTCTTCGGATGATGAGGAGGAGGATGATGTGGAGGAGGCTCCCCCTTCACTTGAGCTCTCTCCTCTTGTGCTTGATCCTTCATTTTCGGAGGAGGAGCAATCCAAATCGTCAAAGGCCATCAAGGCCAAATTGGCGACAAAGGCATTCTCCTCATCCGATGATGAGGAGGAGGATGAGGAAGGATCATCCCATGTCTTGGCCTTGAATGCTTTGGCCTTCCCTTTTTCTTTTGCCTTCTTCTCCTCTTCCTTCTTTTTCTTGCTCCCCTTTTTCTTCTTCTTTTCTTCTTTCTTTTTCCTCTCTTCCTTGCTTTTGTTTAGGAGAGGACAATTGTCCCTTATGTGTCCCTCTCCTTGGCAATTGTAGCATATCACCTTCCCCCTTGGTCTTCTATTCCTATCATTTGATTTATCAAATCTAAAATTCTTAAATACACGCCTCACCTTCCTTACCATGTAGGCTTCCTCGGTGCTATCCATGGAGGAGGAGGAGGCTTCATCATCGGAGGAGGAGGGGATTTCCATCTTCTTCTTCCCCTTGTTTGCCATCAAGGCTACTCCTCTTGAAGGTTGTATTCTAGGCTCCTCTTGTATTCCTTCAAGCCTAGTTTCGTGGAGTTCCATCGTTGAGAAGAACTCCTCCAAGGTACTCACTTCTAGGTTCTTGGACATGTAGAAGGAGTCCACCATGGAGCTCCACTTTGAGGACCGGGGAAAGGCATCTATAGCCTTCATGAGCATGTCCCGGTTCGATAGCTTCTCACCTACACTTGTTAGCCCAATTAAAATTTCCTTAAACCTAGAGTGTAAAGAGATTACCTTTTCCCCCTTTTCTAATTTAATGTTGGATAGTTGAGAGCGGAGGAGATCTCTCCTAGCTAGCTTCGCCTCGGATGTGCCTTCATGGAGCTCAATTAGTTTCTCCCACATCTCCTTGGTGCTTAGGCATTCTCCTATTCGGTTGATTTCTTGTTGAGGAAGCACATTGTAGAGATGGTGCTTGGCTTTGGAGTTTGCAAGGTGCTCCTCTCTTTGCTTCTTGGTCCACCTAGATTTCTCTATTGGCTTCCCCTCTTCATCCCTAGGCAAAATGAAACCGGATTCCATTGTAATCATTATATCAAAATCCGTTTCGAAAAATACCTCCATTCGCTTCTTCCACCAAGCGAATTCTCCTTCAAACTTCGGAGGATGGATGTTGGAGCCGGCCATTTTTGATGTAGGGCTTGTTGCGGCGGTTAGTCCAGTGACAAGCAACCTCGGCTCTGATACCACTTGTAGAAGATCGGATGGCCGGCTAGAGGGGGGTGAATAGCCCTCGTTCGTTGGTTATCGGAATTTGCTCGTCTACAATTAGATTAGCGCAAGCGGAAACAACAATACAAGCAAATTAAACAAATAAAAACAAAGCAAAGGAAATAGACAATGCTAACACAAGATGTAACGTGGTTCACGGCTACGCCGCTAATCCACGGTCCCCGATTCGTCCTCGGTGAATCACTCCGCTCAACCAATCCACTAAATGGTCTCTCCTTTGCACCAAGCTAGGTGGAGGTAACCTTTACAATCAAGATCACTCTTCTTACAAATAGAATGGATTAAAAGCGAGTAAGAAGAGTTTAGAGCTTGTGGGGCACTAGGAAGATTGTTTGGAACTTAAGCATTAGCCTCTCAAAGGCTCACACCCTCTCTTTTTATAGAGAGAGCTAACTTCTTCCCGTTGGCCGCCATCACCGATCACGCCATGGCATGGCGATCATTGCCACTACAACGGCCTCGAACACGTCGGATGCTGACCGTTGTTGTCCAACGGAACTCTTGGTAGTCGATCGGACCTCACAGCCGATCACGACTCGTAGTCGACCGCCTCGGCTACGAGCGGTTCTGCCAAAACCCTATTGACTACCGATCACGCCGCGATCGTTAGTCTTTGATCGCTAACGATATGGCATCGATCACGCCACAAACCGGCCGTATACCGGTCGAGCTACACTCGACTCGAGCGATCATCGCCATTCCATGGCCGATCGGGTGTCGGGAAAACCCATCCGACACTTGGCCAAATGGCCAAGTTTCACCTAAGAGCTACCCCTCCCCGGGTTACAATCGCTCACTCTCATTTCTCGGAGTCCCTCGCCTTCGAAGTTCTCTTCGTTCTCGGCCACGTCCCTCGGCAGCATCAGGCGCACGTCTCTGCAATGCTCCTTCGCGTCTCTTGCCTCGAAGTCTACTTCCTCCGGCTTCTCTCCAAGCTTCTCGTCCGGTGGTCCCTCGGATGCTCCAAGCGCACGGCTTCCGCAAAGCTATCCTTCACCGACTCAAGGCACGAGTCATGAGATGTGAAACTCGCCACGGCTCCATGTGCGAATTACTAAGTCCTGCACGACTTCAACGCACATATCACATCAACATATCAAACTAACTTAAACCCTTTGCCACACCATCAAAACCATATCACGGCAAGAGATTGCCCTAACAGAGGTGCCTCTGGAATGGGCTACTCCAGGACATACATTTTTCTTTCTTGGGTGAGAACGATTCTCAGATTCTTGTACCATTCTAGGAAATTAGCTCCATTGAGCTTGTCCTTCTCATGGACAGAACACAGGGAGAGAGTGTTCGTGTTTGTCGACATGGTAATCTACAACATACACAATGTAGAAAATTACTATCATATTCCATTTATCATTTAATTAGGCCATTAATCAAATGATGCTCCCACTGAATTATAGGACTTTTGTAGAATCGAGTCAAGGATGTGGTCAAACTACATTATTAGATTCATACAAACTAGCTATAATTCTCGCGGGAGAAGATCCACATCATACTATGCCTTGAGTTAGCTTTGGCTAAATCGCCCAAGACTTAGTATGATCGGTAGGTAACACATTACCGATTACATCCCTATGCAACTCTTGTTTATAGGATCAAAATCCACATTTACAAAAGACCTTGAGTTAGCTTTGGTTAAATCGCCCAAGATTTAGTGTAAATGTAATCTTATCCTACCTTTCCAACGGTTGGAATATGCCTATAGTTTTACTCAATCCAATTGAGTTAACTAGTTTTACTCAATCTAATTGATCTTATTCTCACCCAAACTGTGATAGGCAGGACCAAGATTGTCCCTCTGCACCCTACCAAGATAATATGCATTGCTCTTCTTTGGCAGATTCAACAACAACAAATGATCGAGGTAGTGATGGGTATCAAAACTTGGTATGCATTTTTGAGTTGATTCGATTCAGATATAATCTAATCATGAATGTGTATCATATATGAATCAAAACCTTTATTACCCTACACTAGCATGCATCACATACATAGAAGCAATTTACTAGCACGCATCAAATACATACAAGCAAAATATCCTAACATGCATCATATACATACAAGCAAAATTTACTCGCATGCATCACATACATACAAGCAAAACAAATATATATATATATCAACATATATATATATATATATATATATATATATATATATAAATTAATTGTGATGAGGTCATGGCCCTACTATGATCTTCTCAAGCCAATGAGAAGATCAGACGGTCAACTTAGGGTTAGCGGCTTCTCCAAGCGCCTCCTTTGACCGTCATGTGTCGTCGGCACCCTCCTCGTAACTCCTTATATTAGTGGACCTTCCACCGCTCCATTTTGTACATTACAAACATGAAACTTGAGTTACATTCGAGTCTAAAACTATTTACAACTAGAATTTTAAAAGAAGAGGCACGACGCGCAGGTCGCATACCCTATACAACATGCACAACCACAAAGATGGCGCACAAGCCGTATTATGAATTACAACATATTTTTCAAATCACGTTGTGGTTCTTGTGCCATGACCATCATTGAATTATAAATAATTTTAAATTATGTATTTTATAGAAATTTCTATAATTTTTCCTATTTTTTTTTCAATTTTATGAGTCACATCTCCGTAACGATCCCGCTAAGCAATTTCCGGGCAAGATCGCGGGACAATGCCCCTTTTGGGGTTAGGGGCAGTGCCCCTACTCGCAAAATCAACCTTGCAAGTGTCCCATCTTGATCTTACAGAGACTTAAGTCGTTGTCCCAAAAACCTAAAGCAAGAATTCGCCGTTCTGGAGAGTTTTTTTGGGTGGTTGAAGCCTACAAGTGTCCCAACACTTGTTGCTTCGACTCTTCGAGAAAAATACCCAAAAAAACTATAAAAATAGGAAATTTATAGAAACTTACAGATCTATAATTTTTATATCTAATACAAAAACTAAAAAACTAAAACACATACATGCTTCGCACATGGCTCTGATACCACTATTGGACTATTCGAGCCGCAAAGACTACTTTTAGTGTTGTGGAAACCACGGAAGTCGGCCACGGATCCATGCGAAGATTAACAAAAACTACATGTACATGTTTAACACCTTAGATCTACTCTAGATTTACTTGTTAAGA
Source organism: Wurfbainia villosa (assembly GCA_025175895.1). Taxonomy (NCBI): domain Eukaryota; kingdom Viridiplantae; phylum Streptophyta; class Magnoliopsida; order Zingiberales; family Zingiberaceae; genus Wurfbainia; species Wurfbainia villosa. The sequence continues at coordinate 22,875,631 of CM045997.1, read as the reverse complement.
GTTTTACCCTTGATGCGACGCCCTTCGCTTATCCCGCTCGTTCAAACGTCTTGCCGGAACTCGAGAGTGTCAAGTGTTCACTCTATTTGTATCCACACAAGAAATAGGTGGAGAAAAGAAACCTAGAGTGTGCTAGCACCCCTTAGAGGCTCACGGCAAGATGAGGAAGAGAGAGCTTGAGAGAAGAGAGGAGGAATAAGATGAAGTTACACAACTTAACTTCACATTTTCATAACCCACTATAAGGGGGTTACATGCATGCATGTAACTCCAAGAGCTAATGACTCTTGGTCTCCCTCATGAGGTGGCACCCCATGATGTGTCCATGATGATGTGGAGCATCATCATTGGCCGGCTCCATGAAATTCCTCATTTTAAATTTACTAAGTGGGAGAGGGATATTTTTTTTAAATTTTCATGGCCTCTATTACAATTTGACATGTGATGCAAATAAACTTGCGCGTCGGCTCTGAGTACCTTCCTCCCCATCAGATGAGTTTGTTTTGTGGATCACAGGGTCAAATATGGTTATAGGAAATTATTTAGGAGCGTGTGTACTTCCCCATCGGAAGGCACATAATCCAAGATAATTGCCTTGACATCGAGTAATGGTGCACACTTATATGCAAATAAGAGTATCCTCCCCATCAGAGTCACCTCTTTTATTTGTAGGGACGAAGAGAAACCAACTATTAATTTTATTTGTCAAAAAGTTAGCTTGATAGGATAATAAAATTAATGGGTAAAACCTCCTCTTACAAATGTAGAATTCGTATACATCCACACTATCGTGGCATACGATATTCTCGGTGTTTTGAGGTGTTGGTTGATTTTAAAATTTTATTGTTGGAATCAATAATTTTTTGAAATCTAATGTTTTGATCTATGTGATTCTTAGGTTTTTCAAAAATGACTTTCAATCCACTTTCTGTGATACTATAGGAGAATAAACTTATTGCACCCAATTATGTTGATTGGAAAAGGAATCTTGATATTGTCTTAACTACTGAGGAGTACAAGTATGTACTCTTCGAAGAGTGTCCTCCTAAGCCTGCGGATGATTCTGGGGAAAAGGGGAAAGAGAGTTATAAAAAGTGGATTAAGGCTGATGAGATGGTGCGGTGTTACATTTTAGCTTCTATGTCAAATGTATTGCAACATCAGCATTAAGCCATGCCCACTACTTATCACATAATGCTCAATCTCAAGGAACTTTTCGGACACCATAATCAGGCTACAAGGCAGGAATCCATGAGGAACTTGATGATGACAACCATGATCGAGGGAACACCCATGAAGGATCATGTTCTCAAGATGATGGCTCATTTGAAATAGTTGGAAGTCCTTGGAGCTGATATCGATGGGGAAACCTAGGTCGATATCATTCTCCAGTCTCTACCTAGGAGTTTTGAGCAGTTTCGCTTGAACTATAACACGAATAAGAGGTTGTATTTGTTGGGATGTATACTGAAAAGTCTATCTTTTGTATGAACATCTTTATTTTTGAAATAAGAATAACATGATTATTGTTTTGCATATTTAAGGTTATGCTTATTATTTGATACATTACATTGTAGATAACATGGTGTGTTGTGTCATACGGGAGATCATGTTATCAGTTCCTTGTAGAGTATAAGTAGAGGCTCACAACTGAGATGGTTTTGGACAAACTATTGGTATGGTTGTATTGTAATTTGGTATTGGTTTGACTTGACCATAGAATTACACAAGTACACTTTGCGTGTATTGAGCAGGACCGACTTAGAGGTGATTCAATTTATTGCTGACTACATAATTGAATCGGACCTCGGATATTATGGTGTAGATGCTCTTAATCCTGATATAATAACGGGAACATGTACTTAGTATTTATTTCTTTGATTTACCAATGGGCGAAATTTATAGATTAAATCAATAGGCTCGGTATGTTGGGAAATGATATTATTTACATGGTGTGTCGTTGATTATAGGAGGAAACTGTGTCCTATATATTAGGATGATGATGTCCCCTTGAGGAGCTCATAAGGATCATCATGTAAACCCTGCAGGTGGACTTGGTCCGGCATGATGATGAGGTTGAATGGTACTACTAATAGAGTTAGATGTTGATTAATTAATCGTCAATAAATTAATTAATTGATGGGCATTCGAGATCTTAAACATGGGGAGATATTTGTACAATTAATATATGGAGCCCATATTTATTTATGGGGGTTGGTGATGTAGATCAATGATAATCCTCTAGTGGAATGAATTATCATTAATGGATCGGACTTTATGTAGGCTAGATCCATTGGGTGGCAAAGATCCAACTACTCCTCATGGTCCCTATTGCAGCCTATTAAAAACCTCATGAAAGCCTAGATTCGACGGTGGAGAATAAAAGCCTAGATCCGACGGTGGAGATTCAAAGGAGGCTTAAGCCTAACTCTATAAAAGGAGGGCCTAGGCTTGGGCGTGTGATCAAAATTTTGATTCAAGGGTTTTGGTTTTTGGCGTGAGAGGCTTGGGAGGCTAGAGGTGCATATAGGGTTTTGCTTCCTTGGTTTGGGCGGCAACCTACCTAGGGTTTTGATTCCTTGGTTTGGGTGGACCCCCTTCTCCCATCTCATAGCCGACGCACCACCTTCATCCTCTCCCTTGGTCGGCGGCAAAAGTTAGGCTTTTTTTCTCTTGGAGCTCTTGGCCGGCTCCCATAATCATCTCCATCTCCCTCTCCTTGGTGCCCGGTGACAACAACAAAGAGGAGGAAGAGGTTTGATCTTCCTCCAAAGGGTTTGTGTCCGGAACTAGATAGGAGACGAAGGTAGCTTATTATCTTTCTTTGTTCGGAGTGAACAAGGAAAAGAAAATACGTGATCTAGGAGGCTTCATCTCTTTGAGGATCATTTCCCACACAACGTCCAAGAGAAGGATAGGACATACGATAGAAGACCAAGAGGTAAACAAGAGGTATAATTCTTTTTTTGGTTTCCTTTTGTTTTTTTCTATGATGTATGCAATTGCATGTGGCTAATTTACTTGGACCCCGAAGATAAACACAAAAACCGGCGATCCGTACATTATCTATTCCGCGGCTAATCGAGGAAAAGATTGGTTGCTTGAAAAATAAGTTTGTTCAAGAGACCACTTTAATTGAATAGCACGATGATGGATCGGTTGCTTAGGTAATTCATCATCGTCTTGGATTAGTTATTTTAATCCGGGGACGTAGATGGGATCACCATGCACAAGTGACCGAGGTGCGAAGCGAAGCTTTGGTTCCACACCCTTCAAGTCGTATCAGAGCCAGGTTTCCGATTTTGTGTGTTTAGGATTCGGTTACTTTTATGCACTTATCATATATTGTATGTGCCGGATGATGGTAGGATGTGCGTAGGCTAACTTTTTGGTTGCAAGCATAAGATCCAATTACTATGGCCATATGTGTGTGTATGTGTTTGGATGTCTGTAATTGTAATATTATTTTAATCCTCGGGGTTGACGAGACTAGTATTTAATTTTTGTAATTAAGTACGATATTTTTTAGCCACTCTTTTATTTTAGTTTACTTTCGATCTAAATTTCATGTACACTCTTTCATAGAGTAAAGGATCGATGGATGTAAAATAAAATAATTATTCTCGGCTCGGATATCCAGATGGCTTGTAGATGGCATAGGGAGGAGCGGACGAGATGGTGACACGACGGGAGGCACATTGGAAAACAAAAGCGATAATAGTTGGAAAATATTTTTTTTCATATTTATTGCTTCTTGTTTGATATGCATGTTGTGTGCTAGGAAAATTCCTCAATTTAAATTACTAAGTGGGAGAGGGATATTTTTTTCAAAGATTCTCATGGCCTCCGTTACGATTTGACATGTGATGCAAACAAACTTACGCATCGACTCTGAGTGCCTACCTCCCCATCGGATGAGTTTGTTTTGCGGATCACAGGGTCAAATATGGTTATAGAAAATTATTTAGGAGCATGTGTACTTCCCCATCGGATGGCACATAATCCGAGATAATTGCCTTGGTATCGAATAATGTGCACACTTAGATGCAAATAAGAGTATTCTCCCCATCAGAGTCACTGCTTTTATTTGTAGGGTCGAAAAGGAACCAACTATTAATTTTATTTGTCAAAAAGTTAGGTTGACAGGATAATAAAATGGATGGGTAAACCTTCTCTTACAATTGTAGAATGCGTGTACGTCCACACTATCGTGGCATACAATATTCTCGGTGTTTTGAGGTGTTGGTTGATTTTAAAATTTTATTGTTTGAGGAATCAATAATTTTTTGAAATCTAATGTTATGATCTATGTGATTCTTAGGTTTCTCAAAAATGACTTTCAACCCACTTGCTGTGATACTAAAAGAAAATAAACTTACTGGATCCAATTATGTTGATTGAAAAAATTATCTAGATATTGTCTTGAATTCTGAGGAGTACAAGTATGTACTCTTCGAAGAGTGTCCTTCTAAGCCTGCAGATGATTCTGGGGAAAAGGAGAAAGAGAGTTATAAAAAGTGGATAAAGGCTGATGAGATGGCGCAGTGTTACATTTTGGCTTCTATGTCAAATGTATTGCAAGATCAGCATCAAGCCATGCCCACTGCTTATGACATGATGCTCAATCTCAAGGAACTTTTCGGACACCAGAATCGGGCTGTGAAGCAGGAAGCCATGAGGAACTTGATGATGACCACCATGATCGAGGGAACACCCGTGAGGGATCATGTTCTCAAGATGATGCCTCATTTGAATGAGTTAGAATTCTTTGGAGTTGAGATCGATGGGGAAACCCAGGTCGATATCATTCTCCAGTCTCTACCTAGGAGTCTTGAGAAGTTTCTCTTGAACTACAACATGAATAAGAGGTTGTATTCTTTGACGGAGCTTCTGACAGAACTCCAGGCGACAGAGGGGCTTTTTTGTCAAAGTGCTCAGACTCAGGCTATGGTTGCTCAGAAGGTTTCGACTTCTAAGCCAAAAGGCAAGAAGAAGAAGAAACAAGGTGGAGCAAAGGTGACGGGAGGATCTCACGGAGGAGTGAAGAAGCCGAAAGGCAAGTGCTTCACTTGCAAGTAGACTGGACATTGGAAGAAGAACTTCCCCAATCAGAAGCAGAACAAAGGTATATCTTTTGGTGTACTCTTTGAAACATGTTTGGTTGTATTATCTACCGGCACCTAGTGTGTAGATTCGGGAGCCATTGATCATGTATGCAATACTTTGTAGGAGGTCCAAGAAAGTAGATGACTAGCTGAGGGGGAGATTACCGTTTAGTTGGGCGATGCTACGAAGGTGGTGGCTATTGCAGTGGGAGATGTTTATTTATCTTTCGATAGGAATAAAACTTTGGTTCTGAAAAATTGCCTTTATGTACCTTTATTTAGAAAGAATTTGATTTCGGTTTCTAAATTGTTTTTTGATGGATATTCTATTTCTTTTAATGATAGAGTTGTTATAAAAAGGAATAGGGAGATTATCTGTTCTTGTGCATTGATAGAAAATTTATATACCCTTGAACCAAAAGCTCCCACGATGCAAATAGAAGTAAATGACTCATCTTCTAAATCTAATAAGAGAAAAGAACCTTCGAAAATGAGCCAAACATATCTTTGTCATCTAAGATTAGGTCATATTATCCTAAGTAGAATTCAAAGGTTGATAGCTGATGGACCTTTGGGTTCATTAGTGGTGGAAGATTTCCCAACCTGCGAATCCTGCTTGGAAAGTAAAATGACCAAGAGGCCTTTTAAGGCCAAGGGGTATAGAGCCAATGATGTGTTGGAATTGGTTCATTTTGATTTATGTGGTCCTATTTCTATCAAGGCTAGAGGTGGTTTTGAATATTTCGTATCTTTTATAGATGATTATTCAAGATATGGATACATTTTCTTGATGCACCGTAAGTCTGAATGCTTTGATAGGTTTAAAGAATTCAAGGTTGATGTGGAGAAACGTCAAGGTAAAAGTATCAAGACACTATGATATGATCGTGGCGGTGAGTACCTCTTGGGAGAGTTTAGGAATTAATTATCAGAGGCTGGGATTCAATCTCAATTGTCTGCACCTGGCACACCCCAGCAAAATGGTGTAGCGGAGCGAAGGAATAGGACTCTTATGGAGATGGTTAGATCGATGATGAGTTATTCTGAGTTGCCAGATTCGTTATGGGGGTATGCTCTGGATACGACAGTGTATATTCAGAACTTGTTACCATCTAAATTCGTGGCTTCTACTACCACAGAATTATGGACTTGGCGAAAGCCTATTCTGAGACATATTAGGATTTAGGGGAGTCCAACACATGTGCTGAAGGCAGATGCTGGTAAGTTGGAACCTTGTATAGAAGTGTGCTTGTTCGTAGGTAATCCTAGAGGAACGAAAGGTGGTTTGTTCTATAGTCCTAGAGATCAGAGGGTGATCGTTAGCACAAACACCAGATTTTTAGAGGAAGACTATGTGATGAACCACAAGCCCATGAGTAAGATTGTTCTTGAGAAATTGAGAGGGGAAGTCACTACTTCAGTACCACCGGTACAAGAGGATATACCACAAGTGACTGCACCGTGTGTCATAGAGGATACACAGTTGATACCTAGTCATAGTGGGAGAGTTGTTAGATAGACTGATAGATTTATGTTCTTGGGAGAATCTTCTGATTTGGTCCCTAGCGAACATGAACTTAATCTTTTGACATATGACGATGCAATCCAAGATAAAGATGCGGTATCTTGGTAAAGTGCAATGAATTCTGAGATAGAATCTATGGATTCAAATCAGGTCTGGGAGCTATTAGAACCACCCAATGGTGTAAAAACCATTGGATGCAAGTGGATCAACAAAAGAAAGAGAGGAATAGACGGGAAGGTTGAGACCTTCAAAGCAAGACTTGTTGTGAAAAGGTATACTTAGAAAGAGGTTATCGATTATTAGGAGACCTTTTCGTCGGTGGCCATGCTTAAGTCTATCCAGATTCTCTTATGTATTGCTACTCATATGGATTATGAGGTGTGACAGATAGATGTCAAGATAGCTTTCCTTAATGGAAGTCTTGAGGAAAACATCTATATGTAGCAACCAGAGGGATTCATTACAAAGGGCAAAGAGCATCTTGTGTGCAAGCTTAATCGGTCCATTTATGGATTGAAGAAAGCTTCGAGATCTTGGAACATCTACTTTGACGAGCTAATCCAGTCTTATGGATTTATTCAAAGTCCAAATGAGTCTTCTGTATACAAGAGATGTGACGGAAATGTAGTGGTATTTCTTGTACTATACGTAGATGACATTTTGTTAATTGGCAAAAATGTCAAGGTTTTATCAGATGTAAGAGTATGGTTGTCCAAACAGTTTGATATGAAGGACTTGGGAGTAGTGGGACACATCCTTGGGATCAAGTTTATAAGGAATCGCAGGAAAAAGATGTTGTGCTTAACTCAAGCTTCATACATAGACACCATTTTAGCTCATTTTAGCATGCAGAACTCCAAGAAAGGTTTTCTACCTTTAAGGCATGGAGTACCTTTATCTAAAGAGATGTGTCCTAGAACATCAAAGGAGATAGAGGAGATGAAGGCGGTTCCTTATGCTTCAGCAGTACGAAGCCTCATGTATGCTATGTTATGTACAAGGCTGGATATCTGCTTTGTCGTGGGCATGGTTAGCAGATATCAGAGTAATACAGGACAGAGATATTAGACTGCGGTAAAGCATATACTGAAGTACCTGATAAGGACTAGGGATTATATGCTTCTATACCAGGCAGATCAATTACTCCCTGTGGGTTACACAGATTTCGACTTCCAATCAGATAGGTTTAACAGTAAGTCTACCTCAGGTTTTCTGTTTACTTTGGGAGGTAGAGCCATTGTATGGAGCAGTGTCCAGTCGAAATGCATGGTTGATTCTACCATGGAAGTTGAGTATGTGGTAGCCTCTAAGGAGGCCAAAGAAGTTGTATGACTCAGGAACTTCTTGATGGACTTGGATGTGATTCCTTGTTTGCTTAGAACTATCACAATTTATTATTATAACAGTGGTGCGTTGCAAACTCGAAGAAACCACAAGCCCATAAGGCAAGTAAACACATAGAGCGCAAGTACCACCTGATATGAGATATCATAAAGCGAGGAGAAGTTATTATAGCCAAGATTGCATCAGAGGATAATCTGACAGATCCTTTCACTAAGGCCATTCCAGCGAGAGCTTTTGATAGGCATGTGGAGGGAATGAGAATCAATTGTATGGAAGTATGAGGACAGCATAGTCTTTTAGTAAAGTGAGAGATTATTGGGATGTATACTGAAAAGTCTATCTTTTGTATGAACATCTTTATTTTTGAAATAAGTATCACATGATCATTGTTTGCATATTTATGATTATGCATATTGTCTGATACATTACATTGTAGATAACATTGTGAGTAGTGTCACACGGGAGATCATGTTATCAGTTCCTTATAGAGTATAAGTAGAGGCTCACAACCGAGATGGTTTTGGACAAACCATTGGTATGGTTGTAGTGTAATTTTGTATTTATTTTTCTTGACCATAGAATTACACTAGTACACTTTGTGTGTATTGAGCAGGACAGACTTAGAGGTGATTCAATTTATTGCTGACTACATAATTGAATCGGACCTCGGATATTATGGTGTACATGCTCTTAATCCCGATATAATAATGGGCATATGTACTTAGTATTTATTTCTTTGATTTACCAATGGGCGAGATTTATAGATTAAATCGATAGGCTCGGTATGTTGGGAAATGATATTATTTACAAGGTGTGACGTTGATTATAGGAGGAAACGGTGTCCTATATTGATGATGTCCCCTTGAGGAGCTTATAAGGATCATCATGTAAACCCTACAGGTGGACTTGGTCCGGCATGATGATGAGGTTGAGTGGTACTACTCATGGAGTTAGATGTTGATTAATTAATCGTCAGTAAATTAATTAATTGACAGACATTAGAGATCTTAAACATGGGGAGATATTTGTACAATTAATATATGGAGCCCATATTTATTTATGGGGGTTGGTGAGGTAGATCAATGATAATCGTCTAGTGGAATGAATTATCATTAATGGATCGGACTTTATGTAGGCTAGATCCATTGGGTGGGCAAGATCCAACTCCTCTTCATGGTCCCTATTGTAGCCTATTAAAAACCCCTTGAAAGCCTAGATCCGACGGTGGAGAATGAAAGCCTAGATCCGACGGTGGAGATTCAAAGGTGGCTTAAGCCAAACTTAATAAAAGGAGGGCCTAGGCTTGGGCATTGGATCAAAATTTTGGTTCAAGGGTTTTGGTTTTTGGCGTGAGAGGCTTGGGAGGCTAGAGGTTGTTCTAGGGTTTTGCTTCCTTAGTTTGGGCGACAACCTACCTAGGGTTTTGCATCCTTTGTTTGGGCGGCACACCATCTCCCATCTCATTGCCGAAGCACCACCTTCGTCCTCTCCCTTGGCCGGCTGCAAGGGTTTTCTTCCCTTGGAGCTCTTGGTCGGCGCTCATCATCATCTCCATCTCCCTCTCCTTGGTGACCGACGGCAAAAAAAAAGACGAGGAAGAGGTTTGATCTTCCTCCAAAGGGTTTGTGTCCGGAACTAGATAAGAGAAGAAGGGAGCTTATTATCTTCCTTTGTTCGGAGCGAACAAGGAAAGGAAAATACGTGATCTAGGAGGCTTCATCTCTTGGAGGATCGTTATCCACACAATGTCCAAGAGGAGGATAGGACATACGATAGAAGACCAAGAGGTAAACAAGAGGTATAATTCTTGTTTTGGTTTCCTTTTGTTTCTTTGTATGATGTATGTAATTGCATGTGACTAATATAATTGGACCTCGAAGATAAACACAAAAACCGGCGATCCGTACATCATCTATTCCACGGCTAATCGAGGAAAAGTGTTAGGTTGCTTGAACAACAAGTTTGTTCAAGAGACCACTCTAATCGAATAGCACGATGATGGATCAGTTGCTTGTGTAATATGTCATCATCTTGGATTAGTTTTTTTAATACGGGGACATAGATGGGATCGCCATGCACAAGTGACCGAGGTGCGATGGGAAGCTTCAGTTCCACACCCTTTAGTATTCGTTGGCAGAGTTTCTGACATAACTCTAGGTGGTAGAGGGACTTTTTTGTCAGAGTGCTCAGGCTCAGGCCATGGTTGCTTAGAAGGTTTCGACTTCTAAGCCGAAAGGAAAGAAGAAGAAGAAACAAGGTGGAGCAAAGGTGGTGGGAGGATCTCAGGGAGGAGTGAAGAAGCCGAAAGGCAAGTGCTTCACTTGCAAGCAGACTGGACATTGGAAGAAAAACTACCCCAATCGGAAGCAGAACAAAGGTATATCTTTTGGTCTAGTCATAGAAACATATTTAGCGGTGTTATCTACCGACACTTGGTGTGTAGATACGGGAGCCACTGATCTTGTCTGCAATACTTTGCAAGGGTTCCAGGAAACCAAACGACTAGCTGAGGGGGAAATTACTATTTACTTAGACGATGCTACGAAGGTGGCGTCCATTGCAGTGGGAGATGTTTATTTATCTTTTGATAGGAATAAAACTTTGATTCTGAAAAATTACCTTTATGTACCTTTATTAAGAAATAATTTGATTTCAGTTTCTAAATTATTTTTGGATGGATATTCTATTTCTTTTAATGACAGCGTTGTTATAAAAAGGAATAGGGAGATTATCTGTCCTGGTGCATTGATAGGAAATTTATATACCCTTGAATCAAAAGCTCTATGCAAATAGAAGTAAATAACTCATCTTCTAAATCTAATAAGAGAACAGAACCTTCGAAAATTAACCAAACATATCTTTTGCATTTAAGGTTAGGTCATATTAACATAAGTTGAATTCAAAGGTTGATAGCTTATGAACCTCTGGGTTCATTAGTGGTGGAAGATTTCCCAACCTGTGAATCTTGCTTGGAAGGTAAATTGACCAAGAAGCCTTTTAAGGCCAAGGGGTATAGAGAAAAAGATGTGTTGGAATTGGTTCATTCTAATTTGTGTGGTCCTATGTCTATACAGAATAGAGGTGGTTTTGAATATTTCATCTCTTATATAGATGATTATTCAAGATATAGATATATTTAGTTGATGCATTGCAATTCTGAATGCTTTGACAGGTTCAAAAAATTCAAGGCTGATGTGGAGAAACGTCAAGGTAAAAGTATTAAGACACTAAGATCTGATCGTGGTGGTGAGTACCTCTTGGGAGAGTTTAGGAATTACTTATTAGAGGCTGGGATTTAATCGAAATTGTCTTCACCTGGCACACCTCAGCAGAATGGTGTAGCGGAGCGAAGGAATAGGACTCTTATGGAGATAGTTAGATTGATGATGAGTTATTATGAGTTGCCAGATTCATTTTGGGGGTATGCTCTGGATACGACAGTGTATATTCTGAATTTGGTATCATCTAAATTAGTGCCTTCTACTCTCACAGAATTGTGGACTGGGCGAAAGCCTAGTCTAAGACATATTCAGAGTTGGGGGAGTCCAGCACATGTGCTGAAGGCAGATGCTGGTAAGTTAGAACCTCGTACAGAAGTGCACATGTTCGTAGGCTATCCTAGAGGAATGAAAGGTGGTTTGTTCTATAGTTCTAGAGATAAGAGGGTGATCGCTAGCACGAACGCCAGATTTTTAGAGGAAGACTATGTGATGAACCACAAGCCCATGAGTAAGATTGTTCTGGAGGAATTGAGAGGGGAAGTCACTACTTCAGTACCACTGGTACAAGAGGATATACAACAAGTGACTGCACCGCGTGTCACAGAGGATACACAGGTGATACCTCATCATAGTGGGAGGGATGTTAGACAACCTGATAGATTTATGTTCTTGGGAGAATCTTCTGATTTGGTCTCTGGCGAACATGAACCTGATCCCTGGACATATGACTAGGCAATCCAAGATAAAGATGCGGTATCTTGGCAAATTACAATGAATTCTGAGATAGAATCTATGGATTCAAATTTGGTCTGTGAGCTAGTAGAACCACCCAATGGTGTAAAAACCATTAGATGCAAGTGGATCTACAAAAGAAAAAGATGAATAGATAGGAAGGTTGAGACCTTCAAAGCAAGGCTTGTTACGAAAGGGTATACTCAGAAAGAGGTTATCGATTATGAGGAGACCTTTTCGCCAGTGGGAATGCTTAAGTCTATCTAGATTCTCTTATGTATTGCTGCTCATATGGATTATGAGATGAGGCAGATGGATATCAAGACATCTTTCCTTAATGGAAGTGTTGAGGAAAACATCTATATGAAGCAACCAGAGGGATTCATTGCAAAGGGCAAAGTGCATCTTGTGTGCAAGCTTAATCGGTTCATTTATGGATTGAAGCAAGATTCGAGATCTTGGAACATCCGCTTTGATGAGGTAATCAAGTCTTATGGATTTATTCAAAGTGCGGATGAGTCTTGTGTATACAAGAGATGTGATAGAAATGTAGTAGTATTTCTTGTACTATACGTAGATGACATTTTGTTAATTGGTAACAATGTCAAGGTGTTATCGGACGTATGGGTATGGTTGTCCAAACAATTTGATATGAAGGACTTGGGAGAAGTGAGACACATCCTTGGGATCAAGGTTATAAGGGATCGCAGGAAAAGGATATTGTGTTTATCTCAAGCTTTATACATAGACACCTTTTTTGCTCATTTTAGCATGCATAACTCCAAGAAAGGTTTTCTACCGTTTGGGCATGGAGTACCTTTATCTAAAGAGATGTGTCCTAGAACATCAAAGGAGATAGAGGAGATGAAGGCGGTTCCTTATGCTTCAGCAGTAGGAAGTCTCATGTATGCTATGTTATGCACAAGGCCGGATATCTGCATTGTCGTGGGCATAGTTAGCAAATTGTTGGGTTTCCGGCACCGCGGCGAGTGTGTGTTCGAACATGTTTCGCAAACATGTGCACAACGAAAGAAATAAAAATAATAAATCTACATTTATTACAAAACACACATCACACGCATGCATAGTACAACATGTGTAGACATAACTGTAAATTTACATTTTGCAATAAAGGAAATTTAACTAAGTATACCTTTCGTATCACGTGTAGCGGGAACGGCATCAACCGGAACGATCCTTGCTAGAATCGTCTCTATCCGTATCCACGCCGAGTATCCTTAGGATGACTTCGCTAAGCCACGAGCTTCGTCTTCATACGGGTTACTAGCCTCGTGTTGAAGACATGATCGAGAGATGATCACGATCCTTATCCAAATTCGAACCCAAAGATGAGTCCTCAAAACTCGCTTCTCCGGAGAGTTATTCGTCAACCGTTTGAAGAATCCTTCCTCCTCACCTCAGAGGATTAACGGAGATCGAATCCCCGGTAAGTTAGGCGCTGTCGGAGCTCTAACCGTCGTCCAAACGATGCTCCGACGAGAGGAGAACAAGCTGTCCAGAAAACTGGACAGCTTTGGTGGAGGTGTAGGCGCCGGCCAACCAAGGGAAGCCAAGTGCTCACCTTATCGCCGAAGCCTAGGAAGATCACGGGAGGGTCGCCGGAGGATGACGGGCTGAAGCTTGGACACCGGCAAGGAGTTGGACGGCGGCACACGGGGCTGGGCGGCAACCTAGAGTTGGCGCCGAAAATCCAAGGAGAGGATGGAGAGGTGGGCGGGAACCACAAGCTAGGGTTTTTGGATTTTTTTTTATTTTGGCTTAACAACACCTTAAGCCCTCTTTTATAGGGAACTAATTATCTTAATGGTTATTGGATCATAACCATAAGGCACGTTAACCCGCTCCATTAATATAAGTTAAAATAAACCAAATCATGATGGTTTATTTTAAGTTAAAATGAACCGAACCAACTTTTTGTTCATTCGTTTAAAATAAAACAAACCCTTTGGTTTATTCTCCTCCATTGGATTAGAACAAAACCATTTTGGTTCATCCATTATGTCTTCATAAGACACGGCCCATCCACGCTTCCATTGCGACTGAAATGATTTCATGCTCGCTTCTTGTTTGGTCCAACCAAACCTTGTTTCTCTCGGTCTGAGAATCCCATTCTCAAGGTCGTTTTAAATCCTTCGGATTACGCTCGTTGTGCGTGTGACCAAATAGGTTCTCGGTTTATGTTGGCCGTCTATAATTAACAATTAATTATAGAACGATCATGAGTGGCACCTAGTAGTATATCATGATCCCCAATTAACCAAAAAGATCAATGGTTGATCCAGAACTATTTCTGAAACCCTTTAGCAGCTCGAATGATTCGTGCCCCATTCCCTTCACTCATCTTATACCCACTTGGTTCAGGACATGGTCTATAGTGTCAGTCCCCACTAGGCTGACTATGTCACACCTAGCCCAAGTATTATTTCCTCGTCCTACGGATTCTAGTTACTGCACATGTATCGAAGAGTACCTTACTCTTAACATGTAATGCTTTGGCCAAAGACTTTAGTAACAATCCAACGAGAGGCCATGGGTATACATCTCCTCGCAAGGAGTGCTGAATCCTTTATAGGCTATTCATACACCTTCGATCACTTCGACTTATACCCAATCATCCCGGGTCTACATCTCCTTGGAGATGTTTGCTTAAGATGTCAAAGCATAAGTCTCCATGGTCAAGATGACTTGAATACCGTAAGTCAAAGGAACATCGCACTTAAGCTACAGTAAGAACTTCATTGACATATCTATATATGCAGAGAACCATATGAAGTCTTACGGTTAGTCACTCCAATGAACTAGTTACCATAACTAGCATCCACAATCAACTCCGGATATCACAATGTCTCCAGCTAGTGAGAATCAGCTACTTGGATACACCAAGGAGTATACCTCTTGCTAGTCTCGACAGAATCGATGGTGTCCAAATCCATCAATTCATCGACTAGGGATAATTCCGATACATCACAATTACACATGTAGAGATACTCACTAGTTGTGATCCAATCACAAATTCTCTCATGCTGTGAATCGTATCGTGGACATTCAGTAAATGAGTTTAAGATCCAATCAAATACATGAAACATGTATACTCAAATAGTGAATCTTCATTTATCATATAAATGGTTCATACATAAGGTGATTTCTTTAGGACATCTCTCATATATTACTAACAGACTCCCACATGGCCTAATGCCAATCGCTACGGTATCCAATACCATAAGCACTAACATGACCCTCAAACTTACTTTGAGGTAATGCTTTAGTCAAAGGATCCGCTTAGTTCTTTTCAGTGGGAATTTTCTCGATTTGTATTTCGTTCCTACTGATGATCTCTCTGATAAGATGATAGCGGCAAAGCACATGTTTGGATCATTGATGAGACCACATCAAGTTCATAGATGAACTACTTGATCCAAACCGCTTCCTTTGCTGCTTCCAAAGCTGCAACGTATTCTGCCTTAGTGGCAGAATCCGCTATAGTGTCAAGCTTGGAACCTTTCCAACTTATTGCGCCTTCATTCCAAGTGAATACATACCCAGACTGAGACATGGAATCATCTTTGTCTGTCTGGAGCAGGCATCTGTATACCCACGTATCACCATGTACCCTTCTTCATATATTAGGAACAAATCCTTAGTTCTTCTTAAGTACTTAAGGATCTTCTTGACAGCCACTCAATGATCCATTCCTGGATCAGACTGGTATCTTCTCGTGACACTCAGAGCATACGATACATCGGGCCTCGTACATAACATAGCATAGATGATAGATCCTATTGCGGATGCATAGGGAATCTTACTCATGCAAATCCTCTCATCTTCTGTGCGTGGACACATAGACTTTGAAAGGTGTACCCCATGCCTGATGGGAAGGAAACCTTTCTTGAATTCTGACATGATAAACATCTTTAGCACTCGGTCTATATATGTAGACTGCGAAAGTCCAAGCAACCGTTTCGATCTATCTCTATAGATCTTAATCCCGAGGATGTAGGTTGCTTCTCCCAGGTCTTTCATGGAGAATGTCTTGGATAACCAAACCTTAACTGACTGTAAGATTGAAACATCGTTTCCTATAAGTAATATGTCATCGACATATAATACTAGGAACACGAATGCACTCCCACTAACCTTCTTGTACACACAAGGTTCGTCTGGATTTTTGTGAGAAATCAAATTTTTTGATTGTCTCATCAAAATGGATATTCCAGCTCCTGGATGCTTGCTTCAATCCATAAATGGACCGTCGCAATTTGCATACCTTGGTTTTATCAACCGATGTGAAACCCTCAGGCTGTATCATATACACGTCCTCGAGCAGGTTTCCATTAAGGAAAGCTGTTTTCACATCCATCTGCCATATCTCATAATCATAATGAGCCGCTATGGCTAGGAGCATCCGAATGGATTTAAGCATAGCTACAGGCGAATAGGTTTCGTCATAATCAACACCTTATTTTTGACGATATCCTTTCGCCACCAATCTAGCCTTATAGATAATCACATTACCATCCATGTCGGTTTTCTTCTTGAAAACCCACTTGCACCCTATAGGCTTTATGCCTTCAGGTGGGTCAACCAAGTTCCAAACTTGGTTTTCATACATGGAATCCATTTCCGACTTTATGGCACCATGCCACTTATCCCTTTCTGAACTTGTCAGCACTTCTTCATAACTGGTAGGCTCCTCATCATCAATGAGTAACACGTCGTTCGATTCACTTACGAGAAATCCATATCTCTCAGGAATATTGCGTGTTCTACCAGATCTACGAAGATGTGGTGTTACAATAGGTCCAGCCGATTGCTCATCACTATGAGTTGTCTTGTTGTGCTTCACCGAGTATCTCATCAATGTCTATTTGAGTCTCGAGCCTCCTCAAGCTCGGCGACACTCCCGCTTTCTTGCAAGAGAAACTCTTTCTCTAGAAACACATGCCTTGAAACAAACACCTTTTGTTCCCACGGATGATAGAATTAGTAACCCCTTGTTTCCTTAGGGTATCCAATAAATAGACATTTATCGGACTTAGCATCCAATTTGTATCGACATCGCCCGCTTCACATAAGCAGGACAACCCCATATCTTCAAGTAAGATACATGAGGTTTCTTACTATTCCATATCTCATATGGAGTAGTAGAGACTACCTTGGTAGGCATTCTGTTTAACAAGTAAACAGCTGTCTGAAGTGCATAGCCCCAAAAGGACTTGGGAAGATTCGCATGATTCATCATTGACCTGACCATTTCCAACAAGGTCCGGTTACGCCTCTCAGATACACCATTATGCTGTGGTTTATATGGTGAAGTCCATTGAGACAATATACCATTGTCTCTTAGATAATCAAGAAACTCCTGACTCAAGTATTCACCACCTCGATCCGATCGAAGTATTTTAATACTCTTGTCATGTTGTTTCTCTACTTCATTTCTGAATTCTTTGAACCTTTCAAAGGCTTTAGACTTGTGTTTCATCAAGAACACATACCCAAACCGTAAGTGATCATCGGTGAAGGTAATGAAGTAGCTATAGCCTCCTAAAGCTTGAGTTGACATAGGTCCACATACATCAGTATGTATTAGACCTAGTAACTCTCCCACTTGTTCACCTTTTCCAGTAAAAGGTAACTTAGTCATCTTGCCTTTTAAGCATGATTCGCATGTATCGTATGAATCCAATTCAAACGATTCCAGAATTCCACATCGGTGTTATTCGGACATGCGTTTCTTGCTTACATGGCCAAGACGACAATGCCACATATAGGAGTCTAATTGATTACCCTTTCAAGCATGCTTGTTGCTCGCTTCGATATTGCAAATGTCACTGGATACGTCCAACGTATAAACACCATTGCTTAAAGTTCCAGTCCCATAAAGAACTCCATTCAAACTTATGTAACAACAATTGTTACTAAAAGTCAAATGGTACCCATTTCTATTTAAACAAGAAATAGAAATGATGTTTTTTATCAACAAAGAAACATAAAAGCAATTGTCCAGTTCTAAGACAAGTCCTGTAGGGAGTTTCAACAAATACGTTCCGATGGCGAGTGCAGCAACCTTTGCTCCATTCCCAACACGTAAATTTAACTCTCCCTTGACGAGTCTTCTTCTATTCCTTAGCCCATGTATGTCAATACATATATGTGAGCCACACCCAGTATCCAATACCCAAGTGTCTGAGGAAATAGAATGACAATCAATAACGAAGATATATGAAAAAGATGGAGCATCTTATGCCTTATTCTTCTTCACGAACTCAAGATAAATCTTGCAATTTCTTCGCCAATGGCCCTACTTGCCATAATTATGGCAAGTGCTCTTTTGAGCTGGTTTTTCCTTTTTAGCCTTTTTCTTCTTACCCTTCTGTTGTTCCTTTGACTCCCTCATAGAACCTTTCTTCGAGGAATCAACTAACAAGACCATCCCCTGCTCATGCTTCTTAGAAGGCTCCGCAGTCTTCAGCATGTTAAGAAGTACCACAGATGAACCTTCTTGCATCTCAGAGGTGAAGAAGAGCTTGGAGACTTCGAACCTTTCGAATCTCACTTGCTTATCAAACAACTCATAAAGATGAAGGACTAAGATATGAGCATCCATATGCTCATGCTGCTTTTGTAGCTTGGGTTCCATCGCGGCTAGCATGATGCAACTTGTCAGTTCAGAATCAGTCACATGTTTCTGATAGACCAACAATTGGTCCGGAGTTGCATCGTCACTAGGATGGGTGGGAAGAGGCGCTTCGAGGACATACGCAAGCTTTTCACCTTGAGAATAATTCTCAAGTTTCTAAGCAGTCCAAGAAGTTCGGCCCAGTCAATTTATTCGAATCCAAAATGGAACGCAAATTCAAAGACATCATGATCAATTTTAGAAATACAAAACGAGCATATATGAGAAAGATGATTTTAAAATGCATTAATATACATTTATAAATCCCATTCATTTTTTGAATTTCAAAAACTCCAAAATCACTTCGGGAGATCGTAGGTCCATCTCCGAATGGGCTGATATCCATCATAGATATGAACAACCTTGGAGAGAGTCCAACAAGCCATTCATAACTACGACGGTAGGTATCAACTATACCGATTGCATATCACCTATATGCAACTATCACAATGTGCTATCAACTAATTGAATGTTCACACATACATCGAGTTGTTAACACATTAACAAGTATGCATCATATGCATAGCACCCAACTTCACCTCCCTTTACATCGACCTTGGAGAGAGTCCAACAAGCCGATGCTCTAGGTTAAAGCCAACCCATTAATCGAGAAATAGTTTTAATATGATTAGAGCGCATTCAACCAATTAGCCCGGCTTGGAGAGAGTCCAGCAACCAAAGCTAACGATTGACCTCTGACTCTTACCATATTAGTATTAAACTATTCCATGGTTTGAACATGTTCGGGTTCGAGCCGGGCTTGGAGAGAGTCCAACAACCCAAACATGAAACGAAACTCTAGTTCTAACCATATTAATGGAAAGTGTAGGCTTTAATATTGAGTAAGGGTTTTTATGTCTCATCCTCTTTGCATGCAAATAACTATTATCTACATGGCATGACATACATGACATACATCTACATGTCACGACAAGCATGGCATAATGATATGCATCTAATGCAATTACATGACATACAATTATGTCATGTACATAATTTCCTTATTTGTCATAACTATTTATGGAAATAAAATATGTTTAAGATTTTATTCTCCAAATCAAATCATGATTAAATTAGGAAACAAATTTCCAAATCTAATCACATATTTTATTTAAGGAAATAGTTGATTAAAGAAAGTCAATTTAGGAAACCAATTTCCTAAATCATCAAAACTACTTATGGAAATAAAATATTTTAAGATTTGATTTCCCAAATCAAATCATGATTAAATTAGGAAACAAATTTCCAAAATCTAATCAAATATTTTATTTATGGAAAATATCAATTTCAATAAATACTTCCAACTTTCCAAAAATGGAAGATTTCCATAAATACTTCTAGACTTTCAAAAATTGAAAAATTTCCATAAATAGTTCTAACTTTCCAAAAGTAAAAAATTTCCAGAAATATCATTATGACTATCGTAAAACCATTTTACGATTATGTCGAAACACAACCTGGGCTCTGATACCACTGTTGGGTTTCCGGCACCGCGGCGAGTGTGTGTTCGAACATGTTTCGTAAACATGTGCACAGCGGAAGAAATAAAAATAATAAATCTACATTTATTATAACACATATATCACACGCATGCATAGTACAACATGTGTAGACATAACCGTAAATTTAAATTTTGTAATAAAGGAAATTTAACTACGTATACCTTTCGTATCACGTGTAGCTGGAACGGCATCATCCAGAACGATCCTTGCTAGAATCGTCTCTATCCGTATCCACGCCGAGTATCCTTAGGATGACTTCGCTAAGCCACGAGCTTCGTCTTTGTACGGGTTACTAGCCTCGTGTTGAAGACGACGTGATCGAGAGATGATCACGATCCGAATCCAAATTCGGACCCAAAGACGAGTCCTCAAAACTCGCTTCTCCGGAGAGGTATTCATCAACCGTTTGACGAATCCTTCGTCCTCCAACTCAGAGGATTACCGGAGATCGAATCCCCGGTAAGTTAGGTGCTGTCGGAGCTCTAACCGTCATCCAAATGACACTCTGATGAGAGGAGAACAAGTTGTCCAGAAAACTGGACAGCTTTGGTGGAGGTGTAGGCGCCGGCCAACCAAGGGAAGCCAAGTGCTCACCTTATCGCCGAAGCCTAGGAAGATCACCGGAGGGTCACCGGAGGATGACTGGATGAAGCTTGGACGCCGGCAAGGAGTTGGACGGCGGCACAAGGGGCTGGGCGGCAACCTAGAGTTGGCGCCGAAAATCCAAGGAGAGGATGGAGAGGTGGGCGGCAACCACAAGCTAGGGTTTTTGGATTTTTTTTTATTAGGGCTTAACAACACCTTAAGCCCTCTTTTATAGAGAACTAATTCTCTTAATGGTTATTGGATCATAACCATAAGGCTCGTTAACCCGCTCCATTAATATAAGTTAAAATAAACCAAACCATGATGGTTTATTTTAAGTTAAAACGAATCGAACCAAATTTTGGTTCATTCGTTTAAAATAAACCAAACCCTTTGGTTTATTATCCTCCATTGGATTAGAACCAAACTATTTTGGTTCATCCATTATGTCTTCATAAGACACGGCCCATCCACGCTTCCATTGCGACTGAAACGATTTCATGCTCGCTTCTTGTTTGGTTCAACCAAACCTTGTTTCTCTCGGTCTGAGAATCCCATTCTCAAGCTCGTTTTAAATCCTTCGGATTACGCTCGTTGTGCATGTGACCAAATAGGTTCTCGGTTTATGTTGGCCATCTATAATTAACCATTAATTATAGAACGATCATGAGTGGCACCTAGTAGTACATCATGATCCCCAATTAACCGAAAAGATCAACGGTTGATCCAGAACTATTTCTGAAACCCTTGGCTCGAATGATTCGTGCCCCATTCCCTTCACTCATCTTATACCCACTTGGTTCAGGACATGGTCTATAGTGTCAGTCCCCACTAGGCTGACTACGTCACACCTAGCCCAAGTATCATTTCCTCGTCCTATGGATTCTAGTTACTGCACATGTATCGAAGAGTACCTTACTCTTAACATGTAATGCTTTGGCCAAAGACTTTAGTAACAATCCGACGAGAGGCCATGGGTATACATCTCCTCGCAAGGAGTGGTGAATCCTTTATAGGCTATTCAAATACCATCGATCACTTCGACTTATACCCAATCATCCCGGGTCCACATCTCCTTGGAGATGTTTGCTTAAGATGTCAAAGCATAAGTCTCCATGGTCAAGATGACTTGAATACCGTAAGTCAAAGGAACATCACACTTAAGCTACATTAAGAACTTCATTGACATATCTATATATGCAGAGAACCATATGAAGTCTTACGGCTAGTCACTCCAATGAACTAGTTACCATAACTAGCATCCACGATCAACTCCGGACATCACAATGTCTCCAGCCAGTGAGAATCAGCTGCTTGGATACACCAAGGAGTATACCTCTTGCTAGTCTCGACAGAATCGATGGTGTCCAAAATCCATCAATTCATCGACTAGGGATAATTCCGATACATCACAATTACACATGTAGAGATACTCACTAGTTGTGATCCAATCACAAATTCTCTCATGCTGTGAATCGTATCGTGGACATTCAGTAAATGAGTTTAAGATCCAATCAAATACATGAAACATGTATACACAAATAGTGAATCTTCATTTATCATATAAATGGTTCATACATAAGGCGATTGCCTTAAGACATCTCTCATATATTACTAACACAAATATCAGAGTAATTCAGGACAAAGACATTGGATTGCGGTAAAGCATATATTGAAGTACCTCAGAAGGACTAGGGATTATATGCTGGTATACCAGGCAGATCAATTACTCCCTGTGGGTTACACAGATTCCGACTTCCAATCAGATAGGGATAACAGTAAGTCTAACTCGGGGTTTGTGTTTACTTTGAGAGGTGGAGTCATTGTATGGAGGAGTGTCAAGCAGAATTGCGTGGCGAACTCTACCTTGGAAGCTGAGTATGTGGCAACCTCTGAGGCGGCCAAAGAAGTTGTATGGCTTAGGAACTTCTTGATGGACTTGCATGTGATTCCTGGTTTGCATAAAACTATCACAATTTATTGTGATAATAGTGGTGCAGTTACAAACTCGAAGGAACCATGAGCCCATAAGGCAAGTAAACACAAAGAGTGCAAGTACCACCTGATACAAGAAATTATAAAGCGAGGAGAATTTGTTGTAGCCAAGATTGCATCAGAGGATAACCTAGTAGATCTTTTCACTAAGGCCCTTCCAGTGAGAGCTTTTGATAGGCATGTGGATGGAATGGGAATCAAATGTATGGCAGTATGAGGATAGCATATTGTTTTAGTATAAGTGGGAGATTGTTGGGATGTATACTGAAAAGTCTATCTTTTGTATGAACATCTTTATTTTTGAAAGAAGAATTACATGATCATTGTTTGCATATTTATGGTTATGCATATTGTCTGATACATTACATTGTAGGTAACATGGTGTGTAGTGTCACACGGGAGATCATGTTATCAGTTCCTTGTAGAGTATAAGTAGAGGCTCACAACCGAGATGGTTTTGGACAAACCATTGTTATGGTTGTAGTGTAATTTGGTATTGGTTTTTCTTCACCATTGAATTAATATATGGAGCCCATATTTATTTATGGGGGTTGGTGAGGTAGATCAATGATAATCCTCTAGTGGAATGGATTATCAATAATGAATTGGACTTTATGTGGGCTAGATCCATTGGGTGGCCAAGATCCAACTCCTCCTCATGGTCCCTATTGTAGTAAATTAAAACCTTCATGGAGCCTAAATACGACGGTGGAAATTGAATCCCTAGATCCGACAATGGAGATTGAAAGGAGGCTTAAGCCTAGCTTTATAAAAGGAGGGCTAGGGCTTGGGCGGTAAAAGCAATTGAAAGGATTAGGGTTTTGCTCTTTGGCTTGGGCGGCTAGGGTTTGGAGAGGCTTTGGGCGGCAATTAGGGCAAGGCTTTGCTCTTCTTTCTTTGGTTAGCCGGCACCCATATCTCATCTTCCTTCTTTTCTTGGCCGACACCCATCTCCTTTCTTCCTCAAGCTTTGGTCGGCGGCAACTAGGGAAAGGCTTTGCTCATCTTTCTTTGGTTGCCTGGCACCCATCTTCCATCTCCCTCTCCTTGGTGGCTAGCGGCAACAACAAAGAGAAGAAAGAGGTTTGATCTTTCTCCAAAGGGATTGTGTCCGGAACTAGATAGGAGAAGAAGGGAGCTTATTATCTTCCTTTGTTCTGAGTGAACAAGGAAAGGAAGATATGTGATCTAGGAGGCTTCATCTCTTGGAGGATCGTTGCCCACACAACGTCCAAGAGGAGGATAGGACATACAATAGAAGACCAAGAGGTAAACAAGAGGTATAATACTAATTTTGGTTTCCTTTTGTTTCTTTGTATTATGTATGTAATTGCATGTAGATAATTTACTTGGACCCCGAAGATAAACACAAAAACCGACGATCCATACATCATCTATTCCGCGGCAAGTCGAGGAAAAGAGTTAGGTTGCTTGAACAACAAGTTTGATCAAGAGAACACTCTAATTGAATAACACGATGATGGATTGGTTGCTTGGGTAATCCATCATCGTCTTGGATTATTTTTTTTAATCCGGGGATGAAGATGGGATCGCCATGCACAAGCGATCAAGTTGAAGTGGGAAGCAAAGTTTCCGACCTTCAACGTGGCCAAGACTGCACCCTTGTGTTGGGTTTCCGGCACCGCACTGAGTGTGTGTTCGAATATTCTTCATAAACATGTGCACAGCGGAAGAAATAAAAAGTAATAAATCAAATTTATTACATCACACACATCACACGCATGCATAGTACAACATGTGTAGACATAACCATAGTTTTAAATTTTATAATACAAGAAAATTACTCTACGTATACCTGACGTATCACGTGTAGCGAGAAAGGCATCAACCGGAGTGACTCTCGCTAGAATCGCCCCTATCTGTATCCACACCGAGTATCGTCGGGATGACTTCACAAAGCCACGAGCCTCATCTTCGTACGAGTCTCTAGCCTCATGTTGAAGACGATGTGATCGAGAGAAGATCACAATCCGTATCAAAATTCGGATTCGAAAATTAGTCCCCAATACTCGCTTCTCCAGAGAGATATTCGTCAACCGTTTGACGAATCCTTCATCTTCCACCTATGAGGATTACAGGAGATCGAATCCCCGAAAAGGTTACCACTGTCGAAGCTCAAAACATCATCCAAATGATGCTCCGACAAGAAGGAAACAAGCTGTCCAAAAAACTGGACAACTTTGGTGGAGAACTTGCGCCGGCCAAATAAGGAAAGCTAGGTGCTCACCTTGTCACCGGAGCCAAGGAAGATCACCGAAGCTCCTCCGGCAATAGCTAGATGCCGATAGCTGGGGAGGACGGCAGCTGCTGGATGCCAACTAGTGGAGCTTGGGCAGTGGTGGGCGGCGACAAGAAGTTGGGTGGCGGCAAGAAGAGGAGGAGAGGAGGAGAGGAAAAGATTTTCCAAAAATACCAAAACCCTTAGGGCTCTCCAACCTCTAATCGCACTTTTATTGAGCGCATGTATTTTGACCATTAAGAAACCATCTCCTAGCGGTTATTGGTTCATAACAAAAACTCGTTAACCCGCTCCAATAACTTAAGTTAAAATAAACCAAACTGCGTTGGTCTATTTTATGTTAAAATGAACTGAACCAACTTTGGTTCATTCATTTAAAACAAACCAAACCCCTTTGGTTTATTTTTCCACCATTGGATTAGAACCAAACCAATTTGGTTAATTCATCATGTCTTCAAAAGACATGACCCATCCAGGCTTCCAATGCGACTGAAACGATTTCATATTCGCTCCTCGTTTGGTCCAACCAAACTTTGTTTCTCTCGATGTGAGAATCTTATTCTCAAGCTCGTTTTAAATCCTTCGGATTATGCTCGTTGTGCGTGTGACCAAATAGGTTCTCGGTTTATATTGGACGTCTATAATTAACCATTAATTATAGAATGATCATGAGTGACACCTAGTAGTACATTATGATCCCCAATTAACCGAAAAGATCAATGGTTGATCCAGAACTATTTCTGAAACCCTTCAGCAACTACAATGAATCGTTCCCCTTTCCCTTCATGCATCTTATACCCACTTGGTTCAGAACATGGTCTATAGTGTCAGTCCCCACTAGGTTGACTACGTCACACCTAGGCCAAGCATCATTCCTCGTCCTACGGATTCTAGTTACTACACATGTATCTAAGAGTACCTTACTCTAAACATGTAATGCTTTGGCCAAAGACTTTAGTAACAATCCGACGAGAGACCATGGATATACATCTCCTCGCAAGGAGTGGTGAATTCTTTATAGGCTATTCAAACACCTTTGATCACTCCAACTTATACTCAATCATCGCAGGTCCACATCAACTCAGAGATGCTTGCTTAAGATGCCAAAGCATAAGTCTTCATCACCAAGATGACTTGAATACCACAAGTTAAAGGAACATCGCACTTAAGCTGCAGTAAGAACTTCATTGACATATCTATATATGCAGAGAACCATATGAAGTCTTACAGCTGGGCACTCCAATGAACTAGTTACCATAACTAGCATCCACGATTAACTCCGTACATCACAATGTATCCAGCCAGTGAGAATCAGCTGCTTAGATACACCAAGGAGTATACCTCGTGCTAGTCTCGACAGAATTGATGGTGTCCAAATCCATCAATTCATCGACTAGGGATAATTTCGATACATCATAATGACACATGTAGAGATACTCACTTGTTGTGATCCAATCACAAATTCTCTCATGCTGTGAATCGCATCGTGGACATTCAGTAAATGAGTTTAATATCTAATCAAATACATGAAAACATGTATACTCAAATAGTGAATCTTTATTTATCATATAAATGGTTCAAACATAAGGCGATTGCCTTAGGACATCTCTCATATATTACTAACAAACTCCCACTTGGCCTAATGCCAATCACTACGGTTTGCAATACCATAAGCTCTAACATGACCCTCAAACTTACTTTGAGGTAATGCCTTAGTTAGAGGGTCTGCTAAGTTCCTTTCAGTGGGGATCTTCTCGATTTGTATTTCCTTCCTACTTATGATCTCTCTGATCAAATGACAGCAGCGAAGCACATGTTTCGATCATTGATGAGATCTTGGCTCTTTCGCCTATGCAATTGCTCCATTATTGTCACAGTAAACCAGTATTGCTTCAACAATGGCTGGAACAACACCAAGTTCATAAATGAACTTCTTGATCCAAACTGCTTCCTTTGCTTCTTCTGAAGCTGCAATGTATTTTGCCTCAGTGGTAAAATCCACTACAGTGTCTTGTTTAGAAGTTTTCCAACTCACTACGCCCTAATTCAAGGTGAACACGTACCCAGACTGAGACCTAGAATCATCCTTGTCTGTCTGGAAGATGGCATCCGTATACCCGCGTATCACCATTTCCTCTTCTCCATATATTAGGAACACATCCTTAGTTCTTCTTAAGTACTTAAGGATTGTCTTAACAAGCACCCAATGATCCATTCTTTGATCAGACTGGTATCTACTCGTGACACTCAGAGCATACGATACATCGAGCCTCGTACATAACATAGGATACATGATAGATCCTATTACAGATGCATAGGGAATCTTACTCATGCAAATCCTCTCGTCTTCTATGCATGGTCACATAGACTTCGAAAGGTGTATCCCATGTCTAATGGGTAGGAAACCTTTCTTGGATTCCGACATGCTAAACCTCTTTCGCACTCGGGCTATATATGTAGAATGCGAAAGACCAAGCAACAGTTTTGATCTATCTCTATAGATCTTAATCCCGAGGATGTATGTTGCTTCTCCTTGGTCTTTCATAGATAATGTCTTGGATAACCAAATCTTAACCGACTGTAAGATAGAAATATCGTTTCCTATAATTAATATGTCATCAACATACAATACTAAGAACACGACTGCACTCCCACTAATCTTCTTGTACACACAAGGTTCGTTCGGATTTTGTGAGAAATCAAACTTTTTGATTGTCTCATCAAAATGGATATTCCAGCTCCTAGATGCTTGCTTAAGTCCATATATGGACCGTCGCAATTTGCATACCTTGGTTTTATCAATCGATGTGAAATCCTCAGGCTGTATCATATACACATCCTCGAGTAGGTTTCCAATAAGGAAAGTTATTTTCACATTCATCTGTCATATCTCATAATCATAATGAGCCGCTATGGTCAGGAGCATCCGAATGGATTTAAGCATAGCAATAGGTGAATAGGTTTCGTCATAATCAACACCTTGCTTTTGACGATACCCTTTCGCCACCAATCTAGCCTTATAGGTAATCACATTACCATCCATGTCGGTTTTCTTCTTGAAAAACCACTTGCACCCTATAGGCTTTATGCCTTCAAGTTGGTCAACCAAGTTCCAAACTTGGTTTTCATACATGGAATCCATTTCCGACTTCATGGCGTCAAGCCACTTACCCCTTTCTGAACTTTTCATAACTTCTTTATAACTGGTAGGCTCTTCATCATCAATGAGTAACACGTCATTCGATTCACTTACAAGAAATCTATATCTCTCAGGAATATTGCGTGTTCTACCAGATCTATGAAGATGTGGTGTCTCAATAGGTCTAGCCGATGGTTCATCACTATGAGTTATTGGTTGTGGTGCTTCACCAAGTATCTCATCAATGTCTATTTGAGTCTCTCGAGCCTCCTCAAGCTCAATGACACTCCCACTGTTTTCTTGCAAGAGAAACTCTTTATCTAGAAACACAGCATGCCTTAAAACAAACACCTTTTGTTCCACAGGATGATAGAATTGGTAACCCCTTGTTTCCTTAGGCTATCCAATAAATAGACATTTATCAAACTTAGCATATAATTTGTCTGATACAATCTGCTTCACATAAGCAGGACAACTCCATATCTTCAAGTAAGATACATGAGGTTTCTTATTATTCCATATCTCATATGGAGTAGTTGAGACTACCTTGGTTGGCACTCTGTTTAACAAGTAAAGAGTTGTCTGAAGTGCATAGCCCCAAATGGATTTGGGAAGATTCGCATGATTCATCATTGACCTGACCATGTCCAACAAGGTCCAGTTATACCTCTCAGATACACCATTTTGCTGCGATGTATATGGCGGAGTCCATTGAGACAATATACCATTGTCTCTTAGATAATCTAGAAACTCTTGACTTAAGTATTCACCACCTTGATCCGATAGAAGTATTTTAATACTCTTTTCATGTTTTTTCTTTACTTCATTTCTAAATTCTTTGAACCTTTCAAAGGCTTCAGACTTGTGTTTCATCAAGAACACATACCCAAACCATGAGTGGTCATCGGTGAAGGTAATGAAGTAGCTATAGCCTCATAAAGCTTGAGTTGACATAGGTCCACATACATCAGTATGTATTAGACCTAGCAACTCTTCCACTCATTCACCTTTTCCAGTAAAAGGTAACTTAGTCATCTTGCCTTTTAAGCATGATTCTCATGTATCGTATGAATCCAATTCAAACGATTCCAGAATTCCACATCGGTGTAATTCGGACATGCATTTCTTTCTTGCATGGCCAAGATGACAATGCCATATATAGGAGTCTAATTGATTAACCATTCGAACACACTTGTAGCTCGCTTCGATATTGAAAATGTCACTGTATATGTCCAACGTATAAATACCATTGCTCAAAGTTCCAGTCCTATAAAGAACGCCATTCAAAGTTATGTAACAACAATTGTTACTAAAAGTCAAATGGTACCCATTTCTATTTAAACAAGAAATAGAAATGATGTTCTTTATCAATGAAGGAACATAAAAGCTATTGTCCAGTTCTAAGACAAGTCATGTAGGGAGTTTCTATAAATACGTTCCGATGGCGAGTGCAGCAACCTTTGCTCCATTCCCAATATGTAAATTTGACTCTCCCTTAATGAGTCTTCTTCTATTCCTTAGCCCATGTATGTCATTAAATATATGTGAGCCACACCCAGTATCCAATACCCAAGTGTTTGAGGAAATAGAATAACAATCAATAACGAAGATATCTGAAGAATATGGGGCATCTGATGCCTTATTCTTCTTCATGGACTCAAGATAAATCTTGCAATTTCTTCGCCAATGGCCCTCCTTACCATAATGATGGCAAGTGCCCTTTTGAGCTGGTTTTGGCTTTTTAGCCTTTTTCTTCCCCTTCTGCTATTCCTTTGACTTCCCCTGCTCATGCTTCACAGAAGGCTCCACAGTCTTCAGCATGTTGAGCAGTACCACAGATGAAGCTTCTTGCATCTCAGAGGTGAAAAGGAGCTTGGAGACTTCTAACCTTTCGAATCTCGCTTACTCATCAATCAACTCATAAAGATGAAAGACTATGGTATGAGCATCCATATGTTCATGCTGCTTCCGCAGCTCAGGTATCATCGCGGCTAGCATGATGCAACTTGCCATTTCAGAATCAATCACATGTTTCTGATTAGCCAACAATTGGTCTGGAGTTGCATTGTCACTAGGATGAGCGGGAAGAGGCGCTTCGAGGACATTCACAAGCTTTTCAACCTTGAGAACAATTCTCAAGTTGAATCCAAAAGCCAGTCCAAGAAGTTTGACCCAGTCAATTTATTTGAATCCAAAATAGAGAGAAAATTCAAAGACATCATGATCAATCAATTAACCTTGAAATACAAATCAAGCATATATGAGAAAATGATTTTAAAATGCATTAACATACATTCATAAATCCCATTCATTTTTTCAAATTTCAAAAATCCCAAAATCACTTCGGGAGATCGTAGGTCCATCTCCGAATGGGCTGATATCTAACATAGATATGAACAACCTTGGAGAGAGTCCAACAAGCCATTCATAGCTACGATGGTAGGTATCAAATATACCGATTGCATATCACATATATGCAACTATGACAATGTGCTATCAACTAATTGAATGTTCACACATACATCGGGTTGTTAACTCATTAACAAGTATGCATCATATGCATAGCAGCCAACTTCACCACCCTTCACATCGACCTTGGAGAGAGTCCAACAAGCTGATGCTCCAGGTTAAAGCCAACCCATTAATCAAGAAATAGTTTTAATATGGTTAGAGCACATTCAACCAATTAGCTCGGTTTGGAGGGAGTCCAACAACCAAAGCTAACGATTGACCTCTGACTCTTACTATATTAGTATTAAACTATTCCATGGTTTGAACATGTTCAGGTTCGAACCCGGCTTGGAGAGAGTCCAACAACCCAAACATGAAATAAAACTCTAGTTCTAACCATATTAATCGAAGATGTAGGCTTTAATATTGAGTAAGGGTTTTTTTGTCTCATTCTCTTTGAATGCAAAATAACTATTATCTACATGGCATGACATACATGGCATACATCTATATGTCAAGACATGCATGACATAATGATATGCATCTAATGCAATTACATGACATACAATTATGGCATGTACAAAAATTTCCTTATATGTCATAACTATTTCTGGAAATAAAATATGTTTGAGATTTGATTTTCCAAATCAAATCATGATTAAATTAGAAAATAAATTTCCAAATCTAATCACATATTTTATTTATAGAAAGTGTTAATTAAGGAAAGCCAAATTTAATTTAGGAAACAAATTTCCTAAATTGTCAAAACTATTTATGGAAATAAAATATATTTTAGATTTGATTCCCCAAATCAAATTATGATTAAATTAGGAAACAAATTCCAAATCTAATCAAATATTTTATTTATGGAAAATGTCAATTTCCATAAATACTTCTATACTTTTCAAAATTAGAAAATTTCCATAAATACTTCTAAACTTTCCAAAAGTATAAAATTTCCATACATACAATTACGACTATTGCAAAACAATTTTATGATTATGTCAAAACACAACCTGGGCTCGATACTACTGTTGGGTTTTCGACACCGCGGCGAGTGTGTGTTCGAACATGTTTCGTAAACATGTGCGCAGTGGAAGAAATAAAAAGCAATAAATCTAATTTATTACATCACACACACCACACACATGCATAGTGCAACATGTGTAGACATAATCGTAGGTTCAAATTTTGCAATAAAAGGAAATTACTCTATGTACACCTGACGTATCACGTGTAGCGGGAAAGACATCAACCGGAGCGACTCTCGCTAGAATCGCCTCTATCCGTATCTACACCGAGTATCATCGGGATGACTTCACAAAGCCACGAGCCTCGTATTCGTATGAGTCACTAGCCTCGTGTCGAAGATGATGTGATCGAGAGAAGATCACAGTCCGAATCAAAATTCGGATTCAAAAATGAGTCCCCAAAATTTGCTTCTTCGGAGAGGTATTTGTCAACCGTTTGATGAATCCTTCGTCCTCCACCTATAAGGATTATCGGAGATCCAATCCCTGGCAAGGTTACCATTGTTGGAGCTTCAAACTTCATCCAAATGATGCTCTGACAAGAAGGAAACAAGTTGTCCAGAAAATTGGACAGCTTGGGTGGAGAACTTGCACTTTCCAAATAAGGAAAGCTAGGTGCTCACTTTGTCGCCGGAGCAAAGGAAGATCACCGGAGCTCCTCCAGCAGCAACTAGACGCCGGCAGGTGGGGAGGACGGAAGCTGCTGGATGCCAACTAGTGGAGCTTGGGCGGTGGTGGGCGGTGGCAAGAAGTTGGGCGGCGATAAGAAGAGGAGGAGAGGAGGAGAGGAAAAGATTATCAAAAAATACCAAAACCCTTAGGGCTCTCCAAGCTCTAATCGCGGTTTTATAGAGCGCATGTTTTTTGACCATTAAGAAACCATCTCCTAGCAGTTATTGGTTCATAATCAGAACCCATTAACCTGCTCCAATAACTTAAGTTAAAATAAACCAAACCGCATTGGTCTATTTTAAGTTAAAACAAACCGAACCAACTTTGGTTCATTCGTTTAAAACAAGCCAACCCCCTTTGGTTTATTTTTCCACCATTGGATTAGAATCAAACCAATTTAGTTCATTCATCATGTCTTCAAAAGACACTACCCATCCATGCTTCCAATGCGACTGAAACGATTTCATGTTTGCTCCTCATTTGGTCCAACCAAACTTTGTTTCTCTCGATGTCAGAATCTCATTCTCAAGCTCGTTTTGAATCCTTCGGATTACGCTCATTATGTGTGTGACCAAATAGGTTCTCGATTTATATTAGTCATCTATAATTAACCATTAATTATAGAACGCTCATGAGTGGCACCTGTAGTACATCATGATCCCTGATTAACTGAAAGGATCAATAGTTGATCCAGAACTATTTCTGAAACCCTTCGATAGCTACAATGAATCGTGCCCCGTTCCCTTCACGCATCTTATACCCACTTGGTTCAGAACATGGTCTATAGTGTCAGTCCCCACTAGGTTGACTACGTCACATCTAACCCAAGTATCATTTCCTCACCCTACGGATTCTAGTTACTGCACATATCCAAGACTGCCTAACTCTAAACTTGTAATGCTTTGGCCAAAGACTTTAGTAACAATCCGACGAGAGGCCATGGGTATACATCTCCTCGCAAGGAGTGGTGAATCCTTTATAGGCTATTCAAACACCTTCGATTACTTCGACTTATACCCAATCATCCCGGTCCACATCTCCTCAGAGATGCTTGCTTAAGATGTCAAAGCATAAGACTTCATTACCAAGATGACTTGAATACTATAAGTCAAAGGAACATCGCACTTAAGCTACAGTAAGAACTTCATTGACATATCTATATATGCAGAGAACCATATGAAGTCTTACAGTTGGTCACTCCAATGAACTAGTTACCATTACTAGCATCCACGATTAACTCCGTTCATCACAATGTCTCCAGGCAGTGAGAATCAGCTGCTTAGATACACCAAGGAGTATACCTCGTGCTAGTCTCAACAGAATTGATGGTGTCCAAATCTATCAATTCATCGACTAGTGATAATTCTGATACATCATAATGACACATGTAGAGATACTCACTAGTTGTGATCCGATCACAAATTCTCTCATGCTGTGAATCGCATCGTTGACATTCAGTAAATGAGTTTAAGATATAATCAAATACATGAAAATATGTATACTCAAATAGTGAATCTTCATTTATCATATAAATGGTTCAAACATAAGGCGATTGCCTTAGGACATCTCTCATATATTACTAACACCTTGGATTTCCATGCCAACCCAATGTTGGACTTTCCAAATGCCAAGACTCAAGCTTGGACTTTCCATGCCAAGTACCCATGACTTGGACTTTTCCCATAATAATGGTCAAACCATCGTTAAACATTGAACATGACCTGGGTCAATTGCACCAACAATCTCCCCAACACATTGTCAAATATCAATGTCAAACATCAAAACACTACTCGAGTCTAGTTAATCGTGACCTGGGCCGATTGCACCAACACTAAGTGGCGATCCGACTAAGACTTCCCGCGGAAGGTCTAGGTCGAGATTGGACATTAAGAAACCATCACATTTATCATTTTTCGTGCTAACTCTTTGCTGTAGGGAAGTGACCAGGCTGGCAGTCGACTGATGCACATCAGTCGACTGATGGCGATGAATCAACCTTGTGCGCTAGGTCAAAAAGGATAATGTTTGATGCCACCACTTCGTGATAAGATAAGGTGTCACCTCGTGATAAGTTCCACAAATTGAGGATCTAGAATCAGACTAATTCCAAGGCACGAGTCTATAAAAGGAGGGGAGGACTCGAACCCAAACACCATAAATTTGCTCCTAAGTGCTCCCACAACTCCAAGGTTCTGCATCAACGCTACAATGCCATAACGTCGATGTCGCACCAAGTTTCAACTGCTTAAGCGTCTATTGCTCAGTTAGTTATTTCATTACTTTGTACTCAGAGCTTTTTTTCGTAAACAAGGTGAGGTAGGCTTGTTGCCTCATCCTCAAGTTTTGGTTTTGTTGTGATCGTTGTCTCCTACCTCCAACGAGGAGGAGACTCTATAGTGAATTGCCCATTCATACATGGTCAAGGATGGTGGGGCCTTGGAGTAGCAACCATTGGGTTGTGAACCAAGTAAAAATAAATTTTTCTTATTTATTTTTCAACCACGCATCTCTTTATTTTTAATCGAACGAACAAAAAGATTTACGTGCACTATTCTCCCCCCTCTAGCGCACTTTTTTGATCCAACAACCGAGTGCGGCACAATAGATGATCTGCACTCAACCCTGCTACCACTACGCCGAGTGGCCGAGGAGGCAAGATGACTGGCAACCCATCTGAACCACAAGGGAGACCCAGTCAACAACACACATGCAATGTAATGATGCACAACTCCACACATAACACCGTAACACACTCTCTACCACACAGAGAGTCTTAGCCAACCGATAATCAACCATGCAAGGACCTCCAGTCCATAACCACATACCGACAACCACCACTTATCTATGCACAGATGACATGATCCACCATAGATGCACAACGTAAATGTGTACGATTCAACAATCGACTCCATAATCAAAACTATCACATAACCCTAGTGATGTGACATGATGACCCAATCCAAGTTCACAATTGTGTCCTAGCTACAAGCATTTAGTTTAACATCTATAGGTCAACTTACAATAAAGTCTCTAATCCATAATAGTGATGAACGAACTATAAGATAACAACAACATATCTCAATGTATAAAGGTTAAGTTAAAAGCACATGATAAATAATAGTGGAGTCAAAGTAATGGTGTCATCATCATCATAACATTCATGCACTGGAATCAATAAACTACCTGACCAAGGTAGAGATTACCCACCTGATATGAAGCTCACGACAAAAATCTTCATGCCCGTGGGCTTGCCTAGTATCCCAATCCTGCACACATCATAACAACCACTAATGTAACGCCCGCCCTTATCTGCTCTCAGGGCGGCGCTACTTTTTTTTTTTTTTTTATAACATGACATATAGGGATCATTTCACAATCTACGTACTTAACGTGTTTTCATGGCATAAACCTTCTCTTATACATGCATTACCTATCATATTCGTAATAAGCATGTTAACATCTCTTATCTCTTTTTATAACATGCATAACATAAAATATCCATTCATGAGTTCTAGCATATCAAACTTTTATAAGTAACTGAACAGTAACATAACTAAGCTACATTCAACATGGTACTAATAAATCTCAAGTCTTATAACCGGAAGCAAATGTCTTAAGGTGTTCACTGAGCATATAAATATAAGCAGATAGTAATAGGGTCTTTTTCCACCATGCCACTATCACACCCACTTGGCCCCTCCTTCTACTTCCTCTTAGTTCATGTTTCCTTTATTTGCAGTATATGGACAACATAAACTATAAGCATATAGCTTAGTAAGATTCTTGCCTACTCACAAAAGCCACAAACCTCATCGAACAATTAGAAAAACAGGAGAATACTAGCATAAATAGCATAAGTATTTCATAACAACACTATG
Source organism: Wurfbainia villosa (assembly GCA_025175895.1). Classification (NCBI taxonomy): domain Eukaryota; kingdom Viridiplantae; phylum Streptophyta; class Magnoliopsida; order Zingiberales; family Zingiberaceae; genus Wurfbainia; species Wurfbainia villosa. Next base: position 22,839,494 of record CM045997.1, on the reverse strand, counting down.
TATCAACTTACCCACGCAATGAAAACATAAGCATGGCATACAATTTACATAAGCATGCTAAACATAATTAAATCTAAGCAGGACATAAATTAAACATAAGCATTCATGATATCATCAACCCTAACATGCATAAAGGACATAGTCCTAAGCATTCTTAAACTTAACGTAAGCATTCATAATTTCATAAATCATAGACAAGCATCAAGGACATAATCATAAGCATTCTTAAACTTGACATAAGCATTCATAATTTCATAAATCATAAACAAGCATCAAGGACATAATCATAAGCATTCTTAAACTTGACTTAAGCATTCATAATTTCATAAATCATAGACAAGCATCAAGGACATAATCATAAGCATTCTTAAACTTGACATAAGCATTCATAATTTCATAAATCATAGACAAGCATCAAGGACATAATCATAAGCATTCTTAAACTTGACTTAAACATTCATAATTTCATAAATCATAGACAAGTATCAAGGACATAATCATAAGCATTCTTAAACTTGACTTAAGCATTCATAATTTCTTACAAGTCCTTTCTTTTCAAAACATATACATATAGGTACTTCAACATAATCATAACTTGAATGGGGGGCCCCAGGTTAAGTACCATATAATGCGCATTTCCTAAAAGGCTGGGGTAGCGAGCCACCAGACCTAATAGAGCAAGACCTCTTACGTCTTACCAGGGCAAGACCTCTTACGTCTTCTTATGTCCCTATGGATTTGATTAACGACCACCTAACGGGTCGGGTACTTAACCTCTTACAAAGTAAAATACTTAATTCCTTTCTTTCTTGTCATATCATAAAGAATGCTCTTAATCCCCAACATAAAAAGGGAAGCATCTCAATCTTATCTTATCATAAGGAGAGCTCTTAATCCCTACATGAAAGGGAAGCATCTCCATCTTATCTCATTATAAGGAGAGCTCTTAATCCCTACTTGAAAGGGAAGCATCTCCATCTTATCTTATCATAAGGAGAGCTCTTAATCCCTACTTGAAAGGGAAGCATCTCCATCTTAGGCATTTCATAGCATACATGCATTCATAACATAAGAGTACCCTAAAGGGGTCTTAAAGCATAAACATGTTTATCACATAAGCATATTTCATAGGCATATTCATGGCATATTAAATCATAAAACATGTTCATCTCATAGGCATATTTCATGGCATATTACATCATAAACATGTTCATTACATAGGCATGTTTCATAAACATATTTCTTGGCATATTAAATCATACAACATGTTCATCACATAGGCATATTTCATAAACATATTTCTTGGCATATTAAATCATAAAACATGTTCATCTCATAGGCATATTTCATGGCATATTATATCATAAACATGTACATCACATAAGCATAATTCATGGCATATTATAATCATCCACATAACATAACTTCATAAGGGGGTGTTTTCATGAAACCCTAGCCCCTAACCCCAAGGTTGGCCGAAACACGTAGGGGGTACTAAAATTTGATTCTTGTCACATAAATTCATTCATGAAGGCATACTACATAACATAACTTCATAAGGGGGTATTTTCATGGAACCCTAACCCTAACCCCAAGGTTGGCCGAAACATGTAGGGAGTACTAAAATTTGATTCTTGTCACATAAATTCATTCATGAAGGCATACTACATAACATAACTTCATAAGGGGGTATTTTCATGGAACCCTAACCCTAACCCCAAGGTTGGCCGAAACATGTATGGCTATAAACTTGGATTTTTGACACCTAAAATCTCCTACATGAAGCTTACAACCTACAAAAATTTCCTTAGTACCATTTTCATGAAACCCTAGCCCAAAAACTTGGTTGGCCGAAACATGTAGGGCACAAAGCTTGGATTTTTGTCACCTAAAAATTCCTACATGAAGCTTACAACCTACAAAAAATTCCTTAGTAGCATTTTCATTAAACCCTAGCCCAAAAACTTGGTTGGCCGAAACATGTAGGGCTCAAAGCTTGGATTTTTGTCACCTAAAAATTCCTACATGAAGCTTACAACCTACAAAAATTTCCTTAGTAGCATTTTCATGAAACCCTAGCCCAAAAACTTGGTTGGCCGAAACATGTAGGGCTCCAAGCTTGGATTTTTGTCACCTAAAAATTCCTACATGGAGCTTACAACCTACAAAAATTTCCTTAGTAGCATTTTCATGAAACCCTAGCCCAAAAACTTGGTTGGCCGAAACATGTAGGGCTCAAAGCTTCATATTTCTTTCATGTAACATGTCCTACAAAACTAATATACTGCAGGTGAGGGAATCTTACATCCTTCGCTTATTTTTAGTTGGTAGATGACCTTATGGAAGCCAAGAACTAGCCTTCTCCTTGCTTGGATGGGGTTCGGCCAAAGGGTGAAAATGGAGAGGGGGAGGGATGGTTTTCGGTGAGGAAGAAGAAGAGAAGAGAAGAAATGAAGTTTGGATACTCATGCCCCCTCATTCCCCCCTATTTATTCATTTGAAGAGCCCCTTGATCTCCCTTACACTTAACCATAATTTCCCCTACTCCTCTAATGATATAATTCTATTGGGCTTCTGGTTAGTGGGTGCATCTATAGGGCTTGGCTATCTCTAGAGGTTTGGGGTTCAATTCCTAGGCCTTGCACCCCTTTTTGCCTTATTTTCTTTTATTTTTGAAAAAGCCCACATAAAGCTCATTATTGTCAAGCCAAAAATTCTCGTAAAATGGTTAGAAATTTTACGGGTGTTACAACTAAGTTCCAACCCACAACAACAATTAAATCAAATCCTACATCGATCTCGTATTTACTTAATCTACTGAATACGAAAAAAAATCCCAATTACACACTCCATACATATCCAAATCCAGCTTCTACCCATACCATCAATGGCCGATTCACACCAACCAAGCTCTCTCCATTGAACCCTCAACTTCCTCACAACTGATCACCACAATAACTCAACAACCACTCTTCTTCTTCCCTCAAGTCTTTGCCTCCACCTTCAATTGACAAAACAATGTATTTGATCTCTCAATCTCACCATCCATAGCTCCAAAATAGAGCATAGACAGAGCATATCCAGATCCACTCATTACCAACAATCCACACCAAGGAAATAGGAATCTGACCGAACTTTGGATGAACACACAACTCACCCAATTTTTCTTCACTCACTCACAGCCACGCAATCTCCGAAACCTACTACCGTCCAGCTTGCTCCATCGAAGGAGCTCACATTCTAAATCAGAAGACCTCAATGATCAACATAATCAAATAAATAGAAGATGAAGATGAAGAGACAGATCGAGATATACCAGCACTTGAGGCTACACCGACGGTATTCCTCCCCTAATCCACCCTAGTCACCGGAACAACTCCCACATGCCACTATTAGTCGTTGTTGCCCATACAACAACAATCCAAGCTAAGAGTGATAGGGATTATAGATGAAAATGGATATCATCTGAGATCAAGGAAGAGGATCAATGACTCACCTAGCTTTAGCAGCGATCGAGCAGAGGCTTGAGGGAAGAAGAAGAGTGGTTGTTGAGTTGTTGTGGTGATCAGTTGTGAGGAAGCTAATGGTTCAATGGAGAGAGCTTGGTTGGTGTGAATCGGCCATGGATGGTATGGGTAGAAGTTGGATTTGGATATGTATGGAGTGTGTAATCGAGACTTTTATTCGTATTCGATAGATTTAGTAAATACGAGATCGATGTAGGATTTGATTTAATTGTTGTCGTGGTTTGGAACTTAATGGTTGTTATGATGTGTGCAGGATTAGGATACGAGGCATGTCCACGGGCATGAAGATTTTTGTCGCGAGCTTCATATCAGGTGGGAAATCTCTACTTTGGTCAGGTAGTTTGTTGATTCTAGTGCATGAATGTTATGATGATGATTACACCATTACCTTGACTCCACTCTTATTTTATCATGTGCACAGTTGTGAACTTGGATTGGGTCATCGTGTTACATCGCTGGGGGTTAGGTGATAGTTTTCATTGTGGAGTCTAATGTTGTATCATACACATTTACGTTGTGCTTCTATGGTTGATCATGTCATCTGTGCATAGATAAGTGGTGGTTGTCGGTATGTGGTTATGGACTGGAGGTCGTTGCATGGTTGATTATCCGTTGGCTATGACTCTCTATGTGGTAGAGAGTGTGTTATCGAGTTATGTATGGAGTTATGCATCATTACATTGCTTGCATGTAGCCGACTGGGTCTCCCTTGTGGTTGAGATGGGTCGCAAGTTATCCTGCCTCCTCGGCCACTCGGGGTAGTGGTAGCAAGGGTGAGTGCAGATCATCTGTTGTTTCGCACTCAGCCACTATAGATGGTAGTAGTTGGAGTTGTATTACTGGGCCACTGTTGATGGTGGTAGTTGGAGTTGCACACTCGACCAATATGGATGGTGGTAGTTGGAGTTGTGTGCAGTTGTCCTATATGCGATGCTCGACCACTCATGAGTAGTGACAATTGGAGTGGCCAGCAGCAGGGACCCCCGTTGTATAGCTTATAGCTCTCGTGGCTAGCTAATTACTCATACTGCCCATCGACCACTCGAGAGTAGTGGTAGGTGTGAGTTGGGATAGTTGTCATGTCGTGCCACCCCGGCCATACTGGGATCATGGTGGTGTGTGGGGTACACAGACATGACCATGCATATGCATAGTCGGGTGTAAGGCATATATATGTATATACATATTTGTATGTATGTGTGTATTTGATATATATATATATATATATATTTTGCATATGCCTATGAGATGTTGCATTTGGTTGAGCTATGATTGCTGCATATGTTTGTACATCATTTTACATTCTATTTGTATATTCAATATTGTTGTGGGTGGGGCATTGGTGTGTGAGTTGGTGCAGACTGAGGCATGCATGTTGTACATGTTATGTTGTTGTATATTTGTTCAGGATGTTATGAGTCATGTCGTTGTAGACTCCCAAGTATGTCAGTACATTACATTATGTTCAGTTGGTTAGTTGGTATATGAATTGTTTATGGTTATACTGAAGGATATCTACTGTATCTTTAGACTGTATACCATTGATCTTCTTATGTTAGATGTTGTTTATGCACTATCTTTCATATTCCCGTTGAGTTTTATACTCACCACCACAGACCCTGAGTTTCTTGTCGGCCAGGTGGCAGGTAGAAGATTTTGTGATGGACTTGGAGCATTGCCAGTTGATCTCATCCCATCTCATGTTCTGAGGATCCTGACTTATGCTTATCGTATGTTTCACATTATGGACTTGGATTCTTATGGTGATTGTATTGTTGATTATTTGTTGGAGTACATATATACATTTTCATATTTATTGCGATATTTTTTTACTCTGTGGTCAATCATATCGGTATGCAGTTTGTGAGTTTATAACTCTATTGTGATACTCTTTCATTGTTGTGTTGTTCATATACTTCTTACTTGATGTGTTGGCTTCGACTAAATGGCTATGTAACAACTGTGCATTGAATTGTCATAAGGGGGTTCCATCCATTGGCCAGACAGGGTATACCTCCATGGCATGACAATTTTATTTATATCAGAGCCATGGTTCATGTCAAGCCATGGACCTCGAACGAAGGAAGTGGAGCTCCCATGTCTGGATCAAAAGAACCAGACACCAGGCAGGAAGTCCAGTTGGGTCAGAAGGTCTGAACAACTAGTAGGAAGTCAAGCTGGATCAGAAGGACTAGACAGTTGACAGGAAGTCCTTGTGGGTTGAGGATCGTACATCAAGAAAAGGAGGTCCTTCAAGGATGGATAGGCTTGAGGGGGGCTCAATGTAGTCCTTCATTTGAGAGGGGATTGTTGGGAGTATGGGGAATACAATCAAAGTCCCACATTAGTAATACATGGAAAAGATTATGTGCTTATAAGATAAAAAGATATCTCTATTGGTATGAGGCCTTTTGGGTAAAGCCCAAAAATAAAACCATGAAGACTTAGGCTCAAAGTAGATAATATCATACTATTGTGGAGGTATATGAATCTTATAGACACTAACATAGAATTCTCAAATTCTCCACCATGATCACTACGAATCCGATTGATTTTGAGATTTCTTTCATTCTCAACTCTTTTGCTAAATCCTATGATTATTTCTAAGGTATCATTCTTATGTTTTATAAAATAAACCCATATATATCTAGAAAAATCATCTACTATGACTAAATAATATTTACTACCATTCAAAGAAGGAATGCTATGACAATCAAATAAATCGAAAATGTAAAAGCTCTAAAGGTAATGAGGTACTAGTTAGGGTTTTACTTTTGTGTGATGATTTTTATTTCTTCCCTTCTTGGCATGCATCACACCACTTATCCTTAACGTACTTGATCTTTGGTAGCCCCTTCACTAACTCCAATTTAGCTAACTTGCCTATGTTCTTCATATTTATGTGCCCTAGCCTTCTATGCCATAGCCACCCTTCCTCTTCTCTTGCCATAAGACACTTAGTGGAAATGTTAAAAGCATAGGATAAATCAACATAATAAATATTCAATTTCCTATATCCAACTAACATGCAATCATTCAAGCTTTTGTGTCTAATTAAGCATTTTGAGGAGTTGAATTCAACACTCTAGCACATCATAAAGTTGGCTAACACTAAGTAAATTTAATTTCATGCTTTTAACTAACAAGACTTTATGAATAACAATTTTAGGGGATATCTCAATTGTGTCTTTACCTAAAATTTTGAGTTTTCCACTATTTCCAAAAGACACGGTACCCTTGTTAATGTAGTTAATTGTGGAAAACTTGCTCACATCTCCAGTCATATGTCTTGAGCAACCACTATCCACAATCCACATACTTGGTCCTTCTACCTAAACAACATGAAAAACAAATGCCTTAGGTACCCAAATGTTTGGACTGGTAACATTAATCAAAAACTTCTTGGGAACCCAAGCCTTCTTAACCTTACCCTTAATTGTTACATTTCTACTAATAAGGGAGGTATATGCTACTTCCTTGTTCTTAGGTTTATATCATATGTCGGCCTTATTATAAACGACTCTTTGATCCCTAAGTATTATGTCAAAGTATTTAGATCCATTTGTGAACTTTTCTAAACATGCTCTTATTCACACACTTCCTTTTTAAGTTTCTCATTTTCATCCTTAAGTATACATGCATCATTACATGAAGGTTCTTCATTTCTAATTGCCTTAATTTATACTTTCAAGTTCTTAACCCTAGATTTTGACTTATCCAAAGAATTTTTAAGATATAACAATTCTACTTTAGGGGAGTCCTTTACCTCAGCGTCACTAGATGATGATTCGTTGCTTGATGAAGACTCTTCTTAGCTTGATGCTTCGGTATAATCTCCCAAGGCCATGAGTGTCACATGGCGTGTGATGTGGCATAGCTCCTACTCATCGGATGAGTCTTCAATGCTTTGCATGTCCCATGTTTCTGTTACCATGACATCTTTCTTCTTATTCTCCTTCTTTTCCTTCTTCTTCTCTTTCTCTTCCTTCTTCTTCAATTCCGGGCAATTTGGCTTGATATGCCCCTTCTTATTGCATTCATAACAAGTAACGTTAGTGTTATAGATTGAACTACTACTTGATCTACCTTTTGAAGATGTGAACATCTTCTTTATATCCTTCTTGGTGAGCCTTCTAGATTTTCCCGCCAACTTCTTGACATAGTGAGCAATTTCATTCACCGACATTCCTTCATCGCTACTCGATGCTTCATCTTCCGATTTGGATGAGGATGATTCTTCTTTCTTCTCCTTCTTTTTCTTCTCCTTCTTTCCTACAACAAGAGCTAAAACTTTCTCTTTTGATGAAGTGTTATCTTATTCATGCAATTCAAACTCACAAAAAAATTCATCTAATTTAACTATTGAAAGATCTCTAGAGACCTTATAAGCATTTACCATTGATGCCTATAAGATTGTCCTAGGAAAGGCTTAGAGAACATACCTTATCAAATCTCGATTCTCCACCTTCTCACCTATGGCGTGTAGCCCATTTACGATCTCCTTGAATCTACTGTGCATTTGACTCACGATCTCATTGGTTTTCATGCTACAAATTTGAAGTTGACCTATCAATAGGTCTCTCATAGCTCTCCTTGTCTCCTTGGATCCTTCATTAAGTTCAATGAGCTTCTCCCAAAGCTCCTTGGCGGAGTCAAAAGGTCCGACCTTGCTCAATTTCTCTTTGGATAGACTACATTGGAGTGTGGTTGTGGCTTTAGCATTGGCTTGATCCTTCTTCGCCATCTCCCTTGTCCAATCTTTGGTTTGTAGGCTCCAAACTCATCTCTCGATTTTTCAAAGCCATCTACAATTCTAAATCAATTTTCAATGTCATTCATTAAATAGTACTCCATCCTACCTTTCCAATAGGTGAAGTCATTTCCATCGAAGAAGAGAGGTCACACCGTGCTATAACCCTCTTGAAATGCAATCTTGCTCCAGTTGATGGTTAGATCCTCCGAGGCGATCCGAGCTCCGATAGCACTTGTAGGAACCTTAAGGATTGACTAGAGAGGGGGGGGGTGAATAGCAATTCTTTGTTTTCTACAAGAATTGTTAGCGGGAGCAATAGAAGAATTACAATTAAAGGAAAACAAGAACACAATTCTAACAAGGATTTTTAATGTGGTTCGGAGATGACGCTCATACTCCATGACAATCCGTAAGGTGGATCGACCTTAGCAATCTTCCGCTAGAAATCGCCTTTTGATGCAATCACCAAGATGGAGAAGCCTTTTACAATCACTCCTCTTCCTCTTACAAGGTAATGAATTTGAACTTAGGAAGAAGAAGTTAGAATACTTGGAAGATAAGGAAAAGACTTGAGGAGCTTAGCTTAGTATGATCGTTTAGAATGAAAGCATTAACCTCCTCCAAGCTTCCCTAGCTTCTATTTATAGAGAATGGTTGTTTTTGTCTGTTGAGCCCGACAACAGTCGACTGCTGCATACCATCAGTCGATTGGTGACCGAATCCAATGGCTTCTGATAGCATGATTTGCATTCGTCACCCCAACGTATACTTGACCAGTCGATTGTCATAATTGTTGGGCTATTGATCATCGCTAGAGGGGGAGGGGTGAATAACATTTCGTCGTGCTTGATAGATTTTGATTGTTCGTCTCTACAATTCGGGAAGCACAACGGAAATACAAAAAGAATATGAATATAGAGAAAAATACACAATCACAACATAAAGATATAACGTGGTTCAGAACCTCAAGGTTCCTACCCCCCGGGTTAGGCTCAAACGAGCCCTAGCAATGCCAATCACCACTAATAATCAAAATACTCCTTCTCGGAACAATCCAAAGGTGAAGGAAACCTCTTACAACAATAAGAATAAAATACAAGCAAACACAAAGTGAAATACACAAAAGAATGCAATGAACACTTTACAAATGATCTTTTAGAAGCTTGCTTGTTTGGTTGCTTGAGCTGCACTTGGGGACCCTGAATTGTACCAGCAAACCGCCCCAAATCTCTCTTGTAACCGTTTCCAAAATCCATCTCCATGAGCTTTTTTATAACCTGCATTCAGGCTAGATTTTGCATAGTAGTCGACTGATCGAGACCATCAGTCTATTGCTCCTGTAGCCGTTGCCTCATAACGGCCCGAGCCACATTGGATAAGTTCCAATGGATAGACCATCAGTGGACTGATCATGCCCATCAGTCGACTGATCAAGCCATCACTTGAATGTCAAACCCTAACAGTCATCTCTGGAACCTTCTGTATCTGCAATATCGACCATTAGTCGACTTCCAGCCATAGTAGTCGACTAATCAGGCCATCAGTTGACTGCCCAATGTTGGCAGTCGACTTTTAGACCATTTTCTGTTGTCGAACTCCAGTAGACTCCTATCAGTCAACTGGTCATAGTCCCAGTCAACTGATACAAGTCGACTCGGCTACCAAGTGTCAAAACACTTGACTAGTTGACTGGTCCATAACTCCAGTCAACTGTTAACCTTAAACATGAGGGTTAACCCCAAGTATGATGCCCTCATACTTGCTAGACCACCCTTAGCCTAGACCTAAGCCTTCTAGCCACCTCCATCAGCTTCACGCCTATCGTATCCCTCCAAGTCATCCATGACTTGTTCATCCATATGCTAGTCTTCAGGTGTTTCCATCAGCTATTGTCATGCTAATGTGGTCTACACCGCCAAGGCACATTGGTCTTATGCTTCCAAGACTCCCGCTTGGACTTTACGCCACCAACCATTGGACTTATGCCGCCAAGACTCCACCCTTGGACTTTACACTGCCAATATCACCCCTTGGACTTCCCTTGCCAACCCATGTTGGAATTTCCAATTGCCAAGACTCAAGCTTGGAGTTTCCCTTGCCAAGACCCATGCTTGGACTTTCCCTGCCAAGTACCCATGAATTGGACTTTCCCATTGCCAAGTGTCCCACTTGGACTTTCCATACCAAGTGCATGAGACTTGGACTTCTCCATCATATGGTCAACTCCATGTCAACCATATAGTGAAACAATGGTCAAACCATCGTCAAACATCAAAATACCCCTTGAGTCCAACTCGAGTCCGGTCAATCATGACCCGGGTCAATTGCACCAACAATCTCCCCAAAATATTATCAAACATCAAAACACTACTCGAGTCCAACTCGAGTCTGGTCAATCATGACCTGGGCCGATTGCACCAACAATCTCCCATTTTTTGATGTTTGACAAAAACCATAAAACCATTTTGTTAGGCTACCTAACTCAAATCGCCTTACCAATTCTCCCAAATTCGTAATCCCATAAATTCTCCCCTTTTTTGACATACATAAAAAAGGTTCACATCAAGGAGGTCAATGTCTCATTTCCCAATGAGATTTTACAATCTCCCCCTTGGTCTAAAACATCTAGGATGCTTTCACTCTTCCTAGTGATAAGTCCCATATCACTTAAAAGAGGCTTTGTATAAACTCTCCCAATTTCACAATTGGGCATCCGATGCACACGAACGCGACCTCAAATCTCGCGATGGAGACCGTCGAGGACTCGAAGCACGTGCTCATGCTCAATGCTCGTAAGTACACGGGAGTCGTCAAGTAATAAAGATTTATCGATCCCACAAGGACTAAGATTCGAGTACCGATCTATTCGGTGGACATTATTGTTCGGAAATAGATTTTAATGATTGCAGTTCAGAGAGTTGTCGGTGGTCCTAACTATAGTACAGTGTCACACAGAGGAAGAGAAGGGATGCTATGAGTCTTTGGATGGATTCTAGGCTTCCTGTTTTGTTTGTGTGTTGCAGAACACGTTGTCAATGTTAAGGCAATCTCTTGCCATGATAAGGTTTTGATGTGTGTGGCAAAGGGTTTAAGTTAGGTTGTTATTATGATTTGATATGTGCGTTGGTGTCTTGTAGGACTTAGTAATTCGCACATGGAAGCCTAGGCGAGTTTCACAACTCATGACTCGGTCCTTGAGTCGGTGAAGGATAGCTTTGCGGAAGCCGTGCGCTTGGAGCATCCGAGGGACCGCCGGACGAGGAGCTTGGAGTGAAGACGGAGGAAGTAGACTTCAGGGTGAGACACGAAGGATGGCTCTGTAGAGCCGTGCGCTTGGCGCATCCGAGGGACGTGGCCGGACGAAGACAACTTCGAAGGCGAGGGACTCTGAGAGATGAGAGTGAGCGAATGTATCCCGGGAAGGGGTAGTAGCTCCTAGGTGAAACATGGCCATTTGGCTAAGTTTCGGATGAGTTTTCTCGACATCAGTCGACTGCCATGGAATGGCAGTCGACTGCTCTGAGTCGAATGGGTTCGACTAGTGTCCGACTCATGGGCATTTGGCCCAAGCAGTCGACTCCCATGGACTAACAGTCAACTACTGTCGACACCAGTCGACTGCCAAGGGACGGCAGTCGACTGATGGCACTATGCACAGGCACAAAATGGAGTCGAGCTCGCGGAGCACTCGACTGATGGTACATCAGTCGACTGATGGCAAGATCAGTCGACTGATGATGATACCGTTGGATGAAATCCAACGTGGAAAGTGGTCGTTATTGGGTAACGGCTACAGGACCAGTCGTCTGATCGGGGAATCAGTCGATTGCTCCTGTGTCAACGGGAAGAAACTCTCTTCCTCTATAAAAAGGAAGGGGATGAGGCTTTGGGAGGTTTATGCTTCAACTCTAATCTTCTCCCAAAGTGCCATAAACGTCTTCCCACTCTTCTTACTTGCTTTTACTTCATTCTTATTTTAAGAAGAGTGATTTTGGTTGTAAAGGTTACCTCCACCTAGCTTGGTGCAAAGGAGAGACCAATAGTCATTGGCTTTGGAGGAGTGATTCACCTTGGACGAATCGGACCGTGGATTAGCGGCGTAGCCGTGAACCACGTTACATTTTGTGTTAGCGTTTGTACTCTTTTTTGTTTGTTTGATTGTCTTGTTTTTGTTATTTCCACTTGTGCTAATTAGTTTTGTAGATGAGCAAAATCCACCATCCAAGTAAAGAGGGCTATTCACCCTCTGTAGCCGACCGATCGATCCCCAACAAGTGGTATCAGAGCCAAGGAAAGCTTGTCGAGGACTAACCGCCACAACAAGCAACAATCAAAATGGCCGGCTCCAACATTCACCCACCGAAGTTCGAAGGCGAATTCTCTTGGTCGAAAAAGAGAATGGAGGTATTCTTCGAAACCGACTTTGAAATTCTCTTAATAATGGAAAACAGTTTTGAGTTGCCTAGGAACGAAAATGGGGAGCCATTGGAGAAATCAAGGTGGAGTAAGAGGCAAAGAGAAGAATACTTGGCAAATTCAAAGGCCAAGCATCACCTATACAATGTCCTCCCCCAACAAGAAGTCAACCGGATAGGAGAGTGTGCTAGCGCCAAGGAAATGTGGGAGAAACTAATAGAGATTCATGAAGGCACATCCGAAGCAAAGCTAGCAAGGAGAGATGTCCTTTGCTCCCAATTGTCCAATATCAAACTCAAAAAGGGAGAGAAGGTAAAATCTCTACACTCTAGATTTAAGGAAATTCTACCGGCTTGACAAGTGTAGGTGAAAAGCTCTCCAACCGGGATATGGTAATGAAGGTCATAGATACCTTTCCCCGGTCCTCAAGATGGAGCTCCATGGTGCATTCGTTTTACATCTCCAAGAACTTGGAAGTAAGTAACATGGAGGAGTTTTTGTCAACAATGGAGCTCCACGAAACGAGGCTTGAAGGAATACAAGAAGAGCCAAGAATCCAACCTTCAAGAGGAGTAGCATTTTTGGCAAACAAGGGGAAGAAGAAGATAGAGATCCCCTCCTCCTCCGATGATGAAGCATCTTCCTTCTCCTCCATGTATAGCACGGAAGAAGCTTATATGGTAAGGAGGGTAAGGCATGCATTAAAAAGTTTTCAATTTAATAAATCTAATGATAGGAGGAGAAGACCAAGGGGGAAGGTCATTTGCTACAATTGCCAAGGAGAAGGACACAAGGGACAATTGTCCTCTCCTAAACAAGAGCAAAGAAGAGAGGAAGAAGAAAGAAGAAAAGAAGAAGAAAAAGGGGAGTAAAAAGAAGGAAGAAGAAAAGAAGGCCAAAGAAAAAGGGAAGGCCAAGACATTCAAAGCAAAGACATGGGATGACACGTCTTCTTCATCCTCATCCGAAGAAGAAGAACATGTCTACTCCAACCTTGCCCTAATGGCATTTGACGACTTGGATTGCTCTTCCTCTGAAAATGAAGGATCAAGCTCAAGTGGAGAGTGCTCAAGTGAAGGGGGAGCTTCCTCATCCTCCTCATCAGAAGAAGAAGACATGGAAACTATGGTAACGAATGTCTCTCCTAAGAAAATGGTTTCCATAATTTCTAGTTTAACTAAGTACTTATTTTGAATGAAAAATAAAAATAAGAGCATGCTAGATCAAATTAAGGATTTAGAAAATAAATTAGAAAAAGCATGTTTTAATGATAATGATGACGATGCATGCTCACATGAATATATTCCATTTGATGTTAATGATGCATGCATAGAGGAAAATAGGGCTTTAAGGGAAAAGGTAGATTATTTGACAAAAGCCCTAGAAAAATTCACTATTGGCTCAAATACATTGAACATGATAATTTGGAGCCAAAGAGCAAGTTTTAACAAAAAGGGCCTAGGATATAAAGAAAAGAAAAATGAAAAGACCTATAAATGCCTAATTGCTAGGGGACAAGATAAGAAGAAGGTAATAGCTAGAAAATGGATTCTTAAGGAATTTCTAGTGAACCCCATAGGCAAGAATTTGTATTGGATTCCAAAATCCATCCTTAAGGGTTAGAAAAACCCTAGGATAGTCAACCATATGGACTTGACCTATATCATAATTTGGTTGACTTAGGATGATGGGACAACATTTTTGAAATAGTGTTGGGTGATGATAATGTGCCCAAAAATAGATAATAATGCTTAAATCATGATATTCAATGAAATTACTATGTATGTTTGCAATCATGATTTATGATTTTGATATTTGGCACATAATCATGAGAAATAGGGTTTAAATTAATGAATACATATATCTCATGATCATAATGTGAAATTAGTTCATATATGTCTTTATGATCATGAGGATTGATAGGATGATACTTAACCTTGATAGAATTGCATGAAAATAATGGTTAAGTACATACAAATACCTTTAGGATACATCTCACACTCATAATAGGCTATCTTGATTGAAAACATAGCATGAGTGAGACGTTAGGATGATACAAATATCCACTAATGCCTATGGCATTTAGATGGTCGTTTAAGGTATCAAAATAGCAATAATAGACCAATCATGGGGAAGGCTTATGTTTAATTCATAGAGATATTGCCCAAAGATCATGGTTGGATATTTCACATATTTTCAAACAATTTCTTACTTTAAAATCTGTGTATTAATGTTTTGAAACAATTGGATGCAAAACTAGGTAGTAAACTTGATACTAGAATGATCAAAAACCTAGTGTTTTTTAAAACTTTTGAATTTTTGGCAAAAACAATAAAATCTAATGATTTTTTATGAAAAACTATTTTTCATTGATAGTATACTTAAAAGAAATATGTTCTCCAAATTTAATGATTTTTCGAAGTTTCTGGAATTTTTAATCTATTTCTAAATTTCACCCTAAAAATTAGAAATCTTGAAATGCACGTGTCAGTCGACTTGTAGTCTGAACCAGTCGACTGGTGGCCTGAAAATCAGAACAATAAAGGCTAAATTCAAAATTTTAATCAATTTTTGGTATTTTCCTTCTATTAGACTTGATGCCAAGAGTTTATAACTTAGTTTCAATCTTTTTGATGGTGTCAAAGGGGGAGAAATAATTGTATTTAACTAAATTATGATAGGGGGAGAAATATGTATGGGGAGTTTCATGGATTAAGGGGGAGTTGCATGTTGCTATATCATGTTTATGTTTACATGCCTTCTTACCTTATAAATTCTATCAAATGTTTGTACCTAACTTAAACGGATTGCCACACATCAAAAAGGGGGAGATTGTTAGGGCAATCTCTTGCTATGATAAGGTTTTGATGTGTGTGGCAAAGGGTTTAAGTTAGGTTGTTATTATGATTTGATATGTGCGTTGGAGTCTTACAGGACTTAGTAATTCGCACATGGAAGCCTAGGCGAGTTTCACAACTCATGACTTGGTCCTTGAGTCGGTGAAGGATAGCTTTGCGGAAGACATGCACTTGGAGCATCCGAGGGACCGCCGGACGAGGAGCTTGGAGTGAAGCCGGAGGAAATAGACTTCAGGGCGAGACGCGAAGGATGGCACTGCAGAGCCGTGCGCTTGGCGCATCCGAGGGACGTGGCCGGACGAAGACAACTTCGAAGGCGAGGGACTCCGAGGGATGAGAGTGAGCAAATATAACTCGGGAAGGGGTAGTAGCTCCTAGGTGAAACTTGGCTATTTGGCTAAGTGTCAGATGAGTTTTCCCGACATCAGTCGACTGCCATGGAATGGAAGTCGACTGCTCTAAGTTGAATGGGTTCGACTAGTGTCCGACTCATGGGCATTTGGCCCAAGCAGTCAACTGCCATGGACTAGCAGTCGACTCATCGTTCAACACGATCATTGCCAAGGGCCGATGAACGAGCGATGGCGACACGAGAATGGAGTCGAGCTCGCGGAGATCTCGACCGATGGCAAGATCAGTCGACTGATGATGATACCGTTGGATGAAATCCAACATAGAAAGTGGCCGTTATTGGATAACGGCTACAGGACCAGTCGACTGATCGGGGCATCAGTCGACTGCTCCTGTGTCAATGGGAAGAAACCCTCTTCCACTATAAAAAGGAAGGGGATGAGGCATTGGGAGGTTAACGCTTCAACTCTAATCTTCTCCCAAAGTGTCATAAAAGTCTTCCCACTCTTCTTACGTGCTTTTACTTCATTCTTATTGTAAGAAGAGTGATTTTGGTTGTAAAGGTTACCTCCACCTAGC
This sequence comes from Wurfbainia villosa, assembly GCA_025175895.1. Classification (NCBI taxonomy): domain Eukaryota; kingdom Viridiplantae; phylum Streptophyta; class Magnoliopsida; order Zingiberales; family Zingiberaceae; genus Wurfbainia; species Wurfbainia villosa. The sequence continues at coordinate 22,823,010 of CM045997.1, read as the reverse complement.
TTGGTGCAAAGGAGAGACCAATAGTGATTGGCTTTGGAGGAGTGATTCATCTTGGACGAATCGGACCGTGGATTAGCGGCGTAGCCGTGAACCATGTTACATTTTGTGTTAGCATTTGTAATCTTCTTTGTTTGTTTGCTTGTCTTGTTTTTGTTATTTCCGCTTGCGCTAATTAGTTTTGTAGACGAGCAAAATCCACCATCCAAGTAAAGAGGGCTATTCACCCCCCTCTAGCCGGCCGATCGATCCCCAACAGTCAATTGGGTTTTGTCTAGGTTTCTAGCTACGATTTTGTGGAAAAGACATCATACACTCCTCGATGAGCCTTCGCATCTATCGGAAGCTACCTTTACCATACCAGGTCAACTCCTAGCTTTAGGATGGGATAGTCAGTACGAGGATGCCGAATCGATCCATGCAACGAGTCAAAAATCGGGTGTGTTTCCTACTATATAGCATCCTTCTACCCACAATTACTGACGATGAGGACAACCCCTGGGTTCCTCTTTAAATTCCCATAAATCTTTGATACGAGGGTTGTCACCCCTCGTATCGGCTAAGCATAGTGACTAGAAAACCAAAACAATAGCTATAGATCTAAACCAAATACCAATTGCAAATATAGATTCAAGAACGAAAATATATTTGAACTAACATGTTCTAACTCAATACAAACTACTCCTTAGTCCTAGAATCAGAGAATCTACTCCATGAATGCGAGAAAAGAATCACAAGGCATTGTCGACTTCATATATACAAGATATAGTATGGAAAGAATATAGATTACAATGCGTTGAGGCTCTTCTCCCTAGCATTGAGGTGTAGAACTTTGATCTCGAGCGGCTTCCTTCCTCCCCATTGCGAGTTTCCGAAGCTTTTTAGGGCTTCAGAGTGTTGTCCCAATCGTCGTGCCTCCCCATAGGATTTGGGTGTGACTTCCTTTATATAGACATGAGGTTGACTCTTCACGAAATTCGAGAAAAAAACTAATCACGCCAAAATGCTGGGCCACCACACGGTCGTGTGTTTCCACATGGCCAGGACGTGTGTGGCCCTGTGGTGGCCAATCTCGAGCTTCGAACACAGCCGTGTGAAGCCACACGCCTTAGTCGTGTGCCCTACTGCATCCAGTTGCCAAATGCTCTTTTTCGCTCCGAAAGTGCGCTGTTTTCTCCATGAAATGCTATCCTGCACACAAAAGTACAAAGAGCATATCTCCAAACCAGAAAACAATAAATTCATGCAAAACAAAGTAAAATATGCATGAAACAAACATAAAATGAAATGAGATGTGAGCAAAAACTACTCCTAAAATCCTATATGTTTTGCTTACATCAAATTCCCCCCAGACATAGATCTTTGCTTGTCCTCAAGCAAACCTTAGTGCCATGAAATTTTAAAAAGGTATCGTTCCATACTTAGCATATTAACTAGATTTATCAAGTGGTATTTTCAATCAAAGCAAAATAGATGTGCTCTAAAAATTCACTAATTAGCTCCTCATGCATGTGCCAAGTGAATCTTCTTAGGGGATACTTGTTCCATGGAAAGTTAAGTCGTCATCCTATAACTTTCATAAGGTCTTCAGCTCTTAGGCACTTACCTGCCCAAAGCGAGGGTCGTTCTCTAGAACTAGTACAAAGTCTCAAAGGCATACTCGGTATTGAGAGAAATTGGTAGGTGTTTCTGTTAGTGCAATCAACCCATGATATGGTTTTGATGTGTGTGGCAAAGGGTTTAAGTTAGGATGTTTGGATTTGATATGTGCGTTGGAGTCTTGCAGAACTTAGTAATTCGCACATGGAGCCTTGTCGAGTTTCACACCTCATGACTCGGTCCTTGAGTCGGTGAAGGATGGCTTTGCGGAAGTCATGCGCATGGAGCATCCGAGGGACCGCCAGACGAGGATCTTGGAGTGAAGCCGGAGGAAGTAGACTTCAGGGCGAGACGCGAAGGATGGCGCTGTAGAGTCTTGCTCTTGGCACATCCGAGGGACTTGGTCGGACGAAGATAACTTCAAAGGCGAGGGATTCCAAGGGACGAGAGTGAGCGAATGTAACCTGGGAAGGGGTAGTGCTCTTAGGTGAAACATGGTCATTTGGCCAAGTGTCGGATTGGATTTCCCGACATCAGTTGACTACCATGTTATGGTAGTCGACAACTCTAAGTCGACTATGACTCGACTAGTGTTCGAGTCTTGTTTAAGTGCCAACAGTCGACTTCCATGGAATGACAGTCGACTGTGAGACCACCAGTCGACTGATGAAGGCATCAGTCGACTAGTCGAAAGGGTTTCGAGCACAGAAGCGAGTCGAGCTAGCGAGCACTCGACTGATAGGTCGATCAGTGGACTGATGGTAAGATTAGTCGACTGATGATGGTGCCGTTGGATGGAATCCAACGTGGAAAGCAGCTGTTATTGGGCAACGACTATGGGACCAGTCGACTGATAGGGACATCAGTCGACTGCTCCTGTGTCAACGAGAATAAACCCTCTTCCTCTATAAAGAGGAAGGGTGTGGAGCTTTGGGAGCCTAATGTTCATGCTCTAAAGTCTCCCAAAGTGCCCTAAAGCTTTTCCATCCTCTTACATGGTTTTATTTATATCATATTTGTAAGAGGAGTGAATTCTTGTAAATAGGTTACCTCCACCTAGCTTGGTGGAAAGGAGAGAATAGTGGAAGCTTGCGGAGTAATTCACCGTGGATGAATCGGACCGTGGATTAACGGTGTAGTCGTGAACCACGTTAAATCCTTTGTTAGCATTTGTATTCTTATTTATATTTGCTTGTCTTGTTTTTGTTTCCATTGCGCTAATATTCCTTGTAGACGAGCAAATTCCATCATCGAACGAAAGAGGGCTATTCACCCCCCTCTAGCCGGCCAACAACATACATATCGATCCCCTACAAGTGGTATCAGAGCCAAGGCGCTTGTTGAGGACTAACCGCCGCTACAAGCACTACATCGAGAATGGTCGGCTCCAAAATTCACCCACCGAAGTTTGAAGGAGAATTCTCTTGGTGGAAAAAGAGAATGGAGGTATTTTTCGAAACCGATTTCAAAATTCTTTTAATTATGGAAAAAAGTTTCAAAATGCCTAGGGATGAAGATGGGGAGCCATTGGAAAAATCAAGGTGAAGCATGAGGCAAAGGGAAGAGTACTTGGAAAACTCAAAAGCCAAACATCACCTCTACAATGTACTCCCCCAACAAGAAGTGAATAGGATAGGGGAGTGTGCAAGTGCCAAGGAGATATGGGAGAAGCTAGTAGAGCTTCATGAAGGCACTTCGGAGGCCAAGTTTGCAAGAAGAGATCTCCTCCGCTCCCAACTAACAAATATCAATCTTGAAAAGGGAGAAAAGGTAACCTCCTTACATTCTAGATTCAAAGAAATTTTAATTGGGCTAACGAGTGTAGGAGAAAGACTTTCGAACTGGGACATGCTCATGAAAGCAATTGATGCCTTTCCCTGGTCATCAAAATGGAGCTCAATGGTGCACTCCTTCTACATGTCCAAGAATTTAGAAGTGAGCACCTTGGAGGAGTTCTTCTCAACTATGGAGCTCCACGAAACAAGGCTTGAAGGAATAGTGGAAGAGCCAAGGTTTCAACCTTCAAGAGGAGTAGCCTTGATGGCTAACAAAGGGAAGAAGAAGATGGAGAACCCCTCCTCCTCCGATGAAGCATCCTCATCCTCCTCCATGGATAGCACGGAAGAAGCTTACATGGTAAAGATGGTAAGGCGTTCTTTAAGAAATTTTAAATTTAATAAATCTAATGATAGGAGGAGAAGACCAAGGGGGAAGGTGATTTGTTATAATTGACAAGGAGAGGGACATATAAGGGATAATTGTCCCCTCTTGAACAAGAGCAAGGAGGGGAAGAGAAAGAAGGAAGAAAAGAAGAAGAAGAAGGGGAACAAGAAGAAGGAAGAAGAGAAGAAGGCCAAAGAAAAAGGGAAGGCCAAGGCACTAAAAGCAAGGACATCGGATGACCCCTCTTCATCATCTTCATCATCATCAGAAGAGGAGAATGCTTTTGTCACCAACCTAGCTTTGATGGCCTTTGATGATCTAGACTCCTCCTCCACCGAAAATGAAGAATCAAGCACAAGTGAGGAGAGCTCTAGTGAAGGGGGAGCTTCTTCACCATCCTCCGAATCCGAGGAAGAAGACATGGAGACTATGGTAATGAATCTCTCACCTAGTAAAATAGTTTCCATGATTTCTAGCCTCACTAAGGACTTATTTAGAGCTAAAAAGAAAAATAAATGCTTGCTAGATCAAATTAAGGACTTTGAAGAAAAATTAGAAAAAGCTTGCTTAAATATCAATGAAAACATTTCTTCTAGCCTAAATGATGCATGCTCACATGACTATATACCGTTTGATGTTAATGATGCATGCATTGAAGAAAATAGGGTCCTAAGGAAAAAGGTAGATCATTTGACCAAGGCCCTAGAAAAGTTTACAATTGGCTCCAACACTCTTAACATGATCATAGAGAGCCAAAGGGCAAGCTTCAACAAGAAAGACCTAGGATATAAAGAAAATAAAAATGAAAAGGCCTATAAATGTTTAATTGCTAGGGGTCAAGACAAAAAGAAGGTAATAGCTAGAAAATGGATCCCTAAGGAATTTTTAGTGAACCCCATAGGAAAGAATTTATTTTGGGTTGCTAAATCCATCCTTAAGGGTTAGGAAAACCCTAGGATAGTCAACCATATGAAATTTACCTATATCATGTCTTTGGTTGACTTAGGAATATGGGACAATATTTTTGAAATAGTATTGGGTGATGATAATGCGACCATAAATAGATAAATCATGCTTTAGGTGATATTTGCCTTATTATCATGATATAATACCTAATGCATGATCACAATTTGATGAATACATTTGTTTCAGGTCATAATATGAAATTCATCCATATATGTCTTTATGATCATGTTGGATGTTAGGATGATACTTAACCTTGTATAGAATTGCATGAAAATAATGGTTAAGTATATACAAATACCTTTAGGATACATCTCACACTCACCATAGGCTACCTTGATTGAAAACTTAGCATGAGTGAGATGTTAGGATGATACAAATGTCCACTAATGCCTATGGCATTTAGATGGTCATGTAAAGTGTCAAAATAGCAATAATATACCAATTAAGGGGAAGACTTATGTTTAATTCATAGACATATTGCCCAAAGATCATGGTTGGATATTTCATATGTTTTCAAAACAATTTCTTACTTTAAAATCTGTGTGTTCATGTTTTGAAACAATTTAAAGCAAAACTAGGTGTTAAACTTGATACTAACTTGATCAAAAACCTAGTTACTTTTGAAACTTTTGGATTTTAGGCAAATACTTGAAAATATAATTATTTTTCATGGACAACTATTTTTCATTGATAAATATACTTACAAGAAATATGTTCCCCAAATTTCATGATTTTTCGAATTTTGTAGAATTTTTAATGCATTTCTGAAATTCAGCCCGAAAATCAGAAAAACCTGAAATGCATGTGCCAGTCGACTGGTAGTCTGAACCAGTCGACTGGTCACCTGATAACATGCCAAGTAACTTCTTTTATCCAATTTTAAGGCATGATTTGGCTTTAGTTTTTCTCTAAACTTGATGTCATGCTTGTATAAACTTTGTTTAATATTTTTGATGGTATCAAAGGGGAGAAATGTATATGTTTAAGTAAGGGGGAATTGTATTTAGGGGGAGAGTTGCTAATCATGTTACTTACATGCTTTCTTACCTTAGTATTTTTGATAAATATTTTACCTAACTTAAATGGATTGCCACACATCAAAAAGGGGGAGATTGTTAGTGCAATCAACCCGTGATATGGTTTTGATGTGTGTGGAAAAGGGTTTAAGTTTGGATGTTTGGATTTGATATGTGCATTGGAGTCTTGCAGGACATAGTAATTCGCACATGGAGCCTTAGCGAGTTTCACATCTCATGACTCAGTCCTTGAATCGGTGAAGGATGGCTTTGCGGAAGTCTTGCGCTTGGAGCATCCGAGGGACCGCCGGACGAGGAGCTTGGTGTCAAGTCGGAGGAAGTAGACTTCAGGGCGAGACGCGAAGGATGGCCCTGCAGAGCCATGCGCTTGGTGCATCTGAGGGACGTGGCTGGATGGAGATAACTTCAAAGGCGAGGGACTCCAAGGGATGAGAGTGAGCGAATGTAACCCGGGAAGGGGTAGTGCTCATAGGTGAAACTTAGCCATTTGGCTAAGTGTCGGATAGGATTTTCTGACATCAGTTGACTACCATGTTATGGTAGTCGACTACTCTAAGTCGACTATGACTCGACTAGTGTTTGAGTCTGGTTCAAGTGCCAACAGTCTGTTGGGAGTATGGGGAATACAATCAAAGTCCCACATTGGTAAGACATGGAAAAGATCATGTGCTTATAAGAAAAAAGATATCTCCATTGGCATGAGGCCTTTTGGGTAAAGCCCAAAAACAAAACCATGAGGGCTTGGGCCCAAAGTGGACAATATCATACCATTGTGGAGATATGTGGATCTTATAAGCACTAACAATTGGTATCAGAGCCATGGTCCATGTCAAGCCATGAACCTCGAACGAAGGAAGTTGAGCTCCCACGTCCGGATCAAGAGAACCAGACATCAGGAAGGAAGTCTAGTTGGGTCGGGGGGACCGAACAACTGACAGGAAGTCCTGGTGGGTTGAAGATCGGACATCAAGCAGAGAAAATCCTTCGAGGAGGGATAGGCTTGAGGGGGGGCCCAATGTGGTCCTTCGTTTGAGGGGGGGATTGTTGGGAGTATGGGGAATACAATCAAAGTCCCACATTGGTAAGACATGGAAAAGATCATGTGCTTATAAGAAAAAAGATATCTCCATTGGCATGAGGCCTTTTGGGTAAAGCCCAAAAATAAAACCATGAGGGCTTAGGCCCAAAGTGGACAATATCATGTCATTGTGGAGATATGTGGATCTTATAAGCACTAACACAGTCGACTGCCATGGAATGGCAGTCGACTGCGAGACCACCAGTTGACTAATGAAGGCCTCAGTCGACTAGTCGCAAGGATTTCAGGCACAGAAGTTAGTCGAGCTCGCAAGAACTCGACTGATAGGTCGATCAGTCGACTGATGGTATGACCAGTCGACTGATGATGGTAGCTAGCGTTTGATGGAATCAAACGTGGAAAGCAGTCGTTATTGGGTAACGACTACGTGACCAGTCGACTAATAGGGACATCAGTCGACTGTTCCTTTGTCAACGGGAAGAAACCCTCTTCCTTTATAAAGAGGAAGGGTGTGGAGCTTTGGGAGCCTAATCTTCATGCTCTAAAGTCTCCCAAAGTGCCCTAAAGCTTTTCCATCCTTTTACTTGGTTTTATTTACATCTTATTTGTAAGAGGAGTGAATTTTTGTAAAGAGGTTACCTCCACCTAGCTTAGTGCAAAGGAGAGAATAGTGGAAGCTTGCAGAGTGATTCACCGTGGATGAATCAGACCGTAGATTAGCGGTGTAGTCGTGAACCACGTTACATCCTTTGTTAGTGTTTGTATTCTTATTTATATTTGCTTGTCTTGTTATTGTTTCCGTTGCGCTAATATTCCTTATAGTCAAGCAAATTCCATCATCGAACGAAAGAGGGTTATTCACCTTCCTCTAGCCGGCCAACAACATACATATCGATCTCCTATAGTTTCCCTTGTAACCTAACTCAGTCTCAAAGGGGCACCTAACCATTTCCACCCACTACAACTATTTTTTTATCCCTCATAATCTTTTTTTTTCAATTTTTTTTACTCTCTTTTTCTTTCTTTTTGTCTTTTCTTATTCCATTTTTTTTTCTTTTTTTTCTCTCTCTCTCTTGGGATTTTTATTTTTCCGAATGGACTTCCACAATCCAAGCATCTCTAGTAACTAAAATGCTAAATCTAGAGTCACCTATGAATTCCAAAGTACTAGACTACTAAGATTAATCATAACTAAGTACGTACTAGATTTTCTCTTTTAGAATGTTTATCATGTGTAAGTGTAAAAATAAAAGCTAACTAGTATAAGTCTAGAACATTCATTAGAGCAAATAAAATAAAATACCACGAGGTAAATGAAGTTAAGCTACCCATGGAAACAACTCATGAACAAACTTTAGAAATACTACTGAGGCAGCTTTATTGATAACAAAAATTAAGTACTAAAAGCAACTAAACAACTTATGCATGAACAAATGAATGCTAACCATAATGCAAATATCAGGAAAGAAACTACTGCTAGAAACAAAATAAATCAAAACTTGGGGTCCCCCCAGACTTAACCGAAGCATACCTCTAGTATGGTGGATGAGGTGGAATGTCCGGTAGCCTCAACATCTCGAGATCCTAGGAGAATCTAGTGTTGAGTTACTGATGCCACATGTACATGTAGTCGATCTGAGAGTTGGTGGATGCAGTGTCTGCTCGGTGCTCCTCCTCCCTAGCCCACTGTGCCTGCTGGGCACGCATGTGCTGCCGCATCTCCTGACGGTGGGTGGCCTCCTCCTGGCGATGGGCAGCCTCCTCCTGGAAGTAGATACAGGTCTCGTCGTAGAACTCCTCGGCCCACTGGAAGTGCTCCCGGAAGCCTTGAAACTTTGTCAGCATGTAGGTACTCTACTCCTCCCATCACTGCCTTTGCACTGCTACTTGGTATATATGTCATCGAGGGGCGATCGGAACTCCAAAAAATCATAGGCACACGACGCATTTGGGGTGAAAATGCACGACAACTCCCTCTTAAATCCCATGCAACATGGCCGTGTGAAAACACATGACCAGGCCATGTGCGGCGCTGGGGGTCGAGGGCACGACCGTGTGAAAATACACGACCAAGCCATGTGTCCCCCATTTCCTTCTCACGGTGCACAACGGTCCGAGTTCTCCTACTCCTTAGTCGTGTAGGTTCAAAGTGATTTTATTTTTACCTGGCAGGCTCTTTCTGGTCCTAATTCTTGTGTGAAAATGCTAAATGAAATAGAAATCAAAGTTCAAATTAACCAAATGAATGCAATACAATAAAAAGAACACCTAAAAACTAAACTTGGGTTGCCTCCCAAGAAGCGCTTTATTTAAGGTCTTTTAGCTTGATCACACTCCATTATCTTCAACTTGGCTCTAGAGGCTTTGTGAACCTCCATTCATCCATCTTGGTGTTGATATCCGATGGGCTCAACTTTATCATGCTAAAAGTATAGTCGTTTAAGAAGGGAGCTCTACACTCTGATAGATTGAAGAGGTTGATCTCCCTGTCTACCTCCAAGGAGATCTTATGTGCCTTTACATATATGCATACTCCCACAATCACCTGAAAGGGTCTTCCCAAGATGATGGGATTCTGGGGATTTGGTCTTGTGTCGAGTATAATAAAATCTATATGTATAAGGAAGTTCTCAATGACCACAGGTACATGTGATAGCATGCCGACGGGTTCCTTCACTGAGTCGTCCCCCATACGAATACCAAGGTTCACTGGTTGGATCCCATTCAGTCCCATCTTTAGATAGAGTGCGTAGGGCATTACACTTACTGATGACCCTAAACCTCATAGTGCTTCATCGAAGCTCTCCCCATAAATCGAGTAGGGTATAACAAATTCACAAGGGTCCTCAAGCTACGATGGAATCTTATCTTCAATTTCAGCTTGGTCGGGTTGGTTGGAAATCATGGTTGCACACCCCTTGGTGAATCTATTTCTCTGTGCTACTTTCTCACTGCACACTTCCTCTTCCCTGACTTGGCTCGGCTCGGGTAATGACGGAGAACTATCCATAGGTTGCGACATAGTTTGGGCTATCTGGACCACTTGTGTTTTCAACATCCTCGTGTGACTTACAAGACCGTCAACAGTGACATTTAAATCTTTAAGTGACTCTTCTGTCTTCTGATGTTGGCATCAGAATTCTTCATTGGCCTTTGTTTGGGTAGCAATGAAGTCTTTCATCATCAATTCTAGCCTAGACTTCTATGGTTGATGCTGCCTGATGTGTCGATTTCCGCAAGTGCACGGTTGTCGTCAAGTAATAAAAATATCGATCCCATAGGGATTGGGTCAATTACCGAATGATTGTGATACCAAGATATCTTGTCAAATTAAATTTGTGAATTAAGTAAAGAAACTAAGAAGTCAAGAACAACGAATGAGAAGAACGAGCTAAAAGTCAATAATTGAGGGGAATCTCAGGATATGGGTTTCACCGCATCAACGATTTATAAGGTGATTATGTTCTCTCCTACTCTTTAGAGTTGTTTCGATGGAACCTTTCCTAAGGTAAATCAACGGCCCATTTCGAGGTCTACGCCAATTGTACCTATCAAACTCAATTTCTCTATCACGGTATTCAAGAGTAGATGATCATAATCAGCTAAGGGGACCTGTCACGAGACCCCCGCAAACCTCCCTAGTCTTACTACCATTACTTGGCAAAAATTTGATTGATAGATCCATTAAGTCCATAAGAGTTCCTCAAGAGACTAAAATTCCTTTTCATGATAGGTTTGCACACGGGACCATAATCAGCTAAGGAATCATCAATGATTCTCGCAAGCCCTCATAGATACGCTATCGATACATAGTAGGAGTTAATCCCTAGTTTGGATGTTGTTTCGGGAGCTTGGGTTCACTGTTAGGTACTTCCCCAAGGTTCCTTAGATTTATCAATAAGAATCTAAAACCAAATCAAAACAAACGACAATTCAAGTAGAAGAGATTAAATCAACCATCATAAACCGTCAAGGGGTACTCCCCTATCTTAAGATTACAAGACACTACTCAATGGATAAATCAGAATTGCCAGAGAAAGAAATTACAATCCTTAACTCCATAGTGGTGTATCCTCCGTCGTCGACTTTGTCCTTCTTTCTTCCAATTCCGCCGCCTCCCCCTTTAGGGTTAGAATCTATCCTCTTTTATAGCCTTGGCTTGGTCTTCAATTAAGGCAGAAATTCTCTTCAATTAAGGCGAAAATCCCGGGCTTCGCCGTGTTGTACGCAAAAAAGGAAAGGCAGGAAATAGGGTGACACGCCCATGCTAATGGAGGGCATGGGCATGTCAGGCATGAAGCGTGGGTGTGTCGACCAACACACCCGGGGTTTGTTGAGGTCTGGAAGTTCTGACACAGACGTGTCTCTGATGGCACGACTATGTTATTTTGATATGCCTCGATAATTCCCGATTCTTCACCCTGTTAATATGAAAAATACCCCAAAATAATTTCTTTTTCCAAAATATGTTAAACTTGACTAAAACATAACAAAATACATGACTAAAACATAAAATGGGATGAAATGCATGCATATTAAATACACAAAATGCAATATGAATTACACACATCAAAATCTCCTAGACCTAAACTTTTGCTTGTCCTCAAGCAAAGAAAAGGGGAAAACACAAAAGCAACTTATGTGTGGAGTTGTAAGAAACCATCTAGAGGTATAAAATCTAATATTAATCTTATCAAATCATTCCTAGTGGCAAAACTTGAAAGATCCCTATATAGTGCACGTGAAAAGTCGATCCAAAGGCATTAGACACCAATCTAGATTTGACATCCCCTCTATCGTGTTCTTCTCATTTCCGACGTAGAGGCACTTACCTGCCTTAACACATGGATCATCCTCACCTATCAACAAAAGGTCTCAAGGAGCACTTACCAAGAAGAAAGAAAGGAAGAAATTTATAGTAAGCATTTCTCTAGTAACTAGTTAGCCTCAAAGGGGAACCTTTAGGTGATTCCCCAGTAACTACTTGGTCTCAAAGGGGTGCTTCAAAACAATTCCAGTCCTTTTTTTTCAGAAGACTTGTAGGAAAAGTGTTTCTCCATTAACCAAATTGCACAGGAAAGTCCCCAATGGAAAATCGAGTACAAGTCCGATAAGGGGGATTTGAACCCTTTTCGGATACCTCAAACCTATTAGTCGTGTGAAAAGTGAAATAGGGTTCTTATCAAATAAGAAAAAAGGAATATCATGATTCTGTTGGACTTTTTGAGCCGCAAAAACCGCTTTTTGCATTGTGAAAACCTCGGAAGCCTAGCCACGGATCTGTACGAAATATAACAAAAATAAATTCATGTATGTGTTATGGAAACCTAGATTTACCTTAGATCTACATGATGAAAGTGTTACCCTCGATGCGACGCCCTTCGCTTATCCCGCTCGTCCAATTGGCTTACTGGAACTCAAGAGTGTCAAGTGTACACTCCTCTATTGGTATCCACACGGACAAATGGTGGAGAAAAACAACCTAGAGTGTGCTAGCACCCCTTGGAAGTTTAGGCCAAAGTGAGGATTAGGGAGAGAGCTTGAGAGGAAGAAGATCCAAGGAAGAAGAAGATGGAGTTCCACACATTCACTTCACACCATATGGAATAAAGTGGTCGACCACTTCAATCTTGGGAGGTTACATGCATGCATGCAACTCCAAGAGCCAATGGCTCTTGGTCTCCCCCATGAGGTGGCACCACATGATAAGTCCATGATGATGTGGAACATCATCATTGGCTGGCCCCCATGCCAAGTCACCATGACATGACAATTGGTCAAGTCAAAATTGACCATTCATCTTCCCTCTCAAGTCATGTCAAACTTGACCTATTATCTCCCATGGTTGATCAAATCTAAGCACTTGATTCAAGTCAATTTGATTTAATGAATCTCTATTCATTAATTTAAATTTACTCAATGAATCAAATCTAAATTAGACTCATTCAACACTTGAATCAAATTGAGTCTAACTCAATTAGTCTAATTTGGAGTACTCTTAATCCAATTTGGTTCATCCCATGAACGTAATCCTAATGGTTCATCATATGAACCTAATCTCCACCTAATTGCCCTTTGTTTGTGACCCTATAGGTTCTTATAATGTTGGCAATGCTCCTAAACCAATTTAGGAACATAAGCAATGAGCGGTATCTAGCAACACATCATTGCTACCCAAGTTACAAGAATGTTGAGATCCAACATCACCTTTGTGACTACTAATTGTGACTTTCACAATATGTGGCAATGTCCCTCTATCCTTGACATCTAGATTGACCAATTGAGGCATAGACCGTGTCATCCTCGGTACAATCTATATCTTGAACTCTAAGTAGGCTCACTCTATTCAAATGAGCTAAATATCTCATATTGACTCATTTGGACATGGTCATGCACTTCGTGGTCTCACTCTATCAAGAATAGCGATCTCACTCCCGCCATATAGGAGGGATAAATCTCATATACATCACTCACATCCCTCCGTATAATTTGCTACATGCCCAGTAATCGCCTTTATAGTCCACCCATTTATGGGTGATGTTTGACGAAGCCAAAGTATGCAACTCCTTATGTAGGGAACCATAGTGACTTCAGGTCCAAGGACTAATAGTCATACTAATAGTCACCTGAGAAAGTATATGACACTCATATAACGATCCATGATACTTTTGATAGGGTTTTGCTTATCGAGTCCGTGAGGGGAAACTTTGCTTCCCACTTCACCTTGGTAGCTTGTCCTTGGCGATCCCTTCGATGTCTCCAGATTAAAAAAAAAATAATCCTAGACAAAAGGGATTGCCCAAACCACCAAGTCATCGTCGTGCTATTCGTTTAGAGGATACTTGAACAAACTAGTTGTTCAAGCGACCATCCTCTATTCTACGAGTAGCCGCGGAATAGACGATGTCCGGATCACCGGTTTTTGTGTTTATGCTCGGGATCCAAGTACTATTTAGCCATTTACAGATTAATAACATGCTTATAATTGAAAAACAAAAACAAGCAACAAACAAAAGAAGAAAGTAGAATAGGTATACCTCTCGATCTTCTAATGTATGACCTTCCTCCTTTTGGACGTCGTGTGGGCGACGATCTACCAAAAGTCGAAGCTTCTAGATCGCAAATCTTCCTTCCTTGCTCTTCCAAAGTAAGAGGAAGAGTAGAAACAAGCTTTTTCTCCTCCCTAAAACCAACCAACAAGGAGCACACAATCTCCTTGTCGTCGGCCAACTAGAAGGTGGAGAAGATGATGGAAAACAATCAAGACACCAAGGGAAACCCTATATCTTGTTTCCATCACCTAAGGAGAGGGAGAAGGGAGCTTTTGGGTGCCGGCCAAGGGCTGGGAAGGGCTGGAAACCAATCTGGACACCGGCCACAAGAGGAGGAAGAAGAAACAATCACCTTCCTTATTTGGTTCCGCCCTAGCCTCCAAACTCTAACCCTAATCCTATCTCAACTAGGATTCCTTCTTGCTGCCAAAACCCTAGCACTCCTAGATTGTAGTTCACGCCAACTCCCACGCCATCCTTTTATAGAGTTAGGGATAAGTCATGAATTAATCTCGTCCATTGTTTCTAGGGATTTTATCTCAACCGTCGGATCTAGAGATTTATTCTCAACTGTCGGATCTTAGAGATTTAATCTCTACCAATGAATCTTAGAGTTTTGTTTCTATCCATTTGATCTAAGCATCATGAGGTGTTAATAGGCTACATTAGGGACCATGAGGAGGAGTTGCGTCTTGGCCACCCATTGATCAAGCCCACATAAAGTCCGATCCACTAATGATGATCCAATCCACTAAAGGTTCATCATTGATCTACCTCACCAACCCCCATATGATAATATGGGCTCCATATATTATTTGTACATTTTCTCCCCGTGTTTAAGATCTCGAATGTCCATCGATTAATTAATTTACTGACCATTAATTAATCAACATCTAACTCCTTGAGTAGTACCACTCAACCTTTTCATCATGCCGGACCAAGTCCACCTGCAAGGTTTACATGATGAACCTTATGATCTCCTCAAGGGGACATCATCATCCTAATATATAGGACACGGTTTCCTCCTATAATCAACAGCACACCATATAAATAATATCATCTCCCAACTTATCGAGTCTATCGATTTAATCTATAAATCTCCCCCATTGGTAAATCAAAGAGGTGAGTACTAAGTATATGTGCCATTTATTATATCGGGATTAAGAGCATGTACTAAATAATATCTGAGGTTCGATTCGATTATGTAGTCAGCAATAAATCGAATCACCTCTAAGTCGGTCCTGCTCAATACACACAAAGTGCACTAGTGTGATTCTATGGTCAAGACAAATCAATACCAAATCACACTACAACCATTCCGATGGTTTGTCCAAAGTCATCTCGGTTGTGAGCCTTTACTTATACTTTTCAAGGGGCCGATAACATGATCTCCTGTGTGACACCACACACCATGTTATCTACAATGTAAATATTAGACAATATTGCATAACCATAAAAATATGCAAACAATGATCATGTGATTCTTATTCCAAAATAAAGATGTTCTTACAAAAGATAGACTTTTTAGTATACATCCCTACAATCTCCCACTTATACTAAAAGACTATGTTGTCCTCAAAGTGACATACATATGATCTCCATTCCCTCCACATGCCTATCAAAATCTCTCACCGGAAGGGCCTTAGTGAAAGAATCTGCCAGGTTATCCTCCGATGCAATCTTCGCCATAGCAACTTCTCCTCTCTTTACGATTTCTCGTATCAGTTGGTACTTGCGCTCTATGTGTTTACTAGCCTTATGGGCTCGTGGTTCCTTCGAGTTTGCAACTTCACCACTATTATCACAATAAATTGTGATAGTTCTAGGCAAACCAAGAATCACATCCAAGTCCATCAGAAAGTTCCTGAGCCATACAGCTTCTTTGGCAGCCTCAGAGGCCACCACATACTCAGCTTCCATGGTGGAGTCTGCCACGCACTTCTGCTTGACACTCCTCCATACAATGGCTCCACCTCCCAAAGTAAACACAAAACCTGAGGTAGACTTACTGTTATCCCTATCTGATTGGAAGTTGAAATCCGTGTAACCCACAGGGAGAAATTGGTCTGCCCGGTAAACCAGCATATAATCCCTAGTCCTTCTCAGGTACTTCAATATATGCTTTAACGTAGTCCAATGTCCCTGTCCTGGATTACTCTGATATCTGCTGACCATGCCCACGGCAAAGCAGATATATGGTCTCGTACAGAGCATCGCATACATGAGGCTTTCTACTGCCGAAGCATAAGGAACCGCCTTCATCTCCTCTATCTCCTCAGATGATCTAGGACACATCTCCTTAGATAATGGAACTCCATGCCTGAAAGGTAGAAAACCCTTCTTGGAGTTATGCATGTTAAAATGCTCCATAATCGTGTCTATGTATGAAGCATGGGATAAGCACAACATCCTTTTCCTGCAATCCCTTATAACCTTGATCCCAAGGATGTGTCCCACCTCCCCCAAGTCCTTCATATCAAACTGTTTGGACAACCATACCCTTACGTCCGATAACACCTTGATATTGTTGCCAATCAACAAAATTTCATCTACGTATAGTACAAGAAATACCACTACGTTTCCGTCACATCTCTTGTATACACAAGACTCATCTGGACTTTGAATAAATCCATAAGACTGGATCACTTCATCAAAGCGGATGTTCCAAGACCTCGAAGCTTGTTTCAATCCATAAATTGACCGATTAAGCCTACATAAAAGATGCTCTTTGCCCTTAGCAATGAATCCCTCTGGTTTCTTCATTTAGATGTTTTCCTCAAGACTTCCATTAAGGAAAGCTGTCTTGACGTCCATCTGCCACACCTCATAATCCATATGAGCTGCTATGCATAAGATAATTCGGATAGACTTAAGCATGCCTACCGGCGAAAAGGTCTCCTCATAATCGTTACCCTCTTTCTGAGTATACCCCTTCGCAATAAGCCTCGCTTTGAAGGTCTCAACCTTCCCATATATTCCTCTCTTTCTCTTGTAGATCCACTTGCATCCAATGGTTTTTACACCATCGGGTGGTTCTACTAGCTCCCAGACCTGATTTGAATCCATAGATTCAATCTCAGCATTCATTGCACTTTGCCAAGATACTGCATCTTTATCTTCGATTGCCTCGCCATATATCCAGGGATCAGGTTCATGTTCGCTAGGGACCAAATCAGAAGATTCTCCCAAGAACATGAATCTATCAGGCTGTCTCACAACCCTCCCACTACGACGAGGTATCACCTGTGTACCCTCTGTGACACGCGGTGCAGTGACATGTGGTATATCCTCTTGTATCGGTGGTACTAAAGAGGTGACTTCTCCTTTTAACTCCTCCAGAACAATTTTACTCTTGGGCTTGTGGCTCATCACATAGTCTTCCTCTAGAAATATGGCGTTCGTGCTAACGATCACCCTCTGATCTCTAGGACTATAAAACAATCCACCCTTCGTTCCCCTGGGATAGCCAACGAACATGCGTACTTCTGTACGAGGTTCCAACTTACCAGCATCTTCCTTCAGCACATGTGCTGGACTCCCCCATATCCGAATATGTCTTAGACTAGGCTTTCGCCCAGTCCACAACTCTGTGGGAGTAGAAGGCACTGATTTAGATGGAACCAAGTTCAGAATGTATACCTCCGTATCTAGAGCATATCCCCAGAACGAATCTGGCAAGTCAGAATTACTCATCATCGATCTAACCATCTCCATAAGAGTCATATTCCTTCGCTCTGTTACACCGTTCTACTGGGGTGTGACAGGTGTAGTCAATTGGGATTGAATCCCAGCCTCTGATAAGTAGTTCCTAAACTCTCCCAAGAGGTACTCACAACCACGATCAGATCGTAGTGTCTTGATACTTTTACCTTGACATTTCTCCACATCAGCCTTGAATTCTTTGAACTTGTCAAAGCATTCAGACTTGTGGCGCATCAAGTAATTATATCCATATCTTGAGTAATCGTTTATAAAAGAGACGAAATACTAAAAACCACCTCTAGCCTGGATAGACATAGGATCACACAAATCAGAATGAACCAATTTTAACACATCTTTGGCTCTTTACCCCTTTGCCTTAAAAGGCCTCTTGGTCATCTTACCCTCCAAGCAAGATTCACAGGTTGAGAGATCCTCCACCACTAATGAACCCAAAGGTCCATCAGCTATCAACCTTTGAATTCTACTTTGGTTAATGTGACCAAGCCTAAGATGCCAAAGATATGTTGGGTTCATCTTCGAAGGTTCTTTTCTCTTATTGGAATTAGAAGATGAGTTATTAACTTCAATTTGCATCGTGGGAGGTTTTGGTTCAAGTGTGTATAAATTTCCTATCAATGCACCCGAACAGATAATGTCGCTATTCCTTCTTATAACAACTCTGTCATTAAAAGAAATAGAATATCCATCCAGAAACAATTTAGAAACTGAAATTAAATTCTTTCTAAATAAGGGTACATAAAGGCAATTCTTAAGAACCAAAAGTATATTTTTCTCAAAATATAAATGAACATCTCCCACTACAACAGTCGCCACCTTTGTGGCATCTCCCAAGTACATGGTAATCTCCCCTTCAGCCAGTCGTCTGGTTTCCTGGAACCCCTGCAAAGTATTGCAGACATGATCAGTGGCTCCCGTATCAACACACCAGGTGCCGGTAGATAACACCACTAAACATGTTTCAATGTCTAGACCAAAAGATATACCTTTGTTCTTGTGGTTGGGGCAGTCCTTCTTCCAGTGTCCAGTCTGCTTACAAGTGAAGCACTTGCCTTTCGGCTTCTTCACTCCTCCTTGAGTGCCTCCCACCGCCTTCGCCCCGGTTTGTTTCTTCTTCTTCTTGCCTTTCGGCTTAGAAGTAGAAACCTTCTGGGTCACCATGGCATGCGCCTGAGCACTCTGACGAAATAGTCCCTCTACCGTCTGGAGTTCTGTCAGAAGTTCCACCAATGAATACAACCTCTTGTTCATGTTGTAGTTCAGGCAAAACTGCTCAAAACTCCTAGATAGAGACTGGAGTATGATATCGACCTGGGTTTCCCCATCGATCTCAGCTCCTAGGACCTCCAGCTCATTCAAATGAGCCATCATCTTGAGAACATGATACCTCATGGGTGTTCCCTCGATCATGGTGGTCGTCATCAAGTTTCTCATGACCTCTTGCCTCGCAGCCCGATTCTGGTGATCGAAAAGCTCCTTGAGATTGAGAATCATATCATAAGCAGTGGGCATGGCTTGATGCTGATGTTGCAGTACATTTGACATAGATGCCAAAATATAACACTGCGCAATCTCATCGGCCTTGATCCACTTCTTATAGCTCTCTCTCTCCTTTTCCCCAGAATTATCTGTAGCCTTGGGAGGGCACTCTTCGAGGAGTACATATTTGTATTCCTCAACAGTCAAGACAATATCTAGATTCCTCTTCCAATCTACATAGTTGGGTCCAGTAAGTTTGTTCTCTTTCAGTATCACAGCAAGTAGGTTGAAAGTCATTTTGAAAGAAAACCTAAGAATCACATAAATCAAAACATCAGATTTCAAAAAATTATTGATTCCTCAAACAATAAAATTTTTAAATCAACCAACACCTCAAAACACCGAGAATATCGTATGTCACGATAGTGTGGACGTATACGAATTCTACATTTGTAAGAGGAGGTTTTACCCATTAATTTTACTGTCTTGTCAACCTAACTTTTTGACAAGTAAAATTAATAGTTGGTTCCTCTTTGGCCCTACAAATAAAAGTAGTGACTCCGATGGGAAGGATACTTATATTTGTATCTAAGTGTTCACCATTACTCGGTACCAAGGTAATTATCTCGGGTTATGTGCCTAATGATGGGCAAGTACACACTCTCCTTAATAATTTCCTATAACCATATTCGACCTTGTGATCCGCAAACAAACCCATTCGATGGGGAGGAAGGCACTCAGAGCCGACGCACAAGTTTGTTTGCATCACTTGTCAAATCGTAATGGAGGCCGTGGGAATTTTAAAAAATTCCCTCTCCCACTTAGTAATTTTAAATTAAGGAATTTTCCTAGCCTACGACATGCATATCAAACAAAAAGCAATAAATATGAAAAATAAAATTATTTTCCAACTATTATGACTTTTGTCTTCAATATGTCTCCCGTCGCATCGCCATCTCATCCGCTCCTCCTACGCCATGTTGTTAGTGAAAGCCCTAGAGCCAATGATGTGATGATTGTTGTATGGACTTTATTGTATCATATTCCTATTTATAAAGGCATGGTTATTATATTTACTTGTATAGGTGCCAAATAACTAAATATAATAATGTCCTTGAGTAGTAGGTTCTTATCTATATCAATCGATTGGTTGAATCGATAATGAGATGATATAGAGAACACTATTCTTAATCATTCATAGTCGAGTATTAACATTGAGGGACAATGTTAATGCGTAGAGACTAGCATGTAGGTCAACACGATGACTTGATCTCACAAGTCATGGATATGAGATATCAAGTTGACACATGGGTATGCATTGGAGAATGTATACTGAATGACCCGCCATGAGAAAGTATCATGGATCGTTATATGAGTGTCATATACTTTCTCATGTGGCTATTAGTATGACTATTAGTCCTTAGACCTGAAGTCACCATGGTTCCCTACATAAGGAGTTGCATACTTTGACTTTGTCAAACGTCACCCGTAAATGGGTGGACTATAAAGGCGATTACTGGGTGTGTTTTCTCCACCTATTGCTTGTGTGGATACCAATAGAGGGGTGTGCACTTGACACTCTCGAGTTCCGGCGAACCTTTAGGACGAGCGGGATTTGCGAAGGGCATCGCATCGAGGGTAACTTCTTATCATGTAGATCTAGAGTAGATCTAAAGGTATTAAACACATATATGTTAGTTTTATATTTTATACTTCGTACGGATCTGTGGCCGGGGCTTCCGAGGTTTCCGCAACGCAAAAAGCGGTTTTTGCGGCTCGGAAAATCCAACAGTGGTATCAGAGTCACGTGCGAAGCATGTATGTGTTTCATTTTTGTAATTTTTGTATTAGATATAAAAAATTATTGATTTATATGTTTCTGTAAATTTCCTATTTTTATAGAATTTTTGGGTATTTTTCTCGAAGAATCGAAGCAACGAGTGTTGGGACACTTGTAGCCTTCAACCGTCGAGAAAAACTCTCCGTAATGGCGAGTTCTCGCTTTAGGTTTTTGGGACAGCAACTTAAGTTGTTGTAAGATCATTGTCGGGACACTCGCAAAGTTTATTTTGTGAGTAGGGGCGCTGCCCCTATCCCCGAAAGGGGCCTTGTCCAACGATCGCTCTCGGAAACTGCATAGCGGGACCGTTACGGGGAGGTGACTCATAAAAAAATTGAAAAAAAAAAATTGGAAAAATTATAGAAATTTTCTGTAAAAATTAAATAATTTAGAATTATGTATAATTCTGTGATCGTCATGGCCCTATAACCCCAATTTGATTGGATGATGTGTTTTAATTCATAATACGGCCTGCGTGCCATTTTGTGGTTGTGCGTGTTGTATAGTGTATGTGACCTGCGCGTCGTACCTCTTCTTTTGATATTCTAGTTGTAAATAGTTTTAGACTCGAATGTAACTTGAGTTTCATATTTGTAATGTACAAAATGGAGCGGTGGAAAGTCCACTTGAAGACAAGATTACGAGAAGGGTGACGACGACACATGGCGGTCAAAGGAAGCGCTTGGAGAAGCTGCTAGCCTTAGGTTGACTGTCCGATCTTCTCATTGGCTTGAGAAGATCGTAGTAGGGCCATGACTACATCACATTTAATTATATATATATATATGTTGATATATATATATATATATATATATATATTTTTATTTTACTTGTATGTATGTGATGCATGCTAGTAGAATAATGCTTGTATGTATATGATGCATGCTAGGATAATTTTCTTGTATGTATATGATGCATGCTAGAATAATGATTGTATGTATGTGATGCATGCTAATATAGGATAATAAAGGCCTAAATGCGTATAAGATACACATTATGATTAGATTAGATCATAATCGAATCAACTTGAAAATGCCTACCGAGCCTTGATACCCATCACTACCTCGATCATTTGTTGTTGTTGAATCTACCAAAGCAGAGCAATGCATATTATCTTGGTAGGGTGCGGAGGGACAATCTTGGTCCTGTGTATCACCCTTGGGTTAGAGTAAGCTCAATTAGATTGAGCAAAACTAGTTAACTCAATTGGATCGAGTAGAACTATAGGCATATTCCAATCGTTGGAAAGATAGGTTAAGATCGCATTTACACTAAAATCTTGGGCGATTTAGCCAAAGCTAACTCAAGGTTTTTTGTAAATGTGAGTCTTGATCCTATGAACAAGAGTTGCATAGTGATGTAATCGGTAATGTGTTACCCACCGATCGTACTAAGTCTTGGGCGATTTAGCCAAAGCTAACTCAAGGCTTAGTATGATGTGGATCTTGTCCCGCAAGAATTATAGCTAGTTTGTATGAATCTAGTAATGTAGTTTGACCACATTCATAACTCGATTCTACAAAATTCCAATAATTCAGTGGGAGCATCATTTGATTAAAATCCTAATTAAATGATAAAAGGAATATGATATTAATTCTCTGCATTGTATGTTGTAGATAACTATGTCGACAAACATGAACACTCTCTCTCTGCGTTCTGTCCTTGAGAAGGACAAGCTCAATGAAGCAAATTTCTTGGACTGGTACAGGAACCTAAGAATTGTTCTCACCCAAGAAAGGAAGTTGTACGTCCTGGAGCAGCCCATTCCGGAGGCACCTCCTGCCACTGCCTCGCAAGCTGACAAAGATGCTTACAAGAAGCATCAAGATGATGCATTATATGTGTCATGTCTAATGCTCGCGACAATGAACTCTGAGCTTCATAAGCAACACGAGTTCATGAATGCTTATGATATGGTTGGACATCTTCGTCAACTATATCAAGGACAAGCAAGACATGAGAGATATGAAGTCTCTAAGGCATTATTTGGGTCCAAAATGCAAGATGGGACTCCCGTAGGTCCATATGTACTCAAGATGATTGAGTACATAGAAAACCTACAAAAGCTGGGATTCCCACTTGACCAAGAGCTGGCCACTGACCTAATTTTGCAATCTTTGCCACAAGCCTATAATCAATTTGTCATGAATTATAACATGAATGAAATTGATAAGCCACTTCCTGAGATGCTCAGCATGTTGAGAACTGCTGAGCTTAATCTTAAGAAAGGAAAATCTGACACCATTTTGATGGTGCACAAGAAGAAAGGCAAGGGCAAGCCTAAAGGTAAGGGAAAGTCCCAAGCCAAGGGCAAAAGCAAAGAACTTAAACTCAAAGGAGGGGTAGCCAAGGAAGGGGCTTGCTACCACTGCAAGGAAGCTGGACACTGGAAGCGTAACTGCAAAGCTTACCTGGAAGATCTTAAGAAGAAAAGAAGTGAGACTTCTACTTCAGGTATAAATGTTATAGAAGTCAATCTATCTATTTCTTCATCATGGGTATTAGATACCGGATGTGCATCTCACATTTGTACCAATGTGCAGGCGCTGAGATATAGCAGGACATTGAGAAAGGGCGAGGTGGACCTACGAGTAGGCAATCGAGCAAGGGTTGCTGCTGTTGCTGTAGGAACTTATGATCTATCTTTGCCCTCTAGGCTTGTACTAGAATTAGATGAATGTTGTTATGTGCCAGCCTTAACTAAGAACATCATTTCAGTTTCTTGTTTGGACAAGAAAGGATTTTCATTTATAATAAAGAACAAATGTTGTTCAGTTTATTTAAATGATATGTTCTATTGTAGTGCACCACTAATGAACGGACTCTATTTTCTAGACTTAGAGAACCCTATCTATAACATAAGTACCAAAAGGTTCAAGTCAAATGAATTGAACCAAACCTATCTCTGGCACTGTCGCTTAGGTCACATAAATGAGAGTCGCTTATCTCAGCTCCATAAGGATGGGCTGCTAGACTCATTTGATTTTGAATCATATGAGACAAGAGAGTCTTGCCTTTTAGGCAAGATGACCAAGACTCCCTTTAGTGGACACAGCGAAAGAGCAACAGATTTGTTAGGACTTATACATAGTGATGTATGAGGCCCTTTCAATGTTGCAGCTAGAGGTGGTTACACGTACTTCATTACATTTACTGATGACTTCAGTAGATATGGTTATATGTATCTCATGACACATAAATCAGAATCCTTTGAAAAGTTCAAAGAATTCAAGAATGAAGTACAAAACCAGCTTGGCAAGAGTATTAAGATACTTCGATCAGATCGAGGTGGAGAATACCTTAGCCATGAGTTTCGTGACTATCTAGCTGAGTGTGGGATTCTATCCCAACTCACTCCTCCAGGAACACCACAGTGGAATGGTGTATCCAAAAGGAGGAATCGTACCCTATTTGATATGGTACGATCTATGATGAGTCACACAGATCTTCCTATAACCTTTTGGAGATATGCTCTAGATACAGCAGCCTTTACCCTTAACCGTGTACCATCCAAGGCTGTGATAAAGACACCATATATGATATGGACAAAGAGAAATCCCAAGATGTCTTTTATGAGGATTTGGGGTTGTGAGGCTTACGTTCGACGTCAAGTCTCAGACAAACTAAGACCCAAATCCGATAGATGCTATTTTGTTGGATATCCCAAGGATACAAAGGGATATTACTTCTACATTCCCAGTCAGCACAAAGTGTTTGTAGCAAAGACTGGGGTTTTTCTAGAAAGGGATTTTGGTTCTAGAAAAACTAATGGGAGTACCTTCGATCTTGAAGAAATTCAAGATAAGGACCATATCACTGAGGCCTTGATGGATGTTGAACAGGAACCACAAAGTATTGTGGGTGATGAGGTTGTTGCGCAAAGAGTTGTGGAACAACCATCTGTTCAGGTAGACCTACCTCTTCGCAGGTCTGATAGGGCACGTCGTCAGCCTGAGAGATACTCATTTCTCTTGTCTAACCATGATGACGTTATGCTCATTGAGAATGAGCCTACCTCCTATCAGGAAGCTGTGATGAGCCCAGATTCTGAGAAATGGCTAGAGGCCATGAGATCTGAGATGGAATCCATGTACACCAACCAAGTATGGACTTTGGTTGATCCACCTGAAGGGGTCAAACCCATTGGGTGTAAGTGGGTCTTTAGGAGAAAGACTGACATGGATGGACTTACATATACCTATAAGGGCCAATTGGTGGCTAAAGGTTTCAAGCAGATTCATGGTATTGACTATGATGAAACCTTTTCTCCAGTGGCGATGTTTAAGTTCATTCGGATCTTGCTTGCTATTGACGCATACCACAATTATGAGATCTGGCAGATGGATGTCAAAACCACGTTTCTGAATGGAATCTTACTCGAGGATGTGTACATGACACAACCTGAGGGTTTTGAAGATCCACAACATACTGGGAAAGTATGCAAGCTGCAAAGGTCCATTTATGGGCTAAAGCAAGCCTCTCGGAGCTGGAATCTTCGATTCGATGATGCGATCAAACAGCTTGGTTTAATCAAGAATGAAGATAAATCCTGTGTCTACAAAAGGGTTAATGGGAATACAGTTGTCTTCCTTGTATTGTATGTGGATGACATACTGCTCATTGGGAATGACATCCCTTCGCTACAGTCTGTGAAGACTTGGCTGGGGACGTGCTTCTCAATGAAGGACTTAGGTGAAGTAGCCTGTATTCTAGGTATCAAGATCTATAGAGATAGATCTAAGAGATTGCTTGGCCTAAGTCAGAGTACATACATTGACACGGTATTACTACGGTTTTCCATGCAGAATTCCAAGAAGGGACTTCTACCGATGTCACATGGTGTGAGTCTTTCGAAGACTCAAAGTCCCTCTTCTAGAGAGGAGAGAGATCGCATGGATAAGATCCCTTATGCATCTGCTATAGGATCTATCATGTACGTCATGCTGTGTACTCGTCCTGATGTCTCATAAGCTTTGAGCATGACGAGTAGATACCAGTCAGATCCAGGTGAGCGTCACTGGATAGCAGTCAAGAATATTCTTAAGTACTTGAGAAGGACTAAAGAATATTTCTTAATATTTGGAGGCGATGAGGAGCTAGCTGTAAAGGGTTACAGCGATGTTAGCTTCCAAACTGACCAGGATGATTATAGATCGCAGTCAGGGTTCGTGTTTTGCTTGAATGGTGGCGCTGTGAGCCGAAAGAGTTCGAAGCAGGACACAATTGTTGATTCTACAACAGAAGCCGAGTATATCGCTGCATCTGAGGCAGCAAAGGAGGTAGTTTGGATCCGCAAGTTCATTACTGAGCTTGGGGTGGTTCCT
Source organism: Wurfbainia villosa (assembly GCA_025175895.1). NCBI lineage: Eukaryota > Viridiplantae > Streptophyta > Magnoliopsida > Zingiberales > Zingiberaceae > Wurfbainia > Wurfbainia villosa. The sequence continues at coordinate 22,796,794 of CM045997.1, read as the reverse complement.
AGCATTGCAGATCCTATAGAGCTCTATTGTGACAACAATGGAGCGATTGGACAGGCTAAGGAACCTCGCTCACACCAATGGACCAAACACATACTACGGCGCTTCCATCTCATTCGAGAGATTATCGATAGAGGAGATGTGAAGATTTGCAGAGTACCCACAGAGGTTAACATCGCAGATCCCTTGACCAAGGCTTTGGCACAGAAAAAGCATGATGGTCACACTAGGTCATTGGGTATTAGATACTACGGTGATTGGCACTAGTGCTAGTGGGAGATTGTTAGTGAAAGCCCGAGAGCCAATCATGTGATGATTGTTGTATGGACTTTATTGTATCATATTCCTATTTATAAAGGCATGGTTATTATATTTACTTGTATAGGTGCCAAATAACTAAATATAATAATGTCCTTGAGTAGTAGGTTCTTATCTATATCAATCGATTGGTTGAATCGATAATGAGATGATATAGATAACACTATTCTAAATCATTCCTAATCGAGTATTAACATTCTGGGACAATGTTAATGTGCAGAGACTAGCATGTAGGTCAACACGATGACTTGATCTCACAAGTCATGGATATGAGATATCAAGTTGACACATGGGTATGCATTGGAGAATGTATACTGAATACCCCGCCATGAGAAAGTATCATGGATCGTTATATGAGTGTCATATACTTTCTCATGTGGCTATTAGTATGACTATTAGTCCTTAGACCTGAAGTCACCATGGTTCCCTACATAAGGAGTTGCATACTTTGGCTTTGTCAAACGTCACCCGTAAATGGGTGGACTATAAAGGTGATTACTGGGTATGTAACAAATTATGCGGAGGGATGTGAGTGATGTAGATGGAATCTATCCCTCCTATGTGACGGGGGTGACATCGATATTATTGATAGAGTGAGACCACGAAGTGCATGGCCATGCCCAAATGAGTCAATATGAGATATTGAGCTCGTTTGATTAGAGTGAGTCTACTTAGAGTTCAAGATATAGATTATACCGAGAATGACACGGTCTATGCCTCAATTGGTCAATCTAGATGTCAAGGATAGAGGGACATTGTCACATATTGTCAGAGTCACAATTAGTAGTCACAAAGGTGATGTTGGAGCTCAACATTCTTGTAACTTGGGTAGCAATGATGTGTTGTTAGATACCGCTTATTGCTTATGTTCCTAAATCGGTTTAGGGACATTGCCAACATTATAAGAACCTATAGGGTCACACACATAAGAGAAATTAGATGGAGATTAGGTTCATATGATGAACCATGAGGATTAGGTTCTTGGGATGAACCAAATTGGATTAAGAATAATCCAAATTAGATTAATTGAGTTAGACTCAAGTTGATTCAAGTGTTGAATGAGTCTAATTTAAATTTGATTCATCAAATCAATTTAAATTAAATGAATAGAGATTCATTAAATTAAATTGACTTGAATTAAATGGTTGGATTTGATCAACCATGGGAGATAAGAGGTCAAGTTTGACTTGACTTGAGAGGGAAGATGAAAGGTCAAGTTTGACTTGACCAAATGCCATGTCATGATGATGACTTGGCATGGCCGACCAATGATGATGCTCCACATCATCATTGACTTTGTCATGTGGTCCCACCTCATGAGGGAGACCAAGGGTCATGGGAGTTACATGCATGCATGTAACCCCCTCTCCATGAAGTGGCCGGCCAACCCCATTAGATGTGGGAATTCATTTTGGGAAGTTACACAACTTCATCTTCAACCTTGGATCAACTTCCCTCAAGCTCTCTCCCTCTCCCAACCTCCTTGGCCGAACCATCCATAGAGTGCTAGCACACTCAAGGGTGTGTTTTCTCCACCTATTGTTTGTGTGGATACCAATAGAGGGGTGTGCACTTGACACTCTCGAGTTCCGGCGAACCTTTTGGACGAGCAGGATTTGCGAAGGGCGTCGCATCGAGGGTAACTTCTTATCATGTAGATCTAGAGTAGATCTAATGGTATTAAACACATACATGTTAGTTTTATATTTTATACTTCGTATGGATCCGTGGACGGGGCTTCCGAGGTTTCCGCAACGCAAAAAGCGGTTTTTGCGGCTCAGAAAACCCAACACATGTACGAGCCATTCGGAGATCCGAGCCAAGACTAAAACTATTTTAATTTACATCCATCGATCCTATACTCCACGAGGGAGTGTACATGAAATTTAGATCAAAAGTAAAATAAAATAAAGAGCGGCTAAACAGTGCCGTATTTAATTTACCAAAAACTAAATACTAGCCTCGTCAACCCCGAGGATTCAATAAAATAAATATTTACACACATACAATCACATACACACATATGGCCATAATAGTCGGATCTTATGCCAGCAACCAAAGAGTTAAACTACGGATATCCTACTATTATCCGACACATATAATATATGAAAAAGTGGATAAAAATTAACCGGAACCTGAACACACAAAGTCGGAAACCTTGGCTCTGATACCAATTGATAGGGTTTTGCTTATCAAGTCCGTGAGGGGAAACTTCGCTTCCCACTTCACCTCGGCAGCTTGTCCATGGCGATCCCTTTGATGTCCCCGCATTAAAAAAAATTTAATCCTAGACAAAAGGGATTGCCCAAACCACCAAGTCATCGTCGTGCTACTCGTTTAGAGAGGTCACTTGAACAAACTAGTTGTTCAAGCGACCATCCTCTATTCTACGAGTACCCGCTGAATAGACGATGTCCGGATTGCCGATTTTTGTATCTATGCTCTGGATCCAAGTATTATTTAGCCATTTACAGATTTATAACATGCTTATAATTGAAAAACAAAAACAAGCAACAAACAAAAGAAGAAAGTAGAATACGTATACCTCTCGATCTTCTAATGTATGACCTTCCTCCTTTTGGATGTCGTGTGGGCGACGATCTACCAAAACTCGAAGCTCCTAGATAGCAAATCTTCCTTCCTTTCTCTTCCAAAGCAAGAGGAAGAGTATAAACAAGATTTTTCTCCTCCCTGAAAACAACCAACAACGAGCACACAATCTCCTTGCCGCCGGCCAACTAGAAGGTGGAGAAGATGATGGAAAACAATCAAGACACATAGGGAAACCCTATATCTTGTTTCCACCACCTAAGGAGAGGGAGAAGGGAGCTTTTGGGTGTCGGCCAAGGGCTCGGAAGGGCTGGAAACCAATCTGGATGTCGACCACAAGAGGAAGAAGAAGAAACAATCACCTTCCTTATTTGGTGCCGCCCTAGCCTCCAAACCCTAACCCTAATCCTATCTCAACGAGGATTCCTTCTTGCCGCCCAAACCCTCGCTCTCCTTGATTGTAGTTCACGCCAACTCCCATGCCATCCTTTTATAGAGTTAGGGATAAGTCATGAATTAATCTCATCCATTGGTTCTAGGGATTTAATCTCAACCGTCGGATCTAGAGATTTAATCTCAACCGTTGGATCTTAGAGATTTAATCTCTACCAATGGATCTTAGAGTTTTGTTTCTATCCATTGGATCTAAGCATCATGAGTTGTTAATAGGCTACATTAGGGACCATGAGGAGGAGTTGGGTCTTGGCCACCCATGGATCAAGCCCACATAAAGTCCGATCCACTAATGATGATCCAATCAACTAAAGGATAATCATTGATCTACCTCACCAACCCCCATATGATAATATGGGCTCCATATATTATTTGTACATTTTCTCCCCGTGTTTAAGATCTCGAATGTTTGTCGATTAATTAATTTACTGACCATTAATTAATCCACATCTAACTCCTTGAGTAGTACCACTCAATCTTTTCATCATGCCGGACCAAGTCCACCTGCAGGGTTTACATGATGAACCTTATGAGATCCTCAAGGGGGTATCATCATCCCAATATATAGGACACAGTTTCCTCCTATAATCAACAACACACCATATAGATAATATCATCTCCCAACTTACCGAGCCTATCAATTTAATCTATAAATCTCGCCCATTGGTAAATCAAAGAGATGAGTACTAAGTATATGTGCCCGTTATTATATCGGGATTAAGAGCATGTACTAAATAATATCTGAGGTCCGATTCAATTATGTAGTCAGCAATAAATCGAATCACCTCTAAGTCTGTCCTTCTCAATACACACAAAGTGCACTAGTATGATTCTATCGTAAAGACAAACCAATACCAAATCACACTACAACTATTCCGATGGTTTATCCAAAGTCATCTCGGTTGTGAGCCTTTACTTATACTTTTCAAGGGGCCAATAACATGATCTCCTGTGTGACACTACACACCATGTTATCCACATTGTAAAGTATTAGACAATATTGCATTACCATAAAAATATACAAACAATGATCATGTGATTCTTATTCTAAAATAAAGATGTTCATACAAAAGATAGACTTTTCAGTATACATCCCTACAACTTTCTCATGGCGGGTCATTCAATATACATTCTCCAATGCATACTCATGTGTCAACTTGATATCTCATATCCATGACTTGTGAGATCAAGTCATCGTGTTGACCTACATGCTAGTCTCTACCTATTAACATTGTCCCTGAATGTTAATACTTGACTAGGAATGATTAAGAGTTGTGTTCTCTATATCATCTCATTATTGATTCAACCAATCGATTGATATAGATAAGAACCTTCTACTCAAGGACGTTATTATACTTAGTTTTTTGGTACCAATACAAGTAAATATAATAACCTTATAAATAGGAATATGATACAATAAAGTCCATACAACAATCATCACATGATTGGCTCTAGGGCTTTCACTAACAGATTCGACCAAGATTCAGTTACACTACGCTAGATGATATAAGAATGCAATGTTATGATATATGAAAAGATAAAAACGGAATCAACTTACTCACTGAAACATACTCCCCTAGACCTAAATTATGCAACAACTAAATTAGAAATCTAAGAAGAGGCAGCATAACCAATAAATGAAAGGCATCGAAACTCACAAAATAGCTCAAGGGGATCACTGGTCACCGTCCTCGCTACTAGCATCCTCCTCTACCCACCTATGTCACTGCTCCTGGTAAAACTCCCGGGACTCCTGTCGAAATCTAGCATCATCCTCCCTCCAGGCGACCTCAGCGGTGATGAACTCATCAGACCTCCTGTGAAAATCAGCTGCCCTATCCAAATGCTGAGTCACCATACGATGGTGCCCCTCTGTAGTCTGGGCAAACCTATCCCACACACCTATGTGTGAGGTATGCTCGACCCTGAAAGCCTCGAATGATGATCGGAATCCTGAAAAATCAAATAAAGAGTATCCTGTAGAAAAATTGTCAGTAGAAAATCGAGGGTGATCAGGAGTTGAATGGTATGGATCAGGGGCTATGTGAGAAGGCTCCCTAGGTGAGGGTGATGGAGCATGGGCAATAGGGGTAGGAAAAGGATCGTGGAAATCTCTGAAAAGCCAATTGGCTTCATTGCATGCAATGATCCGCTCGGGGTTTAGAAGAGGGATTTTAATTCCATTTTTCAACACCAAATGATATCCCTCTTCAAATGCCTCAATTATCTTCATATTGATATAAGCATCCAAATCAAATCTAGGGCTAGCAGGACAATATTCAAGGTTATCTAGGTCACATCCCAAATCTATGGCAATTCTAGTGATAAGACCACCTACGATTATAACCCTAGATGGGCTATTACTAACCTTAACTAGGTGTCTCACCATATGGGCTCCAGAATCAATTTTAACTTCATTTAGCATTGCCCATAAAAATTGTAGCTCGCTCTGCCTAGCTACCCTTGCACTATCATATCTCCCAGAAATTGTATTTGTCATAAACCTAAGGAGATAACGAAAAATAGGATTCGGGATATTGAATGATTTAGACCTAGATGCATCATAAGGGCGTGGGTCATCAGAAATTAATTTCCAAAACTGATGATCAATAAAATGTCTATGAATTTGCCTCTCCCCTCTGCAAGGGAAATCAAATATCACATTAAAATTGCTTAAGGAAAGAGTAAACTCATGATTCATAATCTAAATTGGATTTTTCCTTTTTCACAATTCTTTCATTGAAGTATTTCAGCGGATAATGAGCTAAGGAATTCAAGAGTAATGCAAGGATAAGTAAGATGATGATATGTGATAAAATCAATCCAACCTATCCTATTAGTCAACAGAATTATATCATCTCTAATTCCTAGGGTTGTCAATATGTAGAAATATATGGTTCGTTTAGAAACTATTTTTCTTTTCTCAAGCTTACTGAACCTAGATTTCATAGGGATTTAATTCTCACAAGAATTTGTCTAAACTTACTAGACCCAACTATAGTTTCAGGGTAAGAGAAATCTCTGGAATGGCAGTGTCTTCGGGAGCAATACGTGCAACTGAACGCCTAGTCTTCACTCGCTTACTTATGGCATTGGGGAGGGAGAGAGTCGGTTGAGTTTCCGAGCTAGTTGAGAGAGGGACGGCAGCTGCTCCATGCTTGTGAACAACGTGTGAGAGTTAGGGTGTGTTCGGGGCGGTTTTAAGGGTTAGCGGCGACATAGGCATGCCACCCTTCCCTTTTTGCACGACACAGGCGTGCTAAAGGGCATGCCTCATATTTATTTTGCGACACCGGTGTGCCAAAGGGCACACCCGACCCGTGTTTTATTCGGGTTTGACTTGACATGCCCGTGCCGTTTGGCATAGGTGAGTCGTGTAAATCTGGCATGCAGTGGCATGACAATAACACGACCGCATCAAACAGCATGGTCTCACCGTGCTAGCCTCTGGACTGCAGTTGGTTCTTGATTGGACCGTGTCGACGAGCGACACGGACATGTAGTGTCCTGTAAACCTGAAAACTTAAAAAAAATGCAAAACTTACAGTTAAAATAAAAATGAAGAAAATAAAATAAAATGAATAAAAATAAAAAAAATGAAAATAGCTTGGGTTGCCTCCCAAGAAGCGCTTATTTAAGGTCATTAGCTTGACCCCTCAATTACTCCCTAGTTGGATGGATGTGGCTCGAGGAGTGTACTCTGCTCCTCCTCCTCAATCAGCTCCGCAGGTTTGTTTGAGAAGTATTTCTTAAGTCTTTGTCCATTCACTTTGAAAATTCCGGTAGACTCACTTGATATATCAATAGCTCCATGAGGATAAACCTTTTTAACTTGGTATGGTCCCGACCATATGGATTTCAGCTTTCCAGGAAAAAGTTTCAATCTAGAGTTGAAGAATAATACTAAGTCTCCTTCATGGAATTCTCTACGCATGATATTCCGGTCATGCCATCTCTTTGTTTTCTCCTTGTAAGATTTTGCATGTTCATAAGCATCAAGGCGTACTTCTTCAAGTTCATTTAGCTGTAATTTTCTTTTCTCTTCGACTTTCTTTAGGTCAAAATTAAGCCATTTAATTGCCCAATATGCCCTGTGCTCTATTTCAACTGGAAGATGACATGGTTTTCCATAAACTAATTGAAACGGAGTCATTCCGATGGGTGTCTTGTAAGCAGTTCGATAGGCCCACAGAGCATCGTCAAGCTTCAAAGACTAGTCCTTCTTTGACCTTGATACAATTTTCTCCAAGATAGCCTTTATTTCCCTTTTCGAAACTTCGACTTGCCCGCTTGTTTGTGGATGATACGGTGAGGCTACTTTATGGGTTACTCCATACTTCTTGAGAAGGCTTTCAAATTGTCTTCCGATAAAATGTGATCCGCCATCGCTTATTGCTGCTCTCGGTACTCCAAATCTTCGAAATATTATATTCTTGAAAATTTTTATAACCATTTTTGCATCACAAGATGGAGATGGGAGAGCCTCAACCCACTTAGACACATAGTCCACCGCCACCAATACGTAGGCATTGTTATAGGAAGAAGGGAAAGGTCCCATATAGTCAATTCCCCAGACGTCAAATAATTCGACTTTCAATATCGAATTTTGAGGTATCTTGTGTCTTCTTGATATGTTCCCGGTCCTTTGACAGCGGTCACAAGTCATCACATAATTCCGGGAGTCTCTAAAAATATGAGGCCAGTAAAATCCTGCTTGTAAGACCCTTGCCGCAGTCTTGTCCATGCTAGTATGACCTCCATAAGTAGAAGAATGACAATGATACAATATGTCCTCAATCTCTTCTTCAGATACACATCTTCGATAAATAGCATCTGCTCCTTGCTTGAACAAGAATGGCTCATCCCACACATATTGCTTTACATCCGCGAAAAACTTCTTCCTCTGATGATAAGTCATATGGGAAGGTATTATCCCGCAAGCTAGGTAATTGGCAAAATCAGCGTACCACAGAGCCATGATTTTCTTGACAACTAGTAGCTGCTCATCCGAAAAAAAATCATTAATAGCAAGATCATCGTCACTTCCTGCATTTGTTTCTTGTAGTAGTCTCGATAGATGATCTGCAACTACGTTCTCCGTTCCTTGTTTGTCTCGAATTTCCAGATCAAACTCTTGCAGAAGAAGTATCCACCGGATGAGTCTTGGCTTGGATTCATTTTTGCTCAACAAGTATCTTATGGCTACATGATCTGTGAAAACTATCACCTTAGACCCAATGATATAAGATCTGAATTTGTCAAAGGCGAAGACTATAGCCAAGAGTTCCTTCTCCGTAGTAGCATAATTCACTTGTGCTTCATCTAATGTTTTACTGGCATAGTAAATTGCATACACCTTGCGGTCCTTCCTTTGTCCCAATACTGCACCTAAAACGAAATCACTCGCATCACACATAATTTCAAAAGGAAGACTCCAATCTGGAGGTTGCATTATTGGGGCGGTTGTCAATGCTTCTTTTAATCTGAAAAATGCATCAAGACAAGAATTATCAAAATGAAACTCGGCATCCTTAACAAGAAAATTAGTCAATGGCCTTGAGATTTTTGAAAAGTCCTTGATGAATCGTCGATAAAACCCCGCATGTCCCAGAAAACTACGCACTCCCTTAACATCGGTTGGAGGAGGCAACTTCTTGATCACTTCAGTTTTGGCAATGTCCACCTCGATACCACGCTGTGAAATTAGGTGCCCAAGCACTATGCCTTCTCGCACCATGAAGTGGCACTTCTCCCTATTAAGCATTAAATTCATTTCCTCGCATTTCTACAAAACCTTGTCCAAATTAGATATGCACATATCAAAATTTTCACCATATACAGAAAAATCATCCATGAATACTTCCATTATATCCTCGATCATATCAGAAAAAATTGAAGTCATGCATCTTTGAAAAGTGGTTGGTGCATTGCAAAGTCCAAAAGGCATTCTCCTGAAAGAAAAAGTACCATATGGACAAGTATAAGTTGTTTTCTCTTGGTCAATAGGATAGATGGGGATTTGATAGAAACCGGAGTATCCATCTAGGTAACAGAAATGCAAATGTTTTGCCAATCGGTCAAACATTTGGTCAATAAATGGGATGGGAAAGTTGTCCTTTCTAGTTTCCTTGTTCAATTTTCTATAATCAATACACATTCTCCATCCGGTGACTGCTCTCGTGGGGATTAACTCATTCGTAGCATTTTTTACCACGGTTATCCCCCCTTTCTTAGGCACCACATGGACAGGACTTACCCATTCGCTATCGGATATAGGATAGATAATTCCTGCATCTAGTAATTTCAGGACCTCTTTCTTGACCACCTCTTTCATGACCGGGTTCAGCCTTCGTTGATGTTCAATTGAAGGTTCATAGTTATTTTCGAGTAGAATTCTATGCATTCAAACCGATGGACTAATTCTCTTTATATCATCAATCTTGTATCCAATGACGTTCTTATGTGTTTTCAGCACCTCGATCAGTTTCTCAGTCTCTGCATCGCTCAGATTAGCATAATGATCATGGGATAAGTAGAGTTTTTGTCAAGAAATTCATACCTGAGCGTCGATGGAAGAGGTATAAGTTCTACCTGTGGTGGTAGGTCAAGGTCAATAATCTCCGGCTCTTCATTCTCGAAATTCCTTTCGTGCCTATCAAGATAAGTTTGTTCTTGTGCTCCTTTTAGCGCAATTGACTAGAAACTGTCAATCCTGCAACAAACATCGAAATCAGAAGGTTGTTTAACAACTTTTGAAAGGTCGAATTCAATCTTATCATTTCCAAATGCAAGTGAAAGTTTGTGGTTCTTGACGTCTATCATCGCCCCTGCAGTAGCCAAGAAAGGTCTCCCTAAAATGAGTGGAATACATGGGTCTTCATCCATGTCAAGCACTACGAAATCGCTGGGAACAATAAAGTTTCCCACATTCACAGATACATCTTCTAAGATTCCCAAAGGATATCTAATGGAGAGTTCGGCTAACTGCAAGGCCATAGTTGTTAGTTTCATTTCTCCCAAATCTAATTTCTTGCATATGGAAAGAGGAATCAGTTTGACACTAGCGCCTAGATCACAAAAAGCCTTATCAAAATTAGAGTCATTAATTATGCAAGGGATAGAAAAACTACCTGGATCATTTAGCTTGGAAGGTATCATGTTTTTAATTAAAGCGCTGCATTCTTCGGTAAGAGCCACTATTACATGCTCCTCAACTTTTCTTGTATTGGTTAAAATATCCTTCAAGAACTTAGAGTACGTAGGCATTTGTTAAAGAGCATCTCTAAAAGATATATTAATATAAAGCTTTCTAATTACCTCAAGGAACTTACCAAATTGTTCATCCAATTTCTCCTTAATAAACCTCTGAGGGAATGGGATCGGAGGCTTATATGTTCTCGGCTCTTTGTGCCACACGACTGTTGTAGGGATGTATACTGAAAAGTCTACCTTTTGTATGAACATCTTTATTTTAAAATAAGAATCACATGATCATTGTTTGTATATTTTTATGGTTATGCAATATTGTCTAATACTTTACATTGTAGATAACACGGTGTGTGGTGTCACACGGGAGATCATGTTATCGACCCCTTGAAAAGTATAAGTAAAAGCTCACAACCGAGATGGCTTTGGACAAACCATCGGAATGGTTGTAGTGTGATTTGGTATTGGTTTGTCTTGACCATAGAATCACACTAGTGCACTTTGTGTGTTTTGAGCAGGACCAACATAAAGGTGATTCGATTTATTGCTGACTACATAATCGAATCGGACCTCAGATATTATATCGTACATACTCTTAATCCCGATATAATAACGGGCAAATATACTTAGTACTCATCTCTTTGATTTACCAATGGGCGAGATTTATAGATTAAATCGATAGGCTCGGTATGTTGGGAGGTGATATTATTTATATGGTGTGCCGTTGATTATAGGAGAAAACCGTGTCCTATATATTAGGATGATGATGCCCCCTTGAGGAGCTCATAAGGTTCATCATGTAAACCTGGCAGGTGGACTTGGTCCGGCATGATGAAAAGGTTGAGTGGTACTACTCAAGGAGTTAGATGTTGATTAATTAATGGTCAGTAAATTAATTAATCGACGGATATTCGAGATCTTAAACATGGGGAGGAAATGTACAAAAAATATATGGAGCCTATATTATCATATGGGGGTTGGTGAGGTAGATCAATGATGATCCTTTAGTGGATTGGATCATCATTAGTGGATCGGACTTTATATGGGCTTGATCCATGGGTGGCCAAGATCCAACTCCTCCTCATGGTCCCTAATGTAGCCTATTAACACCTCATGAAGCTTAGATCCAATGGATAGAAACAAAAATCTAAGATCCATAGGTAGAAATTAAATCTCTAAGATCTGACGGTTGAGATTAAATCTCTAGATCCGACAGTTGAGATTAAATCCCTAGAACCAATGGAGGAGATTAATTCATGACTTATCCCTAACTCTATAAAAGGAGGGCAAGGGAGTTGGCGTGAACAACATTAAGAGATCTAGGGTTTTTGGGCGGCAAGGGAGAGGAATCCTAGTTGAGATAGGATTAGGGTTAGGGTTTTGAAGCTAGGGCGGCACCAATTAAGGAAGGTGATTGCTTTCATCTTCCTCCTTCATTGGCCGATGTGCAGAAGCCCCTCCATCCTTTTTCCAGCCCTTGGCTGGCGGCTAAAGCCCCTCCTCTCTTCTCCTTAGGTGGTGGAAACAAGATATAGGGCTTCCTTTGGTGTCTTGGTTGTTTTCCATCATCTTCTCCTCCTTTTAGTTGGCCGGCGGCAAGGAGTTTGTGTGCTCCTTGTTGGTTTGTTTTAGGGATGAGAAAAACCTTGTTTCTATTCTTCCTCTTGCTTTGGAAGAGAAAGGAAGGAAGATTTGCAATCTAGGAGCTTCGACTTACGGTAAATCATCGCCCACACGATGTCCGAAAGGAGGAAGGACATACATTGGAAGATCGAGAGGTATATCGATTCTCTAATATTTATATGTTACCTGTTTGTATTTGTTTTTCAATTATGAGCATGATATAAATCTGTATATGGCTAAATAATACTAGGATCCCGAGCATAAACACAAAAACCGGCGATCCAGACATCGTCTATTCCACGGCTCACTCGTAGAATAGAGGATGGTCGCATGAACAACTAGTTTGTTCAAGTGACCTCTCTAAACGAATAGCACGATGATGACTTGGTTGTTTGGTCAATCCTTTTTGTCTAGGATTAAATTTTTTAATCCGGGGACATCGAGGGGATCGCCATGAACAAACGACAAAGGTGAAGTGGGAAGCGAAGTTTCCCCTCACGGACTCGATAAGCAAAACCCTTCAATTAGTATCAGAGCCAAGGTTTCCGGCTTTGTGTGTTTAGGATTCGGTTAATTTTTATGCACTTTTCATATATTATATGTGTCGGATAATAGTAGGATTTGCGTAGTTTAACTCTTTGGTTGCAGGCAAAAGATCCGACTATTATGGCCATATGTGTGTATGTGATTGTATTTGTGTAAATATTTATTTTGTTGAATCCTCGGGGTTGACGAGGCTAGTATTTGATTTTTTGTAAATTAGATACGACATTGTTTAGCCACTCTTTATTTTATTTTACTTTCGATCTAGATTTCATGTACACTCCCTCGTGGAGTATAGGATCGATGGATGTAAATTAAAATAGGATTTAGTCTCGGCTCGGATCTCCGAATGGCTCGTACATGGCGTAGGAGGAGCGGAAGAGATGGCGATGCGACGGGAGTCATATTGAAGACAAAAGCCATAATAGTTGGAAAATAATTTATTTTTCATATTTATTGCTTTTTGTTTGATATGCATGTCGTAGGCTCGGAAAATTCCTCAATTTCAAATTACTAAGTGGGAGAGGGATATTTTTATAAATTCCTGCGGCCTCCATTATGATTTGACAAGTGATGCAAACAAACTTGCGTGTCGGCTCTGAGTGCCTTCCTCCCCATCGGATGAGTTTGTTTGCGGATCACAAGGTCAAATATGGTTATAGGGAGTTATTGAGGAGCGTGTACACTTTCCCATCGTAAGGCACATAACCCGAGATAATTACCTTGGTACCAAGTAATGGTGAACACTTAGATACAAATATAAGTATACTCCCTATCGGAGTCACTGCTTTTATTTGTAGGGCCAAAGAGAAACCAACTATTAATTTTACTTGTCAAAATGTTAGGTTGACAAGATAGTAAAATTAATTGGTAAAACCTCCTCTTACAAATGTAAAATTCGTATACGTCCACACTATCGTGGCATACGATATTCTCGGTGTTTTAAGGTGTTGGTTGATTTTAAAATTTTATTGTTTGAGGAATCAATAATTTTTTGAAATCTACAGTAATGATCTATGTGATTCTTAGGATTTTCAAAATTGACTTTCAGTCCACTTGCTTTGATACTAAAGGAAAATAAACTTATTGTACATAATTATGATGATTGGAAAAGAATCTAGATATTGTCTTATCTACTAAGGAGTACAAGTATGCACTCTTCGAAGAGTGTCCTCAAGCCATGGTTGCTCAAAAAGGTTTCTACTTCTAAGCCAAAAGGCATGAAGAAGGAGAAACAAGGTGGAGCAAAGCTAGTGGGAGGATCTCAGGGAGGAGTGAAGAAGCTAAAAGGCAAGTACTTCACTTACAAGTAGGATGGACATTGGAAGAAGGAATGTCCCAATCCAAAGCAGAACAAAGGTATATCCTTTAAACTAGTCGTTAAAACATGATTAGCGGTGTTTTCTACCGGCACATGGTGTGTAGATACGGGAGTCACTAATCATGTCTGCAATACTTTGCAGTGGTTCCAGGAAACCTGACGACTAGCTAAAGGGGAGATTACCATTTACTTGGGCAATGCTATGAAGGTGGCGGCTATTACAGTGGGAGAAGTTTTATTTATCTTTTAGAAAAATAAAACTTTGGTTCTAGAAAATTCCCTTTATGTACCTTTATTTAGAAAAAATTTAATTTCAGTTTCTAAATTGTTTATGGATGGATATTCTATTTTCTTTAATGACAGAGTTGTTATAAAAAGGAATAGGGAGAATATCTGTTCAGGTACATTGATAAGAAATTTGTATACACTTGAACCAAAATCTCCCACGATGCAAATTAAAGTTAATAACTCATATTCTAATTCCAATAAGAGAAAAGAACCTTCGAAGATGAACCAAACATATCTTAGGCATCTTAGGCTTGGTCATATATAAATAACTCATATTCTAATTCAAAGGTTGATAGATGATGGACCTTTTGGGTTCATTAGTGGTGGAGGATCTCCCAACCTGCGAATCTTGCTTCGAGGATAAAATGACCAAGAGGCCTTTTAAGGCCAAGGGGTATAGAGCCAAAGATGTGTTAGAAATGGTTCATTCTGATTTGTGTGGTCCTATGACAATCCAGGCAAGATGTGGTCTTGAATATTTCATCTCTTTCATAGATAATTATTCAAGATATGGAGGACACTACGATTTGATCGTGGTGGTGAGTACCTCTTGGGAGAGTTTAGGAACTAATTATCAGAGGATAGGAATCAATCCCAATTGTCTACACCTGGCACACCCCAGCAGAATGGTGTAGCAGAGCGAAGGAATATAACTCTTATGGAGATGGTTAGATCGATGATCAGTTATTCTGACTTGCCAGATTCGTTCTGGGATATGCTCTAGATACGACGGTGTACATTCTGAACTTGGTTCCATCTAAATCAGTGCCTTCTACTACCACAGAATTATGGACTGGGCAAAAGCCTAGTCTAAGACATATTCGGATATGGGGGAGTCTAGCACATGTGCTGAAAGCAGATGCTGGTAAGTTGGAACCTCGTACAGAAGTACGCATGTTCGTTGGCTATCCCAGGGGAATGAAGGGTGGATTGTTTTATAGTCCTAGAGATCAGAGGGTGATCGTTAGCACGAACGCCAGATTTCTAGAGGAAGACTATGTGATGAGCCACAAGCCCAAGAGTAAAATTGTTCTGGAAGAGTTAAAAGGGGAAGTCACTTCTTTAGTACCACTGGTACAAAAGGATATACCACATGTCACTGCACTGCGTGTCACAGTGGATACACAGGTGATATCTCGTCGTAGTGGGAGGGTTGTGAGACAGCTTGATAGATTCATGTTCTTGGGAGAATCTTCTGATTTGGTCCCTAGCGAACATGAACCTGATCCCTGGACATATGACAAGGCAATCCAAGATAATGATGCAGTATCTTGGCAAAGTGCAATGAATGCTGAGATTGAATCTATGGATTCAAATCAGGTCTAGGAACTAGTAGAACCGAGGTCCAATTCTATTATGTAGTCAGCAATAAATTGAATCACCTCTATGTCGGTCCTGCTCAATACACATAAGTGTACTAGTATAACTCTATGTTCCAGAAAAAACGATACCAAGCTACACTACAACCATGCCAATGGTTTGTCCAAAACCATCTTGGTTGTGAGCCTCTACTTATATTCTACAAGAGACTGATAACATGATCTTCTGTGCCACACCAAGCACCATGTTATCTACAATGTAAAATATTAGACAATATGCATACATATAATAAAGTGCAAACAATGATCATGTGATTCTTATTTCAAAATAAAATGTTCATACAAAAAGAGATAGACTTTCAGTATACGAAACAATCTCCCACTTATACTAAAAGACTATGTTGTCATCACACTGCCATACATCTGATCCCCATGTCCTCCACATGCCTATCAAACGCTTTCGTTGGAAGGGCCTTAGTGAATGGATCCGCCAGGTTATCCTCTGATGCAATCTTGGTGACAGCTACTTCTCCTCGCTTTACGATCTTTCGTATCAGGTGGTACTTGCGCTCTATGTGTTTACTTGCCTTATGGGCTCGTGGTTCCTTCGAGTTTGCAACTGCACCACTATTATCAAAATAAATTGTGATAGATCTGGGCAAACCAGGAATCACATCCAAGTCCATCAAGAAGTTCCTGAGCCATACAGCTTCCTTGCCTGCCTCAGAGGCTGCCACATACTCAGCTTCCATGGTAGACCCACGCATTTCTGCTTGACACTCCTCCATACTATGGCTCCACCTCCAAAAGTAAACACAAACCCTGAGGTAGACTTACTGTTGTCTCTATCTGATTGGAAATCCGAATCCGTGTAACCCACAGGGACTAATTGATCTGCCCGGTAAACCAGCATATAATTCCTAGTCCTTCTCAGGTACTTCAATATATGCTTCACCACAGTCCAATGTCCCTGTCCAGGATTACTCTGATATCTGCTAACCATGCCCATGACAAAGCAGATATCTGGTCTCGTACATAGCATAGCATACATGAGGCTTCCTACTGCCGAAGCATAAGGAATCGCCTTCATCTCTTCTATCTCCTTTGATGTTTTGGGACACATCTCTTTAGATAAAGGAACTCCATGCCTAAAAGGTAGAAAACCTTTCTTGGAGTTCTGCATGCTAAAACGAGAAAGGATAGTGTCAATGTATGAAGCTTGAGATAAGCACAACATCCTTTTCTTGCGATCCCTTATTACTTTGATCCCAAGGATGTGTCCCACTTCTCCCAAGTCCTTCATGTCAAACTATTTGGAAAACCATACCCTTACGTCCGATAACACTCTGATATTGTTTCCAACTAACAAAATGTCATCTACGTATAGTACAAGAAATACCACTACGTTTCCATCACATCTCTTGTATACACAAGGCTCATCCGGATTTTGAATAAATCCATATGACTGGATTATCTCATCAAAGCGGATGTTCTAAGATCTAGAAGCTTGCTTCAATCCATAAATGGACCGATTAAGCTTACATACAAGATGCACTTTGCCTTTAGCAATGAATCCCTCTGGTTGCCGCATATAGATGTTCTCCTCAAGACTTCCGTTAAGGAAAGCTGTCTTGACATCCATCTGCCAAATCTCATAATCCATATGAGCAGCTATAGATAAGAGAATCCGGATAGACTTAAGCATAGCTACCGGCAAAAAGGTCTCCTCATAATCGATACCCTCTTTCTGAGTATACCCTTTCACAATAAGCCTAGCTTTGAAGGTCTCAACCTTACCGTCTACTCCTCTCTTTCTCTTGTAGATCCACTTGCATCCAATGGCTTTTACACCATCGGGTGGTTCTACTAGCTCCCAGACCTGATTAGAATCCATAGATTCTATCTCTGAATTCATCGCTCTTTGCCAAGATATCGCATCTCTATCTTGGAGTGCCTCGTCATGTTCACCAGGGACTAAGTCCGAAGACTCTCCCAAAAACATGAATCTTTCGGATTGTCTAACAACCCTCCCACTACGATGAGGTGCCTCTTGTGTATGCTCTATGACATGCGGTGCAGTGACTTGTGGTATCTCCTCTTGTACCGATGGTACTGAAGTCGGGACTTCCCCTGTCAACTCCTCAAGAACAATCCTACTCGTGGGCTTGTGGTTCATCACATAGTCCTCCTCTAGAAATCTGGCATTCATACTCACGATCACCTTCTGTTCTCTAGGACTATAGAATAAACCACCCTTCATTCCCTTAGGGTAGCCAACAAACAAGCGTACTTCTGTACGAGATTCCAACTTACCAGCATCTCCCTTCAGCACATGTGCTGGACTACCCCAAATCCGAATATGTCTTAGACTAGGCTTTCGCCCAGTCCACAACTCTGTGGGAATAGAAGGTACTGACTTAGATGGAACCAAGTTCAGAATGTGTGCTGTCGTTTCTAGAGCAAACCCCCAGAACGAATCAGGTAACTTAGAATAACTCATCATAGATCTGACCATCTCTATAAGAGTCCTGTTCCTTCGCTCCGCCACACCATTCTGCTGGGGTGTGCCAGGTGCGGACAATTGGGATTGAATCCCAGACTCTGATAAGTAACTCCTAAACTCTCCCAAGAGGTACTCGCCACCACGATCAGATCATAGTATCTTGATACTTTTACCTTGACGGTTCTCCACATCAGCCTTGAATTCTTTGAACCTGTCAAAGCATTCAGACTTGCGGCGCATCAAGTAAATGTATCCATACCTTGAATAATCGTCTATAAAAGAGACGAAGTATTCAAAGCCACCTCTAGCCTGGATAGTCATAGGACCTCACAGATCAGAATGAACCAATTCTAACACATCTTTGGCTCTATACCCCTTGGCCTTGAAAGGCCTCTTGGTCATTTTACCTTCCAAGCAAGATTCGCAGGTTGGGAGATCCTCCACTACTAATGAACCCAAAGGTCCATCAGCTATCAACCTTTGAATTCTACTCAGGTTAATATGACCAAGCCTTAGATGCCAAAGATACGTCTGGTTCATTTTTGAAGGTTCTTTTCTCTTATTAGACTTAGAAGATGAGTTATTTACTTCTATATACATCGTGGGAGTTTTCGGTTCAAGAGTATACAAATTGCCAACCAATGTACCAGAACAGATAATCTCCCTATTCCTTTTTATAACCACTTTGTCATTAAAAGAAACAGAATATCCATCCATTAACAATTTAGAAACTGAAATTAAATTCTTTCTAAAAGTAGGTACATAAAGACAATTTCTCAAAAACAAAACTTTATTCCTATCAAAAGATAAATAAACGTCTCCCACTGTAATAGCCACCACCTTTGAAGCATTGCCCATGAAGATGGTAATCTCTCCTCGACTAGTTAGTCGGGTTTCCTGGAACCCCTGCAAAGTATTGCAGACATGATCAGTGGCTCCTGTATCTACACACCAGGCACTGGTAGATAACACTGCTAAACATGTTTCAACAACTAAACAAGAAGATATACCTTTGTTCTTTCGGCGAGGACAGTCCGCCTTCCAATGTCCAGTCTGCTTGCAAGTGAAGCACTTGCCTTTCGGCTTCTTCACTCCTGCCTGAGGTCCCACTGCCACTTTCTTTGCTCCACCTTGCTTCTTCTTCTTCTTACCTTTCGATTTAGAAGAAGAAACCTTCTGAGCAACCATGGCTTGAGCGCTTTGACAAAAAAGCCCCTCTGCCACCTGGAGTTCTGTCAGAAGCTCTGCCAACGAATACAACCTCTTGTTCATGTTGTAGTTGAGGCAGAACTGCTCAAAACTCCTAGGCAGAGACTGGAGAATGATATCGACCTGGGTTTCCCCATCGATCTCAGCTCCGAGGACTTCCATCTCATTAAGATGAGCCATCATCTTGAGAACATGATCCCTAACGGGTGTTCCCTCGACCATGGTGGTCGTCATCAAGTTTCTCATAGCCTCCTGTCTAGCCGCCCTACTCTGATGTCCGAAAAGTTCCTTGAGATTGAACATCATGTCATAAGTTGTGGCCATGGCCTGATGCTGATGTTGCAGCACATTTAACATAGATGCCAAAATGTAACACCGCGCCATCTCATCTGCCTTGATCCATTTCTTATAACTTTCTTTCTCCTTTTCATCAGAGTCATCGGTGGGCTTAGGAGGACAGACCTCGAAGAGTACAAATTTGTACTCCTCTGCAGTTAAGACAATATCCAAGTTTCTTTTCCAATCAATATAGTTTGTTCCAGTAAGTTTATTTTCTTTTAATATCACAGCAAGTGGGTTGAAAGCCATTTGAAAAGCCTAAGAATCACAATGATCAAAATATTAGATTTCAAATATTATTGATTCCTCAAAACAATAAAATTCCAAAATCAACCAACACCTCAAAACACCGAGAATATCGCATGCCACGATAGTGTGGACGTATACGAATTCTACATTTGTAAGAGGAGGTTTTACCTATTAATTTTATTATCTTGTCAACCTTACTTTTTGACAAATAAAATTAATAGTTGGTTCCTCTTTGGCCCTACAAATAAAAGCAGTGCCTCCGATGGGGAGGATACTTTTTATTTGCATCTAAGTGTGCACCATTACACGATACTAAGGGAATTATTTCGGATTATGTGCCTTACCGATGGGGAAGTACACACGCTCCTAAATAATTTCCTATAACCATTATTTGACCTAGTGATCCGCAAACAACCCATCCGATGGGGAGGAAGGCACTTAGAGCCAACGCGCAAGTTTGTTGCATCACACGTCAAATTGTAATGGAGGCCGCGGGAATTAATTGAAATGTCCCTCTCCCACTTTGTAAATTTACAATGAGGAATTTTCAAGCAAACACAACATGCATATAAAAACAAATCAGCAATAAATATGGAAAAAATAGATTTTTTCCAACTATTATGACATTTTTCTCCAATACGCATCCCGTCGTGTCGCCACCTCGTCCGCTCCATCTTTTCCCGTGCGCAAGTCACCAAAGAGATCCGAGCCGAGATAAACTATTTTAATTTACATCCATCGATCCTATACTTCACGAAGGAGTGTACAAATAATCTAGATCGAAAGTAAACTAAAATGAGTGGCTAAACAATGCCGTATTTAATTACAAAAATTAAATACTAATCTAGCCTCATCAACCCCGAGGATTCAAATAATATACATACAATTACACACAAAACAATCACATACACACAAATAGCCATAATAGTCGGATCTTATGCCTGCAACCAAAAAGTTAGCCTACGCATATCCTACTATTATCTGGCATACTCAATATATGATATGTGCATGAAAGTAACCGAATCCAAAACACACAAAACCGGAAACCGTGGCTCTGATACCACTTGTTGGTAGTTGCTTCGGAGGCTCATTGGCTCCAATGCCCCCGAATTAAAATTTTCACTAATGAAAGAACTAATCCAGATGGGATGAGTTTCCTTAGCACAACCAATTCATCGTCGTGCTAACAACTTGAGTGATCGCTTGAACAAACTAGTTGTTCAAGCAACACAACTCTTCTAGTTGGTTAGCCGCAGAAGAGACGACGGACGGATCGCCGATTTTTGTGTTTTTCTTCGGGGTCCATGATTATACAAAATACATAAAAAATGTAAACTAGTATAATCAACACATAAAGAACATGCTAAGATCAGAAAATAAAGTTATAAAACTTTTATACCTCACGATCTTCTACTGTATGTCCTATCCTCTTCGTAGACGATGGGCAAAGATCCTCCACGAGTAGAAGACTCCTAGATCACGTTTTTCTCTTCCTTGTTCGCTTCGAACAAAGAGAAGAACTAAACAAAACTCCTTCTCCTTTCTAGAACCGGCCACCAAGCCAAAGGGCTGCTTCTTGAGCACCGGCCAACCTTGAAGCAATGTTGCCGCCGGCCACCAAGATGGGATATGGATGAATGTCGGCCAACCTTGTATCAATGTTGCCGCCAGCCACCAAGGAGAAAGGGAGGAAGAAGAGAACCGGACAAGGATGAGAAGAGGAAGAGGGGCGCCGGCCAAAACCCTAGGGAGAACAAAGATCTTGCCACCCACTTCTAGCCACCCAAAACCCTAACTCTTTTAGGGTTTGTTGCCGCCCACTTCTAGATAGGCAAACCCTAATTTCCAAGCACTATCCTTGCCGCCCAAGTCTAAGCCCTCTATTTATAGAATTGGGCTTAAGCCTCCTTTAATCTCCACTATCGGATCTAGGGATCTAATCTCCACCGTCGGATCTAGGGTTTTATCCCAACCGTCGGATCTAGGGTTTCATCCCAACCGTCGGATCTAGGGTTTCATCCCAACCGTCGGATCTATGGTTTCATCCCAACCGTTGGATCTAGGGATTTAATCCCAACCGTCGGTTCTAGGGATTTAATCCCAACCGTTGGTTTTAGAGTTTTGTTTTACATCCTTGGATCTAGGCTTCATGAGGATTATGTTAGGCTACGATAGGGATCATGAGGAGGAGTTGGATCTTGGCCAC
The DNA here is from genome assembly GCA_025175895.1 of Wurfbainia villosa. NCBI lineage: Eukaryota > Viridiplantae > Streptophyta > Magnoliopsida > Zingiberales > Zingiberaceae > Wurfbainia > Wurfbainia villosa. Next base: position 22,774,670 of record CM045997.1, on the reverse strand, counting down.
CCGATGGATCGGAACCACACAAACTTGATCCATCAATGATGTTTCATTCCACTAGACGATCATCATTGAACTACCTCACCAACCCCATAAATTAATATGGGCTCCATATATTATTTGTACATCCATCTCCCTGTATTTAAGATATCGAATGTCCGTCAATTAATTGATTTACTGACCATCAATTAATTAACATCTTACTCCTCGAGTAGTACCACTCAACCTTATCATCATGTTGACTAAGTCAACCAGCTGGGTTTACATGATGAACCTTATGAGCTCCTCAAGGGGACATCATCAACCTAATATATAGGACACAGTTTCCTCCTATAATCAATGGCATACCATGTAAATAATATTATTTCCCAACTTACCGGGCATATTGATTTAATCCATCTAAATCTCACCCTATGGTAAATCAAAGAAATAAATACTAAGTACATGTGCCCGTTATTATATCGGGATTAAGAGCATGTACAACATAATATCCGAGGTCTGATTTAATTATGTAGTCAGCAATAAATTGAATCACCTCTATGTCGATCCTGCTCAATACACCTAAGTGTACTTGTGTAACTCTATGTTCAAGACAAAATTATACCAAGCTACACTACAACCATGCCAATGGTTTGTCCAAAACCATCTTGGTTGTGAGCCTCTACTTATATTCTACAAGAGACTGATAACATGATCTTCTATGCCACACCAAGCACCATGTTATCTACAATGTAAAATATTAGACAATATGCACACATATAATAAAGTGAAAACAGTGATCATGTGATTCTTATTTCAAAATAAAATGTTCATACAAAAAGAGCTAGGCTTTCAGTATACATTCCAAAAAAAGCTCCCTTCTCCTTCTCCTTAGGTGGTGGAAACAAGATATAGGGCTTCACTTGGTGTCTTGGTTGTTTTCCACCATCTTCTCCTTCACCTAGTTGGTCGACGACATGGATAGTTTTAGTTCATTGTTGGTTGTTTCTAGAGAGTAGAAAAACCTTGTTTCTATTCTTCCTCTTGCTTTGGAAGAGCAAGGAAGGAAGATTTGCAATCTAGGAGCTTCGACTTTTGGTGGATCGTCGCCCACACGACGTCCAAAAGGAGTAAGGTCATACATTAGAAGATCGAGAGGTATACCTATTCTACTTTCTTCTTTTGTTTATTGCTTGTATTTGTTTTTCAATTATAAGCATGTTATAAATCTGTAAATGGCTAAATAATACTTAGATCCCGAGTATAAACATGAAAACCGGTGATCCGGACATCGTCTATTCCGCGGCTACTCGTAGAATAGAGGATGGTCGCTTGAACAACTAGTTTGTTCAAGCGACCTCTCTAAATGAATAGCACGACGATGACTTGGTGGTTTTGGTAAACCCTTTTGTCTAGGATTAATTTTTTTTAATCCAGGGACATCGAAGGGATCGCCATGGACAAGCTACCCAGGTGAAGTGGGAAGCAAAGTTTCCCCTCACAGACTCGATAAGCAAAACCCTTCACATTGGACTACGGTAAAGTATATATTGAAGTGTCTGAGAAGGACTAGGGATTATATGCTAGTTTACTAGCCAGATCAATTACTCCCTGTGGGTTACATGGATTGTGACTTCCAATCTGATAGGGATAACAGTAAGTCTACCTCAGGTTTTTTGTTTACTTTGGGAGGTGGAGCCATTGTATGGAGGAGTGTCAAGCAGAAATGCGTGACAGACTCCACCATGGAAGCTGAGTATGTGGCAGCCTATGAGGCAACCAAAGAAGTTGTGAGGCTCAGGAACTTCCTGATGGACTTGGATGTGATTCCTGGTTTGCCCAGAACTATCACAATTTATTGTGATAATAATGGTGCAGTTGCAAACTCGAAACAACCACGAGCCCATAAGGCTAGTAAAAACATAGAGCGCAAGTACCACCTGATACGAGAAATCGTAAAGAGAGGAGAAGTTCCTATGGCCAAGATTGCATCAGAGGATAACCTGGCAGATCCTTTCACTAAGGCCCTTTCGACGAGAGCTTTTGATAGGCATGTGGAGGGAATGGGGATCAGATGTATGGCAGTTTGAGGACAACATGGTCTTTTAGTATAAGTGGGAGATTGTAGGGATGTATACTAAAAAGTCTACTTATTGTATGAACATCTTTATTTTGAAATAAAAATCACATGATCATTGTTTGCATATTTTAATGGTTATGAAATATTGTCTAATACTTTACATTGTAGATAAAATGGTGTGTGGTGTCACACGGGAGATCATGTTATCGGCCCCTTGAAAGTATAAGTAAAGGCTCACAACCGATATGGCTTTGGACAAACCATCGAAATGGTTGTAGTGTGATTTGGTATTGGTTTGTCTTGACCATAGAATCATACTAGTACACTTTGTGTGTATTGAGCAGAACCAACTTAGAGGTGATTCAATTTATTTTTGACTATATAATCGAATCAGACCTCAGATATTATATCGTACATACTATTAATCCCGATATAATAACGGGCACATATACTTAGTACTCATCTCTTTGATTTACCAATGGGCGAGATTTATAGATTAAATCGATAGGCTCGGTAAGTTGGGAGATGATATTATTTATATGGTGTGCCGTTGATTATAGGAGGAAACCGTGTCCTATATATTAGGATGATGATGTCCCCTTGAGGAGCTCATAAGGTTCATCATGTAAACCCTGCAGGTGGACTTGGTCCGGCATGATGAAAAGGTTGAGTGGTACTACTCAAGGAGTTAGATGTTGATTAATTAATGGTCAGTAAATTAATTAATTGATGGACATTCGAGATCTTAAACACGGGGAGGAAATGTACAAATAATATATGGATCCCATTTTATCATATGGGGGTTGGTGAGGTAAATCAATGATGATCCTTTAGTGGATTGGATCATCATTAGTGGATCGGATTTTATGTGGGCTTGATCCATGGGTGGCCAAGATCCAACTCCTCCTCATGGTCCCTAATGTAGCCTATTAACACCTCATGAAGCTTAGATCCGATGGATAGAAACAAAATTCTAAGATCCATAGGTAGAGATTAAATCTCTAAGATCCGACGGTTGAGATTAAATCTCTAGATCCGACGGTTGAGATTAAATCTGTAGAACCAATGGAGGAGATTAATTCATGACTTATCCCTAACTCTATAAAAGGAGGGCAAGGGAGTTGGCATGAACAACATTAAGAGAGCTAGGGTTTTTGGGCGGCAAGGGAGAGGAATCCTAGTTGAGATAGGATTAGGGTTAGGGTTTGGAAGCTAGGGCGGCACTAATTAAGGAAGGTGATTGCTTTCATCTTCCTCCTTCATTGGCCGGTGCCCAGCAACCCTCCTCTCTTCTTCTTAGGTGGTGGAAACAAGATATAGGGCTTCCCTTGGTGTCTTGGTTGTTTTCCGTCATCTTCTCCTCCTTCTAGTTGGCCGGTGGCAAGGAGTTTGTGTGCTCCTTGTTGGTTAGTTTTAGGGAGGAGAAAAACCTTGTTTCTATTCTTCATCTTGCTTTGGAAGAGCAAGTAAGGAAGATTTGTAATCTAGGAGCTTCGACTTATGGTAGATCGTCGCCCACACGACATCCGAAAAGAGGAAGGTCATACATTAGAAGATCGAGAGGTATATCGATTCTCTAATCTTTATATGTTACATGTTTGTATTTGTTTTTCAATTATGAGCATGATATAAATCTGTATATGGCTAAATAATACTTGGATCCCCAGCATAAACACAAAAACTAGTGATCTGGACATCGTCTATTCCGTGGCTACTCGTAGAATAGAGGATGGTCGCTTGAACAACTAGTTTGTTCAAGTGACCTCTCTAAGCGAATAGCACGACGATGACTTGGTTGTTTAGGCAATCATTTTTGTCTAAGATTGAATTTTTTAATCTGGGGACATCGAGGGGATCGCCATGAATAAATGACCAAGGTAAAGTGGGAAGCGAAGTTTCCCCTCACGGACTCGATAAGCAAAACCCTTCAGCTGTGTCGTTTGGCTCAGCTGAGTCATCCTGGCTACTGGAACGACCTGTCACATGTGTGTTGGCTGACACACCCCGGGTGTATTTATGGGCATCACCCGCCACGGGTGTGTTGGACAAGACACCCTGGGTGTGTTGTCAACTGCCTATCTCAAAATCGTTCAACACATGCGTGCTGCTGGGCATGGCCCCTTCTTCAAACTCCAGCACACTTGTGTTCTTGAGCACGGGTGGGGATTGTTGAGCTCTGGTAGGTGGTTCTGCTTTCTTTTCTCCATCTAATATTCTTCCACTTCTCAAACTTATAGAATTACAATGTTCAGCTGGGTTTACTTCTAATTTCCAAGAAATCTACTGGGCGTCCTAGATGTAGAGCTAGCAATTTGAGAAATTTGATTCTCGAACATTCTCGTGTGATTAGTCAAATTATCAATCTTGCTTCTCAATTTCTTAATCGCCTCAGTATTATTTTGATGTTGTTGATTGGATTCTATAACATGCTGTCGAAATTCATCGTTTATCTTCCCTTGGCATGAGATAAAATTTTCCATCATCTTCTCTAAATTTGACTTGGGCCCTGGTTGAAATCCCGAAGGTGCTCCAAAATTTTTCTGTCCAGAAGAATTTTGGTTGGCTCAAAACGAAAAGTTGGGATGATTCCTCCAATTGGGATTGTACGTGTTCGAATAAGGGTTGCCACCATTAAGCTTCTGATTAAAATTATTCAACGCATCAACTTGCTCAACCCCTACTCCCTATGATGGTACGTGTAGGATTTGGCAATTTGTGGCCATATGTCCTGTTACACCACAAATCTCACAAGTGACATTAGATGAGTTTACAGATGATATATTAAAATGTTCGAGCTTTTGAGTTAATGAATCAACTTTAGCACTGAGTAAATCGAGAGTACTTAACTCATACTTACCCTACACTTTAATCGGATACCCTCGTTCTGTAGCCCATTGGTGAGAATTCATTGCCACATTCTCGATGATCTCAAATGCTTCATCCAACGTTTTGTTCATGAGACCTCCTCCTGCAACAGAATCAAGAGAAACTTTAGTAGCATACGAGATTCCATTATAAAAAGTATGAACAATGAGCCATTTCTCTAGCCCATGATGAGGACATTGTCGTAGTAATCCCTTGAATCTGTCCCAAGCTTCAAATAATATTTCTCCATCCTTCTGTGCAAAATTAGTGATTTGATGATGAAGACTTGCAGTTTTGCTTGGTGGAAAATACTTGTCTAGAAATCTTTGCTCCAACTGATCCCATGTAGTTATGCAGTCCGCTAGAAGAGAGTGTAACCACGCTCTAGTTTTGTCTCGAAATGAGAAGGGAAACAAGCACAATCTAATAGCATCAGCTGAAGCTCCATTCAGTTTTAAAATTTCGCAAAATTCTAAAAATACTTCCAAGTGCAGATTAGGATCTTTAGTGGGCGCTCCTCCAAATTGATGTTGTTGGACAATGGAAAGTAGAGCCGGTTTCTATTCAAAATTGTTCGCTTTACTGGGGGGTCTTCTAATACTTGATCTCAATCCCCTTGTACTAGGCATGCGTAATCCCTTAAAGGTTTATTCTCATTATGATCATCCATGTTAGAGTTCAAATTTTCTTCATATTGTTGTTGGAGTCGTCTTCTAGCAAGGAGCGTTCTCTCTATCTCAAGATCGATTTCGAGAATTTCCCTGTTAAATCTATGCATGTAACAACAGGAGAAACTTCCAAAACAAGAATTCAGAATAGACAACGGAATAAAAATAGAAATAGAAATCTAGACTAACTAAATCATGCTCAATTAAATATTGAGTGTCAATCCCCGGCAACGGCGCCAAAAACTTGATGTGTCGATTTCCGCAAGTGCACGGTTGTCGTCAAGTAATAAAAATATCGATCCCACAGGGATTGGGTCAATTACTTAATGATCGTGATACCAAGTTATCTAGTCAAATCAAATTTGTGAATTAAGTAAAGAAACAAATCATTCAAGAACAACGAATGAGAAAAACGAGCTAAAAGTTAATAATTGAGGGGAATCTCAGGATATGGGTTTCACCGCATCAACGATTTATAAGGTGATTTTTTTCTCTCCTACTCCTTAGAGTTGTTTCGATGGAACCTATCCTAAGGTAAATCAACGACCCCTTTCGAGGTCTACGCCAATTGTACCTATCAAACTCAATTTCACTGTCACGGTATTCGAGCATAGGTGATCATAATCAGCTAAGGGGACCTGTCACGAGACCCCCGCAAACCTCCCTAGTCTTACTACAGTTACTTGGTAAAAATTGGATTGATAGATCCATTAAGTCCATAAGAGTTCCTCTAGGGACTAAAATTCCTTTTCGCGATAGGATTTCACATGGGACCATAATCAGCTAAGGAATCATCGATACTTCGTAGGAGTTAATCCCTAGTTTGGATCTATGTTTCGGGAGCTTGGGTTCACTGTTAGGTACTTCCGCAAGGTTCCTTAGATTTATCAATAAGAATCTAAAACGAAATCAAAACAAACGACAATTCAAGTAGAAGAGATTAAATCAACCATCATAAACCGTCAAGGGATACTCCCCCATCCTAAGATTACAAGACACTACTCCATGGATGAATCAGAATTGCCAGAGAAAGAAATTACAATCCTTAACGCCATAGTAGTGTTTCCTCCGCCGTCGACTTTGTCCTCCTTCTTCCAATTCTGCAGCCTCCACCTTTAGGGTTAGAATCTATCCTCTTTTATAGCCTTGGCTTGGTCTTCAATTAAGGCAAAAATTCTCTTCAATTAAGGCAGAAATCTTGGCCTTCGCCGTGTTGTACGCAAAAAAAGAAAGGCAGGAAATAGGGCGACACGCCCAAGCCAATGGAGGGCATGTGCATGTCGGGCATGAAGCTTGGGTGTTTCGGCCAACACACCTGGGGTGTGATGAGGTCTGGAAGTTCTGACACGGACGTGTCTCTGATGGCCCAGCTATGTTATTTTGATACGCCTCGATAATTCTCGATTCTTCACCCTATTAACATGAAAAATACCCCAAAACAGTTTCTTTGTCCAAAATATGTTAAACTTGACTAAAACATAAAAAAAATATATGACTAAAACATAAAATAGGATGAAATGCATGCATATTGAATACCCAAAATACAACATGAATTACACACATCAATGCCCATTGCCCTGTTGTTGCCCATACCCTCCTGATGGTTGGAAGTTCCTCGAGTTATTCCGATAGGAAAAATTCAGGTGATTCCTCCATCCGAGATTGTAAGTATCGGAGAATGGGTTGTTGGGCCTTTGATTATAATCCCCAAATGCATTGACATGCTCAAGCTGATCTTCTAAGCTACCTTGCCCTCCATAGTATTCCTCCCGATACACTGCTTCTCCTTCTCCAAAGTCATTGGCCGCACATGTAAATATAGGATTTAAAGAGTCTAACCGTCTACTAAGTGCGTCCATCCTCGCTACTAGGTGGTCCACGAAGTTGACAACATATCGTCCCGCTGCAGGAGTTGGGTGACTACGTTCAGAAGCCCATTGATGGTGGTTTTGGCCCACCTCTCCTATCAGCTCCTCCGCTTCCTCGATAGTCTTGTTCATTAGCGCTCTTCCTGTAGAAAAATCGAGGGATATCTTTGTGGTGTTCATGATCCCATTATAGAAGATGTGGATCACGAGCCACCTTTCCAGTCCATGGTGGGGGCATTGGTAGAGTAGCCCCTTGTAGCGATCCCAAGCTTCAAATAGGGACTCCCCTTCCTTCTGACGGAAGCTCGTGATTAGATGGCGCATGTGAGCAGTCTTTCTTGGCGAGAAGTACTTGTTCAAAAATTGCTGCTCACACTGTTGTTATGTAGTAATGCTTTCTGATGGCAGGGAGTGAAGCCATGCCTTAGCCTTATCCCGTAATGAGAAAGGGAATAGGCTCAGGTGGATCGCATCGGCAGGGACTCAATTGATCTTCATTGTCGAGCAGATTTCCAAAAATGTCTCCAAGTGCCAGTTCGGGTCTTCAGTCGCAGCTCCCCCGAATTGACTCTGCTGAACCATGTGTATGAGTGTCAGTTTTAGCTCAAAGTTGTTTACTGAAATGGATGGTTTAGCTATACTCGACCTAAATCCTCTAACACTAGGAGTTGCGTACTCCCGCAAAGGTCGGCTACCTACGTTTACCACGGATGCAGCTTGGTCCTTCATCCTCTTATGTTCAGCTCTCCGGCAATGGTAGGTTCTTTCAATTTCTAGAACGATCGGAATCAGGCCTTCCGATCTTAAGCATCTAAGCATACAAATAACCGAGTCACAAAATTAGGAGTATTGCCTAATGCTCAGAAACAAGAAATAAACTAATCTAGCTAACTAAATTTAATGAAGAAGAGCTAAAAAGAAAATGTAGAACTATTGCTAAAATAAAAACTAATTCTATATATGGAAAATCTAAAACATAAGTAAATACAGTAAAATAAATAAAAACTTGATGCAATTATCCACTTCTTGATTCAATATCAAATCAATCAGTCCCCGACAACGGCGCCAAAAACTTGATGCACGCGAACGCGACTTCAAATCTTGCGACGGAGACCGTCGAAGACTAGAAGTGCACGCTCGCGCTCAATGCCCGCAAGTGCATTGGTGTCATCAAGTAATAAAGATTTATCATTCCCACAGGGACTGAGATTCGAGTACCGATCTATTCGGTGGACGTTATTGTTTGGAAATCGATTCTAATGGTTGCAGTTCATAGGGTTGCCGGCGGTCCTAACTCTAGTACGTTATCACACGGAGGAAGAGAAGGGACACTACGAGTCTTTGGATGGATTCTAGGAATTCGGTTTCTTTTGTGTGTCGCAGAACACATTGTCAATTGGGTTTTGTCTAGGTTTCTAGCTACGCTTTTGGGAAACGGACATCATACACTCCCCCAATGAGCCTTCGCATCTATCGAAAGCTACCTTTGCCATACCAGTAAAAGGTCAAAGCTTTGCTTCCCACTTCAACTTGGTCGCTTGTGCATGGCGATTCCATCTACATCCCCAGATTAAAAATTAATCCAAGACGATGACAGATTACCCAAGCAACCGATCCATCATCGTGTTATTCGATTAGAGTGGTCTCTTGAACAAACTTGTTGTTCAATCAATCTAACTCTTTTCCTCGACTAGCCACGGAATAGATGATGTACGGATCGCCAATTTTTGTGTTTATCTTCGGGGTCCAAGTAAATTAGCCACATGCAATTACATACATAATAAAAAGAAACAAAAGGAAACCAAAACAAGAATTATATCTCTTGTTTACCTCTTGGTCTTCTATTGTATGTCCTATCCTCCTCTTGGAAGTTGTGTGGGAAACGATTCTCCAAGAGATGAAGCCTCCTAGATCACATATCTTCCTTTCCTTGTTCACTCAGAACAAAGGAAGATAATAAGCTCCCTTCTTCTCCTATCAAGTTTCGGACACAATCCCTTTGGAGAAAGATAAAAACTCTTTCTCCTTTTTGTTGTTGCCGTTGGCCACCAAGGAGAGGGAGATGGAATATGGGCACCGCCCAACCAAAGAAAGACGAGCAAAGCCTTGCCCTAGTTGTCGCCAGCCAAATCTTGAGGAAGAAAGGAGATGAGCGCCGACCAAGAAGAGAAGGAAGATGAGATATGGGCGCCGGCTAACCAAAGAAAGAAGAGAAAAGCCTTACCCTAGTTGCCGCCCAAGCCAAAGAGAAAAACCCTAATCCTTTCAATTTCTCTCACCGCCCAAGCCCTAGCCCTCCTTTTATAGAGCTAGGCTTAAGCCTCATTTCAATCTCCACCGTCAGATCTAGGGATTCAATTTCCTCCATCGGATCTAGGGATTCATTTTCCACCCTCGGATCTAGGCTTCATGAGGGTTTTAATAGGATACAATAGGGACCATGAGGAGGAGTTGGATCTTGGCCACCCAATGGATCTAGCCCACATAAAGTCCGATCCATTAATGATAATCCATTCCACTAGGGGAGTATCATTGATCTACCTCACCAATCCCCATAAATAAATATGGGCTCCATATATTAATTGTACAAATATCTCTCCGTGTTAAAAATCTCGAATATCCGTCAATTAATTAATTTACTAATAATTAATTAATCAACATCTAACTCCATGAGTAATACCACTCAACCTCATCATCATGTCGAACCAAGTCCACCTGCAGGGTTTACATGATGAACCTTATGAGCTCCTCAAGGGGACATTATCATCCTAATATATAGGACATGATTTCCTCCTATAATCAACGGCACACCATGTAAATAATATCATTTCCCAACTTACCGAGAATATCAATTTAATCTATAAATCTCGCCCATTGATAAATCAAAGAAATAAATATTAAGTACATGTGCCCGTTATTATATCGGAATTATGAGTATGTACACCATAATATCAGCGGTCCGATTCAATTATGTAGTCAGCAATAAATTGAATCACTTCTAAGTCTGTCCTGCTCAATACACACAAAGTATACTAGTGTAATTCTATTGTCAAGACAAATCAATACCAAATTACACTACAACCATACCAATGGTTTATCCAAAACCATCTCGATTGTGAGCCTCTACTTATACTCTACAAGGAACTAATAACATTATCTCCCATGTGACAATACACATCATGTTATCTACAATGAAATGTATTAGACAATATGCATAACCAAAAATATGCAAACAATGATCATGTGATTCTTATTTCATAAATAAAGATATTCATACAAAAGATAGACTTTTCAGTATACCTCCCAATAATCTCTCACTTATACTAAAAGACTATGCTGTCCTCATACTGTCATACATCTGATTCTCCTTCCCTCCACATGCCTATCAAAAGCTCTCGCTGGAAGGGCCTTAGTGAAAGGATCTGTCAGTTTATCCTCTGATGCAATCTTGGTTACAACAACTTCTCGTATCAGGTGGTAGTTGCGCTCTATGTGTTTACTTACCTTATGGGCTCATGGTTCCTTCGAGTTTGCAACTGCACCACTATTATCACAATAAATTGTGATAGTTCTCGGCAAACCAGGAATCATATCTAAGTCCATCAAGAAGTTCCATAGCCATAAAGCTGTTGGGTTTTTCCGAGCCACAAAAACCGCTTTTTGCGTTGCGGAAACCTCGGAAGCCCCGACCACGGATCCGTGCGAAGATGTATTAAAAAAAACATGTATGTGTTTATATAAAACCCAAGATCTACCGTAGATCTACATGATAAGGATGTTACCCTCGAAGTGACGCCCTTCAAATCCCGCTCGTCCAAAAGGTTCGTCGGAACTCGAGAGTGTCAAGTGCACACCCCTCTATTGGTATCCACACAAGCAATAGGTGGAGAAAACACACCCTTGAGTGTGCTAGCACTCTATGGATGGTTCGGCCAAAGAGGTTGGGAGAGGGAGAGAGCTTGAGGGAAGTTGATCCAAGGTTGAAGATGAAGTTGTGTAACCCACACAAAATGAATTACCACATGAATAACCATCAAGTGGCCGGCCACTTCATGGAGAGGGGGTTACATGCATGCATGTAACTCCCATGACCCTTGGTCTCCCTCATGAGGTGGCACCACATGACAAAGTCAATGATGATGTGGAGCATCATCATTGGCCGACCATGCCAAGTCATCATCATGACATGGCATTTGGTCAAGTCAAACTTGACCTTTCATCTTCCCTCTAAAGTCAAGTCAAACTTGACCTCTTATCTCCCATGGTTGATCAAATTCAACCATTTGATTCAAGTCAATTTTAATTTAATGAATCTCTATTCATTAATTTAAATTGATTTGATGAATCAAATCTAAATTAGAATCATTCCACACTTGAATCAACTTGATTCTAACTCAATTAGTTTAATTTGGATTACTCTTAATCCAATTTGGTTCATCCCATGAACCTAATCCTCATGGTTCATCATATGAACCTAATCTTCATCTAATTGCCCTTATGTGTGTGACCCTATAGGTTCTTGTAACGTTGGCAATGTCCCTAAACCAATTTAGGAACATAAGCAATGAGCGGTATCTAGCAACACATCATTGCTACCCAAGTAACAAGAATGTTGAGCTCCAATATCACCTTTGTGACTACTAATTGTGACTCACACAATATGTGACAATGTCCCTCTATCCTTGACATCTAGATTGACCAATCGAGGCATAGACCGTGTCATCCTCGGTACAATCTAAATATTGAACTCAAAGTAGACTCACTCTAATCAAATGAGCTCAATATCTTATATTGACTCATTTGGGCATGGTCATGCACTTCGTGGTCTCACTCTATTAAGAATATCGATGTCACTCCTGTCATATAGGAGGGATAGATCTCATCTACATCACTCACATCCCTCCGCATAATTTGTTACATACCCAGTAATCACCTTTATAGTCCACCCATTTACGGGTGACGTTTGACGAAGCCAAAGTATGCAACTCCTTATGTAGGGAATCATGGTGACTTCAGGTCTAAGGACTAATAGTCATACTAATAGCCACATGAGAAAGTATATGACACTCATATAACGATCCATGATAGTTTTGTTGGAGATCGATTGGCCTACTAGAGGGGGGTGAATAGCCCTCTTTCGATGGTTGTCGTAATTCGTTCGTTCTCGTGTGCTCGTCTACAATTGTCGTTAATATACGTAGCGAAATAACAATAGAAATAACAATAACGATACTACCAAGATGCACAAATAAGAGCACGCAAACACACACGATATACGTGATTCGGAACCAAATGGTTTCTACTCCATGGGCGAGCTCACCGAGCTCTAGTTATGCGCACGACACTAACAAATCTCCTTCTCTACTACACGTCGGAGGTAGAGAAACCTCTCACAAGCAATTACAACAGTAATATACAAATACAATACAAAAGAAATACTTTTCACCGATTGCTTTTGATCACTTGTTTGTTGCTTGCTTTGATTGGCTCTTGAAGGACTGGAATGCAGTAGCAATTCCCCTCCAATAGCTCCACAAAAACCATGACAAAAACCTCCATCTCGAGCTCCTTTTATAACCTGCATCGAGCTGTTTTCGCGCCAAGCAGTTGACTGCCAAAAGGCCCCAGACGACTGCCAAAAGGCCCCAGTCGACTGCCCCTTTAGCCGTTGTCTCACAACGGCCAGATCCATGTCAGACAAGTTCCAACGAATCACCTACGATCGGTGATGCCCATCGATCGGCCCGTGACCTAAGTAGTCGCCCGATCGGCTACGGGGCGTTCTGTGCTCGCGACACTCCCATCGATCAGCCATCCCTTGGCGATCGTGATCGGCTATCGATCGACTACGATCCATAGCGATCGATCGCCAAGCATAAAACCCTAGCCTTACACCAATCGAACCCTAGTCGACTTGGATCAGTCGAACCGGCACCTATGTCAGTCGACTGATGTCAGGCAAAACCTCAAACACCAAGTTGTTTGAGCATCCGACCGTCGGGTAAACCCTCAAACATCAAGTTTGAGCCTCCGACACTCAGTCTTAGCCACTTGGCCAAGTCCACCTTATCCCTCATGGAGTTCCCCACCGAAGCTCTCTTCCCTCGGCCTACGTCCCTCGGATGCGCGCCGCATTACTAGCAACGCCATCCTTCGCATCTCATACCCTAGAAGTATGCTTCCCTTTGGGCTCACTCCATTCGCTCCCCGTCCGGTGGTCCCTTGGATGCACCAAGCGCACGGCTTCGCAATGCCATCCTTCACCGACTCAAGGACCCCGAGCCTAGTGAACTTACCAAGTCCTCAAGACTTCCCAAATGCACCAAGCGCACGGCTTCGCAATGCATTTCTCACCAAGCACCAAGCGCACAGCTTCGCAATGCATTTCTCACCAAGCACCAAGTGCACAGCTTCGCAATGCTTTGGACTTTCCCATGCCAAGGCTTCCCCCTTGGACTTCCACACCAAGCTCCATGCTTGGATTTTCCATGCCAACCCCATGTTGGACTTTCCCATTACAATCCCATGTCATGAGTTTTGTCCATCATCAAAATACTATCAAGGTACTGCTCGAGTCAAACTCGAGTCAACCTGGGTCGATTGCACCAACAATCTCCCCCTTTTTGATGATTGATAAAACTACCATCTCAAGTCTACCAATTCTCCCATATTGGCAATTCTCATATCCCAATGAGAATTCCAACGAACCCTAATTGGTAACTTGGTAACTTCTCCCCCTTTTTGACACTACATCAAAAAGGTCCTCCCCAAGGGTATGAATGTCTCATATCCCAATGAGATCTTACAATCTCTCCCTTGGAAGAACACATGCCTACAATCTTTCTAGTGATCCCATATCACTTAAAGAGAGGCAACCCAATTTTCCTCCCATGAGGAAATACACATCCATCTTCCCATGATGGATACCTCCCCCTAGAGGCTTGCTCCCCCTTGACCATTGCACCAACAATGTCCTTGGAGAGTCCCTAAGCCAATAGGAATATTAAACCAAACAAAATTAAGACAAAGTTCAACAATGAACTCTCATCCACCTTAAAATTGATACTCACCCTCAACCCAACTCCTAATCCATATCCAATGGATTTCCACCCTCTCTAATGCTCTCCCAAGTATATCCTAGGGTTAGGAGTGGTTAGGGGACGTTAACCTAGCTGAACATGGGCCTAACCAACAAGATTTACCCAAAATCAACTTGGGCAGTTGACTGAAATCAAAAATCACGCATTGCACATTCATCGTCGATCATTATCCATGGTACGATCGATAATCGATTTTGACGCCAAGATTTCAGAAATGGATTTCCGAAATCCATAAGTAAATATACATAATTTTAAAAATCTTGAAAAAACATACGTATAATACTTATCCTAAACACTATGGGTGAAAAATATTGGAAATTTATTTTACCCATTAAATTAGGAGATTGATACAAAGTTCAAAATTTAAGAAAAGCTTCAATAAAGAGCCATCTTTATATCATCCCATTCAATGGTGATAGCTATCAAAAGATAGGTTTCACCAAGGTTTTTCAAAATGTTTTTCAAACTTTTATTTTCTTTTTTCCTAAACATCTCACCAATATCTAGATGTGTAACACACATACAAGTCAAATTTTTGTGAGATGTGGGTTTTGTTTTGTTTATGTTCTCATGTATATTTCTAGGCAACATTAATTTGATTCCCTTCAAATTGTGCCATAGTCCTTAACTCCATTTTAAAACTATGCATGATATGATTATGGCATAGATATGGTATAGATAAAAGCATATGCCAAAATCATGATGTCATGGCATGTGAATGATGTTTAAGCATACATGACATATAAGGATAAGTCTAAACATGATCATGACATTTTTAGAGATAAAAATGAGAATGATGTCATGACATGGCAAGGCAAATAAAGCATGGCAAGTAAAATATACTAAGATATAGAATACCTAAGTGTTAAAATCAATTTGCCATTTCTAGGGATTAAATCCATTTTGCCTTAAACCATTTAGCTCCCAAGTGTGCCAAAATCCCAAAATGGCACACCATGACCTCTATGACCTAAATGTGCCAATTAAAATCATATTTAACTTCTCAAGCACATTGGCACACCCTAATGTGTCAACTCTACTATGGTTAGGTTAACTACCCATCCACTTAGGGTTGACACACCATAACCCATTTAGCGTGAATCGATCACGCTTTTGGGAACCCAATATCTATTGGAGCTCCTTGGGTTAACAAGGTATTCTCTAGGGATAACTTCCCTAGACACCTTCCTAATGACCCTTTTAGGCTTTGAAGCCATAGTCTTTTGGGTCTTACTTGGGTCAACTCTAGAGGTGACTCCCCTAATGACCTTCTTAGTGGCATTCTTGGTTTTCCTTAGGTCCTTAGCCACTAAGCAAACACCATGGGTAGACTTAGGGATAGCTTCCCTATTAGCCTTGGTTTTCCTAGACCTAGATGTGGTTCCATAATTAAATGGAACATTATGGTAGGACATAGGTTTGTGACCCAAACCCTTCTTGCCCTTAGACATTTCTTATTTTCTAGGTCTTGACTTTTGTACATTAGACCCCTTGACCGAATTTGATATTATTGCTAGGGTCTTCTCCAATTTTTCTAGCCTTGACCTCAAGGCTTGGTTTTCTAACTCTAATTTTCCCAATTTTGAATTTTCATTTATCTTTTGGGAAATGTTTTTCTTTTTAGGCATATGCCTAGATTTCTTGGGATTAACACCCAAGTTTTCTTCAATTCTCCTAATTGACTCCCTAGGTAAAATAGATCTAGTGTTTTGAGTCCTAGGTTTGTCCTTAGTTATATGAACATGCTTGGCACCTAGACAATACACCTTATTATTTCTCTTAGCATGCTTTTCATTGATAATATCAAGAGAACTAAAATAATTTTTAGCATGCTTTTTGACTTTAGGAATTAAAGGTGCATTAACTAAATGTACATTAGGGTTAGCTTTAGGAGCTCCCCCTACCTGAATTGCACCTTCTTGCCCTTTCTTCCTCCCCCTAGGGCATTGGCTTCGGTAGTGTCCCTTTTGATTGCATTTGAAGCACACAATGTGCTCTTTGCTCTTGATTTTGGGAACACCGGCATCATTTGACTTTGGGTTGACTTTTGGTGTCGATGCCTTCTTCTTAGCCAATTTAGGGCATTTGCTCTTGTAATGCCCTTTCTCCCTACACTCAAAGCATATTATGTGATTTTTATTTAAAATAATAATACTTGAGTTACCTAGGGAGTTGGTGGAGGCCTCTTCATTTCTTCCGGAGGTAGAAGCTTCATTTTGATCTTGCTCCGGAATCGAAATCCTTTCCTCCCCCGCAACGCTAGAGGTGGAGGTCTCCACCAAGTCGTCCACATCTTCAAAAGTGGATGGTGATTCTTCTTCGACATTCTCCTCTACTTGTGCTGATTGGGAATTTTCTTGGAATTTCATTACCTTATTCCATAATTCCCTTGCATCCCTATAATCACCCAATCTAGACCAAATAGTGTTAGGTAACAAATCACTAATCAACTTGATTACCTTGAGATTTGTCTTGAAGTCTTTGATTTGGTCTTGGGTCCATTTTGACTTCTCAATTGCCTCGTTGTACTTGTCCCTAGGCATTTCAAAACCATTTTCTATAATAATCATAAAACCAAAATCGGTTTCTAGGTATACCTCCATTTTTCTTCTCCACCATAGAAAGTCTCCTTCGAATTTGGGTGGTTGAAGGTTGTAGTCGGCCATCTTGTAGTGCTCTCGCGGCGGTTAGTCCTTGAAGAGCGAACCTGGCTCTGATACCACTTGTTGGAGATCGATTGGCCGGCTAGAGGGGGGTGAATAGCCCTCTTTCGATGGATGTCGTAATTCGTTCATTCTCGTATGCTCGTCTACAATTGTCGTTAATATACGCAGCGGAATAACAATAGAAATAACAATAACGATACTCACAAGATGCACAAATAAGCACATGCAAACACACACGATATACGTGGTTCGGAACCAAATGGTTCCTACTCCATGGGCGAGCTCACCGAGCTCTAGTTATGCGCACGACACTAACTAAACTCTTTCTCGACTACACGTCAGAGGTGGAGAAACCTCTCACAAGCAATTACAACAGTAATATACAAATACAAACAAGAATACAAATACAATACAAAAGAAACACTTTTCACCGATTGCTTTTGATCACTTGTTTGTTGCTTGATTTGATTGGCTCTTGAAGGACGGGAATGCAGCAGCAATTCCCCTCCAATAGCTCCACAAAAACCATGGCAAAAACCTCCATCTCGAGCTCCTTTTATAACCTGCATCGAGCTATATTCGCACCTAGCAGTCGACTGCCAAAAGGCCCCAATCGACTGCCCCTATAGCCGTTGTCTCACAACGGCCAGATCCAAGTCAGACAAGTTCCAACGGATCACCTACAAGTCAACTGATGATGCCCATCAGTCGACTGGTGACCTAGTAGTCGACTGCCCAATCGGCTACAGAGCGTTCTGTGCTCGCGACACTCCCATCAGTCGACTGTCATCCCTTGGCAGTCGACTGTTGTCAACATCAGTAGACTGCCAGTCCATGGCAGTCGACTTCCAAGCACAAAATCCTAGCCTTACACCAGTCGAACCCTAGTCGACTTGGATCAGTCGAACCGGCACCTATGCCAGTCGACTGATGTCGGGAAAAACCTCAAACACCAAGTTGTTTGAGCATCCGACCGTCGAGTAAACCCTCAAACATCAAGTTTGAGCCTTCGACACTCAGTCTTAGCCACTTGGCCAAGTCCACCTTATCCCTCATGGAGTTCCCCACCGAAGCTCTCTTCCCTCGGCCTACGTCCCTCGGATGCGCCAAGTGCATGACTTCACAACGCCATCCTTCGCGTCTCATACCCTAGAAGTATGCTTCCCTTTGGGCTCACTCCATTCGCTCCCCGTCCGGCGGTCCCTCGGATGCACCAAGCGCACGGCTTCTCAATGCCATCCTTCACCGACTCAAGGACCTCGAGCCTAGTGAACTTACCAAGTCCTCAAGACTTCCCAAATGCACCAAGCGCACGACTTCGCAATGCATTTCTCACCAAGCACCAAGCGCATGGCTTCACAATGCTTTGGACTTTCCCATGCCATGGCTTCCCCCTTGGACTTCCACACCAAGCTCCATGCTTGGATTTTCCATGCCAACCCCATGTTGGACTTTCCCATGACAATCCCATGTCATGAGTTTTATCCATCATCAAAATACTATCAAGGTACTGCTCGGGTTAAACTCGAGTCAACCTGGGCCGATTGCACCAACAACTTTCTCATGGCGGGTCATTCAGTATACATTCTCCAATGCATACCCATGTGTCAACTTGATATCTCATATCCATGACTTGTGGGATCAAGTCATCATGTTGACCTACATGCTAGTCTCTACGCATTAATATTGTCCCTGAATATTAATACTCGACTATGAATGATTAAGAGTAGTGTTCTCTATATCATCTCATTATCAATTCAACCAATTGATTTATATAGATAATAACCTACTACTCAAGGACATTATTATATTTAGCTATTTGGCACCAATACAAGTAAAATGACCTAGTGTGACCATCATGCTTTTTCTGTGCCAAAGCCATGGTCAAGGGATCTGCGATGTTAGCCTCTGTGGGTACTCTGCAAATCTTCACATCTCCTCTATCGATAATCTCTTGAATGAGATGGAAGCGCCGTAGTATGAGTTTGGTCCGCTGGTGTGAGCGAGGTTCCTTAGCCTGTGCAATCGCTCCATTGTTGTCACAATAGCAATGGGGAATGAACGAGATCCAAAAGCAATACGTAATCGATAATCTCTTGAATGAGATGGAAGCGCCGTAGTATGAGTTTGGTCCGCTGGTGTGAGCGAGGTTCCTTAGCCTGTGCAATCGCTCCATTGTTGTCACAATAGAGCTCTATGGGATCTTCTATGCTAGGAACCACTCCAAGCTCAGTAATGAACTTGCGGATCCAAACTGCCTCCTTTGCTGCCTCAGATGCAGCAATATACTCGGCTTCTGTTGTTGAATCAGCAACTGTGTCCTGCTTCAAACTCTTTCAGCTCACAGCGCCACCATTCAAGCAAAACACGAACCCTTACTGCGATCTATAATCATCCTGGTCAGTTTGGAAGCTGGCATTGCTGTAACCCTTTATAGCTAGCTCCTCATCGCCTCCAAATATCAAGAAATATTCTTTAGTCCTTCTCAAATACATAAGAATATTCTTGACTGCTATCCAGTGACGCTCACCTGGATCTGATTAGTATCTACTCATCATGCTCAAAGCATACGAGACATCAAGACGAGTACACAACATGACGTACATGATAGATCCTATAGCAGATGCATAAGGGATCTTATCCATGCAGTCTCTCTCCTCTCTAGAAGAGGGACTATTGGTCTTCAAAAGACTCACACCATGTGACATCGATAGAAGTCCCTTCTTGGAATTCTGCATGGCAAACCGTAGTAATACCGTGTCAATGTATGTACTCTGACTTAGGCCAAGCAATCTCTTAGATCTATCTCTATAGATCTTGATGCCTAGAATACAGGCTACTTCACCTAAGTCTTTCATTGAGAAGCATGTCCCCAGCCAAGTCTTCACAGACTGTAGCGAAGGGATGTCATTCCCAATGAGTAGTATGTCATCCACATACAATATAAGGAAGACAACTGTGTTCCCATTAACCCTCTTGTAGACACAGGGTTCATCTTCATTTTTGATGAAACCAAACTGTTTGATTGCATCATCGAATCGAAGATTCCAGCTCCGAGAGGCTTGCTTTAGCCCATAAATGGACCTTTGCACCTTACATACCTTCCCAGTATGCTGTGGATCTACAAAACCCTCAGGTTGTGTCGTGTACACATCCTCGAGTAAGTTTCCATTCAGAAATGCGGTTTTAATATCCATCTGCCAGATCTCATAATCGTAGTATGCTGCAATAGCAAGCAAGATCCGAATTGACTTAAACATCACCACTAGAGAAAAGGTTTCATCATAGTCAATACCATGAATTTGCTTGAAACCTTTAGCTACCAATCGACCCTTACAGGTATGCGTAAGTCCATCCATGTCAGTCTTTCTCCTAAAGACCCACTTACACCCAATGGGTTTGACCCCTTCAGGTGGATCAACCAATGTCCATACTTGGTTGGTGTACATGGATTTCATCTCAGATCTCATGGCTTCTAGCCATTTCTCAGAATCTAGGCTCATCACAGCTTCCTGATAGGAGGTAGGCTCATTCTCAATGAGCATAATGTCATCATGGTCAGACAAGAGAAATGAGTATCTCTCAGGCTGACGATGTACCCTATCAGACCTGCGAAGAGGTAGGTCTACCTGAACATGTGGTTGTTCCACAACTCTTTGTGCAACAACCTCATCACCCACAATACTTTGTGGTTCTTGTTCAACCTCCATCAAGGCCTCAGTGCTATGGTCCTTATCTTGAATTTCTTCAAGATCGAAGGTACTCCCACTAGTTTTTCTAGAAACAAAATCCCATTCTAGAAAAACCCCAGTCTTTGCCACAAACACTTTGTGCTGACTGGGAATGTAGAAGTAGTATCCCATTATATCCTTGGGATATCCAAAAAAATAGCACCTATCAGATTTGGGTCCTAGTTTGTCTGAGACTTGACGTCGAACGTAAGCCTCACAACCCCAAATCCTTATAAAAGACATCTTGGGATTTCTCCCTGTCCATATCATATATGGTGTCTTTATCACAGCCTTGGATGGTACACGGTTAAGGGTAAAGGCTGCTGTATCTAGAGCATATCCCCAAAAGGATATAGGAAGATCTGTGTGACTCATTATAGATCGTACCATATCCAATAGGGTACGATTCCTCCTTTCGGATACACCATTGCACTGTGGTGTTCCAGGAGGAGTGAGTTGGGATAGAATCCCACACTTAGCAAGATAGTCACGAAACTCATGGCTAAAGTATTCTCCACCTCGATCTAATCGAAGTATCTTAATACTCTTGCCAAGCTGGTTTTGTACTTCATTCTCGAATTCTTTAAACTTTTCAAAGGATTCTGATTTATGTGTCATGAGATAAACATAACCATATCTACTGAAGTCATCAGTAAATGTAATGAAGTACCTATAACCACCTCTAGCTGCAACATTGAAAGGGCCACATACATCACTATGTATAAGTCCTAACAAATCTATTGCTCTTTTGCTGTGTCCACTAAAGGGAGTCTTGGTCATCTTGCCTAAAAGGCAAGACGTGTCATATTATTCAAAATCAAATGAGTCTAGCAGCCCATCCTTATGGAGCTGAGATAAGCGACTCTCATTTATGTGACCTAAGCGACAATGCCAGAGATAGGTTTGGTTCAATTCATTTGACTTGAACCTTTTGGTACTTATGTTATAGATAGGGCTCTCTAAGTCTAGAAAATAGAGTCCGTTCATTAGAGGTGCACTACAATAAAACATATCATTTAAATAAACTGAACAACATTTGTTCTTTATTATAAATGAAATTTTTTTCTTGTCCAAACAAAAAACTCAAATGATGTTCTTAGTTAAGGCAGGCACATAACAACATTCATCTAATTCTAGTACAAGCCCAGGGGCAAAGATAGATCATAAGTTACTACAGCAACAGCAGCAACTCTCGCTCCATTGCCTACTCGTAGGTCCACCTCGTCTTTGTCAATGCCCTGCTATTTCTCAGCGCCTGCACATTGGTACAAATGTGAGATGCACATCCGGTATCTAATACCCATGATGAAGAAATAGATAGATTGACTTCTATAACATTTATACCTGAAGTAGAAGTCTCACTTCTCTTCTTCTTAAGATCTTTCAGGTATGTCTTGCAGTTACGCTTCTAGTATCCTGCTTCCTTGCAGTAGAAGCAAGCCCCTTCCTTGGCTACCCCTCCTTTGGGTTTAAGTTCTTTGCCTTTTCCCTTGGCTTGGGACTTTCCCTTACCTTTAGGCTTGCCCTTGCCTTTCTTTTTGTGCACCATCAAAATGGTGTCAGATTTTCCCTTTTTAAGGTTAAGCTCAGCAGTTCTCAACATGTTGAGCATCTCAGGCAGTGGTTTATCAATTTCATTCATATTATAATTCATGACAAATTAATTTTAGGCTTGTGGCAAAGATTGCAAGATTAGGTCAGTGGCCAGCTCTTGGCCAAGTGGGAATCCCAGCCTTTGTAGGTTTTCTACGTACCCAATCATCTTGAGTAGATATGGACCTATGGGAGTCCCATCTTGCATTTTGGACCCAAACAATGCCTTAGAGACTTCATATCTCTCATGCCTTGCTTATCCTTGATATAGTTGACGAAGATGTCTAACAATATCATAAGCATTCATGAACTCATGTTGCTTCTGAAGCTCAGAGTTCATGGTCGCGAGCATTAGACATGACACATCTAATGCATCATCTTGATGCTTCTTGTAAGCATCTTTTGAGGCGATGGCGGAGGTGCCTCGGAATAAGCACGGGGCGTCTGACTTCCTTTCTTGGGTGAGAACAATTCTCAGGTTCCTGTACCAGTCCAGGAAATTTGCTCTATTGAGCTTGTCCTTCTCAAGGACAGAACGCAGAGAGAGAGTGTTCGTGTTTGTCGACATAGTTATCTACAACATACAATGCAGAGAATTAATATCATATTCCTTTTATCATTTAATTAGGCCTTTAATCAAATGATGCTCCCACTGAATTATATGAATTTTGTAGAATCGAGTTATGGATGTGGTCAAACCACATTACTAGATTCATACAAACTAGCTATAATTCTTGTGGGACAAGATCCACATCATACTAAGCCTTGAGTTAGCTTTGGCTAAATCGCCCAAGACTTAGTACGATTGGTGGGTAACACATTACCGATTACATCTCTATGCAACTCTTGTTTATAGGATCAAGACCCACATTTACAAAAGTCCTTGAGTTAGCTTTGGCTAAATCGCCCAAGATTTAGTGTAAATGCGATCTTAACCTATCTTTCCAATGATTGGAATATGCCTATAGTTCTACTCGATCCAATTGAGTTAACTAGTTTTGCTCAATCTAATTGAGCTTACTCTAACCCAAGCGTGATAGGCGGGACCAATATTGTCCCTACGCACCCTACCAAGATAATATGCATTGCTCTGCTTTGGCAGATTCAACAACAACAAATGATTGAGGTAGTGATGGGTATCAAGGCTCGGTAGGCATTTTCGAGTTGATTCGATTATGATCTAATCTAATCGTAATGTGTATCTTATACGCATTTAGGCCTTCATTATCCTATATTAGCATGCATCACATACATAGAATCAATATTCTAGCATGCATCATATACATACAAGAAAATTATCCTAGCATGCATCATATACATACAAGCATTATTCTACTAGCATGCATCACATATATACAAGCAAAATCAAATATATATATATATATATATAACTGTGATGTAGTCATGGCCCTACTACGATCTTCTCAAGCCAATGAGAAGATCGGACGGTCAACCTAAGGCTAGTGGCTTCTCCAAGCGCTTCCTTTGACCGCCATGTATCGTCGGCACACTTCTCGTAACCTCGTCTTCAAGTGGACATTCCACCGCTCCATTTTGTACATTACAAATATGAAACTCGAGTTACATTCGAGTCTAAAACTATTTACAACTAGAATATCATAAGAAGAGGTACGACGCGCAGGTCACATACACTATACACCAAGCACAATCACAAAAACGGCACGCAGGCCGTATTATGAATTACAACACATCATCCAATCAAATTGGGGTTATTGGGCCATGACAATCCCAGAATTATACATAATTCTAAATTATGTATTTTTTACAGAAAATTTCTATAATTTTTCCAATTTTTTTTTTCAATTTTTTTATGAGTCACAACCCATAACGGTCCCGCTATGCAGTTTCCGGGCGCGATCACAGGACAAGGCACCTTTCGGGGATAGGGGCAGCGCCCCTACTCGCAAAATAAACTTTGTGAGTGTCCCTACAATGATCTTACAACAACTTAAGTCGCTGTCCCAAAAACCTAAAGCGAGAACTCGCCATTACGGAGAGTTTTTCTCGACGGTTGAAGCCTACAAGTGTCCCAACACTCGTTTCTTCGATTCTTCGAGAAAAATACCCAAAAATTCTATAAAAATAGGAAATTTGCAGAAACATATAAATCTTTAATTTTAATATCTAATACAAAAATTACAAAAAATGAAACACATACATCCTTCGCACGTGGCTATGATACCACTGTTGGGTTTTTCCGAGCCGCAAAAACCTCTTTTTGCGTTGCGGAAACCACGAAAACCCCAGCCACGGATCCGTGCGAAGATGTATTAAAAACAAATCATGTATGTGTTTATATAAAACCCTAGATCTACCTTAGATCTACATGATAAGGATGTTACCCTCGTAGCGACGCCCTTCGCAAATCCCGCTCGTCTAAAAGGTTCGTCGGAACTCGAGAGTGTCAAGTGCACACCCCTCTATTGGTATCCACACAAGCAATAGGAAGAGAAAACACACCCTTGAGTGTGCTAGCACTCTATGGATGGTTCGGCCAAGGAGGTTGGGAGAGGGAGAGAGCTTGAGGGAAGTTGATCCAAGGTTGAAGATGAAGTTGTGTAACCCACACAAAATGAATTACCACATGAATAACCATCAAGTGGCCGGCCACTTCATGGAGAGGGGGTTAAATGCATGTATGTAACTCCCATGACCCTTGGTCTCCCTCATGAGGTGGAACCACATGACAAAGTCAATGATGATGTGGAGCATCATCATTGGCCGGCCATGCCAAGTCATCATCATGACATGGCATTTGGTCAAGTCACACTTGACCTTTCATCTTCCCTCTCAAGTCAAGTCACACTTGACCTCTTATCTCCTATGGTTGATCAAATCCAACCATTTGATTCAAGTCAATTTTAATTTAATGAATCTCTATTCATTAATTTAAATTGATTTGATGAATCAAATCTAAATTAGACTCATTCAACACTTGAATCAACTTGAGTCTAACTCAATTAGTCTAATTTGGATTACTCTTAATCCAATTTGGTTCTTCCCATGAACCTAATCCTCATGGTTCATCATATGAACCTAATCTCCATCTAATTGCCCTTATGTGTGTGACCCTATAGGTTCTTGTAACGTTGGCAATGTCCCTAAACCGATTTAGGAACATAAGCAATAAGCGGTATCTAACAACACATCATTGCTACCCAAGTTACAAGAACGTTGAGCTCCAACATCACCTTTGTGACTACTAATTGTGACTCTCACAATATGTGACAATGTCCCTCTATCCTTGACATCTAGATTGACCAATCGAGGCATAGACCGTGTCATCCTCGGTACAATCTAAATCTTGAACTCAAAGTAGACTCACTCTAATCAAATGAGCTCAATATCTTATATTGACTCATTTGGGCATGGCCATGCACTTTGTGGTGTCACTCTTTCAAGAATATCGATGTCACTCCCGTCATATAGGAGGGATAGATCCCATCTACATCACTCACATCCCTCCGCATAATTTGTTACATACCCAGTAATCGCCTTTATAGTCCACCCATTTACGGGTGACGTTTGACGAAGCCAAAGTATGCAACTCCTTATTTAGGGAACCATGGTGACTTCAGGTCTAAGGACTAATAGTCATACTAATAGCCACATGAGAAAGTATATGACACTCATATAACGATCCATGATACTTTCTCATGGCGGGTCATTCAGTATACATTCTCCAATTCATACCCATGTGTCAACTTGATATCTCATATCCATGACTTGTGAGATTAAGTCATCATGTTGACCTACATGCTAGTCTCTACGCATTAACATTGTCCCTGAATGTTAATACTTGACTAGGAATGATTAAGAGTAGTGTTCTCTATATCATCTCATTATCGATTCAACCAATTGATTGATATAGATAAGAACCTACTACTCAAGGACATTATTATCTTTAGTTATTTGGCACCAATACAAGTAAATATAATAACCATGCCTTTATAAATAGGAATATGATACAATGACGTCCATACAACAATAATCACATGATTGACTCTAGGGCTTTCACTAACAACAACTTCTTTGGCTGCCTCAAAGGTTGCCACATACTCAGCTTCTATGGTAGAGTCCACCACGCATTTCTGCTTGTCACTCCTCCATACAATGGCTCCACCTCCCAAAGTAATCACAAAACCTGGGGTAGACTTACTATTATCCCTATCTGATTGGAAGTCGAAATTTGTATAACCCACAGGAAGTAATTGATCTGCTTGGTATACCAGCATTTAATCCCTAGTCATTCTCAGATACTTTAATATATGCTTTACTGCAGTCCAATGTTCTTGTCCTAGATTACTCTGATATTTGCTCACCATGCCCACGACAAAGCAGATATATGACCTCATACATAACATAGCATATATGAGGCTTCCTATTGCCGAAGCATAAGGAACTGCCTTCATCTCCTCTATCTCCTTTGATGTTCTAGGACACATCTCTTTAAATAAAGGTACTCCATGCCTAAAAGGTAGAAAACCTTTCTTGGAGTTCTGCATGCTAAAACGAGCCAAAATAGTGTCTATGTATAAAGCTTGAGACAAGCACAACATCCTTTTTCTGCGATCCCTTATAACCTTGTTCCCAAGGATGTGTCCCACTTCTTCCAAGTCCTTCATATCAAACTGTTTGGACAACCATACCCATACGTCCGATAACACCTTGACATTGTTGCCAATTAACAAAATATCATCTACGTATAGTACAAGAAATACCACTACGTTTTCGTCACATCTATTGTATACACAAGACTCATCCGGACTTTGAATAAATCCATAAGACTGGATTACCTCATCAAAGCAGATGTTCCAAGATCTCAAAGCTTGCTTCAATCCATAAATGGACCGATTAAGCTTGCACACAAGATACTCTTTGCCCTTTGTAATGAATCCCTCTGGTTGCTTCATATAGATGTTTTCTTCAAGACTTCCATTAAGGAAAGCTATCTTGACATCCATCTGCCACACCACATAATCCATATGAGATGCAATACATAAGAGAATCCAGATAGACTTAAGCATGGTCATCGGCAAAAAGGTCTCCTCATAATCGATACCCTCTTTCCGAGTATACCCTTTCGCAACAAGCCTCGCTTTGAAGGTCTCAACCTTCCTGTCTATTCCTCTCTTTCTTTTATAGATCCACTTGCATCCAATGGGTTTTACACCATTGGGTGGTTCTACTAGCTCCCAGACCTAATTTGAATCCATAGATTCTATCTCAGGATTAATTGCACATTGCCAAGATACTATATCTTTATCTTTGATTGCCTCGTCATATGTCTAGGGATCTGGTTCATGTTCGCCAGGGACCAAATCAGAAGATTCTCTCAAGAACATAAATCTATCAGGCTGTCTAACAACCCTCCCACTATGATGAGGCATCACCTGTGTGTCCTCTGTGACACGCAGTGCAGTCACTTGTGGTATATCCTCTTGTACTGGTGGTACTAAAGTAGTGACTTCCCCTCTCAATTCCTCCAGAACAACCTTACTCATGGGCTTGTGGTTCATCACATAGTCTTCCTCTAAAAATCTAGCATTGGTGATAACGATCACCCTCTGATCTCTAGGACTATAGAACAAATCACCTTTTG
This sequence comes from Wurfbainia villosa, assembly GCA_025175895.1. Classification (NCBI taxonomy): domain Eukaryota; kingdom Viridiplantae; phylum Streptophyta; class Magnoliopsida; order Zingiberales; family Zingiberaceae; genus Wurfbainia; species Wurfbainia villosa. Next base: position 22,746,503 of record CM045997.1, on the reverse strand, counting down.
TTCCTCTAGGATAGCCTACGAACATGCACACTTCTGTACGAGGTTCTAACTTACCAACATGTTCCTTCAGCACATGTGCTGGACTCCCCCAAATCCGAATATGTCTCAGACTAGGCTTTTGCCCAGTCCATAATTCTTTGGGAGTAGAAGGCACTGATTTAGATGGTACCAAGTTCAGAATATGTTAGGGTAATCAACCCATGTGATATGGTTTTGATGTGTGTGGCCAAGGGTTTAAGTTAGGTTTTTATTGTTCTGATATGTGCGTTGAAGTCTTGCAGGACTTAGTAATTCGCACATGGAGCTTTGGTAAATTTCACCAACTCACAACCTCATGCTTGAGTCGACGAAGGAGCATTGCGAAGTCGTGCACTTGATGCATTCGAGGGACCGTCGGACGAGATGACTTGAAGCGAAGCCAAGGAAGCATACTTCAAGGGCAAGAGACACGAAAGAGCATTGTGAAGCCGTACGCTTGGTGTTGTCGAGGGACGTGGCTGCGAATGAAGAGAGCTTCGGTGAGGGACATCAAGTGAGATGAGAGAATGAGTGAAATCTAAGTAGCTCATTATGTGAACTTGCCCGAATGGCTAAGTCTCGGAGGCTCAACCAAGAGAGTTGAGGTTTTACCAGACCGTCGGATGCTCAAACAGATGTGAAGTTTATAGTTTACGATCGTGAGACTACCATGATATGGCAATGATCGCTTTGGTCGATCGTGACTCGACCGTGTTCGAGTCCGGGTTTTGTTAAAGCCATCGACCGCCACGGGTTGGCCGACACGAGACCATCACCGATCGATGATGGCATCAATCAGCTGGTTAGAAGGGTTTTGGGCACAGAATGTTGATCAGTCGAGTGTTCACTTCCGACACTCGACTGATAGCGCCATCAGTCGACTGATGGGATGATCAGCCGACTGATGTGGGAGCCATTGGATGAAATCCAACGTGGAAGAAGCCGTTATTGGGCAATAACTATAGGAGAAGTCGACTGATTAGGGCATTAGTCGACTGTCAGTGGCCAACGGAATGAAAACAACCTTCTCCATTTATAGAAAAGGTGTGGGCTTTTGGATGGCTAATTCTTATGCTCCAATTGATCTTCCAAGTGCTCCACAAGTTTTAAACTCCTTCTTCTTGTTCTTACTTCAATCTTATTGTAAGGGGTGTTGTGTTGTAAGAAGGTTTACCTCCACCTTGCTTTGGCTGAAGGGAGAGACCATATTGGATTGGTTTCAGAGTGATTCACCGGAGACGAATTGAACCGTAGATTAGTGGCGAGGTCGTGAACCACGTTACATATTGGTGTTAGCATTGTTCTTTATTTTATGTTGTTCTTAATTGTCTTAGCTTTATATCCACTTGCACTAACGATAATTGTTGATGATTAAGAGCAAATTCCACCGTACGAATAAAGAGGGCTATTCACCCCCCTCTAGTCGGCCACCTATATTCCAACAAGTGGTATCAGAGCCAAGGCGCTTGTCACCAGACTAACCATCGCAACAAGCATGACAACTATGATGGTCGGCTCAAACATGCACCCACTCAAGTTTGAAGGAGAATTCGCTTGGTGGAAAAAGCGAATAGAGGTATTTTTTGAGACCGATTTTGATATAATGCTCACTATGGAAAACGATTTCGAAGTTCCTAGGGATGAAGAGGGGGAGCCACTAGAGAAGTCAAGATGGACCAAGAAACAAAGGGAGGATCACTTGGCGAATTCAAAGGCCAAGCACCATTTATTCAATGTGTTTCCTCAACAAGAGATCAACCGGAATGTGGAGTGCTCAAGTGCCAAGGAGATGTAGGAGAGATTGGTGGAACTCCATGAAGGCACTTCCGAGGCCAAGCTTGCAAGAAGAGACCTCCTCCACTCCCAACTAACTAATATCAAACTTGAAATGGGAGAAAAGGTAACTTCATTACACTCTTGTTTTAATGAAATTTGAAATGGACTAATGAGTGTAGGAGAAAAACTTTCAAACCAGGATATGATTATGAAAGCAATTGATGCCTTTCCCCAGTCATCAAATGGAGCTCGATGGTAGACTCCTTCTACATCTCGAAGAACCTAGAAGTTAGCACCTTAAAGGAGTTCTTCTCCACCATGGAGTTGCATGAGACAAGGCTTGAAGGGATAGTAGAAGAGCAAATCAAGCCAATAAGGGGAGTAGCATTATTTTCCGACAAGGGAAAGAAGAAGAAGAAGGGGGCACCACCTTCCTCCTCCGATGAAGCATCCTCCTCATCCTCCATGAATAGAAATGAAGATGCTTATATGGTAAGGAAGGTAAGGCGTGCCTTAAGAAATTTAAAATTTAACAAATCTTATGATAGGAGAAGGCACAAGAGGAAGATCATATGCTATAATTGCTAAGGAGAGGGGCATATAAGAGATGATTTTCCCCTCTTGAACAAGAGAAAAGAAGAAAGAAGGAGAAAAGAAGAAAAGAAGAAGGGGAGCAAGATGAAGGAAGAAGAGAAGAAAGCCAAGGAGAAAGGAAAGGCAAAAGCACTCAAAGCAAGGACATGGGATGATCCTTCATCTTCATCATCGGAGGAAGAAAATTCTTTTGTCTCAAATCTTGCCCTAATGGCAATAGAAGATTTGGACACCACCTCCTCCGAAAAAGAAGAAAGAAGCTCAAGTGAAGAGAGCTCAAGTGAAGGGGCAGACTCTTCGTCATCCTCATCATAAGAAGAAGAAGACATGGTAACTATGGTAAAACATCTTCCCACTCAAGAAGTAGTTGGCATGATTTCTAGCTTAACTAGGGATTTATTTAGGGCTAAAAAGAAGAATAAGAGCATGCTTGATGAAATTAATGCCCTAGAAGAAAAGCTAGAAAAATCATGTTTGAATATTAATGATAATGTTTCTTCTAGTTTCAATGATGCATGCTCACATGATCATTATATGTCTTTTGATGTAAATGATGCATGTATTGAAGAAAATAGAGTTTTAAGGAAAAAGGTAGACCATTTGACTAAAGCCCCAGAAAAATTTACAATAGGCTTTAATACCATAAACATGATCATAGGGAGCCAAAGGGCAAGCTTCAATAGGAAAGACCTAGGTTACAAGGGGAAGAAAAATGAAAAGGCCTATCATTGCCTAATTGCTAGGGGTCAAGCCAAGAACAAGAAAATAGCTAGAAAATGGATCCCTAAAGAATATTTAGTGAACCCTATATGAAAGAACTTGTATTGGGTTCCTAAATCCATCCTTAAGGGTTAGAAAAACCCTAGGTTAGTCAACCATAGTGGACTTAACTTATATCATATTATTTGGTTGACTTAGGATGGTGTGGACTTATTTTTTGAAATAGTGTTGGGTGATGATAATGCACCCATAAATAGTTTAAATCATGCTTTGGGTGATACTGTTAGTGAAAGTCCTAGAGCCAATCATGTGATGATTGTTGTATGAACTTTATTGTATCATATTCCTATTTATAAAGGCATGGTTATTATATTTACTTGTATTGGTGCCAAATAACTAAATATAATAATGTCCTTGAGTAGTAGGTTCTTATCTATATCAATCGATTGGTTGAATCGATAATGAGATGATATAGAGAACACTACTCTTAATCATTCCTAGTCGAGTATTAATATTTAGGGACAATGTTAATGCGTAGAGACTAGCATGTAGGTCAACACGATGACTTGATCTCACAAGTCATGGATATGAGATATCAAGTTGACACATGGGTATGCATTGGAGAATGTATACTGAATGACCCGCTATGAGAAAGTATCATGGATCGTTATATGAGTGTCATATACTTTCTCATGTGGCTATTAGTATGACTATTAGTCCTTAGACCTGAAGTCACCATGGTTCCCTACATAAGGAGTTGCATACTTTGGCTTCGTCAAATGTCACCCGTAAATGGGTGGACTATAAAGGCAATTACTGGGTATGTAACAAATTATGCGGAGGGATGTGAGTGATGTAGATGGGATCTATCCCTCCTATATGACGGGGTGACATCGATATTCTTGATAGAGTGAGACCACGAAGTGCATGGCCATGCCCAAATGAGTCAATATGAGATATTGAGCTCATTTGATTAGAGTGAGTCTACTTGGAGTTCAAGATATATATTGTACCGAGGATGACACGGTCTATGCTGTAATTGGTCAATCTAGATGTCAAGGATAGAGGGACATTGTCACATATTGTGAGAGTCACAATTAGTAGTCAAAAAGGTGATGTTGGAGCTCAACATTCTTGTAACTTGGGTAGCAATGATGTGTTGCTAGATACTGCTCACTGTTTATATTCATAAATCGGATTAGGGACATTGTCAATGTTACAAGAACCTATAGGGTCACACACAAAGGGCAATTAGATGGAGATTAGGTTCATATGATGAACCATGAGGATTAGGTTCTTGGGATGAACCAAATTGGATTAAGAGTAATCCTAATTAGACTAATTGAGTTGGCCTCAATTTGATTCAAGTGTTGAATGAGTCTAATTTAGATTTGATTCATTTAGTCAATTTAAATTAATGAATAGAGATTCATTAAATCAAATTGACTTGAGTCAAGTGGTTAGATTTGATCAGCCATGGGAGATAAGAGGTCAAGTTTGACTTGACTTGAGAGGGAAGATGAAAGGACAAGTTTGACTTGACCAAATGTCATGTCATGATGATGACTTGACATGGCCGGCCAATGATGATGCTCCACATCATCATTGACTTATCAAGTGGTGCCACCTCATAAGGGAGACCAAGAGACATTGGCTCTTGGAGTTACATGCATGCATGTAAGCCCCCCTTCCATGAAGTGGCCAACCACTTATTCCATTAGATGGAATTGATTTTGTGAGTTACTCTAACTTCATCTTCCTCCTTGGATCATCCTCTCAAGATCTCCTCTCCTCCTTGGCCGAAATTCCTAAAGAGTTCTAGCACACTCTAAGGTATTTTTTCCACCAATTTGTCCGTGTGGATACCAATAGAGGAGTGTTCACTTGACACTCTTGAGTTCTGGCGATACGTTTGGACGAGCGGGATAACCGAAGGGCGTCGCTACGAGGGTAATACTCTCAACTTCTAGATCTAAGGTAGATCTAGGTTTACTTAGCATATACATGTTTTTTTATTTTAATATATCTTCGCACGGATCCATGGCCGGACTTCCGGGGTTTCCGCAACGCAAAAAGCGGTTTTTGCGGCTCGGAAAGTCCAACAATGGTATCAGAGCCACGTGCGAAGTATTTATGTGTTTCATTTTTGTAGTTTTTATATTAGATATAAAAATTACAGATTTTTATGTTTCTATAAATTTCCTATTTTTATAGAATTTTTGGGTATTTTTTTCGTAGAATCGAAGCAACGAGTGTTAGGACACTTGTAGGCTTCAACCGTCGAGAAAAACTCTCCGAAACGGCGAGTTCTCGCTTTAGGTTTTTGGGACAGCGACTTAAGTTGTTGTAAGATCATTGTAGGGACACTCGCAAAGTTTATTTTGCGAGTAGGGGCGCTTCCCCTATCCCCGAAAGGGGCCTTGTCCCGCGATCGCGCCCGGAAACCGCTTAGCGGGACCGTTACGGGGAAGTGACTCATAAAATTGAAAAAAAAATAGAACAAATTATAGATATTTTCTGTAAAAATACATAATTTATAATTATGTATAATTCTGTGATTTTCATGGCCCAATAACCCCAATTTTATTGGATGATGCATTGTAATTCATAATACGGCCTACGTGCCATTTTTGTGGTTGTGCGTGGTGTATAGTGTATGCGACCTGGGCGTCGTACCTCTTCTTATGATATTCTTGTTGTAAATAGTTTTAGACTCGAATATAACTCAAGTTTCATATTTGTAATATACAAAATGGAGCGGTGGAAAGTCCACTTGAAGACGAGGTTACAAGAAGGGTGCTGACAACACATGGCGGTCAAAGGAAGCGCTTGGAGAAGTCGGTTGCCTTAGGTTGACCGTCCGATCTTCTCATTGGCTTGAGAAGATCGTAGTAGGGCCATGGCTACATCACAGTTAAACATATATATCTATATCTATATATATATATATATATATTTGATTTTTCTTGTATGTATGTGATGCATGCTAGTAGAATAATGCTTGTATGTATATGATGCATGCTAGGATAATTTTCTTGTATGTATATGATGCATGCTTGAATAATGATTGTATGTATGTGATGCATGCTAATATAGGATAATAAAGGCCTAAATGCGTATAAGATACACATTACGATTAGATTAGATCATAATCGAATCAACTCGAAAATGCCTACCGAGCCTTGATACCCATTACTACCTCGATCATTTGTTGTTGTTGAATCTGCCAAAGAAGAGCAACGCATATTATCTTGGTAGGGTGCGGAGGGACAATCTTGGTCCCGCCTATCACACTTGGATTGGAGTAAGCTCAATTAGATTGAGCAAAACTAGTTAACTCAATTGGATCGAGTAGAACTATAGGCATATTCCAATCGTTGGAAAGATAGGTTAAGATCGCATTTACACTAAATCTTGGGCGATTTAGCCAAAGCTAACTCAAGGTCTTTTGTAAATGTGGGTCTTGATCCTATAAACAAGAGTTGCATAGAGATGTAATCGGTAATGTGTTACCCACCGATCGTATTAAGTCTTGGGCGATTTAGCCAAAGCAAACTCAAGGCTTAGTATGATATGGATCTTGTCCCGCAAGAATTATAGCTAGTTTGTATGAATCTAGTAATGTGGTTTGACCACATCCATAACTCGATTCTGTAAAATTCCTATAATTCAGTGGGAGCATCATTTGATTAAAGGCCTAATTAAATGATAAAAAGAATATGATATTAATTCTCTGCATTGTATGTTGTAGATAACTATATCGACAAACACGAACACTCTCTATATGCGTTCTGTCCTTGAGAAGGACAAGCTCAATGTTGCAAATTTCCTGGACTGGTACAGGAACCTGAGAATTGTTCTCACCCAAGAAAGGAAGCTTTATGTCCTGGAGAAGCCCATTCCGGAGGCACCTCCTGCCACTGCCTCGCGAGCTGACAAAGATGCTTACAAGAAGCATCAAGATGATGCATTAGATGTGTCATGTCTAATGCTCGCGACCATGAACTCTGAGCTTCAGAAGCAACATGAGTTCATGAATGCTTATGATATGGTTGGACATCTTCGTCAACTATATCAAGGATAAGCAAGGCATGAGAGATATGAAGTCTCTAAGGCATTGTTTGGGTCTAAAATGCAAGAAGGGACTCCCGTAGGTCAATATGTACTCAAGATGATTGGGTACGTAGAAAACCTACAAAGGCTGGGATTCCCACTTGGCCAAGAGCTGGCCACTGACCTGATCTTGCAATCTTTGCCACAAGCCTTCAATCAATTTGTCATGAATTATAACATGAATGAAATTGATAAGTCATTGCCTGAAATGCTCAGCATGTTGAGAACTGCTGAGCTTAACCTTAAGAAAGGAAAATCTGACACCATTTTGATGGTGCAGAAGAAGACAGGCAAGGGCAAGCCTAAAGGTAAGGGAAAGTCCAAAGCCTAGGGCAAAGGCAAAGAACTTAAACCCAAAGGAGGGGTAGCCAAGGAAGGGGCTTGCTTCTACTGCAAGGAAGCAGGACACTGGAAGCGTAACTGCAAGGCATACCTGGAAGATCTTAAGAAGAAGAGAAGTGAGACTTCTACTTCAGGTATAAATGTTATAGAAGTCAATCTATCTATTTCTTCATCATGGGTATTAGATACTGGATGTGCATCTCACATTTGTACCAATGTGCAGGCGCTGAGAAATAGCAGGGCATTGACAAAGATGAGGTGGACCTACGAGTAGGCAATGGAGCAAGAGTTGCAGCTATTGATGTAGGAACTTATGATCTATCTATGCCCCTGGGCTTGTACTAGAATTAGATGAATGTTGTTATGTGCCTGCCTTAACTAAGAACATCATTTGAGTTTCTTGTTTGGACAAGAAAAAAATTTCATTTATAATAAAGAACAAATGTTGTTCAGTTTATTTAAATGATATGTTCTATTGTAGTGCACCTCTAATGAACGAACTCTATTTTCTAGACTTAGAGAGCCCTATCTATAACATAAGTACCAAAAGGTTCAAGTCAAATGAATTGAACCAAACCTATCTCTGGCACTGTCGCTTAGGTCACATAAATGAGAGTCGCTTATCTCAGCTCCATAAGGATGGGCTACTAGACTCATTTGATTTTGAATCATATGAGACATGCGAGTCTTGCCTTTTAGGCAAGATGACCAAGACTCCCTTTAGTGGACACAGCGAAAGAGCAATAGATTTGTTAGGACTTATACATAGCGATGTATGTGGCCCTTCCAATGTTGCAGCTAGAGGGGGTTACAGGTACTTCATTACATTTACTGATGACTTCAGTAGATATGGTTATGTGTATCTCATGACACATAAATCAGAATCCTTTGAAAAGTTTAAAGAATTCAAGAATGAAGTACAAAACCAGCTTGGCAAGAGTATTAAGATACTTCGATCAGATCGAGGTGGAGAATACCTTAGCCATGAGTTTCGTCACTATCTAGCTGAGTGTGGGATTCTATCCCAACTCACTCCTCCTGGAACACCACAGTGGAATGGTGTATCCGAAAGGAGGAATCGTACCCTATTGGATATGGTACGATCTATGATGAGTCACACAGATCTTCCTATAACCTTTTGGGGATATTCTCTAGATACAACAGCCTTTACCCTTAACCGTGTACCATCCAAGGTTGTGATAAAGACACCATATACGATATGGACAGGGAGAAATTCCAAGATGTCTTTTATGAGGATTTGGGGTTGTGAGGCTTACGTTCGACGTCAAGTCTCAGACAAACTAGGACCCAAATCCGATAGGTGCTATTTTGTTGGATATCCCAAGGATACAAAGGGATACTACTTCTACATTCCCAGTCAGCACAAAGTGTTTGTGGCAAAGACTGGGGTTTTTCTAGAAAGGGATTTTGTTTCTAGAAAAACTAGTGGGAGTACCTTCGATCTTGAAGAAATTCAAGATAAGGACCATAGCACTAAGGCCTTGACGGAGGCTGAATAGGAACCACATAGTGTTGTGGGTGATGAGGTTGTTGCACAAAGAGTTATAGAACAACCACCTGTTCAGGTAGAACTACCTCTTCGCAGATCTGATAGGATACGTCGTCAGCCTGAGAGATACTCATTTCTCTTGTCTGACCATGATGACGTTATGCTCATTGAGAATGAGCCTACCTCCTATCAGGAAGCTGTGATGAGCCCAGATTCTGAGAAATGGCTAGAGGCCTTGAGATCTGAGATGGAATCCATGTACACCAACCAAGTATGGACTTTGGTCAATCCACCTGAAGGGGTCATACCCATTGGGTGTAAGTGGGTCTTTAGGAGAAAGACTGACATGGATGGACTTACACATACCTATAAGGGCCGATTGGTAGATAAAGGTTTCAAGCAAATTCATGGTATTGACTATGACGAAACCTTTTCTCAAGTGGCGATGTTTAAGTCCATTAGGATCTTGCTTGCTATTACAGCATACCACGATTATGAGATCTGGCAGATGGATGTCAAAACCACGTTTCTGAATGGAAACTTACTCGAGGATGTGTACATGACACAACCTGAGGGTTTTGAAGATCCACAACATACTGGGAAAGTATGCAAGCTGTAAAGGTCCATTTATGGGCTAAAGCAAGCCTCTCGGAGCTGGAATCTTCGATTCTATGATGCGATCAAATAGTTTGGTTTCATCAAGAATGAAGATGAACCCTGTGTCTACAAGAGGGTTAATGGGAACACAGTTGTCTTCCTTATATTGTATGTGGATGACATACTACTCATTGGGAATGACATCCCTTCGCTACAGTCTGTGAAGACTTGGCTGGGGACGTGCTTCTCAATGAAGGACTTAGGTGAAGCAGCCTGTATTGTAGGCATCAAGATCTATAGAGATAGATCTAAGAGATTGCTTGGCCTAAGTCAGAGTACATACATTGACACGGTATTACTACGGTTTGCCATACATAATTTCAAGAAGGGACTTCTACTGATGTCACATGGTGTGAGTCTTTCGAAGACTCAAAGTACCTCTTCTAGAGAGGAGAGATACCACATGGATAAGATCCCTTACGCATCTGCTATAGGATCTATCATGTACGCCATGCTATGTACTCGTCCTGATGTCTCGTATGCTTTGAGCATGACGAGTAGATATCAGTCAGATCCAGGTGAGCATTACTGGATAGCAGTCAAGAATATTCTTAAGTACTTGAGAAGGACTAAAGAATATTTCTTGATATTTGGAGGCGATGAGGAGCTAGCTGTAAAGGGTTACAGCGATGCCAGCTTCCAAACTGACCAAGATGATTATAGATTGTAGTCAGGGTTCATGTTTTGCTTGAATAGTGGCGTTGTGAGTTGGAAGAGTTCCAAGCAGGACACAGTTGTTGATTCTACAAAGGCCGAATATATCGGTGCTTCCAGTCTCCATGGGTTGGCAGTTGACTGACGAGACCATCAGTAGACTGATGATGGCATCAGTCGACTGGTCGTAAGGGTTTCGAGCACAGAATATTGATCAGTCAAGTGCTCGCTTTCAGCACTCGACTGATAGATCCATCAGTCAACTGATGGGACAAGCAGTCGACTGATGTTGGAGCCGTTGGATAAAATCCAATGTGGAAGAAGCCATTATTGGGCAATGACTACAGGAGCAGTCGAATAATCGGGGCATCAGTCGACTGCCAGTGGCCAACGGGAAGAAAATAACCTTCTCTATTTATAGAGAAGGTGTGGGCTTTTGGATGACTAATGCTTATGCTCCAATTGATCATCCAAGTTCTCCATAAGTTTTAAACTCCTTCTTGTTATTACTTCAATCTTATTGTAAGAAGGAGTGTTGTATTGTAAGAAGGTTTACCTCCACCTTGCTTTGGCTAATGGGAGAGACAATATTGGATTGGTTTCGGAGTGATTCACCGGAGACGAATTGGACCGTGGATTAGCGGCGAGGCTGTGAACCACGTTACATATTGGTGTTAGCATTGTTCTTTATTTTATGTTGTTCTTAATTGTCTTAGCTTTATATTTCCTCTTGCGCTAACGATAATTGTAGATGATTAAGAGTGAATTCCACCGTACAAAGAAAGAGGGCTATTCACCCCCTCTAGCTGACCACCTACGTTCCAACAGAATATACACTGTCGTATCTAGAGCATACCCCCAAAATGAATCTGGCAACTCAGAATAACTCATCATCGATCTAACTACCTCCATAATAGTCCTATTCCTTCGCTCTGCTACACCATTTTATTGGGTTGTGCCAAGTGCAGATAATTGGGATTGAATCCCAGTCTTTGATAAGTAATTCCTAAACTCTCCCAAGAGGTACTCACCACCACGATCAGATCGTAGTGTCTTGATACTTTTACCTTGATGTTTCTCCACATCAGCCTTGAATTCTTTGAACCACCTCAGCATCAAGTAAATGTATCCATATCTTGAATAATCATCTATAAAAGAGACGAAATATTCAAAACCACCTCTAGCCTGGATAAACATAGGACCACACAAATCAGAATGAACCAATTCCAACACATCTTTGGCTCTATACCCCTTGGCCTTAAAAGGCCTCTTGGTCATTTTACCTTCCAAGCAAGATTCATAGGTTGGGAAATCTTCCACCACTAATGAACCCAGGGGTCCATCAGCTATCAACCTTTGAATTCTACTTAGGTTAATATGACCTAACCTTAGATGCCAAAGATATGTTTGGTTCATTTTCGAAGGTTCTTTTCTCTTATTAGATTTAGAAGATGAGTTATTTACATCTATTTACATCGTTGGAGCTTTTGGTTCAAGGGTATATAAATTTCTTATCAATGCACCAAAACATATAATCGCCCTATTCCTTTTTATAACAACTCTGTCATTAAAATAAATAGAATATCCATTTAAAAATAATTTAGAAATCGAAATCAAATTCTTTCTAAATAAAGGTACATAAAGGCAATTTTTTAAAACCAAAGTTTTATTCCTATCAAAAGATAAATAAACATCTCCCATTGCAATAGCCGCCACCTTTGTAGCATCGCCCAAGTAAATAGTAATCTCCCCCTCAGCTTGTTGTATGGTTTCTTGGAACCCTTGCAAAGTATTGCAGACATGATCAGTGGCTCCCATACCTACACACCAGGTGCCGATAGATAACACCGCTAAATATGTTTCAACGACTAGACCAAAAGATATACCTTTGTTATGCTTCCGATTGGGGCAGTCCTTCTTCTAATGTTCAGTCTTCTTGCAAGTGAAGCACTTGTCTTTTAGCTTCTTCACTCCTCCCTGAGATCCTCCCGCCACCTTTGCTCTACCTTGTTTCTTTTTCTTCTTGCCTTTTGGCTTAGAAGTCGAAACCTTCTGAGTAACCATGGCCTGAGCCTGAGCACTCTGACGAAAAAGCCTTTCTATCACCTGGAGTTCTTTCAGAAGCTCCGCCAATGAATACAACCTCTTATTCATGTTGTAGTTCAGGAAAAACTGCTCAAAACTCCTAGGTAGAGACTGTAGAATGATATCAACCTAGGTTTCCCCATCGATCTCAGCTCCAAGGACTTCCAACTCACTCAAATGACCCATCATCTTGAGAACATGATCCCTCATGGATGTTCCCTCGATCATGGTGGTCGTCTTCAAGTTCCTATTGGCTTCCTGCCTCGTAGCCTGATTCTGGTGTCTGAAGAGTTCCTTGAGATTGAGCATCATGTCATAAGCAGTGGGCATGGCTTGATGCTGATGTTGTAATACATTTGACATAGAAGCCAAAATGTAACACCGCACCATCTCATCAGCCTTAATCCACTTATTATAAATCTCTTTATCCTTTTCCCCAGAATCATCCGTAGGATTAGGAGGACACTCTTCGAAGAGTACATATTTGTACTCCTCAGCAGTCAAGACAATATCAAGATTCCTTTTCCAATCAATATAATTGGGTCCAGTAAGTCTATTCTCCTTTAGTATCACAACAAGTGAATTGAAAGTCATTTTTGAAAAACCTAAGAATCACATAGATCAAAACATTAGATTTCAAAAAATTTATTGATTCCTCAATCAATAAAATTTTAAAATCAACCAACACCTCAAAACACCAAGAATATTGTATGCCACGATAGTGTGGACATATACGAATTCTACATTTGTAAGAGGAGGTTTTACCCATTAATTTTATTATCCTGTCAACCTAACTTTTTGACAAATAAAATTAATAGTTGGTTCCTTTTCGGCCCTACAAATAAAATTAGTGACTCTGATGGGAAGGATCTCTTATTTGCATCTAAGAATTCACAATTACTCGATACCAAGGCAATTATGTTGGATTATGTACCTTTCGATTGGGAAGTACACACGCTCCTAAATAATTTCCTATAACTATATTTGACCCTGTGATTCGTAAAACAAACTCATTCGATGGGGATGAAGGCACTCAGAGCCGACGCGCAAGTTTGTTTGCATCGCATGTCAAATCGTAATGGAGGCCATGGGAATTTAAAAAAATATTCCTCTCCCACTTAGTAATTTAAAATGAGGAATTTTCCTAGCACACAACATGCATATCAAACAAGAAGCAATAAATATGAAAAAATATTTTCCAACTATTATGGCTTTTGTTTTCCAATATGACTCCCGTCGTGTCGCCATCTCATCCGCTCTTCCCTATGCCATGTATAAGCCATCCGGAGATCTGAGCTGAGAATAATTATTTTATTTTACATCCATCGATCCTATACTCCATGAAGGAGTGTACATGAAATTTAGAACGAAAGTAAACTAAAATAAAATAGTGGCTAAACAATGACGTACTTAATTAAAAAAATTAAATACTAGTCTCGTCAACCCCGAAGATTCAAATAATATTACTAGTACACACATCCAATGACATACACACACATATGGCCATAATAGTTGGATCTTATGCCTACAACCAAAGAGTTATCCTACGCACATCCTACTATCATCCGACACATACAATATATGATAAGTGCATAAAATTAACCAAATCCTAAATACACAAAATTGAAAACCGTGGCTTTGATACCACTAAAAAATCGAAGCTTCACTTCCCACTTCAACTTGGTCGCTTGTGCATGGCGATCCCATCTATGTCCCCCGATTAAAAATTAATCCAAGACGATGATGAATTACCCAAGCAACCGATCCATCATCGTGCTATTCAATTAGAGTGGTCTCTTGAACAAACTTGTTGTTCAAGCAACCTAACTCTTTTCCTCGACTAGCCGCGTAATAGATGATGTACGGATCGCCAATTTTTGTGTTTATCTTCGGGGTCCAAGTAAATTAGCCACATGCAATTACATACATAATACAAAGAAACAAAAGGAAACCAAAACAAGAATTATATCTCTTGTTTACCTTTTGGTCTTCTATTGTATGTCCTATCCTCCTCTTGGAAGTTATGTGGGCAACGATTCTCCAAGAGATGAAGCCTCCTAGATCATGTATCTTCCTTTCCTTGTTCGCTCAGAACAAAGGAAGATAATAAGCTCCCTTCTTCTCCTATCTAGTTCCGGACACAATCCCTTTGGAGAAAGATCAAAACTCTTTCTCCTCTTTGTTGTTGCCGTCAGCCACCAAGCAGAGGGAGATGGAAGATGGGTGTCGGCCAACCAAAGAAAGACGAGCAAAGCCTTGCCCTAGTTGTCGTCGGCCAAAGCTTGAGGAAGAAAGGAGATGGGCACCGACCAAGAAGAGAAGGAAGATGAGATATGGGCGCCGGATAACCAAAGAAAGAAGAGCAAAGCCTTGCCCTAATTGCCACCCAAAGCCTCTCCAAACCCTAGCCACCCAAGCCAAAGAGAAAAACCCTAATCCTTTCAATTTCTCTCACATCCCAAGCCCTAGCCCTCCTTTTATAGAGCTAGGCTTAAGCCTCCTTTCAATCTCCAACGTCGAATCTAGGGATTCAATTTCCACCATCGGATGTAGGGTTTCATTTTCCACCGTTGGATCTCGGCTTCATGAGGGTTTTAATAGGCTACAATAGGGACCATGAGGAGGAGTTGGATCTTGGCCACCCAATGAATCTAGCCCATATAAAGTCCGATCCATTAATGATAATTCATTCCAATAGAGGATTATCATTGATCTACCTCAACAACCCCCATAAATAAATATGGGCTCCATATATTAATTGTATAAATATCTCCCTATGTTTAAGATCTCGATTGTCTGCCAATTAATTAATTTACTGACAATTAATTAATCAACATCTAACTCCATGAGTAGTACCACTCAACCTCATCATCTTGCCGGACCAAGTCGACCTGTAGGGTTTACATGATGATCCTTATGAGCTCCTTAATGGGACATCATCATCCTAATATATAGGACACAATTTCCTCCTATAATCAATGACACATCATGTAAATAATATCATTTCTCAACTTACCGAGCCTATCGATTTAATCTATAAATCTAGCCCATTGGTAAATCAAAGAAATAAATACTAAGTACATGTGCTCATTATTATATCGAGATCAAGATCATGTACATCATAATATCCGAGGTCTGATTCAAATATATAGTCAACAATAAATTGAATCACCTCTATGTCTGTCCTGCTCAATACACACAAAGTGTACTAGTGTCATTCTATGGTCAAGACAAACCAATACCAAATTACACTACAACCATACCAATGGTTTGTCCAAAACCATCTCAGTTGTGAGCCTCTACTTATACTCTACAAGGAATTGATAATATGATCTCCCGTGTGACACTACACACCATGTTATCTACAATGTAATGTATCAGACAATATGCATAATAATAAATATGCAAACAATGATCATGTGATTCTTATTTCAAAAATTAAAATGTTCATACAAAAGAAAGTCTTTTTAGTATACATCCCAACAACTAGGTCAACCCCTGGCTTTAGAATGGGATAGTCAATACGAGGATGCCGAATCGATCCCTGCGATGAGTCTAAAATGGGGTGTGTTTCCTACTCTATCACATCCTTCTATCCACAATTACCGACGATGAGGACAACCCCTAGGTTCCTCTTTAAATTCCCCAAAATATTTGATACGAGGGATGTCACCCCTCGTATCGGCTAAGCACAGTGACTAGAAAACCTAAACAATAGCTATAGATCTAAAGCAAACACCAATTGCAAATATAGATTCAAGAACGAAAAGATATTTGAACCAACATGTTCTAGCTCAACACAAACTACTCCCTAGTCCTAGAATCAGAGAATCTACTCCATGAATGCAAGAAAAGAATCACAAGCCATTGTCGAATTCAAATATACAAGATAAAGTATGGAAAAAATATAAATTACAATGCTTTGAGGCTCTTCTCACTGGCATTGAGGTGCTGAACTTGGATCTCGAGCGGCTTCCTTCCTCCCCGTTGTGAGTTTCTGATGCTTTTTAGGGCTTCAGAGTATTGTCCTAGCCGTTGTGCCTCCCCCTAGGGTTTGGGCGTCACTTTCTTTATATAGACATGAGGTCGGGTCTTCACGAAATCTGGGAAAAAAAACTAATCGTGCCAAAACGTTGGGCCGCCACACTGCCATGTGTTTCCACATGGCCAGGCTGTGTGTGGCCCTGTGGTGGCCAATTTTGAGGTTCAAGCACGGTCGTGTGTAGCCACATGCCCTGGGCATATGCCCTACTACATCCAACTGCCAAATGCTCTTTTTCGCTCTGAAAGTGTGTCGTTTTCCCCATGAAATTCTATCATGCACACAAAAGTACAAAGAGCAGATCTCCGAACCAGAAAATATGAAATGCATGCAAAACAAAGTAAAATATGTATGAAAAAAACATAAAATGAAATGAGATGTGAGCGAAAACTACTCTTAAAATCCTATATGTTTTGCTCACATCAGCATCTCACATTCCCATTTCTCCCCCTTATGAAGAAGAACACATCCATCATCCCATGATGGATACCTCTCCCTAAAGGTTTGTCCCCCCTTGACCATTGCACCAATAATATCCTTGGAGAGCCTCTAAGCCTATAGGAACACTGAACCATCAAAATTCAGGGCAAAAGTTCAAACATGAACTCTCACACACCTTAAAATTGATACACACCCTAAACAACTCTCCTAATCCACATCCAATGATTTTTCACCCTTTCTAATGCTTTCCAAAGCATATCCTAGTGTCAGGAGCAGTTAGGGTAGCCTAACATAGCTGAAATATGAGCTAAACATCCTTGTTTACCCGAAATCATCTTTGGCAGTCGACTGTTATAGTCACCAGTCGATTGTCGTTGACGCTAGTCGACTGCCATAGGCGACAGTCGATTGATTTCTGCAAATGCAGAAATCAAAATTTAGAAATGAATTTCGGAAATTCATAAGTAATTATACATAATATGAAAAATCACAAAAATTCATATGTATAATACTTATAACAAGTACAATGGGTGAAAAATATTTGAAAAATAAATTATCCATAAAATAATGAGTTTGACACAAAGTTGAAAACCATTGAAAAATTCAATGTTTTGGCCTTACTTTGTATCAACTCTCTCAATGGTGACTTCTATCGAAAGATTGACTACACCAAGGTTTTCTAAAATGATTTTGAAAACCTATATTGGATCTTGTTCAATGGGCTCAATGCACATGACTTGCACATTAGCTTTCCCCATGATCCACCCATGATATAAGGTGAATTTGAGTTCATCTAGATGCAAAAACTATGCACCTTGAACTTAACTCATTTCCTAGCATCTCACATATGTCGAAGGTGTATGAAAACACATACAAGTCAATTTAATGTGAGATGTGGGTTTTGTTCATCCTAATCTAGTGTTTCATGCATTTTCTAAGGCAGCACTACTTGATTCCCTTATACATGGGACTTCAAGTCATGTCAATTGTCCTTAAATCAATTTTAATTAATGCATGAATGATCATGGCATAAATGATATCATAAATAAACATGACCAATTATCATGATGTCATGGCATAAAATATAAATCTAAGCATACATGACATTAAACCTTAAACCTAAGTATTATCATGATATATAAATGATAAAAATAAATATGATGTCATGACATGTTATATGACAAATCAAGCATTGAAAATAAAATATAAAGGTATATAATACCTAAATTTTAACATTTGTTGCCATTTTTTATTATTAATTTCATTTTTCCATATTATCACTAATCCTCCAAGTGTGTTAAAAACCCAAAATGACACACTATGACCCCTAAACCTAGTTTGTGCCAATTTGATTGATTTTTCATAATTCTTAAATAAAATTGGCACATCCTAAAATCTTTTAGGATTTAAAATGAAAAACTATTTCCAAGGTATCCATAACCTTGAAAATGACCTAAAGTGACACGTTTACCATGGTTAGTTTAACTACCCATCCATTTAAAGTTGACACACCCTAACCTATTTAGCGTGAATCAATCACACTCCTAGGAATCCAAAACCTATTTGAGCTCCTTGGGTTAACTAGGTATTCCTTAGGGATGACCTCCCTAGATACCCTCCTAATGACCCTTCTAGGTTTGGTAGCCTTGGTCATTTGGGTCTTGCCTAGGTTAATTCTAGGGGTGACTCCCCTTGTAACCCTCTTAGTGGCTTCCCTAGGTTTCTTCGAAACCCTAGCCACTAGGCACACTTCATGGTTAGCCTTAGGGATGGCCTCGCTAGTAACCATGGCCTTCCTAGACCAAGGTTGTGTTCCATAATCAAAAGAAACACTATGGTAGGTCTCCTTAGGTGTAGGTTTGTAACCCAAACCTTTCTTGCCTTTGAATGAACCTTGTCTCCTAGGACCTAGATTTTGACCATATGACCCTTGCATTTACTTTTTTATAATCCTAAGGGTCTTCTCCAACTTTTCAAGCCTTGACCTCAAGGCTTGATTTTCACACTCCAATTTTTATAATTTAGTGGGCCCATTATTTCTTTGAATTGTTTTGTTCTTTCTAGGCATATGTCTAGAATTCTTGGAGTTAAAGCCTAGATGGTTCTCTATCTTCCTAATACTTTCCTTAGGTAAAATTGTTTTAGGGACATTAGTCCAAAATTTCTCCTTATTGCTAAAATGGACATGTTTAGCTCCTAAGCAATAAAGCCTTTTTCTAGCATGCTCTTTATGATGAATTGCAAGTGAATTAAAAGCATGTTTTTTCCTATTACTTAAAGAGGGTGCATTATTGAATTTTACCTTGGGGTTTGTCTTAGAGGCTCCCCCTACTTGTGTAGCTCCTTCTTGCCCCTTCTTCTTTCCCCTAGGGCATTGATTCCTATAATGCCCTCTTTGGTGGCACTTGAAGCACACCATGTGCTCTTTGCTGTTAATGGTTGGGGCTTAGGTCTCCCTGACCTTTGGCACCGGTGGAGCCTTCTTAACCTTCTTAGGGAACTTACTCTTATAGTGCCTATATTCCCTACACTCAAAACACATAATATGTTTTTTATTTTGAACTAATGTGCTTGAGTTACCTAGGTCAATGGTAGTGGCCGGAGTGAGTTCTTCATCTCTCCTGGAGGTAGATGGCTCTTCTTGCTCTTGCTCCAGTGATCTAATATCCTCCCCCTCAATCCTAGAGGTGGATACTTCTTCTACTTCTACCTCTTCATCCACCGATCCCAATCCCGATCCGGATGTTGATTCCCTATCAACCTCCGAATCCTCAAGCTCTTGGGATGAAGATGTGCTTGCTTCTTCTTGAGCTTGAGAGGATGAGCACTCCTCTTCTTCTTCTTCTCCTTGGACCGGTTGTGGATTCTCATAGAATCTTGCCACTTGGCTCCATAGCTCCTTGGCATCCATGTAATCCCCTACCTTGCACAAAATGTCATTAGGGATTAAATCAACCAAGAATTTTATTACCTTTGTATTTTTCTCAAATTCATGAAGTTGTTCCTCGGTCCACTTCTTCATTTTTAGGAATCCTCCCTTTGGCCCTCTTGGATAATTAAATCCTTCCATCAAGATGGCACATTCTTCAAAGTTCCTCATCATGATGAAGTCTTCAATCCTTCCTTTCCATGAATTGAAGCCTTCTCGTCCATAGAGTGCGTACGGGACTAGAGTGTTGATGTCCCATCCTAATTTCTCTTGATGATACATCTTCTTCTTCACCCTCTAGTGTGATCCCTTGGTGGTTAGTCCAAATGAAGAGTGACATGGCTCTGATACCACTTGTTGGGATATCGATCATCGCTAGAGGGGGGGGGTGAATATCATTTCGTCGTTCTTGATGAATTTCGATCGTTTGTCTCTACAATTCAGTTAGCGCAAAGAATATACAAAATAAAATATGAATATAGAGACAAATACATAATCACAACACAAAGATATAACATGGTTCAGAACCTCAAGGTTCCTACTCCACGGGTTGGGCTCGAATGAGCCCTAGCGATGCCAATCACTACTAATAATCAAAATACTTCTTCTTGGAACAATTCGAAGGTGGAGGAAACCTCTTACAATAATTCTTACAACAATAAGAATCAAATACAAGATAATACAAAGTGAAATACACAAAAGAATGCAAAGAACACTTTACAAATGATCTTTTGGAAGCTTTCTTGTTTGGTTGCTTGAGCTGCACTTGGGGACCCTAAATTGTACCAGCAAATCGCCCCAAATCGCTCTTGTAACCGCTGCCAAAATCCTTCTCCACGAGCTACTTTTATAACCTGTATTCGGGCTGGATTTCGCCTAGCAGTCGACTGATCGAGGCCATTAGTCGATTGCTCCTATAGTCGTTGCCTCACAATGGCCCGATCCACGTTGGATAAGTTCAATGGATAGACCATCAGTCGACTGATCATGCTTATCAGTCGACTGATTGAGCCATCACTCGACTGTCAAACCCTAATAGTCAACTCTAGAATCTTTTGTATGCACGATATTGACCATCTATCGACTGCCAGCCATAGTAGTCGACTTATCAGGCCATCTGTTGACTGCCCAATGCTGGAAGTTGACTTCTAGGCCATTTTCTACAGTCAAACTCTAGTCGACTCCCATCAGTCGACTGTTCATAGTCCCAGTCGACTGATATAAGTAGACTCGGTTGTCAAGTGTCAAAACACTTGACCAGTCGACTTGTCCATAACCCCAGTCGACTATTAACCTTAAACATGAGATTTAACCCCAAGTATGATGCCCTCATACTTGCTAGACCACTCTAAGCCTAGACCTAAGCCTTCTAGCCACCTCCGTCAGCCTCACGCCTATCGGATCCCTCCAAGTCATCCATATGCTAGCCTTCAGGTGCTTCCATCAGCTATTGTCATGCTAACGTGGTCTACACCACCAAGGCACATTGGTCTTACGCTGCCAAGACTCCCGCTTGGTACTTTACACTGCCAACCATTGGACCTATGTTGCAAAGACTCCACCCTTTGACTTTGCGCCACCAATATCACCCCTTGGACTTCACTTGCCATCCCATGATGGACTTTCCAATTGCCAAGACTCAAGCTTGGACTTTCCCTTGCCAAGACCCATGCTTGGACTTTCAATGCCAAGTATCTATGACTTGGACTTTTCCATTTCCAAGTGTCCCACTTGGACTTTCCATGCCAAGTACACAAGACTTGGACTTTCCCATTGCCAAGTGTCCCACTTGGACTTTCCATGCCAAGTACACAAGACTTGGACATCTCCATCATATGGTCAACCCCATATCAACCATATAGTCAAATAATGATCAAACCATCGTCAAACATCAAAATATCCCTCGAGTCAAACTCGAGTACGGTCAATCATTACCCGGGATGATTTCACCAACAATCTCCCCAAAACATTGTCAAACATCAAAATACTACTTGAGTCCAACTCGAGTCTTGTCAATCGTGACCTAGGTCGATTACACCAATAATAATCAGCACTTGACTGGTGCCTCCTTAGTCGATTGATCAGTCGGCTACCGGCCTTTCTGTGCTCTTGACAGTCGACTGCCCATAATGGAAGTTGACTGCCAAACCTTGACTCAGATTCTAGACCTGAGTTTAAGTCTGTCAGACACTAGTACCATTGTCGAACCATGTTGACCAGTCGATTGGTGTCACACATTTGTTCAATTGCCACTTACATTCTGCAGTTTGATCCATAGTCGACTACCTTTAGTCGACTGGGGCATAACCCTAGTCAACAGGCAATGTCTTTCGAACCTCGAGTGTTGAACACTCGAGACCAATTCGACTGGCACAATAAGCCAGTCGACTAGCACACCTCAAGTATGACTAATTCATACTTGAAACTATACCCTAAGCCTAGACTCAACCTTCTAGCTTCTCCATTAGTCTTGTGTCATGCCCGGCCTTTTTAAAGGCGGCGCGATGCGATCATACATACATACATCTATAGCGGAAGACTACATGCATTTACAGCGGAAGACTTTATGCTTTTTTTTCTTTTTAAAACATAAGGCATGAAACATGGAGCATGCATAATCATCTCATAAGTACTTAGTTCAAGATCATGATAATCAACTTAAAGGACACTAAGTAACAACCATTCATCATCAAGTAGAGTTTAACTCTTAACACCTAACATGCAAAACTTAAAGGGAAACATGCATAAGTCTTGGAATAATAACAGATCTCCTCCACCATGTTGGATCGAAGCGAATCGCTAGAGGGGAGGGGGGTGAATAGCGATAAAATCTTTTTTTTTGTTCGTTCGTTAAAACCCGAGTAGATAATTAATTACAGTGGAAAGATAAGCAATAAATAAAGGAGACAAATATTTTTACTTGGTTCGTAGCCTTCGGCTACTACTCCAAGGCCCTAGTGGTCCTTGACCACGCACGGAGGGCAAAACACTAAAGAACTCCTCCTCGTTAGAGGTAGGAGTTAATCATTACAAAATAAAAGAAAAAAGCTTGAGGTAGAGGGGCACTCTCCCTCTCCTCGTTATGATAAAAGCTCCGAGATTTGAAAGTAATGAAATGAAATAAACAACTTAAACCGATGTAATAAAAAGAAAACAATTAAACCTAGATGTCGGAGAAGAAGCAATTCGTTGTCGGAAAGTTGTAGCTTGGCGGAGGCTTTTGGAAGCTTAGAATTGATGATGAAACCCTAGGATTGGCCCTCCTTTTATAGCCTTTGAGCCCCTTTTCGAGAGGAACTTCACCCAATAGAGTTTTGGCACATGGCTCCTTGAAAAATGGTGATAAGGCTTGACTCCTCGAGGCTGATCCTTGACCATCAGTCGACTGATGGCCATCATCAGTCGACTGATGGCAGCATCAGTCGAATGCTGACCTCAGGCAGTCGACTGTTGGATGGCAGTTGAGTCCTCCAAGCTGGCAGTCGACTGATGCTAGCTGCAAGGCAAAGTTAGATTAACAAAAACATTAATTCGACGGCCTCCGACCGTCCGATCTCAACCTAGACCACCTATAGGATGTCTTTGGTCGGATCTATGCCTAAGATCATCCTCGTAAAGAGGATATGACCTCACTTACTCTCGCATACATACGAGCTTACCTCGATACTTACTGTGTTACTTTTGCTTCCGACCTTCCACTCGATTCCTTTAGCTCCCGCCGAAGTCACTCGAGTGTCGCCCGACCACTGCGACTTCCTCCGGGTGTCTCTAGCCTTCAGCTCCAGCTATAGAAATTTTCTGCACACTCGATTCAGCTCGTGAGATAACGACATGAGCTTAACTTTGTATTGTTTGCTATAATCAAAACTCTGTTGAAATGTATACTGAAAGCCTAGCTCTTTTTATATGAACATATTATTTTGAAATAAGAATCACATGATCATTGATTGCATTTTATATATTCATTATATATGTTTGCATATTGTCTAAATATTTTACATTGTAGATAACATGGTGCTTGGTGTGGCACAGAAGATCATGTTATCAGTTCCTTGTAAAATATAAGTAGAGGCTCACAACCAAGATGGTTTTGGACAAACCATTGGAATAGTTGTAGTGTAGCTTGGTATTGTTTTGTCATGAACATAGAGTTACACTGGTACACTTAGGTGTATTGAGTAGGACCGACATAGAGGTGATTCAATTTAGTACTGACTACATGATTGAATCGCACCTCGGATATTATGTTGTACATGCTCTTAATCCCAATATAATAATGAGCACATGTACTTAGTATTTATTTCTTTGATTTACCAATGGGTGAGATTTAGATGGATTAAATCAATATGCCCGGTAAGTTGGGAAATAATATTATTTACATGGTGTGCGGTTGATTATAGGAGGAAACCGTGTCCTATATATTAGGTTGATGATGTCCCCTTGAGGAGCTCATAAGGTTCATCATGTAAACCCAGCTGGTTGACTTAGTCAACATGATGATAAGGTTGAGTGGTACTACTCGAGGAATTAGATGTTAATTAATTGATGGTCAGTAAATCAATTAATTGACGGACATTCGATATCTTAAACACGGGGAGATTAATGTACAAATAATATATGGAGCCCATATTGATTTATGGGGGTTGGTGAGGTAGTTCAATGATGATCCTCTAGTGGAATGGAACATCATTGATGGATCAAGTTTGTGTGGTTCCGATCCATCGGGTGGCCAAGACCCAACTCCTCCTTATGGTCCCTATCATAGCCTAATATAATCCTTATGAAGTCTAGATCCAAGAATGTAAAACAAAACCTAGAACCAACGGTTGGGATTAAATCCCTAGATCCGATGGTTAGGATGAAATCCTAGAATCGACGGTTGGGATTAAATCCCTAGATCCGACGGTTGGGATAAAACCCTAGATCCGATGGTTGGGATGGAATCGTAGATCCGACGGTTGGGATGAAATCCTAGATCCAACGGTTGGGATTAAACCCTAGATCCGATGGTTGGGATAAAACCCTAGATCCGACGGTGGAGATTAAATCCCTAGATCCGACGGTGGAGATTAAAGGAGGCTTAAGCCTAATTCTATAAATAGAGGGCTTAGGCTTGGGCGGCAAGTATTGGTTTAGAATTGGAATTAGGGTTTGGCTCATCCACAAGTGGGGGCTAGGGTTCATTGGGCGGCTAGGGTTTTGGAGCAAAGAAGTGGGCGGCAACCTCCTTCCTTCAAGTTGATTGCCGGCGCCCATCCTCCTCCATCAACACTTGGCCGGCACCCATCCTAGAGGTCTTTCCCTTCTTCCTTGGCCGGCGGTTCTCCTCCCATTGGTGGTCGGCTCTTTTCCTCCTCCCTATTCTCCAAAGTGGCCGGCGGCAACACTTCTTGAAGTTGGCTGGTGAATCGTCCAATTGTCCCTTGACCGGCGGTTGCACCAAGTTCCATAATTTGGTGGTCGGTTCTAGATACGAAGGTATTTGTTGTTTCTTCTCTTTGTTCGCAGTGGAAAAGGTGTTGGGTTTCCGGCACCGTGACGTGTGTGTGTTCGATCATGTTTCGTAAACATGAACACAGCGGAAGCAATAAAAATAATAAATACTCCTATTTATTACAACACACACAACACACGCATGCATATTACAATAAGTGTAGACATAACCGTAAATTTAAATTTGCAATAAAATGAAATTTATCTACGTTATACCTTTCGTATGACGTGTAGCGGGAACGACATCAACTGGAATGATCCTCGCTAGAATCGTCTCTATCCGTATCCACGCCGAGTTCCTCGGGATGACTTCGCTAAGCCACGAGCTTCGTCTTCGTACGGGTTACTAGCCTCGTGTTGAAGACAACGTGATCGAGAGATGATCACGATCCGAATCCAAATTCGGATCCTAAGACGAGTCCTCAAAACTCGCTTCTCCGGAGAGGTATTCGTCAACCGATTGATGAATCCTTCGTCCTCCACCTCAGAGGATTACCGTAGATCGAATCCCCGGTAATTTAGCCGCTGTCGGAGCTCTAACCATCGTCCAAACGACGCTCCGACGAGAGGAGAAGAAGCTGTCCCGAAATATGGACAACTTGGTGGAGGAGTAGGCGCCGGCCAAAACAAGGAAGCCAAGTGCTCACCTTTTCACCGAGGCCTAGGAAGATCACCGGAGGGTCGCCGGAGGGTTCACCGGCTGAAGCTTGGACGCGAAGGAGATGGACCAAGACACACAAGCCGGGCGCGTAATGAAGTTGACGCCAACAAGAGGAAGGGGTTTGGGCGGCCAAGCTTGATTAGGGCTTTGGATTAGGGTTTAAGCCCTATTTTATAGAGAACTAATTCTCTTAATGGTTATTGGATCATAACCATTAGGCCCGTTAACCCGCTCCATTAAGATAAGTTAAAATAAACCAAACCATGATGGTTTATTTTAAGTTAAAACGAACCGAACCAACTTTTGGTTCATTCGTTTAAAATAAACCAAACCCTTTGGTTTATTCTCCTCCATTGGATTAGAACCAAACCATTTTAGTTTATCCATTACGTCTTCATAAGACTCGGCCCATCCACGCTTCCATTGCGACTGAAATGATTTCATGCTCGCTTTATGTTTGCTCCAACCAAACCTAGTTTCTCTCGGTCTGAGAATCCCATTCTCAAGCTCGTTTTAAATCCTTTGGATTACGCTCGTTGTGCGTGTGACCAAATAGGTTCTCGGTTTATGTTGGCCGTCTATAATTAACCATTAATTATAGAACGATCATGAGTGGCACCTAGTAGTACATCATGATCCCCAATTAACCGAAAAGATCAACGGTTGATCCAGAACTATTTCTGAAACCCTTCAGTAGCTCGAATGATTCGTGCCCCATTCCCTTCACTCATCTTATTCCCACTTGGTTCAGGACATGGTCTATTGTGTCAGTCCCCACTAGGCTGACTACGTCACACCTAGCCTAAGTATCATTTCCTCGTCCTACGGATTCTAGTTACTCCACATGTATCGAAGAGTACCTTACTCTAAACATGTAATGCTTTGGCCAAAGACTTTAGTAACAATCCGACGAGAGGCCATGGGTATACATCTCCTCGCAAGGAGTGGTGAATCCTTTATAGGCTATTCAAACACCTTCGATCACTTCGACTTATACCCAATCATCCCAGGTCCACATCTCCTTAGAGATGTTTACTTAAGATGTCAAAGCATAAGTCTCCATGATCAAGATGACTTGAATACCGCAAGTCAAAGGAACATCGCACTTAAGCCACAGTAAGAACTTCATTGACATATCTATATATGCAGAGAACCATATGAAGTCTTACTACCGGTCACTCCAATGAACTAGTTACCATAACTAGCATCCACGATTAACTCGACATCACTATGTCTCACCTGAGAATCAGCTGCTTGGATACACCAAGGAGTATACCTCGTGCTAGTCTCGACAGAATTGTTGGTGTCCAAATCCATCAATTCATCGACTAGGGATAATTCCGATACATCACAATTACACATGTAGAGATACTCACTAGTTGTGATCCAATCACAAATTCTCTCATGCTGTGAATCGTATCATGGACATTCAGTAAATGAGTTTAAGATCCAATCAAATACATAAAACATGTATACTCAAATAGTGAATCTTCATTTATCATATAAATGGTTCATACATAAGGCGATTGCCTTAGGACATCTCTCATATATTACTAATAGACTCCCACTTGGCCTAATGCCAATCGCTACGGTATCCAATACCATAAGCTCTAACATGACCCTCAAACTTATTTTGAGGTAATGCCTTAGTCAAGGGATCCGCTAAGTTCCTTTCAGTGGGAATTTTCTCGATTTGTATTTCGTTCCTACTGATGATCTCTCTGATAAGATGATAGCGGCGAAGCACATGTTTGGATCGTTGATGAGACCTTGGCTCTTTCGCCTGTGCAATTGCTCCATTGTTGTCGCAGTAGACCGGTATTGCTTCAACAATGGCCGGAATCACACCAAGTTCATGAACGAACTTTTTGATCCAAACCGCCTTTCACGCCTGCCGGCCGCAATGTATTCTGCCTCAGTGGTAGAATCCGCTACCGTCTCTTGTTTGGAACTTTTCCAACTCACTGCGCCCCCATTCAAGGTGAACACGTATCCAGACTGAGACCTGGAATCATCCTTGTCTGTCTGGATCTGACATCCGTATACCCGCGTATCACCATGTCCCCTTCTCCATATATTAGGAACACATCCTTAGTTCTTCTCAAGTACTTAAGGATCGTCTTAACAGCCGCCCAATGATCCATTCCTAGATCGGACTGGTATATGCTCGTGACACTCAGAGCATACGATACATCGGGCCTCGTACATAACATAGCATACATGATAGATCCTATTGCGGATGCATAGGGAATCTTACTCATGCAAATCCTCTTGTCTTCTGTGCGCGGACACATAGACTTCGAAAGGTGTACCGCATGCCTGATGGGTAGGAAACCTTTCTTGGATTCCGACATGCTAAACCTCTTTAGCACTCGGTCTATATATGTAGACTGCGAAAGACCAAGCAACCGTTTCGATCTATCTCTATAGATCTTAATCTCGAGGATGTAGGTTGCTTCTCCCAGGTCTTTCATGGAGAATGTCTTGGATAACCAAACCTTCACTGACTGTAAGATTGAAACATCGTTTCCTATAAGTAGTATGTCATCAACATACAATAATAGGAATACGACTGCACTCCCACTAACCTTCTTGTACACACAAGGTTCGTCTGGATTTTGTGAGAAATCAAACTTTTTGATTGTCTCATCAAAACGGATATTCCAGCTCCTGGATGCTTGCTTCAATCCATAAATGGAGACCGCCGCAATTTGCATACCTTGGTTTTATCAACCGATGTGAAACCTCAAGTCAGTATCATATACACGTCCTCGAGCAGGTTTCCATTAAGGAAAGCTGTTTTCACATCCATCTGCCATATCTCATAATCATAATGAGCCGCTATGGCCAGGAGCATCCGAATGGATTTAAGCATAGCTACAGACGAATAAGTTTCGTCATAATCAACACCTTGTTTTTGACGATATCCTTTCACCACCAATCTAGCCTTATAGGTAATCACATTACCATCCATGTCGGTTTTCTTCTTGAAAACCCACTTGCACCCTATAGGCTTTATCCCTTCAGGTGGGTCAACCAAGTTCCAAACTTGGTTTTCATACATGGAATCCATTTCCGACTTCATGGCACCAAGCCACTTATCCCTTTCTGAACTTGTCAGCACTTCTTCATAACTGTTAGGCTCCTCATCATCAATGAGTAACACGTCGTTCGATTCGCTTACGAGAAATCCATATCTCTCAGGAATATTGCGTGTTCTACCAGATAACGAAGATGTGGTGTTACAATAGGTCCAGCCGATTGCTCATCACTATGAGTTGTCGGCTGTTGTGCTTCACCAGGTATCTCATTAATGTCTATTTGAGTCTCTCGAGCCTCCTCAAGCTCGACGACACTCCCACTATTTTCTTGCAAGAGAAACTCTTTCTCTAGAAACACAGCATGCCTTGAAACAAACACCTTTTGTTCCACAGGATGATAGAATTGGTAACCCCTTGTTTCCTTAGGGTATCCAACAAATAGACATTTATCAGACTTAGCATCCAATTTGTCTGATACAGTCCGCTTCACATAAGCAGGACAACCCCATATCTTCAAGTAAGATACATGAGGTTTCTTACCATTCCATATCTCATATGGAGTAGTTGAGACTACCTTGGTAGGCATTCTGTTTAACAAGTAAGCTTATGCAAGTGCATAGCCCCAAAAGGACTTGGGAAGAGTTGCATGATTCATCATTGACCTGACCATGTCCAACAAGGTCCAGTTACGCCTCTAAGATACACCATTATGTTGTGGTGTATAGGGCGGAGTCCATTGAGACAATATGCCATTGTCTCTTAGATAATCAAGAAACTCTTGACTTAAGTATTCACCACCTCGATCCGATCGAAGTATTTTAATACTCTTGTCATGTTGTTTCTCTACTTCATTTCTGAATTCTTTGAACCTTTCAAAGGCTTCAGACTTGTGTTTCATAAAGAACACATACCCAAACCGTGAGTGATCATCGGTGAAGGTAATGAAGTAGCTATAGCCTCCTAATGCTTGAGTTGACATAGGTCCACATACATCAGTATGTATTAGACCTAGTAACTCTCCCACTGCTCACCTTTCCAAGAAAGGTAACTTAGTCATCTTGCCTTTTAAGCATGATTCGCATGTATCGTATGAATCCAATTCAAACGATTCCAGAATTCCACATCGGTGTAATTCGGACATGCGTTTCTTGCTTATATGGCCAAGACGACAATGCCACATATAGGAGTCTATTTGATTATCCTTAATTTCGAGCACCCGTGTTGCTCGCTTCGATATTGAAAATATCACTGGATACGTCCAACGTATAAATGCCATTACTCAAGGTTCCAGTTCCATAAAGTACGCCATTTAAAGTTATATAACAACAATTGTTACTAAACGTCAAATGGAAACCATTTCTATTTAAACAGGAAATAGAAACAATGTTCTTTATTAGAGAAGGAACATAATAGCAATTGTCCAGTTCTAAGACTAGTCCACTAGGGAGCTTCAGCAAATAAGTTCCGATGGCGACCGCAGCAACCTTTGCTCCATTGCCAACTCGCAAATTTGACTCCCCTCTGACAAGTCTTCTTCTATTCCTTAGCCCCTGTATGTCATTACATATATGTGAGCTACACCCAGTATCCAATACCCAAGTGTCCAAGGAAATAGAATGACAATCAATAACGAAGATACCTGAAGAGGATGGGGCATCGGATGCCTTCTTCTTCTTCATGGACTCAAGATAAATCTTGCAGTTTCTTCGAATGGCCTTCCTTGCCATGCTGATGGCAAGTGCCCTTTTGCGCTGGTTCCGCCTTCTTTGCCTTTTTGTTCTTTCCTTTCTTCTGTTCTTTTGCCTTCCTCTTAGAATCCTTCTTTGAGGAATCAACTAACAGAACCACCTTCTCCTCATGCTTCACAGAAGGCTCCACGCCTTCAAAGATATTGAGGAGCTCTGAATGGTGGATTCCAATTTGTTCATCCGATAGTTCATCACAAATTGTAGAAACTCTTGAAACAATGTAGAATTAAGTCAATACTTAACTCATGATCCATCACAAAATCGAGGGTAGCTAGCCGCTGATGTACCTGCTCATCTTTAGCACAAACCGCACTACAGATGAACCTTCTTGCATCTTCGCGGGTGAAGAGGAGCCTAGAGACCTCGAACCTTTCGGATCTCGGCTTGCTCATCGAACAACTCATGAAGATGGAAGACCATAGTATTAGCATCCATATGCTCATGCCGCTTTGCAGCTGTACTATCAGCTAGCATGATGCAACTCGCCACCAGACCGCTTACATGCTTCGATAGACCAACATTTGGTCTGAGTTGCATCGCCCTTAGGACGGCAGAAGAGGCTCTTCAAGGACATATGCAAGCTTTTCCGC
Source organism: Wurfbainia villosa (assembly GCA_025175895.1). NCBI lineage: Eukaryota > Viridiplantae > Streptophyta > Magnoliopsida > Zingiberales > Zingiberaceae > Wurfbainia > Wurfbainia villosa. Next base: position 22,715,089 of record CM045997.1, on the reverse strand, counting down.
CTTTGAGAACAATTCGTGTTTCTAAGCCACCCAGAAGTTAGGCCCAATACTTGTTCAATCCAAAATAGTGCACAAATTCAAAGACGCTATGATCAATTTATCGACCTAGAAATACAAAACGAGCATATATGAGAAAATGATTTTAAAATGCATCAATATACATTTATAAATCCCATTCATTTTTCGAATTTCAAAACCCCAAAATCACTTCGAGATCGTAGGTCCATCTCCGAATGGGTCGATATCCATCATAGTTATGAACAACCTCGAGAGAGTCCAACAAGCCATTCATAACTACGACGGTAGGTATCACTATACCGATTGCATATCACGATATGCAACTATCACAATGTGCTATCAACTAATTGAATGTTCACACATACATCGGGTTGTTAACACATTAACAAGTATGCATCATATGCATAGCACCCAACTTCACTTCCCTTTTACATCGACCTTGGAGAGTCCAACAAGCCGATGCTCGGGTTAAAGCCAACCCATTAATCGGAAATAGTTTTAATATGGTTAGAGCGCATTCAACCAATTAGCCCAGCTTGGAGAGAGTCCAACAACCAAAGCTAACGATTGACCTCTGACTCTTACCATATTAGTATTAAACTATTCCATGGTTTGAACATATTCGGGTTCGAGCCGGGCTTGGAGAGAGTCCAACAACCCAAACAAGAAACGGAACTCTGGTTCTAACCATATTAATGGAAGGTGTAGGCTTTAATATTGTTTAAGGGTTTTTATGTCTCATCCTCTTTGCATGCAAATAACTATTATCTACATGGCATGGCATACATGGCATGGCATACATGGCATACATCTACATGTCACGACACGCAGGGCATAATGTTATGCATCTAATGCAATTACATGGCATACAATTATGTCATGTATATATTTCCTTATATGTCATAACTATTTATGGAAATAAAATATGTTTAAGATTTGATTCTCCAAATCAAATCATAATTAAATTAGGAAACCAATTTCCAAATCTAATCACATATTTTATTCATGGAATTATTTGATTAAGGAAAATCTATTTAGGAAACCAATTTCCTAAATCATTAAAACTACTTATGGAAATAAAATATTTTAAGATTTGATTTCCCAAATCAAATCATGATTAAATTAGGAAACAAATTTCCAGAATCTAATCAAATATTTTATTTATGGAAAACATCAATTTCCATAAATACTTCCAACTTTCCAAAAGTGGAAGATTTCCATAAATACTTCTAGACTTTCCAAAATTGAAAAATTTCCATAAATACTTCTAAATTTCCAAAATTAGAAAATTTCCAGAAATACATTATGACTATCGCAAAACCATTTTTATGATTATGTCGAAACACATCCTGGGCTCTGATACCACTGTTGGGTTTCCGGCACCGCGGCGTGTGTGTGTTCGATCATGTTTCGTAAACATGAACACAGTGGAAGCAATAAAAATAATAAATACTCCTATTTATTACAACACACACAACACACGCATGCATATTACAACAAGTGTAGACATAATCGTAAATTTAAATTTGCAATAAAAGGAAATTTATCTACGTTATACCTTTCGTATGACGTGTAGCGGGAACGGCATCAACCGGAACGATCCTCGCTAGAATCGTCTCTATCCGTATCCACGCCGAGTTCCTCGGGATGACTTCGCTAAGCCACGAGCTTCGTCTTCATACGGGTTACTAGCCTCATGTTGAAGACGACGTGATCGAGAGATGATCACGATCCGAATCCAAATTCGGATCCTAAGACGAGTCCTCAAAACTCGCTTCTCCGGAGAGGTATTCGTCAACCGATTGACGAATCCTTCGTCCTCCACCTCAGAGGATTACCGGAGATCAAATCCCCGGTAATTTAGCCACTGTCGGAGATCTAACCGTCGTCCAAATGACACTCCGACGAGAGGAGAAGAAGCTGTCCCGAAAACTGGACAGCTTGGTGGAGGAGTAGGCGCCGGCTAAAACAAGGAAGCCAAGTGCTCACCTTTTCACCGAGGCCTAGGAAGATCACCGGAGGGTCGCCGGAGGGTTCACCGGCTGAAGCTTGGATGCCGGCAAGGAGATGGACGGCAGCACACAAGCTGGGCGGCGGTAATGAAGTTGACGCCAACAAGAGGAAGGGGTTTGGGCGGCCAAGCTTGATTAGAGCTTTGGATTAGGGTTTAAGCCCTATTTTATAGAGAACTAATTCTCTTAATGGTTATTGGATCATAACCATTAGGCCCATTAACCCACTCCATTAAGATAAGTTAAAATAAACCAAACCATGATGGTTTATTTTAAGTTAAAACGAACCGAACCAACTTTTGGTTCATTCGTTTAAAATAAACCAAACCCTTTGGTTTATTCTCCTCCATTGGATTAGAACCAAACCATTTTGGTTTATCCATTACGTCTTCATAAGACTCGGCCCATCCACGCTTCCATTGCGACTGAAATGATTTCATGCTCGCTTTATGTTTGGTCCAACCAAACCTAGTTTCTCTCGGTCTGAGAATCTCATTCTCAAGCTCGTTTTAAATCCTTTGGATTACGCTCGTTGTGCGTGTGACCAAATAGGTTCTCGGTTTATGTTGGCCATCTATAATTAACCATTAATTATAGAACGATCATGAGTGGCACCTAGTAGTACATCATGATCTCCAATTAACCGAAAAGATCAACGGTTGATCCAGAACTATTTCTGAAACCCTTCAGTAGCTCGAATGATTCATGCCCCATTCCCTTCACTCATCTTATACCCACTTGGTTCAGGACATGGTCTATTGTGTCAGTCCCCACTAGGCTGACTACGTCACACCTAGCCCAAGTATCATTTCCTCGTCCTACGGATTCTAGTTACTCCACATGTATCGAAGAGTACCTTACTCTAAACATGTAATGCTTTGGCCAAAGACTTTAGTAACAATCCGACGAGAGGCCATGGGTATACATCTCCTCGCAAGGAGTGGTGAATCCTTTATAGGCTATTCAAACACCTTCGATCACTTCGACTTATACCCAATCATCCCGGGTCCGCATCTCCTTAGAGATGTTTGCTTAAGATGTCAAAGCATAAGTCTCCATGATCAAGATGACTTGAATACCGCAAGTCAAAGGAACATCGCACTTAAGCCACAGTAAGAACTTCATTGACATATCTATATATGCAGAGAACCATATGAAGTCTTACTGGTCACTCCAATGAACTAGTTACCATAACTAGCATCCACGATTAACTCGGACATCACTATGTCTCCGGCCCGGTGAGAATCACCGCTTGGATACACCAAGGAGTATACCTCGTGCTAGTCTCGACGAATTGATGGTGTCCAAATCCATCAATTCATCGACTAGGATAATTCCGATACATCACAATTACACATGTAGAGATACTCACTAGTTGTGATCCAATCACAAATTCTCTCATGCTGTGAATCGTATCGTGGACATTCAGTAAATGAGTTTAAGATCCAATCAAATACATAAAACATGTATACTCAAATAGTGAATCTTCATTTATCATATAAATTGTTCATACATAAGGCGATTGCCTTAGGACATCTCTCATATATTACTAACACAAGGTAGAGAAGAAAGTGATCTAGAAGGCTTCTACTCGTGGAGGATCTTCGTCCACACATCGTCCATGAGAAGGATAGGACATACGGTAGAAGATCGTGAGGTATAAAGTTATTTTAACTTTATGTACAGATCTGAGCATGTTCTTATTTGTTTTGATTATGCATGTGTGTGTATGAATATATATTGTATAATCATAGACCCCGAAGACAAACACAAAAACCGGCGATCCATCCGTCGTGTCTTCCGCGGCTAACCAACTAGAAGAGTTGTGTTGCTTGAACAACCAGTTTGTTCAAGCGACCACTCAAGTTGTTAGCACGACGACGAATAGGTTGTGCTAAGGAAGCTCATCCCATCCGGATTAATTCTTTCATTAGTGAAAATTTTAATCTGGGGACATGGGAGCCAATGAGCCTCCGAAGCAACTCCCTTCAACTGGTATCAGAGCCATCGGTTTCCGGTTTTATGTGTTTAGGATTTGGTTAATTTTTTATACATTTTTCATATATTATATGTGTCGGATAATAGTAGGATATGCGTAGTTTAACTCTTTGGTTGCAGGCATAAGATCCGACTATTATGGCCATGTGTGTGTATGTGAATGGATGTGTGTAAAAATTTATTATTTGAATCCTCGGGGTTGACGAGGCTAGATTAGTATTTAATTTTTGTAATTAAATACGGCATTATTTAGCCGATCATTTTAGTTTACTTTCAATCTAGATTATTTGTACACTCCTTCGTGGAGTATAGGATCGATGGATGTAAATAAAATGATTTATCTCGGCTCGGATATCTTTGGTGACTTGCGCACGGGAAAAGGTGGAGCGGATGAGGTGGCGACACGACGGGATGCATATTGGAGGACAATGCCATAATAGTTGGATAAAATTCTGTTTTTCCATATTTATTGCTTATTTGTTCTATATGCAAGTTGTGTATGTTTAAAATTCCTCGATTTCAATTTACTAAGTGGGAGAGGGATATTTTAATTAATTCCCGCGGCCTCCATTACAATTTGACGTGTGATGCAACAAACTTGCGCGTTGGCTTTGAGTGCCTTCCTCCCCATCGGATGGGTTTGTTTGTGGATCACTAGGTCAAATAATGGTTATTGGAAATTATTTATGAGCGTGTGTACTTCCCCATCGGTAAGGCACATAATCCGAAATAATTCCCTTAGTATCGTGTAATGGTGCACACTTAGATACAAATAAAGGTATCCTCCCCATCGGAGTCACTGCTTTTATTTGTAGGGATAAAGAGGAACCAACTATTAATTTTATTTTTCAAAAAGTAAGGTTGACAAGATAATAAAATTAATGGGTAAAACCTCCTCTTACAAATGTAGAATTCGTATACGTACACACTATCGTGGCATGCGATATTCTCGGTGTTTTGAGGTGTTGGTTGATTTCAGGATTTTATTGTTTTGAGGAATCAATAATATTTGAAATCTAATATTTTGATCATTGTGATTTTTAGGATTTTCAAATGGCTTTCAACCCACTTGCTGTGATTTTAAAAGAAAACAAACTTACTGGTCCAAACTACATTGATTGGAAAAGAAACCTGGATATTATCCTAACTGCGGAGGAGTACAAATTTGTACTCTTCGAGGTCTGTCCTCCTAAGCCCTCCGATGACTCTGATGAAAAGGAGAAAGAACATTATAAGAAATGGGTTAAGGCAGATGAGATGGTGCGGTGTTACATTTTGGCATCTATGTCAAATGTGCTGCAACATCAGCATCAGGCCATAGCCACAGCTTATGACATGATGTTCAATCTCAAGGAACTTTTCGGACATCAGAGTAGGGCGGCTAGGCAGGAGGCAATGAGAAACTTGATGACGACCACCATGGTCGAGGGAACACCCGTTAGGGATCATGTTCTCAAGATGATGGCTCATCTTAATGAGATGGAAGTCGTTGGAGCTGAGATCGATGGGGAAACCCAGGTCGATATCATTCTCCAGTCTCTGCCTAGGAGTTTTGAGCAGTTCTGCCTCAACTACAACATGAACAAGAGGTTGTATTCGTTGGCGGAGCTTCTGACAGAACTCCAGGCGGCAGAGGGGCTTTTTCGTCAGAGTTCTCAAGCCATGGTCGCTCAAAAGGTTTCTTCCTCCAAACCGAAAGGTAAGAAGAAGAAGAAGCAAGGTGGAGCAAAGAAGGTGGCAGTGGGACCTCAGGCAGGAGTGAAGAAGCCGAAAGGCAAGTGCTTCACTTGCAAGCAGACTGGACATTGGAAGGCGGACTGTCCTCGCCGAAAGAACAAAGGTATATCTTCTTGTTTAGTTGTTGAAACATATTTAGTGGTGTTATCTACCAGTGCTTGGTGTGTAGATACAGGAGCCACTGATCATGTCTACAATACTTTGCAGGGGTTCCAGGAAATCCGACGACTAGCTGAGGGAGAGATTACCGTATTCATGGGCAATGCTTCAAAGGTGGCAGCTATTGCAGTGGGAGACATTTATTTATCTTTTGATAGGAATAAATTTTTGGTTTTGAGAAATTGTCTTTATGTACCTACTTTTAGAAAGAATTTAATTTCAGTTTCTAAATTGTTTTTGGATGGATATTCTGTTTCTTTTAATGACAAGGTGGTTATAAAAAGGAATAGGGAGATTATCTGTTCTGGTACATTGGTTGGCAATTTATATACTATTGAACCAAAAACTCCCACGATGCAAATAGAAGTAAATAACTCATCTTCTAAATCTAATAAGATAAAAGAACCTTCGCAAATGAACCAAATATATCTTTGGCATCTAAGGCTTAGTCATATTAACCTAAGTAGAATTCAAAGGTTGATAGCTGATGGACCTTTGGGTTCATTAGTGGTGGAGGATCTCCCAACCTGCGAATCTTGCTTGGAAGGTAAAATTACCAAGAGGCCTTTTAAGGCCAAGGGGTATAGAGCCAAAGATGTGTTAGAATTGGTTCATTCTGATTTGTGTGGTCCTATGTCTATCCAGGAAAGAGGTGGCTTTGAATACTTCGTCTCTTTTATAGACGATTATTCAAGGTATGGATACATTTACTTGATGCGCCGCAAGTCTAAATGCTTTGACAAGTTCAAAGAATTCAAGGCTGATGTGGAGAACCGTCAAGGTAAAAGTATCAAGACATTACGATCTGATCGTGGTGGCGAGTACCTCTTGGGAGAGTTTAGGAGTTACTTATCAGAGGATGGGATTCAATCCCAATTGTCCGCACCTGGCACACCCCAGCAGAATGGTGTGGCGGAGCGAAGGAATAGGACTCTTATGGAGATGGTTAGATCGATGATGAGTTATTCTGAGTTACCTAATTAGATTACAGGGGTTTGCTCTGAAATGACACATTCGAACTTGGTTCCATCTAAGTCGTATCCTCTACTCCCAGAGTTGTGGGTGGCGGCTTAGTCTAAGACATATTCGGTTGGGGTAGTCGGCCACATGTCTTTGAAGGGAGATCTTTGGTAAGTTGGAATCTCGCATGTAAGTGCGCTTGTTTGTTGGCTACCCTAAGGGAGCGAAGGGTGGTTTATTCTATAGTCCTAGAGATCGAAGGTGATCGTGAGTATGAATGCATTTCTAGAGGAAGACTATGTGATGAACCACAAGCCCACGAGTAGGATTGTTCTTGAGGAGATGGCGAAGTCCCAACTTGGTACCACCGGTACAAGAGGAGACACCACAAGTCAGCACGCGTGTCACAGAGCATAGGAGGCACCTCGTCGTAGTGGGAGGGTTGTTAGACAACCCGGAAGATTCATGTTTTTTGGGAGAGTCTTGGACTTAGTCACAGTGAACATGAACTGATCCTGGACATATGACGAGGCAATCCAAGATAGAGATCACGATATCTTGGCAAAGAGCGATGAATTCAGAGATAGAATCTATGGATTCTAATCAGGTCTGGGAGCTAGTAGAGTCACCCGATGGTGTAAAAACCATTGGATGCAAGTGGATCTACAAGAGAAAGAGAGGAGTAGACGGGAAGGTTGAAACCTTCAAAGCTAGGCTTGTTGCGAAAGGGTATACTCAGAAAGAGGGTATCGATTATGAGGAGACCTTTTCGCCTGTAGCTATGCTTATGTCTATCCGGATTCTCTTATCTATAGCTGCTCATATGGATTATGAGATTTGACAGATGGATGTCAAGACAGCTTTCCTTAACGGAAGTCTTGAGGAGAACATCTATATGCGCCAACCAGAGGGATTCATTGCTAAAGGTAAAGAGCATCTTGTATGTAAGCTTAATCGGTCCATTTATGGATTGAAGCAAGCTTCTAGATCTTGGAACATCCGCTTTGATGAGGTAATCCAGTCATATGGATTTATTCAAAGTCCGGATGAGCCTTGTGTATACAAGAGATGTGACGGAAATGTAGTTGTGTTTCTTGTACTATACGTAGATGACATTTTGTTAGTTGGCAACAATATCAAAGTGTTATCAGATGTAAGGGTATGGTTGTCCAAACAGTTTGATATGAAGGACTTGGGAGAAGTGGGACACATCCTTGGGATCAAAGTTATAAGGGATCGCAAGAAAAGGATGTTGTGCTTGTCTCAAGCTTCATACATTGACACTATCCTTGCTCGTTTTAGCATGCAGAACTCCAAGAAAGGTTTTCTACCTTTTAGGCATGGAGTTCCTTTATCTAAAGAGATGTGTCCCAAAACATCAAAGGAGATAGAGGACATGAAGGCGGTTCCTTATGCTTCGGCAGTAGGAAGCCTTATGTATGCTATGCTATGTACGAGATCGGATATCTGCTTTAGTAGGAATGGTTAGCGGATATCGAGTAATCTGGACGAGGACATTGGGACTGGTAAAGCATATATTAAAGTACGAGAAGGACTAGGGATTATATCTTTGGTTTCAGGCAGATCAATTAGTCCCTGTGGGTTACACGGATTCGGATTTCCAATCAGATAGGGACAAGAGTAAGTCTACCTCGGGGTTTGTGTTTACTTTTGGAGGTGGAGCCATAGTATGGAGGAGTGTCAAGCAGAAATGCGTGGCGGACTCTACCATGGAAGCTGAGTATGGGGCAGCCTCTGAGGCAACCAAGGAAGCTGTATGGCTCAGGAACTTCTTGATGGACTTGGATGTGATTCCTAGTTTGCCCAGAACTATCACAATTTATTGTGATAATAGTGGTGCAGTTGCAAACTCGAAGGAACCACGAGCCCATAAGGCGAGTAAACACATAGAGCGCACGTACCACCTCATACGAGAGATCGTAAAGCGAGAAGAAGTTGTTGTCGCCAAGATTGCATCAGAGGATAACCTGGCGGATCCATTCACTAAGGCCCTTCCAGCGAAAATGTTTGATAGGCATGTGGAGGACATGGGGATCAGATGTATGGCAGAGTGATGATGGCATAGTCTTTTAGTATAAGTGGGAGATTGTTGGAATGTATACTGAAAGCCTAGATCTTTTTGTATGAACATTATTTTGAAATAAGAATCACATGATCATTGTTTGCATTTTATATATTCATTATATATGTGTGCATATTGTCTAAATATTTTACATTGTAGATAACATGGTGCTTGGTGTGGCACAGAAGATCATGTTATCAGTTCCTTGTAAAATATAAGTAGAGGCTCACAACCAAGATGGTTTTGGACAACCCATTGGCATGGTTGTAGTGTAGCTTGGTATTATTTTGTCTTGAACATAGAGTTACACTGGTACACTTAGGTGTATTGAGCAGGACCGACATAGAGGTGATTCAATTTAGTACTGACTACATGATTGAATCGGACCTCAGATATTATGTTGTACATGCTCTTAATCCCAATATAATAACGGGCACATGTACTTAGTATTTATTTCTTTGATTTACCAGTGGGTGAGATTTAGATGGATTAAATCAATATGCCCGGTAAGTTGGGAAATAATATTATTTACATGGTGTGCCGTTGATTATAGGAGGAAACCGTGTCCTATATATTAGGTTGATGATGTCCTCTTGAGGAGCTCATAAGGTTCATCATGTAAACCCAGCTGGTTGACTTAGTCAACATGATGATAAGGTTGAGTGGTACTACTCGAGGAATTAGATGTTAATTAATTGATGGTCAGTAAATCAATTAATTGACGGACATTTGATATCTTAAATACGGGGAGATTAATGTACAAATAATATATGGAGCTCATATTGATTTATGGGGGTTGGTGAGGTAGTTCAATGATGATCCTCTAGTGGAATGGAACATCATTGATGGATCAAGATTGTGTGGTTCCGATCCATCGGGTGGCCAAGACCCAACTCCTCCTTATGGTCCCTATCGTAGCCTAATATAATTCTTATGAAGTCTAGATCCAAGAATGTAAAACAAAACCTAGAACCAACGGTTGGGATTAAATCCCTAGATCCGATGGTTGGATAAAACCCTAGAACCAATGGTTGGGATTAAATCCCTAGATCCGATGGTTAGGATGAAATCCTAGAATCGACGGTTGGGATAAAACCCTAGATCCGACGGTTGGGATGGAATCCTAGATTCGACGGTTGGGATGAAATCCTAGATCCGACTGTTGGGATTAAACCCTAGATCCGACGGTTGGGATAAAACCCTAGATCCGACGGTGGAGATCAAATCCCTAGATCCGACGGTGGAGATTAAAGGAGGCTTAAGCCTAATTCTATAAATAGGGGGCTTAGGCTTGGGCGGCAAGTATTGGTTTAGAATTGGAATTAGGGTTTGGCTCATCCACAAGTGGGGGCTAGGGTTCATTGGGCGGCTAGGGTTTTGGAGCAAAGAAGTGGGCGGCAACCTCCTTCCTTCAAGTTGATTGCCGGCGCCCATCCTCCTCCATCAACACTTGGCCGGTGCCCATCCTAGAGGTCTTTCCCTTCTTCCTTGGCTGGCGGTTCTCCTCCCATTGGTGGCCGGCTCTTTTCCTCCTCCCTATTCTCCAAAGTGGTCGGCGGCAACACTTCTTGAAGTTGGCCGGCGAATCATCCAATTGTTCCTTGACCGGCGGTTGCACCAAGTTCCATAATTTTGTGGCTGGTTCTAGATAGGAAGGTATTTGTTGTTTCTTCTCTTTGTTCGCAGCGGACAAGATAGAGAAGAAAGCGATCTAGAAGGCTTCTACTCGTGGAGGATCTTCGTCCACACGTCGTCCACGAGAAGGATAGGACATACGGTAGAAGATCGTGAGGTATAAAGTTATTTTACCTTTATGTACAGATCTGAGCATGTTCTTATTTGTTTTGATTATGCATGTGTGTGTATGAATATATATTGTATAATCATAGACCCCGAAGACAAACACAAAAACCGGCGATCCATCCGTCGTGTCTTCCGCAGCTAACCAACTAGAAGAGTTGTGTTGCTTGAACAACTAGTTTGTTCAAGCGACCACTCAAGTTGTTAGCACGACGACGAATAGGTTGTGCTAAGGAAGCTCATCCCATCTGGATTAATTCTTTCATTAGTGAAAATTTTAATCCGGGGACATGGGAGCCAATGAGCCTCCGAAGCAACTCCCTTCAAACTTAGGTTCGACTTAGGTGCCAACTGCACCAATAATCTCCCCCTTTTTGATTTATGGCAAACCCACATACAAACTTAAGAAAAATAAATTAAGTGCATTAAGCAAAATGAGTATGAGATATGCATGAATGAGCAGGAGTATATAAAAACTCTTTTTCAAGTGCTACCCCTTGAGGAATTCTCCCCCTTGACCGAGGGTGAGTACTTGAGAAAGAGTTTTAACTCTCCCCCTTGATGTTTGCTACTAAAAAAAAATTAAGTAACCGAAATTACTTAATATTGGCCATAGTGTTTAAAATAAGTTTTAAGTTAAGAAATCAAAAAATTGATTTCTTAACCTTGGCCTTTACTTCCGTTTTGTTAACAAGTTAACTTAAAGTTAAGTAAATTACTTTTTTGTTAACAAGTTAACTAAATGTGTTTAAGTTAAGAATTCTCTTAACTTGTTTTGTTAACTTAAAGTTAAGTAAGCCTTGGCCATAAAAAAAATTGATCCCTTAACTTTGGCCTTTTTCTCCCCCTTTTGCCATATATCGAAAAGAGTGAGGGTGTGTGTGGAATAAAAAATAAGTATTAAGTTTAAAGTCCAAGCATGTTCCACATTATTTTGAAAATAATATACTGAAAATAAGTTCATCTATAAAATGTTCGACTCATATTTAGCTTGATTGATATGAAAGATCAACCAGTCCTGGTCAGAGTCGGTTAGTATGTATGATTATACTCCGTGGTTCATAGCGATACACTAGCTCTACATCTGGAACCAGGAGTAAGGTCCTAACATCTCACTCCCATCTACATGGCTAAGTACACAAACACATTAGTCCTATGTGTTGTGAGATGTATTGGCTCCTTAAATCTATAGGTGCATGATATCTAAGGTAAGTCCTATACTAGTTCCATGAAAAATGAGAAGTAAGAAATAGTAGTAATATAATTTGCAAAGTCCTATTCTACTACGCACATGCCTAATTTTCATCTTAATAGACTAAATTCGGCTTCGGGTAGGGGTTTAGTAAATAGGTCTGCAAAGTTAGACTTCGATTCGACGTATTCAAGTTTTATGGCTCCGTTGGCCACTTGTTCTCGAATGAAATGGTGTTTGACCTCTATATATTTGGTCCTAGAGTGACATATCAGATTCTTAGTAAGATTAATTGAACTAATATTATCTACATGAAGTTAGTATTTGTAAAGTCTAACTTAAAGTCGCGGAGAGTGTGCTTCATCCAAAGAAGCTAAGTGACACACTCACCCATCGCGATGTATTCGGCTTCGGTGGTAGATAAGGCAACACAATGTTGCTTCCGACTGCACCAACTTACTAGACTCGAGCCGAGAAGTTGACAACAACCACTCGTACTCTTTCTATCGAGCTTACTACCGGCATAGTCCGAATCGGAGTAGCCGGTTAGTTCAAAATCGGTAGATCTAGGGTACCAAATACCGGCATTAAGTGTACCCTTTAGATATCTAAGGATACGCTTGACTAGAGTTAGGTGAGACTCCTTGGCACAGGTTTGGAACCTTGCGCACATACTTACTGCAAATAAGATATTTGGGCTTGGGTTAAGTAAAGGAGACTCCCTATTACGCTCCTATAGTATTTTAAATCAATTGAATTTCCGATTACATCTTCTTCTATATTCACATTAGTTGCCATTGGGGTATTAATAATTTTAGTGTCTTGCATTCCAAAGCGTTTAATTAATTCCCTAGTATATTTGCGTTGATGTAGGTATATTCCATCTTTAGTTTGTTTAATTTGTAGACCTAAAAAGAAGCTCAACTCGCCTACTAAATTCATTTCAAATTCACTTTCCATAAGTGAAATGAACTCATTTAGTAGGATTGAGTTGGTGGTTCCGAAAATAATATCATCTACGTAGATTTGGGCTATGAATATCTTTACCTATGGTTTTTACGAAAAGAGTTTGGTCAACTACACCTTGGTTAAAACCTTTAGACTTAAGATAAATCGAAAGTCTCTCGTACCAAGCTCGAGGAGTTTGTTTAAGTCCATAGAGAGCTTTCTTTAACATAAGGACATAGTCGGGTTTGTCTAAACTTTCGAAATCGGGGGTTGACTAACATAAACTTCTTCTTTAATATATCCATTTAAGAACGCAGATTTCACATCCATTTGAAACAACTTAAATCCTCGATGTGCTGCATACGCTAATAGCATTCGAATGGACTCTAATCTAGCTATTGGGGCATAGGTCTCATCGTAATCTAAACCTTCGACTTGACTAAACCCTTTAGCGACTAGTCTAGCTTTATTTCTAACCACTTCACCTTTATCATCAAGTTTATTTCTAAACACCCACCTTGTTCCAATGATTGTTTTATCTTTAGGTGGTGGTACTAATTCCCATACATCGTTCCTAGTGTATTGAGCCAACTCTTCTTGCATTGCAATAATCCAATCGGGATCAAGAAGAGCTTGGTCAATAGTCTTGGGTTCAATTTTAGAAATTAAGGAGATTTGACTAAGGTTTCTGTATGAGGCTCTAGTTCGAACTCCTAGACTTGGATCACCTATCACTTGGTCGATAAGATGATTTGCTTGAGTCCTAGTTGGGTTTGGGTTTGAGTCTACAACTTGATCAATAGGATGACTCGTTTGAGTTCTAGTTTGGTTAGAGTCATCTGTCACTTGGTCGATAGAGTGGCTTGGTTGACTTAGGTTAGGATTAATACTAGACCTGATCTCCGGATCAGAGTTAGATCTAGTATGAATCGGCTCGCTAATTGGGGTTGCCGGGGGATTTGTAGGTTCGTGTCCTTCATCAAACACTACATTGATAGTTTCCTCGACTCTAAGGGTGTCATGGTTGTAAACTCTATAAGCTCTACTTGTAGTCGAGTATCCTAGAAAGATTTCGGTCGTGGTTTTGGATGTAAACTTCCCTAGGTAATCCTTAGTGTTTAGGATATGTACCTTACACCCAAATACCCTAAAGTACTTGATGTTAGGTATTTTATCGTGATAAATCTCGTATGAGGTCTTAAGGTGCCTCTTTATCATAAGGATCATATTTTGGACATAGCATGCCGTATTCACGGCTTCCACCCAAAACCTATCGGGTAGGTTATACTCGTTTAACATTGTCCTAGCGGCTTCTTGTAGGGTTCTATTTTTGAGTTCTACTAGGACATTTTGTTGTGGGGTTCTAGGGCAAGAGAACTCATGGTGGTATCCATTTAGGTTACAGAATTCTATAAACCTATGGTTCTCGAATTTACCACCATGATCAGTCCTAAGTCTTTTGATTTTAATGCTTTGTTGATTTTCTATTAATTTAAATAGGTTGATTAATTGATCTAGGTTATCACTTTTGTCTTTGATGAACCTAACCCAAGTAAATCTAGAGTAGTCATCAATTATGACTAAACAGAATTTACTTCCATTAAGTGACTTAGCTCCGTGTGAATCAAATAAATCCATGCGTAGAAGCTCAAGCACACTTTTGGTTCGTTCTTGATTAGTTAGTTGATGTTGTGTCCTAGATTGTTTACCTTGTTGACAAACATTACATATTTTATTATCCAAGTTATTGAGGTTAGGTAAACCTCTGACTAAGTCACTCTGACTCATCTTGTGGATGAGTCTTGGGTGTGAGTGACCGAGTCGCCGGTGCCACAACCATGATTCCTCTTGTCGTGTCATAAGACACTTAGTTGAGGAGTTAGTTAAGTTAATAGTGTAAATATTGTTATTTCTGGTTCCCTTAAGGATTGTTTTAGAGGTTTCATTTGTATTAATTACGCATTCATTTTCTAGAAATATGACCTTATAGTTATTATCACACAATTGGTTTACACTAAGTAAATTATATTGAAAATTTTCTACTAATAAAACATTTTGAATAATAAAATTTGAGTTAAGCTCAATATCACCTGATCCGATGATTTTGAGCTTGTCGTTATTTCCGAAGGCTACCGATCCTTGTCGTTTGAATTGAAGCTTCAAAAACTTGAGTTGATCCTGTTAGGGAAATCTCTTGCCATGATAAGGTTTTGATGTGTGTGGCAAAGGGTTTAAGTTAGGTTGTTATTGTGATTTGATATGTGCGTTGGAGTCTTGCAAGACTTAGTAATTCACACATGGAGTCTTGGCGGGTTCACCACTCACTACCTCGTGCTTGAGTCGGAGAAGGAGCATTGCAGAGTCGTGCGCTTGATGCTACCGAGGGACCACCGGACGAGATGACTTGAAGTGAAGCCAAGGAAGCAGACTTCGGAGGCATGAAACGTGAAGGAGCATTACAGAGTCGTGCGCCTGATGTTGCCGAGGGACATGTCCGCGAACGAAGAGAGCTTCGGCGAGGGACTTCGAGTGAGATGAGAGAATAAGTGAATTGTAAGTAGCTCATTAGGTGAACATGGCCAAATGGCTAAGTGTCGGATGAGTTTTCCCGACATCAGTCGACTGCCATGGAATGGCAGTCGACTGCTTTGAGTCGAATGGGTTCGACTAGTATCCGACTGATGGGTTTATGCCCAGTAGTCGACTGCCATGGAATGGCGATCATCGCGAAAGATGTCGAGCACAGAATCGCCGTAGCCGATCGGGCCGATTGACTACGGAGGCGGATCGATGAGGTCCATCAGTCGACTGCCAAGTGTTCCTTTGGACTATAACGGTCGGGATCCGATGTGTTCGGAGGCCGTTGGAGTGGCGACAGTTGACTGCTAAGGGCAGCAGTCGACTGGTGGCGGCCAACGGGAAGAAAAGCTTCCTCTCTATAAAAGGAGAGGGTGTGGGGTTTTGAGAGGCTAATGCTTATGCTTTAAGTGATCTTCCAAGTGCCCCACAAGCTTTAAACTCTTCTTACTTGCTTTTACTTCATTTATCTTGTAAGAAGAGTGATCTTGATTGTAAAGGTTACCTCCACCTAGCTTGTTGCAAAGGAGAGACCAATAGTAGATTGGTTTTGGCGGAGTGATTCACCGGGGACGAATCGGGGACCGTGGATTAGCGGCGTGGCCATGAACCACGTTATACTATTGTGTTAGCATTGTTCATCTCCTTTGTTTTGATATTTCTATTTATATTTGCTTGTCTTGTTGTTTCCGTTGCGCTAATTAGTTTTGTAGACGAGAAAATACCGTCATCCATTGATCGAGGGCTATTCACCCCCCTCTAGTCGGCCACCACACTCACCTATCGATCCTACAAGTGGTATCAGAGCCAAGTCATTTGTCGAGGACTAACCGCCGCAACAAACACTTCATTCAAGAATGGCCGGCTCCAACATTCACCCACCGAAATTCGAAGGCGAATTCTCTTGGTGGAAAAAGAGAATGGAGGTATTTTTCGAGACCAATTTTGAAATTCTTTTAATCATGGAAAATGGTTTCGAATTGCCTAGGAACGAAAATGGGGAGCCATTGGAAAAATCAAGGTGGGGCAAGAGGCAAAGAGAAGAATACTTGGCAAATTCAAAGGCCAAGCACCACCTCTACAATGTACTCCCCCAACAAGAAGTCAATAGGATAGGGGAGTGTGCTAGCGCAAAGGAGATGTGGGAGAAGCTAGTAGAGCTTCATGAAGGTACCTTGGAGGCTAAACATGCAAGAAGAGATCTCCTCCGCTCCCAACTATCCAACATAAAATTAGAAAAGGAAGAAAAGGTAACTTCATTGCATTCTATGTTTAAAGAGATTTTAATTGGGCTAACAAGTGTAGGTGAAAAGCTCTCCAACCGAGATATGGTAATGAAGGCCATAAAGGCTTTTTCCCGATCATCCAAGTGGAGTTCAATGGTGGACTCATTCTTTATTTCAAAGAATCTAGAGGTAAGTACTCTAGATGAATTTTTCTCCACTATGGAATTGCATGAGTCTAGGCTTGAAGGAGTAGAAGAGCCAAGACCTCAACCTTCAAAAGGAGTAGCATTTTTGGCAAACAAGGGGAAGAAGAAGATAGAGATCTCCTCCTCCGATGATGATGAAGCTTCCTCCTCCTCCTCCATGGATAGCACGGAAGAAGCCTATATGGTAAGGAGGGTAAGGCGTGCATTAAAAGGATTTAGATTTAACAAATCAAATGATAGGAGTAGAAGACAAAGGGGGAAGATCATTTGTTACAATTGCCAAGGTGAGGGACACATAAGGGACAATTGTTCCCTCTTGAACAAAAGCAAGGAGGAGAAGAGAAAGAAAGAAGAAAAGAAGAAGAAAAAGGGGAGCAAGAAGAAAAAGGAAGAAGAGAAGAAGGAAAAGGAAAAGGGGAAGACCAAAGCTCTCAAGGCAAGGACTTGGGATGGTCCCTCTTCATCCTCTTCATCATCATCGGAAGAAGAGAATGCATTTGTCACCAACCTTGCATTGATGTCTTTTGACGACTTGGATTGCTCCTCCACCGAAAATGAAGAATCAAGCTCAAGTGGAGAGAGCTCAAGTGAAGGGGGAGCCTCCTCTACATCCTCATCCGAAGAAGAAGAGGACATGGAAACTATGGTAACTAACCTTTCACCTAGTAAAATAGTTTCTATGATTTCTAGCTTAACTAGGGATTTATTTAGAGCAAAGAAGAAAAATAAGAGCATGCTAGATCAAATTAAGGACTTAGAAAATAAACTAGAAAAAGCATGCTTAAATGAAAATGAAAATATTTCTTCTTGTCATGATGATGCATGCTCACATGAATATATGTCATTTAATGTTAGTGATGCATGTATGGATGAAAATAGGGCTTTAAGGGAAAAGATAGACTATTTGACAAAAGCTCTAGAAAAATTCACTATTGGCTCAAACACTTTGAACATGATCATAGGGAGCCAAAGAGCAAGTTTTAACAAGAAAGGACTAGAATATAAGGAAAAGAAAAATGAAAAGGCCTATAAATGCCTAATTGCTAGGGGACAAGATAAGAAGAAGGTAATAGCTAGGAAATGGATTCCTAAGGAATTTCTAGTGAACCCCGTAGGCAAGAATTTGTATTGGGTTCCAAAATCCATCCTTAAGGGTTAGGAGAACCCTAGGATAGTCAACTATATGGACTTAACCTATATCATATTTTGGTTGACTTAGGATGGCGGGACAATATTTTTGAAATAGTGTTAGGTGATGATAATGTGCCTATAAAAAGATAATAATGCTTAAATCATGATAATTTATGAAATTCCTATGTATGTTTGCAATCATGATTTATGATTATAATTTTTGGCACATAATCATGAGAAATAGGATTTAAAATCATGCTCTAGGTAATATTTGATTCTTAACATGATGTTATACCTAATGAATGATAACAATTTGATGAATCCATGTATTTCATGATCATAATATGAAATTAATTCATACACATCTTTATGATCATGTGGAATGATAGGATGATACTTAACCTTGATAGAATTACATGAATAAAATGGTTAAGTATATACAAATACCTTTAGGATACATCTCACACTCACTATAGGCTACCTTGATTGAAAACTTATCAAGGGTGAGATGTTAGGATGATACAAATGTCCACTAATGCCTATGACATTTAGATGGTCATTTAAGGTATCAAAATAGCAATAATAGACCAATCATGGGGAAGGCTTATGTTTAATTCATAGACATATTGCCCAAAGATCATGGTTGGATATTTCATATGTTTTCAAAACAATTTCTTACTTTAAAATCTGTGTATTCATATTTTGAAACAATTCAAACCAAAACTAGGTGTTAAAATGGATACTAACATGATCAAAAACCTAGTTGTTTTTAAAGCTTTTGGATTTTTGGCAAATCTCGGAAAATATAATGATTTTTCATGAAAAACTATTTTTCATTGATAGATATACTTAAAAGAAATGTGTTCCCCAAAATTTATTATTTTTTGAATTTTCTGAAAATTTATAATGCATTTCTGAAATTCGTCCAGAAAATCAGAATTTCGATTTCCTTTGTGCCAGTCGACTGATGGGCTGTAAACGAGCACAGTAACCTGATTTTATCAGGTTTTTGACTGGTTTTAATGGTTGTTTCTCTCTATACTTGATACCATGATATATAAACTGTGTTTAGTCTTTTTGATGGTGTCAAAGGGGGAGAAATAATTATGTTTAAGTAAATTATGATAGGGGGAGAAATATGTATGGGGAGTTTCATGGATTAAGGGGGAGTTGCATGTTGCTATATCATGTTTATGTTTACATCCTTTCTTACCTTATAAATTTCTATCAAATGTTTTTTTTTACCTAACTTAAACGGATTGTCACACATCAAAAAGGGGGAGATTGTTAGGGCAATCTCTTGCCATGATAAGGTTTGGATCTGTGTGGCAAAGGGTTTAAGTTAGGTTATTATTGTGATTTGATATGTGCGTTCGAGTCTTGCAGGACTTAGTAATTCGCACATGGAGTCTTGGCGGGTTCACCACTCACTACCTCGTGCTTGAGTCGGAGAAGGAGCATTGCAGAGTCGTGCGCTTGATGCTACTGAGGAACCGCCGGACAAGATGACTTGAAGTGAAGCCAAGGAAGCAGACTTCGGAGGCATGAAATGCGAAGGAGCATTATAGAGCCATGTACCTGATGTTGCCGAGGGACGTGGCTGTGAACGAAGAGAGCTTCGACGAGGGACTTCGAGTGAGATGAGAGAATGAGTGAATTGTAAGTAGCTCATTAGGTGAACATGGCCGAATGGCTAAGTGTCAGATGAGTTTTCCCGACATCAGTCGACTGCCATGGAATGGCAGTCGACTGCTCTGAGTCGAATGAGTTCGACTGGTATCTGACTAATGGGTTTATGCCCAGAAGTCGACTGCCATGGAATGACAATGATCGCGTAAGATGTCGGGCACAAATCGGTAGCCGACTAGGCGTCGACTACGGAGGCGTGATCGATGAGGTCCATCGACCGCCAAGTGTTCCGCTAGACTACAATACAAATCCGACGGAGGTCGAGGCCGTTGAATGACGATCGCTAAGGGCAAAGAATGATGATGGCGGCCAACGGGAAGAAAAGCTTCCTCTCTATAAAAAGAGAGGGTGTGGGGTTTTGAGAGGCTAATGCTTATGCTTTAAGTGATCTTCCAAGTGCCCCACAAGCTTTAAACTCTTCTTACTTGCTTTTACTTCATTTCTCTTGTAAGAAGAGTGATCTTGATTGTAAAGGTTACCTCCACCTAGCTTGGTGCAAAGGAGAGACCAATAGTGGATTGGTTTTGGCGGAGTGATTCACCGAGGACGAATCGGGGACCGTGGATTAGCGGCGTAGCCGTGAACCACGTTATACTATTGTGTTAGCATTGTTCATCTCCTTTGTTTTTATATTTCTATTTATATTTGCTTGTCTTGTTGTTTCCATTGCGCTAATTAGTTTTGTAGACAAGCAAATACTGTCATCCATTGATCAAGGGCTATTCACCCCCCTTTAGCCGGCCACCACACTCACCAATCGATCCTACAGATCCCCGGTCATATGTCGGGAGCAACCACTGTCCAACATCCATTGATCCTACATGCAAGGTAGTTGGATCGGATATTGAATTTATTACAGATTTGTTGAAAATTATTAACCTAAATCATCTCACCCATGTCTACATGATCAAACACGTTAACCCTATATGTTCTTGTAAGATGACTTCCAATTTTACTTGATTTAAATTTAATGACTTAAACACTTGTCAACCTTGCGTTAGATTCGGATTTGACCTTAGGCTCATCAAGTCACCTTTTCAAGATCATGGCTTCCAGGTCGTGGCGAGGCACAGAGGCCTTCTTTAATCGGAACAACGACAACTTCCTTAGACAAAACCATTTTCAAGAAAATAGAGACTTGACTTACGTAAGACCACTTCCTGGTCTAACTAGTCTAGGATACGGCGAGGTAGCTTCAGCTAGTTCCGCTCGGTCAAGTGCACCGAACTAGATATGCCTTATCTAGCCCGAATACACAAGACTCCGCTTTCCTAGCGTACTATCATCTCACCGCGTCCTGGTACTATGTTATCAAGTATTGACGAGTTATAGTCTTATCTAACCATTCTAAAAAGTAAAATCAAACTAAAAAAAAACCTAAGCATGCAATTTCTAGGTTAAACACAAACAAGTTTCGTACTAGCTCCCCCTGGACCGTTGAATCGATTCGGTCTCTCCACATAGTGGATTTGGTCCTTGGGAACCAAGTACTGGTTCGATCCTAAGTTTGAAATTAAGGTGGTCTTAGGGACCCATGCTTGGACACATTTTTTATGTCGACTTACAATCGACATATACGACTTGTTGGTCGTATTTGAGCTAAACCCTAGCCCGGCCTTGTTGTACACGGCCCTTTGCGATCCAAGTAGGAGGTCAAGTCCTTTGGATCCCAAAGTAAACCATTCCAAAGTATTCCTAAGATCTTCGACTTGACTCTTCAAGAGTGAGTTCTCAACTTCGAGTTTTTCAACCCGAGTTGAGTCCTTCTCTTGAACTAGGTTGACTAGTTCGACCTCCATTTCCGAGTCGACCTCCGAATCAGACTCATCCTATTCTTCCCTCGGGGGTGGCTTGCTTGCAGTTTTCTTCCTTGAACCTGCAAAAAGTGCTATACCCTTCTCGGGTTCCGAGTTAGACTGCTCATGAAGTTCAAAATCAGAAAATAGTTCATCTAACCTAAGTTTCGAAAGATCCTTGGAGACCTTGTAGGCATCGACCATGGATGCCCACAAGGTAGTCCTCGGAAAGGAGTTTAGGACATACCTTATAAGGTCACGGTTTTCGACCTTTTGCCCGATCGCATGTAGATTGTTGACTATGTCTTGGACGCGGGCGTGAAGTTGCGTCGCGGACTCGTGTTCCTGCATATTTAGATTATATAGTTTATTAAATAAAAGATCACGCTTACATACCTTGGCTTCATCGGTCCCTTCGTGTAGCTCCACTAGCTTTGTCCAAAGGTCCTTTGCGCTTATGAAGGGGCCGACGCGATTTAGCTCCTCCTTGGACAAACCACATTGGAGAATTTGAGTTGCCTTGGCGTCGGCTTCGACTTGTCGTTTTGTCACAATGGTCTATTGGTCATAACCCAAGGATTCACCCACTTCGTTAGTCGGAAGTGTGAAACCCATTTGGATTATGATCCACATCTCGATTTGGGTTTTGAGAAAGAATTCCATCCGACCTTTCCAGTAATGAAAATCATCTCCATTGTAAAATGGAGGTCGGACGGTGCTAAAACCCTCGAGATGGGCCATTTGAAAGGGAAACCTTGCACAAAAAATACCAAAAAAAACATGAAAAAGGTTACAAGTCTTCGCCTTGGATTAGTAATGTAGGAAATGAAAATAAACAAAAGGAATAAATGAGAAATAACCAACTAAAATAAAAGATGAGCACTTACAACCTTCGATGTCCCCGAAATGGTACTAAACGATGGTGTTTGGGGATGAAAACAGCTTGTTATGAGGGTTTACCCTCATAAGAAGTGTAGATCTCTCCGAGAGCTTCGTTTTGGTAGGTATCCCATTTTCGTGGGTCAACGTGTACGAAAAGTTATGCCCGTTTTACCGTCGACCACTCCAAAAGAGAATACTTGCAAAACAAAACCAAACGAAGAGTACCAAGACTTCGTCTTGGATTAGTAGTGCGGGAGAAAAATTTAAATGAATGAAAAAAAAATTGTAAAAAATGCTAGATTGGTGATTTCACCAAATCTAAGCACCCCCGGCTCTGATACCAATTGTTGGATCGAAGCAAATCGCTAGAGGGGGGGGGTGAATAGCGATAAAACATTTTTTTTTGTTCGTTCATTAAAACCCGAGTAGATAATTAATTGCAGCGGAAAGATAAGCAATAAATAAAGGAGACAAATATTTTTACTTGGTTCGTAGCCTTCGGCAACTACTCCAAGGCGCTAGTGGTCCTTGACCACACACGGAGGGCAAAACACTAAAGAACTCCTCCTCGTTAGAGGTAGGAGTTAATCGTTACAAAATAAAAGAAAAAAGCTTAAGATAGAGGGACACTCCCCCTCTCCTCGTTACGATAAAAGCTCCGAGATTTGAAAGTAATGAAATGAAATAAACAACTTAAACCGATGTAATAAAAAGAAAACAATTAAACCTAGACGTCGGAGAAGAAGCAATTCGTTGTCGGAAAGTTGTAGCTTGGCGGAGGCTTTTGGAAGCTTAGAATTGATGATGAAACCCTAGGATTGACCCTCCTTTTATAGACTTTGAGCCCCTTTTCGAGAGGAACTTCACCCAATAGAGTTTTGGCACATGGCTCCTTGAAAAATGGTGATAAGGCTTGACTCCTTGAGGCTGATCCTTGACAATCAGTCGACTGATGGCCATCATCACGATCGATGGCAGATCACGAGTGTCAACCTCAGTACGATCGTTGGATGGCAATGAGTCCTCCAAGCCACAAGGCAAAGTTAGCTTAATAAAAACATTAATTCGACGGCCTCCGACCATCCGATCTTGACCTAGACAACCTATAGGATGTCTTTGGTCGGATCTACACCTAAAATCATCCTTGTAAAGAGGATACGACCTCACTTACTCTCGCACACACACGAGCTTACCTCGATACTTACTGTGTTTCTTTTGCTTCCAGCCTTCCACTCGATTCCTTCGGCTCCCTCCATAGTCACTCGAGTGTCGCCCGACCACCGCGACTTCCTCCGGGTGTCGCTAGCCTTCAGCTCCAGCTATAGCAATTTTCTGCACACTCGATTCAACTCGTGAGATAACGACATGAACTTAACTTTGTATCGTTTTCTATAATCAAAACTCAGGATCGACTTAGGTGCCTACTGCACCAACACACCATGCCACTACCACACACACTTTGCCCCTCCTGCCGCTCCCTTTAGTTTAGCCATTCTTTACCCTTATCTGCAATACAAGGGAATCATGAAACTATAAGCACATAGGTTTAGTAAGATCCTTTCCTACTAACAAAAGCCATACATCAAGAATTAGACCTAGAGTAGTGACATGATTATTTGAGAACATATAAGCATTGCATACATATAAACATTCAAGAACATATAAGCATAGCATTCATATAAACATTCAAGAACATAAAAGCATTCATATAAACATTCAAGAACATATAAGCATAGCATTCAAATAACCATTAAAGAACATATAAGCATAGAATTCATATAAACATTCAAGAACATATAAGCATAGTATTCATATAAACATTCAAGAACATATAGGCATAGCATTCATATAAACATTCAAGAACATATAAGCATAGCATTCATATAAACATTATAATCACATAGACATGAAATAAAGGTATATGCAAGATGCGCTTTGAAAACATATATTCTTATAGGTACTTAAACATAATCTCAACATATTGGGCCCGACATTGTACCACATTCATCATCATCATTGTACGCATCCCTAAATAGACCCGAGGTAGCTAATTACGAACCTAATAGGTTACTAGGCCCATACTATGTCCGTCGACCTAGGGGCAATCATAACATAGAAGCCCATCCTAGGCCCGTACTATGTCTGTCGACCTAGGGCAACTTAGGAGCCCATCCCGTACTAGGTCTGTACTATGACCGTCGACCTAGGGGCACGTAGGAGCCCATCCCTTGGACCTTGTTTGGGTCCGGTACAAGCCATGCAAAAAGTAAAATAGCATATCATGTTCCATATCATAACATATCATATTTCTTTTCATACCATATCATGTTCCTTCTCATAGCATATCATGTTCTTCTTTATAACATATCATATTTTTTTTCATAATATAAAGAGTGCTCTTAGTCCCCATTCATTGGGAAGCATCTCTTAGGCATTTTCATCATACATACTTGTTCATCATGATGCAATGAGCATAACATAATCATACATTCATACAATTAACATGGCAATGAGCATAACATAATCATACATTTATACAATTAACAAGGCAATGAGCATAACATAATCATACATTCATACAATTAACATGGACATAAGGTAGTGACATAAACCAATCATGCTATCATAAAGTCTAACTAACATCTTATATACATATAGCATGGCATGGAGGATTATTAGAGGGCATGAGCATGGGTTGGCCGAAACACTAAGGGAGGGTTCTTAAGAATTTAAACCCTAAACACTTGTACAAGATCTAACTAACCACATGTTAACATCCATTACCTATAGATCATTACATGGAAGACCATTTGGAGCACAACTAGGACTTGGCAGAAAGTTTCATGGGGCCTTGGGATCAAACACTCAAACCAAACCTAGCTATCAACATGTCATCTTCATCTACATTCAAAACATGGCATGGGAACATATAGATCATAGCATGAAAGTCCATTAGTAGCATATATAGGGCTTGGCCGAAATTTTCAAGGGGTCTTGGGATCAAACACTCAAACCAAACCTAGCTATCAACATGTCATCTTCATCTACATACAAAACATGGCATGTAGACATATAGATCAAAACATGAAAGACCACTAGGAGCATATATAGGTCTTGGCCAAAAGTTTCAAGGGGTCTTGGGATCAAACACTCAAACCAAACCTAGCTATCAACATGTCATCATCATATTCATACAAAACATGACATGGAAAAATCATTGGAAGCATGAAGGAGTCTTGGCCGAGAGTTTCAAAAAGATTTCTAAGCAATCGAAAACCGAAACAACTTGTACTGCAGGTGAGGGGATACTTACATCCTTTCGCTTGTTTAGGTAGTAGAATATACCCTAGGTTGTGATGCCAAGACTAGAGCTTTCTTCTTGCTTGTTTGGTTTTCGCAAATGGATGAAGGGCGTGCTAGGGTTTCGGTGGGGAAGAAGAAGAGAAAGAGGAGAATCCCAACTTGGGTTCTCTTGTCTCCTCATACTCCTATTTATTCACTTGAAGGTGTCCCTTAGCCTCCCTTACCCTTATCTATCATTTCCCATACACTTCTAAAAGTACAACCCTGCTCGGCTTCTGGTTATTGGATGCATCCTAAGGTTTAGTTATCTACTTGGAGGTTTAGGGTTCAAACCCTGGGCCTTGCATCCTTTTTGGCTCTATTTTCTTTTATTTTTGAAAAAGCCCACATAAAAGCCCATATGATCATGCAAAAATTCTTATAAAATTTCTAGGAATTTTACGGGCATTACAGTCCTTCATACCTTTTAAAAATTTCGTCGTCGAAACTTAGAACAACTCTCTGGGAACTTTTGTTTCATGTCCTCCTCGCGTTCCCAAGTAGCTTCTTCGTACCATTGATTTTGCCACAGGACCTTCACTAAGGGCACCTCTTTATTCCTTAGTCTTTTGACTTCTCGATCTTGTATTTGGATAGGTCGACTTTCATAACTCAAGTCCTCTTGAACTTGCACTGTTTGTTGCTCAATCACTTGGTCTGTAGTGGAAATGCACTTCTTTAGCATTGAAACATGGAACACGTTGTGAATAGCCGACATCTCTTTAGGCAGCTCTAGCTCGTAAGCTACCTTGTCGACTCTCTTCAATATCGGATATGGTCCCACATAGCGAGGACTCAGCTTACCCTTCCTTTTGAATCTCGTCACTCCCTTTATAGGGTCCACTTTGAGGAATACCAGATCCCCGACTTCGAATTCCAATGGTCTATGCCGTATATCTGCATAGCTCTTTTGCCGGCTCTGAGCAGTTTCAATTCTTTGGCGGATGTTCTGTATAGCTCGGGTAGTATCGTCAATGATAACTATTTGGAGTCCCATCCCCTTCTTTTCACCACCTTCATACTAGCATATAGGAGATCTACATCTCCTCCGGTATAGAGCCTCGTAGGGTGCCATTCCAATAGTAGCTTGGTAGCTATTATTATAGGCGAATTCTGCCAAGCATAAGTATCAGCACCAGCTCCATTTGAAATCCAAGGCGCAAGCTTGTAACATATCCTCCAATACTTGGTTCACTTTACATGCATGCATCTGCGAGGATGAAAGACGATCTTGAATAATAACCGCGCAAGGGCCTTCTGAACACATTCCCAAAAATGGGAAATAAAGCGACCATCTCGATCAGAAATGATGGTCTTAGGAATCCCATGTAGTCTGATAATTTCCCTAGCATATAATTGAGCCAGTTGCTCAGTCGAGTAGGTCATCTTGATTGCTAAGAAGTGGGCAGACTTCGTCAATCTGTCCACGATCACCCATATAGCGGCATATCCATTCATCATCTTGGGTAGTCCTGAGATGAAATCCATAGAAATATCTTCCCATTTCCATTCTGGAATTTGGATTGGCTGCAGCGTTCCTCCAGGTCTCTGGTGTTCTGCTTTAACCCTCTGGCAGGTCAGGCAGGTACTAGCATACTGAGCCACATCCCTTTTCATACCGAACCACTAGAACTTCCCTTTCAGATCTTGGTACATCTTAGTGGATCCAGGATGCATCGCATAGGGGGTTCAATGAGCTTCCTCAAATATCTTTTTCCATAATTCTGGATCATCGGGAATACACAAGCGATCCCTGAGGTAGAGTACTCCACTATCAGAGATACGAAATCCATCATCCTTTCCTTCTAGAACCTCTTGCTTGATCCTTTGAATGCTCGGTCATGGGCTTGCTTTTCTAATATATCATCGAACAGCGTCGGTGCCATCATCATGGTAGAGAGCTATCCATAAATGATTTCAACCCCGTAACACATAATTTCCTTTTCTAGGGGTCGAGATAATATCGATAGAGACATCAAGGTGGCACAGGACTTCCTGCTTAGTGCATCGGCCACTTTGTTCGCCTTTCCGATATGGTAGAAAATCTCGCAGTCATAATCCTTAACGAGCTAGAGTCATCTGCGTTGTCTCATGTTTAGGTCTTTCTGTGTGAAGAAATATTTCAGACTCTGGTGATCTGTATAAATCCTACACTGAGCTCCATATAGATAATGCCTCCATGTTTTGAGAGCAAAGACCATGACCGCTAGCTCTTGATCATGAGTGGGATAATTCCTTTCATGTTCCTTGAGTTGCCTAGAGGCGTAGGCAATGACCTTGCCATTCTGCATGAGTACAACTCTCAGTCCCAACTTGGAAGCGTCGCTGTACATGTTGAAGCCTTTGTTACTGTCCGAAAGAGCAAGGATTGGAGCACTGGTCAATCTCTTTTTCAATTCTATGAAACTCTTCTCGCAGGCGTCCATCCATTCATACTTTTTGTTCTTTCTGGTGAGAACTGTCATAGGGGCTGCAATTCTAGAGAAGTTCTCTAAAAACTCCCTGTAGTAGTTTGCTAGCTCGAGAAAGCTTCTGATTTCGCTGGCATTCTTTGGCTTGTTCCAGTTACTCACAGCTTCAATCTTTGTTGGGTCTACCATCACTCTGTGCTTGGATAAACGTGACCCAAAAATGATACTTGATCGAGCCAGAACTCACATTTGGAGAACTTTGCATACAACTGCTTTTCCTGAAGAATCTGCAATACTATATTCAGGTGTTCGGTGTGCTCTTCTTGGATTCTCGAATATATCAGTATATCGTCGATGAAAATGATCACAAATTTATCGAGGAATGTCGAGAATACCCGATTCATCAGATCCATGAACATAGCAGGTGCATTCGTCACTCCGAAAGGCATAACTACGAACTCATAATGTCCGTATCTTGTTCGGAAAGTCGTCTTCGGTATATCATATGGTTTCACTTTCACTTGATGATAGCCAGACCTCAGATAAATCTTAGAGAAGATGGTGGCACCCTTTAACTGGTCAAATAGGTCATCAATCCGTGGTAAAGGGTACCTGTTCTTGATCGTCACATTATTTAGTGCTCGGTAGTCTATGCACATTCGCTTAGACCAACCTTTTTTCTTTACCAAAAGTACTGGAGCTCCCCATGGAGAGTGACTTGGGCGTATGAGTCCCTTGTCGAGTAACTCCTGTAGCTGTCCCTAAAGTTCCTTGAACTTAGCCGGCGCCATACGGTAAGGTGCTTTAGAGATCAGGTTAGTACCAGGAATCAATTCGATCTCAAATTGAATCTCTCTATCAAGGGCTAACCCTGGTAGTTCATCTGGGAATACCTCTGGGTAGTTGCATACAACCCTAACATCTTCTAGCTTCTGGTCCTCGGCTTGACTTGTATCAACTGCATGTGCTAGAAACCCAGTGCATCCACTGTCTAACATCTTGTGCGCCTATAGAGCTGATAGAAATTTATCGATTCTTTTCCTTGGCTCTCCAATAAATTCAAACATAGGTTCTGCCTCCAGCTGGAAAACCACTTTTCATTTATGACACTCGATCGAAGCACCGTACTTACTTAAGAAATCCATGCCCAATATGATATCATAATCCTGCATGTCAAGCACTATCAGATCACAGTAGAGTTCTCTGTCTGTGATTCTGATGGGTGCGACTTGCAGCATATGAGTAGAGGGCATTACTTATTTCGAGGGCAGGGTCATTAAGAACTTGCGATCTAAAGCTTGTGGTGGCATGCCCATCTTTTCCGTGAAAGGTGTAGAGACAAACGAGTGTGTTTCCCTAGTATCAAATAATGCAGTAGCATGCTGACATAAAATAAATATCTGACCTGTGACCACCGTAGAAGTGTTCGCCACATCTTCTTTAGTGAGAGAGAATACCCTGGCATTCGTTGTAACTGGCGGGGCTTCCAATCTCTCTTGGCTTATTGGAGTACCTTCAATTGCAGCCTGCATCTAGTGTAGCTGCGGAAGAACACCCCTGTACTGGGTATATTGTTGAGGAAGTGCCTGAACTTGAGTAGGGTAGTCCTTGACTCGATGCCCTTCCCGTCCACAGTTGTAGCATCTATTCATTCCCCTGTAGTACACTCCGAGATGTATCTTCTCACATGTATTACACTGAGGGATCTTGGGCTGCTTGTTCGCTGGACCACCTTTAGAGTCATCCCATTGCTTTCTCTTGCCAGTGTGGTTCCCTTTCCAAGTACTCTGGGTTCTCTGACCTCCTGACTCGGCTTGACTCCTGCCTTCATTCAGTGCCTTCTTTTGTTAGTTAATATTGTTCAGGTAGTGCTCGGTGATCAGGGCACTACTGAATAGCTCCTCAGTGGTCTGCGGTCTATTAACTCCGCCGGCCACGTTCAGAGCTATCTCGGGTCGGAGCATCTTCAGCATGAGTCTGACCCTTTCTCTTTCTGTACTGACCAACTCTGGGCATAGACGTGCGAGTCGGTTGAATCTCTTCACAGCTTCACTAACTGATAGGTCACCTTGCCGGAACCCAGTGAACTCGTCGTAATGCTTGTTTGTAACCCGCTTATGGAAGAATTCTTCGAAAAATTCATATTCGAAGTTCGTCCATCTCATCTGATTCACTTGCCTCTTTGCTTTAACCCTTTCCCACCACATTCGGGTATCTACCGAAAGGCAAAATGATGTGCACTTAATCTTCTCGTATTCGGGCCAATCCAGTAGCTCTATGATGCTTTCCATAGTCTTGAACCAAGCCTGGGCATCCCATGGTTCACTAGTAACAGAGAAATTTTCCGGCTTCAGCCTCTGCCACTTGATTAGGTAAGCTTCTAGTCGAACTATCAGGCCAGGGCCTGCTGGTGGGGCGGTAGGGTTTCCTCACTTGTTCATTAAAGCATTTATCACTTGTTGTTGCTCTGTGACTTGATGCTGGAGTTCAGTAACCACATGCGTAAGGTCAGGTGAGGGAGCTATCTCATCGACTCTATTACTGCGTCTCCCAGCCATGTTTATCTTCATATATTATAATAAGGCTAGTATAAGATTATCATACAAATATTTATGCATATTTAAACTAAAAGCTAGCATAAGATTATCATACATATATTCATGCATGTTTAAACTAAAAGCATTTCTTATCATTCATGAAAGAAATAGGATAGGCATAGAATTTCTTACTTGGAGCGGCAAGATTTGGAGCTAGATGTGTGTGTAGTGGAAAGGCATATATGCTTTGATACCAACCTGTCAGGCCTGCCCTTTTTAAAGGCGGCGCAATGCGATCATACATACATACATCTACAACGGAAGACTACATGCATTTACAGCGGAAGACTTTTAGGCTTCTTTTTTTTTCTTTTTAAAACATAAGGCATGAAACATGGAGCATACATAATCATCTCATAAGTACTTAGTTCAAGTTCATGATAATCAACTTAAAAGACACTAAGTAGCAACCATTCATCATCAAGTAGAGTTCGACTCTTAACACCTAACATGCAAAACTTAAAGGGAAACATGCATAAGTCTTGGAATAATATCAGATCTCCTCCACCATGCCACTACCACACACACTTTGCCCCTCCTGCTGCTCCCTTTAGTTTATCCATTCTTTACCCTTATCTACAGTAGAAGAGAATCATGAAACTATAAGCACATAGGCTTAGTAAGATTCTTTCTTACTCACAAAAGTCATACATCAAGAATTAGACCTAGAGTAGTGACATGATCATTTAAGAACATATAGGCACAGCATACATATAAAC
This sequence comes from Wurfbainia villosa, assembly GCA_025175895.1. NCBI lineage: Eukaryota > Viridiplantae > Streptophyta > Magnoliopsida > Zingiberales > Zingiberaceae > Wurfbainia > Wurfbainia villosa. The sequence goes on along the minus strand of CM045997.1, from coordinate 22,683,606 downwards.
ATTCAAGAACATATAAGCATAGCATTCATATAAACATTCAAGAACATATAAGCATAGCATTCATATAAACATTGAAAAAAATATAAGCATAGCATTCATATAAACATTCAAGAACATATAATCATAGCATTCATATAAACATTCAAGAACATATAAGCATAGCATTCATATAAACATTCAAGAACATATAAGCATAACATTCATATAAACATCATAATCACATAGACATGAAATAAAGGTATATGCAACGTGCTCATTGAAAACATATATTCTTATAGGTACTTAAACATAATCTCAACATATTGGGCCCGACATTGTACCACATTCATCATCATCATTGCGCACATCCCTAAATAGACCCAAGGTAGCTAATCCCGAACCTACTAGGTTACTAGGCTCGTACTATGTCCGTCGACCTAGAGGTAATCATAACATAGAAGACCATCCTAGGCCCGTACTATGTCCGTCGGCCTAGGGCAACTTAGGAGTCCATCCCGTACTAGGTCCGTACTATGACCGTCATCCTAGGAAAACGTAGGAGCCCATCCCTTGGACATTGTTAGGGTCCGGTACAAGCCATGCAAAAAGTAAAATAGCATATCATGTTCCTTATCATAACATATCATATTTATTTTCATAACATATCATGTTCCTTCTCATAGCATATCATGTTCTTCTTTATAACATATCATATTTCTTTTCATAACATAAAGAGTGCTCTTAGTCCCCATTCATAGGGAAGCATCTCTTAGGCATTTTAATCATACATACTTGTTCATCATGATGCAATGAGCATAACATAATCATACATTCATACAATTAACATGGCAATAAGCATAACATAATCATACATTCATACAATTAAGATGGAAATGAGAATAACATAATCATACATTCATACAATTAACATGGACATAAGGTAGTGAGATAAACCAATCATGCTATCATAAAGTCTAACTAACATCTTATATACATATAGCATGGCATGGAGGATTATTAGAGGTCATGAGCATGGGTTGGCTGAAACCCTAAGGGAGGGTTCTTAAGAATTTAAACCCTAAACACTTGTACAAGATCTAACTAACCACATGTTAACATCCATTACCTATAGATCATGACATGGAAGACCATTAGGAGCACAACTAGGACTCGGCCGAAAGTTTCAAGGGGCCTTGGGTTCAAACACTCAAACCAAACCTAGCTATCAACATGTCATATTCTTCATCTACATTGAAAACATGGCATGGGAACATATAGATCATAGAATGAAAGTGTTGGGATGTATACTGAAAAGTCTATCTTTTGTATCAACATCTTTATTTTGAAATAAGAATCACATGATCATTGTTTGCATATTTTTATGGTTATGCATATTTTCTAATACATTACATTGTAGATAACATGATGTGTGGTGTCACACGGGAGATCATGTTATCGGTTCATTGTAGAGTATAAGTATAGGATCACAACCGAGATGACTTTGGACATAAAATCACAGTAGTACACTTTGTGTGTATTGAGCAGGACCGACTTAGAGGTGATTCGATTTATTGCTGACTACATAATCGAATCTGACCTCAGATATTATATTGTACACACTCTTAATCCCGATATAATAACGGGCACATATACTTAGTAGTCATTTCTTTGATTTACCAATGGGCGAGATTTATAGATTAAATCGATAGGCTCGGTAAGTTGGGAAATGGTAATATTTATATGGTGTGTCGTTGATTATAGGAGGAAACCGTGTCCTATATATTAGGATGATGATGTCCCCTTGAGGAGCTCATAAGGTTCATCATGTAGACCCTGCAGGTGGATTTAGTCTGGCATGATGAAAAGGTTGAGTGACACTACTCATGGAGTTAGATGTTGATTATTTAATGGTCAGTAAATTAATTAATCGACGAACATTCGAGATCTTAAACACGGGGAGAAAATGTACAAATAATATATGGAGCCTATATTAACTTATGGGGGTTGGTGAGGTAGATCAATGACAATCCTCAAGTGGAATGGATAATCATTAATGGATCGGACTTTATGTGGGCTTGATCCATTGGGTGGCCAAGATCCAACTCCTTTTCATGGTCCCTATTGTAGCCTATTAATACCTCATGAAGCTTAGCTCCAATGGATAGAAACAAAACTCTAGATCCAAAGGTAGAGATTAAATCTCTAGATCCGACGGTTGAGATTAAATCTCTAGATCCGACAGTTGAGATTAAATCCCTAGAAACAATGGTGCAGATTAAAACAAGTCTTATCCCTAACTCTATAAAAGGAGGGAAAGGGGTGGGCGACTACTTGGAAATCCAATTAGATATAGGATTAGGGTTTTGGGCGACAAGGCTTGGAGGCTAGGGTTTGGAGTTGGCGACACCTATTAACGAAATATTTTCCTTATCTTCTTCTTCCTCAAGGTGGCCAGCGACCTAGCATCCCTTTCCAGCCCTTGGCTGGTTTCCAAAGCAGTCCCTCTCCCTCTCTTTGGCCGATAAAACCTTGGCTTAGGGTTCTCCCTTGGAGCTTTGGTCGGCATTCACCTTTTCTCCCTTCTCCTTGTTGGGCGGCGGCAAGAAAATTGCTTGTTGCTTGTTGGTTTGCTAAAGGAAGGAGAAGAGTCTTGTTTCTATTCTTCTTCTTGCTTGGAATGAGCAAGGAAGGAAGATTGGTGATCTAGGAGCTTCAACTTTTGGTAGATCGTCGCCAACATGATGTCCGAAAGGAGGAAGAACATACATTAGAAGATCGAGAGGTATATCGATTCTCTATTCTCTTTTGTAACATGTTTATATTTATTTTTTAATTATGAGCATGATATATTCTGTTTGTGGCTAAATAATACTTGGATCCCGGACATAAACACAAAAGGCGGCGATCCATACATCGTCTATTCCGTGGCTACTCATAGAATAGAGGTAGGTCGCTTGAACAACAAGTTTGTTCAAGTGACCACTCTAAACGAATAGCACGATGATGACAAGGTTGCTTGGGTGTTACCTTTTGTCTAGGATTAAATTTTTTAATCCAGGGACGTAGAAGGGATCGCCATGAACAAGCGACTGAGTTGAAGTGGGAAGCGAAGTTTCCCCTCACAGACTCAATCTCAACAAGTTGTATCAGAGCCACGGTTTCCGATTTTGTGTGTTTAGGATTCGGTTACTCTTATGCATTTTTCATATATTATATATGCCGGATAATAGTAGGATATGTGTAGGTTAACTCTTTGGTTGCAGCCATAAGAACCGACTATTATGGCCATATGTGTGTATGTGATTGTATGTGTGTAATAGTATATTTTGTTGAATCCTCGGGGTTGACGAGGCTAGTATTTAATTTTTTGTAAATTAGATACGACATTGTTTAGCCATTCTTTCTATTTTAGTTTACTTTCGATCTAGATTTCATGTATACTCCCTCATGGAGTATAGGATCGATGGATGTAAATTAAAATAGTTTTTAGTCTCGGCTCAGATCTCCGGATGGCTCGTACATGGTGTAGGAGGGCGAACGAGCTGGCGATACGACGCGAGACATATTGAAGACAAAAGCCATAGTAGTTGGAAAAATTTATTTTTCATATTTATTGCTTATTATTTGATATGCATGTCGTAGGCTAGAAAATTTTGCAATTTTAAATTACTAAGTGGGAGAGCGATATTTTTTATAAATTCCCACGACCTCCATTACGATTTGACATATAATGCAAGCAAACTTGCGCGTCGGCTCTAAGTGCCTTCCTCCCTATCAGATGAGTTTGTTTGTGGATCACAGGGTCGGATATGGTTATAGGAAATTATTAAGGAGCGTATGTACTTCCCCATCGTAAGGCACATAACCCGAGATAATTACCTTGGTACCAAGTAATGGTGAACACCTAGAAACAAATATAAGTATCCTCCCCATCGGAGTCACTGCTTTTATTTGTAGGGCCAAAGAGGAACCAACTATTAATTTTACTTGCAAAAAGTTAGGTTGACAAGATAGTAAAATTAATATGTAAAACCTCATCTTACAAATGTAGAATTCGTATACGTCCACATTATCGTGGCATACAATATTCTCGGTGTTTTGAGGTGTTGGTTGATTTTAAAATTTTATTGTTTGAAGAATAAATAATTTTTTGAAATCTAAAGTAATGATCTATGTAATTCTTAGGTTTTCTTTCAAAATGACTCTCAGTCCACTTGCTATGATACTAAAGGAAAATAAACTTACTGTACATAATTATGTTGATTGGAAAAATGAATCTAGATATTGTCTTAACTGCTAAGGAGTACAAGTATGTACTTTTCGAAGAGTGTCCTCCTAAGCCTGTGAATGAGCTAGAAGTCCTTGGAGATGAGATTAATGGGGAAACCTAGGTGAATATCATTCTCCAGTTGATAGAAAGGCTTGCTCAGGATCAGGCCATGGTTGCTCAGAAGATTTCTACTTCTAAGCGGAAAGGCAAGAAGAAGAAGAAACAAGGTGGAGCAAAGCTGGTGGGAGGATCTCAGGGACGAGTGAAGAAGCCGAAAGGCAAGTGCTTCACTTGTAGGCAAACTGGACATTGGAAGAAAGACTGTCCCAACCAAAAGCAGAACAAAGGTATATCCTTTGGTCTAGTCGTTAAAACATGGTTAAGCGGTGTTATCTACTGGCACCTGGTGTGTAGATACGGTAACCACTGATCATGTCTGCAATACTTTGCAGGGGTTCCAAGAAACCAGACGACTGGTTAAGCAACAGATTACCGTGTACTTGGGCGATGCCACAAAGGTGGTGGCTATTGTAGTGGGAGACGTTCATTTATCTTTTGAGAAAAATAAAGTTTTTGTTCTAAAGAATTGCCTTTATGTACCTTTATTTAGAAATAATTTAATTTCAGTTCATAATTTCACAGCTCATAATTTTATCCATCTGCCATAGCTCATAATTTCATTCATCATAAGTACGCATGTTTGTTGGCTATCCTAGAGGAACGAAGGGTGGTTTGTTTTATAGTCCTAGAGATCAGAGGGTGATCGTTAGCACGAACGCCAGATTTCTAGAGGATGACTATGCGATGAACCTCAAGCCCATGAGTAAAATTGTTCTGGAGGAATTAAAAGGGGAAGTCACTTCTTCAGTACCACCGGTATAAGAGGATATACCACAAGTCACTGCACTGCGTGTCAGAGAGGATACACAGGTAATACCTCGTCGTAGTGGGAGGGTTGTGAGATAGCTTGATAGATTCATGTTCTTGGAAGAATCTTCTGATTTGGTCCCTGGTTAAGATGAACCTGATCCCTAGACATATGACGAGACAATCCAAGATAAAGATGCAGCATCTTGGCAAATTGCAATGAATACTGAGATTGAATCTATGGATTCAAATCAGGTCTGGGAGCTAGTAGAACCACCCGATGGTGTAAAAACCATTGGATGCGAGTGGATCTACATAAGAAAGAGAGGAATAGATGGGAAGGTTGAAACCTTTAAAGCGAGGCTTGTTGCGAAGGGGTATACTCAGAAAGAGGGTATAGATTTTGAGGAGACCTTTTCGCCAGTAGTCATGCTTAAGTCTATCCGGATTCTCTTATGCATAGCAACTCATATGGATTATGAGGTGTGGCAGATGGATGTCAAGACAACTTTTCTTAATGGAAGTCTTGAGGAAAACATCTATATGAAGCAACTAAAGGGATTCATTGCTTAAGGCAAAGAGCATCTTGTATATAAGCTTAATCGGTCCATTTATGGATTGAAGCAAGCTTCGAGGTCTTGGAACATCCGCTTTGACGAGGTAATCCAGTCTTATGGATTTATTCAAAGTCCGGATGAGTCTTGTGTATACAAGAGATGTGACGGAAACGTTGTGATATTTCTTGTACTATACGTAGATGACATTTTGTTGATTAGCAACAATATCAAGGTGTTATCGGACGTAAGGGTATGGTTGTCCAAATAGTTTGATATGAAGGGCTTGGGAGAAGAGGGACACATCCTTGGGATCAAGGTTATAAGGGATCGCAGGAAAAGGATGTTGTGCTTATCTCAAGCTTCATACATAGACACGATTATGGATTGTTTTAGCATGCAAAACTCCAAGTAAGGTTTTTTACCTTTCAGGCATGGAGTTCCTTTATCTAAGGAGATGTGTCCTAGAACATCTGAGGAGATAGAAGAGATGAAGGCTGTACCTTATGTTTCGGCAGTAAAAAGCCTCATGTATGCGATTCTATGCATGGTCAGCAGATATCAGAGTAATCCAAGACAGGGACCTTGGACTGCGGTAAAGCAAATATTGAAGTACGTGAGAAGGACTAGGGATTATATGCTGGTTTACCAAGTAGACCGATTACTCCCTGTGGGTTGCACGGATTCCGCCTTCCAATCTGATAGGGATAACAGTAAGTCTACCTCAGGTTTTGTGTTTACTTTGGGAGGTGGAGCCATTGTATGGAGGAGTGTCAAGTAGAAATGTGTGGCGGACTCCACCATGGAAGCTGAGTATGTGGCAGCCTCTGAAGCGGCCAAAGAAGTTGTATGGCTCAGGAACTTCCTGATGGACTTGGATGTGATTCCTGGTTTGCCCAGAACTATCACAATTTATTGTGATAATAGTGGTGCAGTTGCAAACTCAAAAGAACCACGAGCCCATAAGGCTAGTAAACACATAGAGCGCAAGTACCACCAGATACGAGAAATCGTAAAGAGAGGAGAGGTTGCTGTGGCCAAGATTGCATCGAAGGATAACCTGGCATATCCTTTCACTAAGGCCCTTCCGGCGAGAGCTTTTGATAGGCATGTGGAGGGAATGGGGATCAGATGTATGGCAGTTTGAGGACAGCATTGTCTTTTAGTATAAGTGGAAGATTATTGGGATGTATACTAAAAAGTCTATCTTTTGTTTGAACATCTTTATTTTGAAATATGAATCACATGATCATTGTTTGCATATTTGTATGGTTATGCATATTGTCTAATACATTGCATTGTAGATAACATGGTGTGTGGTGTCACACAGGAGATCATGTTATCGGCTCCTTGTAGAGTATAAGTATAGGCTCACAACCGAGATGGCTTTGGACAAACCATTGGTATGGTTGTAGTGTGATTTGGTATTGGTTTGTCTTGACCATAAAATCACACTACTACACTTTGTGTGTATTGAGCAGGACCGACTTCGAGGTGATTTGATTTATTGCTGACTACATAATCGAATCAGACCTCAGATATTATATTGTGCATACTCTTAATCCCGATATAAGAAGGGACACATATACTTAGTAGTCATTTCTTTGATTTACCAATGGGTGAGATTTATAGATTAAATCGATAGGCTCGGTAAGTTGGGAAATGATATTATTTATATGGTGTGTCGTTGATTATAGGAGAAAACCGTGTCCTATATATTAGGATGATGATGTCCCCTTGAGGAGCTCATAAGGTTCATCATGTAAACCCTGTAGGTGGACTTGGTCCGGCATGATGAAAAGGTTGAGTGGTACTACTCATGGAGTTAGATGTTGATTAATTAATTGTCAGTAAATTAATTAATCGACGGGCATTCGAGATCTTAAACACGGAGAGAAAATGTACAAATAATATATGGAGCTCATATTAACTTATGGTGGTTGGTGAGGTAGATCAATGATAATCCTCAAGTGGAATGGATAATCATTAATGGATTGGACTTTATGTGGGCTTGATCCATTGGGTGGCCAAGATCCAACCCCTCCTCATGGTCTCTATTGTAGCCTATTAATACCTCATGAAGCTTAGATCCAATGGATAGAAACAAAACTCTAGATCCAAAGGTAGAGATTAAATCTCTATATCCGACCGTTGAGATTAAATCTCTAGATCTGACAGTTGAGATTAAATCCCAAGAACCAATGGTGGAGATTAAAACAAGGCTTACCCCTAACTCTATAAAAGGAGGGCAAGGGGTGGGCGGCAACTTGGAAATCCAATTAGAGATAGTGTTGGGTTTCCGGCACCGCGGCGTGTGTGTGTTCGATCATGTTTCGTAAACATGAACACAGCGGAAGCAATTAAAAATAATAAATACTCCTATTTATTACAACACACACAACACACGCATGCTTTTACCACAAGTGTAGACATAACCGTAAATTAAAATTGCAATAAAAGGAAATTAACTACGTTATACCTTTCGTATGACGTGTAGCGGGAACGGCATCAACCGGAACGATCCTCGTAAGAATCGTCTCTATCCGTATCCACGCCGAGCTCCTCGGGATGACTTCGCTAAGTCACGAGCTTCGTCTTCGTACGGGTTACTAGCCTCGTGTTGAAGACGACGTGATCGAGAGATGATCACGATCCGAATCCAAATTCGGATCCAAAACGATTTCTCAAAACTCGCTTCTCCGGAGAGGTATTCGTCAACCGTTTGACGAATCCTTCGTCCTCCACCTCAGAGGATTACCGAAGATCAAATCCCCGGTAAGTTAGCCGCTGTCGGAGCACTAACCGTCGTCCAAACGACGCTCCGACGAGAGGAGAAGAAGCTGTCCAGAAAACTGGACAGCTTGGTGGAGGAGTAGGCGCCGGCCAAAACAAGGAGAGAAAAGGCTCACCTTGATGCCGAACCTTTAGGAGATTACCGGAGGGTCGCCGGAGGTTCACCGGCTGGAGCTTGGACGCCGGCAAGGGTCTTGGACGGCGGCACAAGGCTGGGCGGCGGCTGCTCTTGGGTTGGCGCCGAAAACTCCTCCAAGGAGTGGGCGGCAACTCAAGGGGGGGGGGCTAGGGTTTGGATTAGTTAGGGTTTAACAATCCCTTAAGCCCACTTTTATAGAGAACTAATTCTCTTAATGGTTAATGGATCATATCCATAAAGCCCGTTAACCCGCTCCATTAAGATAAGTTAAAATAAACCAAACCATGATGGTTTATTTTAAGTTAAAAGCGAACGAACCAACTTTTGGTTCATTCGTTTAAAATAAACCAAACCCTTTGGTTTATTCTTATCCATTGGATTAGAACCAAACCATTTTGGTCCATCCATTATGTCTTCATAAGACGCACCATCACGCTTCCATTGCATTGAAACAATTTCATGCTCGCTTTATGTTTGGTCGACCAAACATAGTTTCTCTCGATGCGAGAATCTCATTCTCAAGCTCGTTTTAAATCCTTTGGATTACACTCGTTGTCGTGTGACCAAATAGGTTCTCGGTTTATGTTGTCTATAATTAACCATTAATTATAGAGCGATCATGAGTGGCACCTAGTAGTACATCATGATCCCCAATTAGCAGAAAAGATCAGCATTGATCGAACTATTTACGAAACCCTTGATGCTTCGAATGAATCGTGCCCCATTCCCTTCACTCATCTTATACCCACTTGGTTGAGGACATGGTCTATTGTGCCGATCCCCACTAAGTGACTCGTCACACCTAGCCCAAGTATCATTTCCTCGTCCTCACAGTTCTAGTTACTCCACATGTATCGAAGAGTACCTTACTCTAAACATGTAATGCTTTGGCCAAAGACTTTAGTAACAATCCGGCGAGAGGCCATGGGTATACATCTCCTCGCAAGGAGTGGTGAATCCTTTATAGGCTATTCAAACACCTTGATCACTTCGACTTATACCCAATCATCCGGGTCCACATCTCCTTAGAGATGTTTGCTTAAGATGTCAAAGCATAAGTCTCCATGATCAAGATGACTTGAATCACAAGTCAAAGGAACATCGCACTTAAGCCCAGATAAGAACTTCATTGACATATCTATATATGCGAGAACCATATGAAGTCTTACGGTGGTCACTCCAATGAACTAGTTACCATAACTAGCATCCACGATTAACTCGGACATCACTATGTCTCCGGCCCGGTGAGAATCAGCTTGGATACACCAAGGAGTATACCTCGTGCTAGTCTCAGCGAATTGATGGTGTCCAAATCCATCAATTCATCGACTAGGGATAATTCCGATACATCACGATTACACATGTAGAGATACTCACTAGTTGTGATCCAATCACAAATTCTCTCATGCTGTGAATCGTATCGTGGACATTCAGTAAATGAGTTTAAGATCCAATCAAATACATAAAACATGTATACTCAAATAGTGAATCTTCATTTATCATATAAATGGTTCATACATAAGGCGATTGCCTTAGGACATCTCTCATATATTACTAACAGACTCCCACTTGGCCTAATGCCAATCGCTACGGTATCCAATACCATAAGCACCAACATGACCCTCAAACTTACTTTGAGGTAATGCTTTAGTCAAAGGATCCGCTAAGTTCCTTTCAGTGGGAATTTTCTCGATTTGTATTTCGTTCCTACTTATGATCTCTCTGATAAGATGATAGCGGCGAAGCACATGTTTGGATCATTGATGAGACCACATCAAGTTCAGAGATGAACTTCTTGATCCAAACCGCTTCCTTTGCTGCTTCCAAAGCTGCAATGTATTCTGCCTTAGTGGCAGAATCCGCTATAGTGTCAAGCTTGGAACCTTTCCAACTTATTGCGTCTCCATTCCAGGTGAATACATACCCAGACAAAGACATGGAATCATCCTTATGCATGCGGTGCATCTATGCCACGTATCACCATGTACCCTTCTCCATATATTAGGAACGCATCCTTAGTTCTTCTTAAGTACTTAAGGATCATCTTAACAGTCACCCAATGATCCATTCCTGGATCAGACTGGTATCTGCTCGTGACACTCAGAGCATACGATACATCGGGCCTCGTACATAACATAGCATACATGATAGATCCTATTGCGGATGCATAGGGAATCTTACTCATGCAAATCCTCTCGTCTTCTGTGCGCGGACACATAGACTTCGAAAGGTGTACCCCATGCCTGATGGGCAGATAACCTTTCTTGGATTCCGACATGCTAAACCTCTTTAGCACTCGGTCTATATATGTAGACTGCGAAAGACCAAGCAACCGTTTCGATCTATCTCTATAGATCTTAATCCCAAGGATGTAGGTTGCTTCTCCCAGGTCTTTCATGGAGAATGTCTTGGATAACCAAACCTTAACTAACTGTAAGATTGACACATCGTTTCCTATAAGTAATATGTCATCGACATACAATACTAGGAACACGACTGCACTCCCACTAACCTTCTTGTACACACAAGGTTCGTCTGGATTTTGCGAGAAATCAAACTTTTTGATCGTCTCATCAAAACGGATATTCCAGCTCCTGGATGCTTGCTTCAATCCATAAATGGACCGTCGCAATTTGCATACCTTGGTTTTATCAACCGATGTGAAACCCTCAGGCTGTATCATATACACGTCCTCGAGCAGGTTTCCATTAAGGAAAGTTGTTTTCACATCCATCTGCCATATCTCATAATCATAATGAGCCGCTATGGCCAGGAGCATCCGAATGGATTTAAGCATAGCTACAGGCGAATAGGTTTCGTCATAATCAACACCTTGTTTTGACGATATCCTTTCGCCACCAATCTAGCCTTATAGGTAATCACATTACCATCCATGTCGGTTTTCTTCTTGAAAACCCACTTGCACCCTATAGGCTTTATGCCTTCAGGTGGGTAAACCAAGTTCCAAACTTGGTTTTCATACATGGAATCCATTTCCGACTTCATGGCACCAAGCCACTTATCCCTTTCTGAACTTGTCAGCACTTCTTCATAACTGGTAGGCTCCTCATCATCAATGAGTAACACGTCGTTCGATTCGCTTACGAGAAATCCATATCTCTCAGGAATATTACGTGTTCTACCAGATCTACGAAGATGTGGTGTTACAATAGGTCCAGCTGATTGCTCATCACTATGAGTTATCGGCTGTTGTGCTTCACCAAGTATCTCATTAATGTCTATTTGAGTCTCTCGAGCCTCCTCAAGCTCGACGACACTCCCACTGTTTTCTTGCAAGAGAAACTCTTTCTCTAGAAACACAGCATGCCTTGAAACAAACACCTTTTGTTCCACAGGATGATAGAATTGGTAACCCCTTGTTCCTTAGGGTATCCAACAAATAGACATTTATCAGACTTAGCATCCAATTTGTCTGATACAGTCCGCTTCACATAAGCAGGACAACCCCATATCTTCAAGTAAGATACATGAGGTTTCTTACTATTCCATATCTCATATGGAGTAGTTGAGACTACCTTGGTAGGCATTACATTTAACAAGTAAGCAATTTATGCGAAGTGCATAGCCCCAAAAGGACTTGGGAAGAGTCGCATGATTCATCATTGACCTGACCATGTCCAACAAGGTCCGGTTACGCCTCTCAGATACACCATTATGCCTTGGTGTATATGGCGGAGTCCATTGAGATAATATACCATTGTCTCTTAGATAATCAAGAAACTCTTGACTTAAGTATTCACCACCTCGATCCGATCGAAGTATTTTAATACTTTTGTCATGTTGTTTCTCTACTTCATTTCTGAATTCTTTGAACCTTTCAAAGGCTTCAGACTTATGTTTCATCAAGAACACATACCCAAACCGTGAGTGATCATCGGTGAAGGTAATGAAGTAGCTATAGCCTCCTAAAGCTTGAGTTGACATAGGTCCACATACATCAGTATGTATTAGACCTAGTAACTCTCCCACTCGTTCACCTTTTCCGTAAAGGTAACTTAGTCATCTTGCCTTTTAAGCATGATTCGCATGTATCGTATGAATCCAATTCAAACGATTCCAGAATTCCACATCGGTGTAATTCGGACATGCGTTTCTTGCTTACATGGCCAAGACGACAATGCCACATGTAGGAGTCTATTTGATTATCCTTTCAAGCACTCTTGTTGCTCGCTTCGATATTGCAAATGTCACTGGATACGTCCAACGTATAAACACCATTGCTTAAAGTTCTAGTCCCATAAAGAACCCCATTCAAAGTTATGTAACAACAATTGTTACTAAACGTCAAATGGAAACCATTTCTATTTAAACAAGAAATAGAAATGATGTTCTTTATCAACAAAGGAATATGAAAGCAATTGTCCAGTTCTAAGACAAGTCCTGCAGGGAGTTTCAACAAATACTGTCCGATGGCGATTGCAACAACCTTTGCTGCATTCCGATCACGTAAATTTGACTCTCTCTTGTCGATTCTTCTTCTATTCCTTAGCCCATGTATGTCATTACATATATGTGAGCCACACCCATTATCCAATACACAAGTTTCTAAGGAAATAGAATGACAATCAATAAAGAAGATTTCTGAATAATATGTGGCATCAGATGCCTTATCCTTCTTCACGGACTCAAGATAAATCTTGTACTTTCTTCATAAATGGCTCTCCTTGCCATAATGATGGCAAGTTTCCTTTTAATGCTAGTTCTACCTTCTTAGCCCTTCTCTTCTTTCCCTTCATTCCTTTGACTTCCTCTTAGAACCTTTCTTGAGAATCAACTAACAACACCGTCCCCTGCTCATGCTTCTCAGAAGACTCCACAGTCTTCAGCATATTGAGCAGTACCACAGATGAACCTCCTAGCATCTCAGAGGTGAAGAGGAGCTTTGAGACTTCGAACCTTTTGAATCTCACTTGCTCATCAACCAACTCACAAAGATGAAGGACTACGATATGAGCATCCATATGCTCATGCTTCTTTCGTAGCTTGGGTTCCATCGTGGCTAGCATGATGCAACTTATTTGTTCAGAATCACTCAAATGTTTCTGATAGGCCAACAATTGGTCCAGAGTTGCATTGTCACTAGGACGGGCGGGAAGAGGCGCTTCGAGGACATTTTCAAGCTTTTCAACCTTGAGAACAATTCTCAAGCTTCTAAGCCAGTCCAAGAAGCTCGGCCCAGTCAATTTATTTGAATCCAAAATGGAATGCAAATTCAAACACATCATGATCAATATATTAACTTAGAAATACAAAACGAGCATATATGAGAAAATGATTTTAAAATGCATCAATATACATTTATAAATCCCATTCATTTTTCGAATTCAAAAACCCCAAAATCACTTCGGGAGATCGTAGGTCCATCTCCGAATGGGCTGATATCCATCATAGATAAGAACAACCTTGGAGTGAGTCCAACAAGCCATTCTTAGCTATGATGGTGGGTATCAAGTATACCGATTACATATCATGTATATGTAACTATCACAATGTGCTATCAACTAATTGAATGTTCACACATACATTGGGTTGTTAACACATTAACAAGTATGCATCATATGCATAGCACCCAACTTCACCTCTCTTCACATCGACCTTGGAGTGAGTCCAACAAATCGATGCTCCAAGTTAAAGCCGACCCATTAATCGCGAAATAGTTTTAATATGGTTAGAGCGCATTCAACCAATTAGCTAGGCTTGGAGTGAGTCCAACAACCCAAACTAACGATTGACCTCTGACTCTTACCATATTAGAGTTAAACTATTCCAATGATTTGAACATGTTCAGGTTCGAGCCGGGCTTGGAGTGAGTCCAACAACCCAAACAAGAAACAGAACTCTGGTTCTAACAATATTAATGGAAGGTGTAGGCTTTAATATTGAGTTAGGGTTTTATGTCTCATCCTCTTTGCATGCAAATAACTATTATCTACATGGCATGGCATACATAGCATACATCTACATGTCACGACACGCATGGCATAATGTTATGCATCTAATGCAATTACATGGCATACAATTATGTCATGTATATATTTACTTATATGTCATAACTATTTATGGAAATAAAATATGTTTAAGATTTGATTCTCCAAATCAAATCATAATTAAATTAGGAAACAAATTTCCAAATCGTTACGGCATCAACCAGAACGATCCTCGTAAGAATCGTTTCTATCCGTATCCACGCCGAGCTCCTCGGGATGACTTCGCTAAGTCATGAGCTTCGTCTTCGTACGGGTTACTAGCCTCGTGTTGAAGACGACGTGATCGAGAGATGATCACGATCCGAATCCAAATTCGGATCAAAAATGAGTTCTCAAAACTCGCTTCTCCGGAGAGGTATTCGTCAACCGTTTGACGAATCCTTCGTCCTCCACCTCAGAGGATTACCGAAGATCAAATCCCCAGTAAGTTAGCCGCTGTCGGAGCACTAACCGTCGTCCAAACGACGCTCCGACGAGAGGAGAAGAAGCTGTCCAGAAAACTGGACAGCTTGGTGGAGGAGTAGGCGCCGGCCAAAACAAGGAGAGAAAAGGCTCACCTTGATGCCGAACCTTTAGGAGATTACCGGAGGGTCGCCGGAGGTTCACCGGCTGGAGCTTGGACGCCGGCAAGGGTCTTGGACGGCGCACAAGGTCAAGCGGCGCTCTCTTGGGTTGGCGCCAAAACTCCTCCAAGGAGTGGGCGGCAACTCAAGGGTTTGGATTAGTTAGGGTTTAACAATCCCTTAAGCCCACTTTTATAGAGAACTAATTCTCTTAATGGTTAATGGATCATATCCATAAAGCCCGTTAACCCGCTCCATTAAGATAAGTTAAAATAAACCAAACCATGATGGTTTATTTTAAGTTAAAAACGAACCGAACCAACTTTTGGTTCATTCGTTTAAAATAAACCAAACCCTTTGGTTTATTCTTATCCATTGGATTAGAACCAAACCATTTTGGTCCATCCATTATGTCTTCATAAGACGCAGCCCATCCACGCTTCCATTGCGACTGAAACAATTTCATGCTCGCTTTATGTTTGGTCCAACCAAACATAGTTTCTCTCGGTCTGAGAATCTCATTCTCAAGCTCGTTTTAAATCCTTTGGATTACACTCGTTGTCGTGTGACCAAATAGGTTCTCGGTTTATGTTGGCCGTCTATAATTAACCATTAATTATAGAGCGATCATGAGTGGCACCTAGTAGTACATCATGATCCCCAATTAACCGAAAAGATCAACGGTTGATCGAACTATTTCTGAAACCCTTGATGGCTCGAATGAATCGTGCCCCATTCCCTTCACTCATCTTATACCCACTTGGTTCAGGACATGGTCTATTGTGTCACCCCACTAGGTCGACTACGTCACACCTAGCCCAAGTATCATTTCCTCGTCCTACATTCTAGTTACTCCACATGTATCGAAGAGTACCTTACTCTAAACATGTAATGCTTTGGCCAAAGACTTTAGTAACAATCCGACGAGAGGCCATGGGTATACATCTCCTCGCAAGGAGTGGTGAATCCTTTATAGGCTATTCAAACACCTTCGATCACTTGACTTATACCCAATCATCCCGGGTCCACATCTCCTTAGAGATGTTTGCTTAAGATGTCAAAGCATAAGTCTCCATGATCAAGATGACTTGAATACCGCAAGTCAAAGGAACATCGCACTTAAGCCACAGTAAGAACTTCATTGACATATCTATATATGCAGAGAACCATATGAAGTCTTACGGCTGGTCACTCCAATGAACTAGTTACCATAACTAGCATCCACGATTAACTCCGGACATCACTATGTCTCCAGCCAGTGAGAATCAGCTGCTTGGATACACCAAGGAGTATACCTCGTGCTAGTCTCAACAGAATTGATGGTGTCCAGATTCATCAATTCATCGTCTAGGGATAATTCCGATACATCACAATTACACATGTAGAGATACTCACTAGTTGTGATCCAATCACAAATTCTCTCATGCTGTGAATCGTATCGTGGACATTCAGTAAATGAGTTTAAGATCCAATCAGATACATAAAACATGTATACTCAAATAGTGAATCTTCATTTATCATATAAATGGTTCATACATAAGGCGATTGCCTTAGGACATCTCTCATATATTACTAACAGATAGGATAAGGGTTTTGGGCGGTAAGGCTTGGAGGCAAGGTTTGGAGTTGGCAGCACCTATTAAATAAATATTTTCCTTATCTTCTTCTTCCTCAAGGTGGCCGGCGACCTAGCATCCCTTTCTAGCCCTTGGCCGATTTCCAAAGCAGGCCCTCTCTCTCTCTTTGGCCGGTAAAACCTAGGCTTAGGGTTCTCCCTTGGAGCTTTGGTCTGTATTCACCTTTTCTCCCTTTTCCTTGTTGGCCGGCGGCAAGCAAATTGCTTGTTGCTTGTTGGTTGGCTAAAGGAAGGAGAAGAGTCTTATTTTTATTCTTCCTCTTTCTTGGAACGAGCAAGGAAGGAAGATTGGTGATCTAGGAGCTTCAACTTTTGGTAGATCATCGCCCACACGACGTCCGAAAGGAGGAAGGTCATACATTAGAAGATCGAGAGGTATATCGATTCTCTATTCTCTTTTGGAACATGTTTATATTTGTTTTTCAATTATGAGCATGATATATTCTATTTGTGGCTAAATAATACTTGGATCCCGATCATAAACACAAAAGCAAGCGATCCGTACATCGTCTATTCCGTGGCTACTCGAAGAATAGAGGTAGGTCGCTTGAACAACAAGTTTGTTCAAGTGACCACTCTAAACGAATAGCACGACGATGACAAGGTTGCTTGGGTGTTCCCTTTTGTCTAGGATTAAATTTTTTAATCTAGGGACGTAGAAGGGATCGCCATGAACAAGCGATCGAGTTGAAGTGGGAAGCGAAGCTTCCCCTCACGGACTCAATCCCAACAAGTGGTATCAGAGCCACGGTTTTCGGTTTTGTGTGTTTAGGATTCGGTTACTCTTATTCATTTTTCATATATTATATGTGTCGGATAATAGTAGGATATGGGTAGGTTAATTCTTTGTTTGCAGGCATAAGATCCCACTATTATGGTCATATGTGTGTATGTGATTGTATGTGTGTAATAGTATATTTTGTTGAATCCTCGGGGTTGACGAGGCTAGTATTTAATTTTTTGTAAATTAGATACGGCATTGTTTAGCTACTCTTTCTATTTTAGTTTACTTTCGATCTAGATTTCATGTTCACTCCCTCGTGAAGTATAGGATCGATGGATGTAAATTAAAATTGTTTTTAGTCTCGGCTCGGATCTCCGGATGGCTCGTACATGGTGTAGGAGGAGCGGACGAGATGACGATACGACGGGAGACATATTGAAGACAAAAGCCATAATAGTTGAAAAATTTTATTTTTCATATTCATTGCTTATTGTTTGATATGCATGTCGTAGGCTAGAAAATTCCTCATTTTTAAATATACTTAGTGGAAGAAGGATATTTTTATAAATTCCCACGGCCTCCATTACGATTTGACATGTGATGCAAGCAAACTTGTGCGTCGGCTCTAAGTGCCTTCCTCCCCTGTGGGGAGTCGCTACGGAGGCTCATTGGCTCCCAGTCCCCGGATTAAAATTTTCACTAATGAAGGAATTAATCCGGAAGGGATGAGCTTCCTTAGCACAACCATTTCATCGTCGTGCTAACAACTTGAGTGATCGCTTGAACAAACTAGTTGTTCAAGCAACTCAACTCTTCTAGTTGGTTAGCTGCGGAAGAGACGACGGATGGATCGCCGGTTTTTGTGTTTGTCTTCGGGGTCCATGATTATACAATATATTTACTAATTTACACATGCATAATCAAACCATAAAAGAACATGCTCAGATCTGTAAATAAAGTTAAAATAACTTTATACCTCACGATCTTCTACCGTATGTCCTATCCTTCTCGTGGACGACGTGTGGACGAAGATCCTCCACGAGTAGAAGCCTTCTAGATCGCTTTCTTCTCCACCTTGTCTGCTGCGAACAAAGAGAAGAAACGACAAATACCTTCCTATCTAGAACCGGCCGCCAAATTAGGGAATTTGGTGCAACCGCCGGCCAAGGAACAATCGGATGATGCGCCGGCCAACTTCAAGAAGTGTTGCCGCCGGCCACTCTAGGATGAAGGGAGGAAGATGAATGTCGGCCACCTATGGAAAGAGAACCGCCGGCCAAGGAAGAAGAGAGAGGCCTAGAAGATGGGTGCCGGCCAAGTGTTGATGGAGGAGGATGGGCGCCGGCCAACTCCAACTAGAAGGAAGAGTTGCCGCCCACTTCTTTTGCTCCAAAACCCTAGCCACCCAAAAACCCTAGCCGCCGACTTTTGGATGAGCCAAAACCCTTATTCCTCAATCCGTTCTTGCCGGCCAACCCTAAGCTTTCCTTTTATAGAGTTAGGCTTAGGACTCCTTTAATCTCCACCGTCGGATCTAGGGATTTAACCTCCACCGTCGGATCTAGGTTTTTATCCCAACCGTCGGACCTAGGGATTCATCTCAACCGTCGGATCTAGGATTTCATCCCAACCGTCGGATCTAGGATTTTATCCCAACCGTCGGATCTAGGGTTTTATCTCAACCGTCGGATCTAGGGATTTAATCTCAACCGTCGATTCTAGGGTTTCATCCTAGCCATCGGATCTAGGGATTTAATCCCAACCGTTGGTTCTAGGGTTTCATCCTATCCATCGGATCTAGGGATTTAATCCCAACCGTTGGTTCTAGGGTTTCATCCTAACCATCGGATCTAGGGATTTAATCCCAACCGTTGGTTCTAGGGTTTCATCCTAACCATCGGATCTAGGGATTTAATCCCAACCGTTGGTTCTAGTGTTTCATCCTAACCATCGGATCTAGGGATTTAATCCCAACAGTTGGTTCTAGGTTTTGTTTTACATTCTTGGATCTAGACTTCACAAGGATTATATTAGGCTACGATAGGGACCATAAGGAGGAGTTGGGTCTTGGCCACCTGATGGATCGGAACCACACTTACTTGATCCATCAATGATGTTACATTCCACTAGAGGATCATCATTGAACTACCTCACCAACCCCCATAATTTAATATGGGCTCCATATATTATTTGTACATTCATCTCCCCGTGTTTAAGATATCGAATGTCCGTCAATTAATTGATTTACTGACCATCAATTAATTAACATCTAATTCCTCGAGTAGTACCACTCAACCTTATCATCATGTTGACTAAGTCAACCAGCTGGGTTTACATGATGAACCTTATGAGCTCCTCAAGGGGACATCATCAACCTAATATATAGGACACGGTTTCCTCCTATAATCAACGGCACACCATGTAAATAATATTATCTCCCAACTTACCGGACATATTGATTTAATCCATCTAAATCTCGCCCTCTGGTAAATCAAAGAAATAAATACTAAGTACATGTGGTCGTTATTATATCGGGATTAAGAGCATGTACAACATAATATCCGAGGTCCGATTCAATTATGTAGTCAGCAATTAATTGAATCACCTCTATGTCGGTCCTGCTCAATACACCTAAGTGTACTAGTGTAATTCTATGTTCAAGACAAAACAATACCAACCTACACTACAACCATGCCAATGGTTTGTCCAAAACCATCTTGGTTGTGAGCCTCTACTTATATTTTACAAGGGACTGATAACATGATCTTCTGTGCCACACCAAGCACCATGTTATCTACAATGTAAAATATTAGACAATATGCACAGACATATAATAAATATATAAAGTGAAAACAATGATCATGTGATTCTTATTCCAAAATAAAATGTTAATACAAAAAGAGCTAGGCTTTCAGTATACATTCCTACAATCTCCCACTTATACTAAAAGACTATGCCGTCATCACAGTGCCATACATCTGATCCCCATGTCCTCCACATGCCTATCAAACACTTTCGCTGGAAGGGCCTTAGTGAATGGATCCGCCAGGTTATCCTCTGATGCAATCTTGGCGACAGCAACTTCTCCTCGGTTTACGATCTCTCGTATAAGGTGGTACTTGCGCTCTATGTGTTTACTCGCCTTATGGGCTCGTGGTTCCTTCGAGTTTGCAACTGCACCACTGTTATCACAATAAATTGTGATAGTTCTGGGCAAACCAGGAATCACATCCAAGTCCATCAAGTAGTTCCTGAGCCAAACACCTTCTTTGGCTGCCTCAGAGGCTGCCACATACTCAGCTTCCATGGTAGAGTCCGCCATGCATTTCTGCTTGACACTCCTCCATACTATGGCTCCACCTCCAAAAGTAAACACAAACCCCATGGTAGACTTACTCTTGTCCCTATCTGATTGGAAATCTGAATCCGTGTAACCCACAGGGACTAATTGATCTGCTCGGTAAACCAGCATATAATCCCTAGTCCTTCTCTGGTACTTCAATATATGCTTTACCGCAGTCCAATGTCCCTGTCCAGGATTACTCTGATATCTGCTAACCATGCCCACGGTAAAGCAGATATCCGGTCTCGTACATAGCATAGCATACATGAGGCTTCCTACTACCGAAGCATAAGGAACCGCCTTCATGTCCTCTATCTCCTTTGATGTTTTGGGACACATCTCTTTAGATAAAGGAACTCCATGCCTAAAAGGTAGAAAACCTTTCTTGGAGTTCTGCATGCTAAAACGAGCAAGGATAGTGTCAATATATGAAGCTTGGGATAAGAACAACATCCTTTTCTTGCGATCCCTTATAACCTTGATCCCAAGGATGTGTCCCACTTCTCCCAAGTCATTCATGTCAAACTGTTTGGACAACCATACCCTTACGTCTGATAACACTTTGATATTGTTGCCAACTAACAAAATGTCATCTACGTATAGTACAAGAAATACCACTACGTTTCCGTCACATCTCTTGTATACACAAGGCTCATCTGGACTTTGAATAAATCCATATGACTGGATTACCTCATCAAAACGGATGTTCCAAGATCTAGAAGCTTGCTTCAATCCATAAATAGACCGATTAAGCTTACATACAAGATACTCTTTGCCCTTAGCAATGAATCCCTCTGGTTGCCGCATATAGATGTTCTCCTCAAGACTTCCGTTAAGGAAAGCTGTTTTGACATCCATCTGCCAAATCTCATAATCCATATGAGCAGCTATAGATAAGAGAATCTGGATAGACTTAAGCATAGCTACCGGCGAAAAGGTCTCCTCATAATCATACCCTCTTTCTGAGTATACCCTTTTGCAACAAGCCTAACTTTGAAGGTCTCAACCTTCCCGTCTACTCCTCTCTTTCTCTTGTAGATCCACTTGCATCCAATGGCTTTAACACCATCGGGTGGCTCTACTAGCTCCCAGACTTGATTAGAATCCATAGATTCTATCTCTAAATTCATCGCTCTTTGCCAAGATACTGCATCTCTATCTTGGAGTGCCTCGTCATACGTCCAGGGATCCAGTTCATGTTCACTAGGGACTAAGTCCGAAGACTCTCCCAAAAACATGAATCTTTCAGGTTGTCTAACAACCCTCCAACTACGACGAGGTGCCTCCTGTGTATACTCTGTGACACGCGGTGTAGTGACTTGTGGCATCTCCTCTTGTACCGGTGGTACTGAAATCGGGACTTCCCCTGTTAACTCCTCAAGAACAATCCTACTCGTGGGCTTGTGGTTCATCACATAGTCCTCCTCTAGAAATCTGGCATTCGTACTCACGATCACCTTCTGATCTCTAGGACTATAGAATAAACCACCCTTTGTTCCCTTAGGGTAGCCAACAAACAAGCGTACTTCTGTACGAGATTCTAACTTACCAGCATCTCCCTTCGGCACATGTGCTGGACTACCCCAAATCCGAATATGTCTTAGACTAGGCTTTCGGCCAGTCCACAACTCTGTGGGAATAGAGGGTACTGACTTAAATAGAACCAAGTTCAGAATGTGTGCTGCTGTTTCCAGAGCATACCCCCAGAACAAATCAGGTAACTCAGAATAACTCATCATCGATCTGACCATCTCCATAAGAGTCTTATTCCTTCGCTCCACCACACCATTCTGCTGGGGTGTGCCAGGTGCGGATAATTGGGATTGAATCCCAGCCTCTGATAAGTAACTCCTAAACTCTCCCAAGAGGTACTCGCCACCACGATCAGATCGTAGTGTCTTGATACATTTACCTTGACGGTTCTCCACATCAGCCTTGAATTCTTTGAACTTGTCAAAGCATTCAGACTTGCGGCGCATCAAGTAAATGCATCTATATCTTGAATAATCGTCTATAAAAGAGACGAAATATTCAAAACCACCTCTTGCCTGGATAGACATAGGACCGCACAAATCAGAATGAACCAATTCTAACACATCTTTGGTCCTATACCCCTTGGCCTTAAAAAGCCTCTTGGTCATTTTACCTTCCAAGCAAGATTCGCAGGATGGGAGATCCTCCACCACTAATGAACCCAAAGGTCCATCAGCTATCAACCTTTGAATTCTACTAAGGTTAATATGACCAAGCCTTAGATGCCAAAGATATGTTTGGTTCATTTGCGAAGGTTCTTTTCTCTTATTAGATTTAGAAGATGAGTTATTCACTTCTATATGCATCGTGGGACCTTTTGGTTCAAGAGCATACAAATTGCCAACCAATGTACCTGAACAGATAATCTCTCTATTTCTTTTTATAACAACTCTGTCATTAAAAGAAACATAATATCCATCCATAAACAATTTAGAAACCGAAATTAAATTCTTTCTAAATGTAGGTACATAAAGACAATTTCTCAAAACCAAAATATTATTTCTATCAAACGATAAATAAACGTCTCCCACTGCAATAGCCGCTACCTTTGTAGCATTGCCCATGTAGACAGTAATTTCTCCTTCAGCTAGTCGTCGGGTTTCTTGGAACCCCTGCAAAGAATTGCAGACATGATCAGTGGCTCCCGTATCTACACACCAGGTACCGGTAGATAACACCGCTAAACATGTTTCAACGACTAAGGCAGAAGATATAGCTTTGTTCTTATTTAGGAAGGGGAAGTCTTTCTTCCCATGTCCAGTCTGTCTACAAGTGAAGCACTTGCCTTTCGGCTTCTTCACTCCCTGAGATCCTCCCACCACCTTTGCTCTATCTTGTTTCTTCTTCTTCTTGCCTTTCGGCTTAGAAGTAGAAACCTTCTGAGCAACCATGGCTTCCTGCCTAGCAGCTCGATTCTGGTATCCGAAAAGTTCCTTTTCCCTTAATCATCTCAGCCTAGGAGGACACTCATCGACAGTTATGACACTATCTATATTTCTTTTCCAATCAATATTATTTGGGAACAGTAAGTTTATTTCTTTTAATATTTCAGCAAGTGGGTTGAAAGCCATTTGAAAAACCTAAGAATCACAATGATCAAAATATTACATTTCAAATATTATTGATTCCTCAAAACAATAAAATCCCGAAATCAACCAACACCTCAAAACACCGAGAATATCGCATGCCACGATAGTGTGGACGTATACGAATTCTTCATTTGTAAGAGGAGATTTTACCCATTAATTTTATTATCTTGTCAACCTTACTTTTTGACAAATAAAATTAATAGTTGGTTCCTCTTTATCCCTACAAATAAAAGCAGTGACTCCGATGGGGAGGATACTTTTATTTGCATCTAAGTGTGCACCATTACACGATACTAAGGGAATTATTTCGGATTATGTGCCTTACCGATGGGGAAGTACACACGCTCCTAAATAATTTCCTATAACCATTATTTGACCTAGTGATCCATTAACAAACCCATCCAATGGGGAGTGAGGCACTCAAAGCCAACGCGCAAGTTTGTTGCATCACACGTCAAATTATAATGGAGGCCGCGGGAATTAATTAAAATATCCCTCTCCCACTTAGTAAATTGAAATCGAGGAATTTTAAAACATACACAACATGCATATAAAACAAATAAGCAATAAATATGGAAAAAAACAGAATTTTTCCAACTATTATGGCATTGTCCTCCAATATGCATTCCGTCGTGTCGCCACCTCGTCCGCTCCATCTTTTCCCGTGCGCAAGTCACCAAAGAGTTCCGAGCCGAGATAAATCATTTTATTTACATCCATCGATCCTATACCCCACGAAGAAGTGTACAAATAATCTAGATCGAAAGTAAACTAAAATGAACAGCTAAACAATGCCGTATTTAATTACAAAAATTAAATACTAATCGAGCCTCGTCAACCCCGAGGATTCAAATAATAAATTTTTACACACATCCATTCACATACACACACATGGCCATAATAGTCGGATCTTATGCCTGCAACCAAAGAGTTAAACTACGCATATCCTACTATTATCCGGCACATATAATATATGAAAAATGCATAAAAAATTAACCGAATCCAAAACACACAAAAACGGAAACCGTGGCTCTGATACCACTTGTGGGGAGTCGCTACGGAGGCTCATTGTCTCCCATGTCCCCGGATTAAAATTTTCACTAATGAAAGAATTAATCCGGATGGGATGAGCTTCCTTAGCACAACCATTTCGTCGTCGTGCTAACAACTTGAGTGATCGCTTGAACAAACTAGTTGTTCAAGCAACTCAACTCTTCTAGTTGATTAGTCGCGGAAGAGACGACGGACGGATCGCCGGTTTTTATGTTTGTCTTCAGGGTCCATGATTATACAATATATTTACTAATTTACACATGAATAATCAAAACATAAAAGAACAAGCTCAGATCTGTAAATAAAGTTAAAATAACTTTATACCTCACGATCTTCTACCGTATGTCCTATCCTTCTCGTGGACGACGTGTGGACGAAGATCCTCCACGAGTAGAAGCCTTCTAGATCGCTTTCTTCTCCACCTTGTCCGCTGCGAACAAAGAGAAGAAACGACAAATCCTTCCTATCTAGAACTGGCCGCCAAATTAGGGAATTTGGTGCAACCGCCGGCCAAGGAACAATCGGATGATGCACCGGCCAACTTCAAGAAGTGTTGCCGCCGACCACTCTAGGATGAAGGGAGGAAGATGAATGCCGGCCACCTATGGAAAGAGAACCGCCGGCCAAGGAAGAAGAGAGAGGCCTAGAAGATGGGTGCCGGCCAAGTGTTGTTGGAGGAGGATGGGTGCCGGCCAACTCCAACTAGAAGGAAGAGTTGCCGCCCACTTCTTTTGCTCCAAAACCCTAGCCACCCAAAAACCCTAGCCGCCCACTTTTAGATGAGCCAAAACCCTAATTCCTCAATCCATTCTTGCCGCCCAACCCTAAGCTTTCCTTTTATAGAGTTAGGCTTAGGACTCCTTTAATCTCCACCGTCGGATCTAGGGATTTAACCTCCACCGTCGGATCTAGGGTTTTATCCCAACCGTCGGAGCTAGGGTTTCATCTCAACCGTCGGATCTAGGATTTCATCCCAACCGTCGGATCTAGGATTTCATCCCAACCGTCGGATCTAGGGTTTTATCCCAACCGTCGGATCTAGGGATTTAATCTCAACCGTCGATTCTAGGGTTTCATCCTAACCATCGGATCTAGGGATTTAATCCCAACTGTTGGTTCTAGGGTTTCATCCTATCCATCAGATCTAGGGATTTAATCCCAACCGTTGGTTCTAGGGTTTCATCCTAACCATCGGATCTTGGGATTTAATCCCAACCGTTGGTTCTAGGGTTTCATCCTAACCTTCACAAGGATTATATTAGGCTACGATAGGGACCATAAGGAGGAGTTGGGTCTTGGCCACCCGATGGATCGGAACCACACTTACTTGATACATCAATGATGTTCCATTCCACTAGAGGATCATCATTGAACTACCTCACCAACCCCCATAATTTAATATGGGCTCCATATATTATTTGTACATTCATCTCCCCGTGTTTAAGATATCGAATGTCCGTCAATTAATTGATTTACTGACCATCAATTAATTAACATCTAATTCCTCGAGTAGTACCACTCAACCTTATCATCATGTTGACTAAGTCAACCAACTGGGTTTACATGATGAACCTTATGAGCTCCTCAAGGGGACATCATCAACCTATTATATAGGACACGGTTTCCTCCTATAATCAACGGCACACCATGTAAATAATATTATCTCCCAACTTACCGGGCATATTGATTTAATCCATCTAAATCTCACCCTCTG
Organism: Wurfbainia villosa; assembly: GCA_025175895.1. Classification (NCBI taxonomy): domain Eukaryota; kingdom Viridiplantae; phylum Streptophyta; class Magnoliopsida; order Zingiberales; family Zingiberaceae; genus Wurfbainia; species Wurfbainia villosa. The sequence goes on along the minus strand of CM045997.1, from coordinate 22,656,841 downwards.
GTAAATCAAAGAAATAAATACTAAGTACATGTGCCCGTTATTATATCGGGATTAAGAGCATGTACAACATAATATCCGAGGTCCGATTCAATTATGTAGTCAGCAATTAATTGAATCACCTCTATGTCGGTCCTGCTCAATACACCTAAGTGTACTAGTGTAACTCTATGTTCAAGACAAAACAATACCAACCTACACTACAACCATGCCAATGGTTTGTCCAAAACCATCTTGGCTGTGAGCCTCTACTTATATTTTACAAGGGACTGATAACATGATCTTCTGTGCCACACCAAGCACCATGTTATCTACAATGTAAAATATTAGAAAATATGCACAGACATATAATAAATATATAAAGTGCAAACAATGATCATGTGATTCTTATTCCAAAATAAAATGTTCATACAAAAAGAGCTAGGCTTTCAGTATACATTCCTACATCCCCATCAGATGAGTTTGTTTGCGGATCACAGGGTCAGATATGGTTATAGGAAATTATTAAGGAGCGTGTGTACTTCCCCATCGTAAGACAAATAACCTGAGATAATTACCTTGGTACCAAGTAATGGTGAACACTTAGAAACAAATATAATTATCCTCCCCATCGGAGTCACTGCTTTTATTTTTAGGGCCAAAGAGAAACCAACTATTAATTTTACTTGTCAAAAAGTTAGGTTGACAAGATAGAAAAATTAATCGGTAAAACCTCCTCTTACAAATGTAGAATTCGTATACGTCCACACTATCGTGGCATACGATATTCTCGGTGTTTTGAGATGTTGGTTGATTTTAAAATTTTATTGTTTGAGGAATCAATAATTTTTTTAAATCTAAAGTATTGATCTATGTGATTCTTAGGTTTTCTTTCAAAATGACTCTCAGTCTACTTTCTATGATACTAAAGGAAAATAAACTTACTGTACATAGTTATGTTGATTGGAAAAAGGAATCTAGATATTGTCTTAACTGCTGAGGAGTACAAGTATGTACTTTTCGAAGAGTGTCCTCCTAAGCCTGCGAATGAGCTAGATGTCCTTGGAGATGAGATCGATGGGGAAACCTAGGTCGATATCATTCTCCAGTCGACAGAAAGGCTTGCTCATGTTCAGGAAATGATTTCACAAAAGGTTTCTACTTCTAAGCTGAAAGGCAAGAAGAAGAAACAAGGTGGAGCAAAGCTGGTGGGAGGATCTCAGGGAGGAGTGAAGAAGATGAAAGGCAAGTGCTTCACTTGTAAGCAGACTAGACATTGGAAGAAAGACTTTCCCAACCGAAAGCAGAACAATGGTATATCCTTTGGTCTAGTCGTTGAAACATGGTTAAGCGGTGTTATCTACCGGTACCTAGTGTGTAGATACGGGAGCCACTAATCATGTTTGCAATACTTTGTAGGGGTTCTAAGAAACCAGACGACTAGCTAAGGGAGAGATTACCATGTAGTTGGGCGATACCATGAAGGTGACGGCTGTTGCAGTGGGAGACGTTCAGTTATCTTTTGAGAAAAACAAAGTTTTGGTTCTTAAGAATTGCCTTTATGTACCTTTATTTAGAAAGAATTTAATTTCAGTTTCTAAATTGTTTATGGATGGATATTCTATTTCTTTTAATGACAGAGTTATTATAAAAAGGAATAGGGACATTATCTATTCAGGTGTATTGATAGGAAATATATACACACTTGAACCAAAACCTCCCACGATGCAAATTGAAGTTAATAACTAATCTTCTAATTCCAATAAGAGAAAAGAACCTTCAAAGATGAACCAAACATATCTTTGGCATCTAAGACTTGGTCATATTAACCTAAGCAGAATTCAAAGGTTGATAGCTGATGGACCTCTAGGTTCATTAGTGGTGGAAGATTTCCCAAACTGCAAATCTTGCTTGGAGGGTAAAATGACCAAGAGGCCTTTTAAGGACAAGGGGTATAGAGCCAAATATGTGTTAGAATTGGTTTATTCTGATTTGTGTGGTCCTATGTCTATCCAGGCTAGAGGTGGTTTTGAGTATTTCGTCTCTTTTATAGACGATTATTCAAGATATGGATACATTTACCTGATGCGTCGCAAGTCTGAATGCTTTGACAAGTTCAAAGAATTTAAGGCTGATGTGGAGAAACGTCAAGTTAAAGTATCAAGATACTACGATCTAATCGTGGTGGTGAGTACCTCTTGGGAGGAATTACTTATCAGAGGCTGAGATTCAATCCCAATTGTCTGCACCTGGCACACCCCAGCAGAATGGTGTAGTAGAGCGAAGGAATATGACTCTTATGGAGATGGTTAGATCGATGATGAGTTATTCTGAGTTGCCAGATTCGTTCTGGGGATATGTTCTAGATACGACGGTGTACATTCTGAACTTGGTTCCATCTAAATCAGTGCCTTCTACTCCCATAGAATTGTGGACTGGGCGAAAGCCCAGTCTAATACATATTCGGATTTGGGGTAGTCCAGCACATGTGTTGAAGGCAGATGCTGGTAAGTTGGAACCTCGTACAGAAGTATGCATGTTCGTTGGCTATCCTACATGAATGAAGGGTGGTTTGTTTTATAGTCCTAGAGATCAGAGGGTGATCGTTAGCACGAATGCCAGATTTCTAGAGGAAGACTATACGATGAACCACAAGCCCATGAGTAAAATTGTTATGGAACAATTAAAAGGGGGAGTCACTTCTTCAGTACCACCGGTACAAGAGGATATACCATAAGTCACTACACTGCGTGTCACAGAGGATACATAGGTGATACCTCGTCGTAGTGGGAGGGTTGTGAGACAACCTGATAGATTCATGTTCTTGGGAGAATCTTCTGATTCGGTCCTCAAGTAACATGAACTCGATCCTCGGACATATGACGAGGCAATCCAAGATAAAGATGCAAAGATGCATCTTGGCAAAGTGCAATGAATACCGAGATTGAATCTATGGATTCAAATCAAACCGGGAGCTAGTAGAACCACCCGATGGTGTAAAAACCATTGGATGCAAGTGGATCTACAAAAAGAAAGAGAGGAATAGATTTGGAAGGTTGAGACCTTCAAAGCGAGGAGGCTTGTTTACGAGAGGGTGTACCACTGGCAAAATGTAAAGAGGGTATCGATTATGAGGATACCTTTTCACCGATAGCCATGCTTAAGTCTATCCGGATTCTCTTATGCATAGTAGCTCATATGGATTATGAGGTGTGGCAGATGGATGTCAAGACAGCTTTTCTTAATGGAAGTCTTGAGGAAAACATTTATATGAAGCAACCAGAGGGATTCATTGCTAAAGGCAAAGAGCATCAGTTATGTAAGCTTAATCGGTCCATTTATGGATTAAAGCAAGCTTCGAGGTCTTGAAGCATCCGCTTTGATGAGGTAATCCAGTCTTATGGATTTATTCAAAGTCCTGATGAGTCTTGTGTATACAAGAGATGTGACGGAAATGTAGTGGTTTTTCTTGTACTATACGTAGATGATATTTTGTTGATTAGCAACAATATCAAGGTGTTATCGGACGTAAGGGTATGGTTGTCCAAACATTTTGATATGAAGGACTTGTGAGAAGTGGGACACATCCTTGGGATCAATGTTATAAGGGATCGCAGGAAAAGGATGTTGTGCTTATCTCAAGCTTCATACACAGACACGATTATGGATCATTTTAGCATGCAAAACTCCAAGAAAGGTTTTCTACCTTTCAGGCATGGAGTTTCTTTATCTAAGGAGATATGTCCTAGAACATCTGAGGAGATAGAGGAGATGAAGACGGTACCTTATGCTTCGGCAGTAGGAAGCCTCATGTATGCGATGCTATGTACGAGACCAAATATCTGATTTGTCGTAGGCATGGTCAGCAGATATTAGAGCAATCCAGGATAGGGACATTGGACTGCGGTAAAGCAAATATTGAAGTGCCTGAGAAGGACTAGGGATTATATGCTGGTTTACCAGGCAGACCAATTACTCCCTGTGATTTACAAGGATTCCGACTTCCAATCTGATAGGGATAACAGTAAGTCTACCTCAAGTTTTGTGTTTACTTTGGGAGGTGGAGAAATTGTATGGAGTGTTGGATCTTTGTAACGGTTAGAGGGGGGGGTGATTATCCTTTCTTTGTTTCTACAAATACGTTAGCGGAAGCAATACAAATACAAATACGAATAAGAATAAGAAACAAGAAAAACAATGTTAACACCCAATGTACGTGGTTCGGAGATGACGCTCCTACTCCACGGTAATCCGTAAGGTGGATTAGCCCTAGCCAAGCTTCACTATATCCTCCTTTGGATGAACCAAGGTGGAGAAACCTTGTATTACAATGCACTCCTCTTCTTTACAATGATGGAAGATGAAGACTAGAGAAGAGGAGGTTTAGAATCACAAAAACACTTGGAGAAAGCTTGGTGAGCACGAGGGTGTAGTTAGGATTGAGAGCACTAGCTTCACCAAGCTCCCCAAGGCCCCTTATTATAGAAGAAGGGTTGTTTTTCCCGTTGGGCTTTGATCAGTCGACTGATGATCACCATCAGTCGACTGCCGTCGAAACTAACGGCTTCTGACAAAGCCGATCCGTGGGGATTCGCAACCGCCATTTCCAACGGGAGGCCTATCAGTCTACTGATCACCTCATCAGTCGACTGATGAGGCGATCAGTCGAGTGATCGCCGCGAGGAGTCGAGTGAGACTCCATTCTATGCCCATTTTCGACTCGATTAGATGACTGCTTGGATTGCGATCGGTGATTGCCTCATCGGTCATGCTATGACCTAATCGACTAATAGTCGAGGTATCATCGACTCGATCGAGCACTGACGATCGTGATACATCGTATCAGTCGACAGATACTAGTCAAGTATGAATAATTCATACTTGAATTGACTCCCTAGACCTAGACATGACCTTCTAACTCTTCCTTCAGCCTTGCACCCTCCTTCAAGAGTTTCCTTCAGCCTCGTCATGTCTTGGGTTGCCAAATGCATGGACTTTATGCCGCCAAGACTACAAGCTTAGACTTATGCTGCCAAGACTTTACTTTGGACTTCCTTTGCAAAGGTTTGTTAGGGCAATCTCTTGCCATGATAAAGTTTTAATGTGTGTGGCAAAGGGTTTAAGTTAGTTTGTAATTGTGATTTGATATGTGCGTTGAAGTAATGCATGACTTAGTAATTCGCACATGGAGCCATGGCGAGTTTCACATCTCATGACTCGGGCCTTGAGTCGGTGAAGGATAGCTATGCGGAAGCTATGCGCTTGGAGCATCCGAGGGACCGTTGGACGAGGAGCTTGGAGTGAAGTCGGAGGAAGTAGACTTTGAGGCAAGAGACGCGAAGGAGCATTGCAGAGTCGTGCGCCTGATGCTGCCGAGGGGCATGGATGCAAACGAAGAGAACTTCGAAGGCGAGGGACTCCGAGGGATGAGAGTGAGCGATGTAACCCGGGAAGGGGTAGCTCTTAGGTGAAACTTGGCCATTTGGCCAAGTGTCGGATGAGTTTTCCCGACACTAGTCGACTGCCATGTCATGGCGATCATCGAGTCGACAGTTCAATCGATTGGTTTAAGTCGAAATCAAGTTGATCGATCATTTGTAGACAAGGCGATTGATCGATGGGTTGATCACGACCGCTCATAGGCGATGATGATGGCACTATGCACGGGCAGCACGGAATGGAATCGAGCTCGGAGCACTCGATCGATGTCCATCACCGATCGATGGTAAGATCACCGATCGATGATGTTGCCGCTGGATGAAATCCAATGTGTAAGCGGTCGTTATTGAGCGGCAGCTGGGACACCGATCGATCGAGTGCATCATCATTGCTCTGTCAACGGAAGAAACCCTCTTCCTCTATAAAAAGGAAGGGGATGGAGCTTTGGGAGGCAAATGCTTATGCTCTAATCTTCTCCCAAAGTGCTCTAAGGGTTTTTCCACTCTTCTTACTTGCTTTATTTCCATTCTATTGTAAGAAGAGAAATTGTAACGAGGTTACCTCCACCTAGCTTGGTGCAAAGTAGAGATCTAGTGGATTTGGAGGAGTGATTCACCTTGGACGAATCGGACCGTGGATTAGCGGCATAGCCGTGAACCACGTTACATCTCGGTTTTATTGTTTGTATTCTCTTTTGTTTATTTTCTTGTCTTGTATTGTTGTTTCCGCTTGCGCTAATCTTTTGTAGACGAGCAAAATCCTCCATCCAAGTAAAGAGGGCTATTCACCCCCCTCTAGCCGGTCGTTCGATCTCCAACAAGTCGTATCAGAGCCAAGTCACTTGTCGAGGGCTAACCGCCGCAATAAGCACTTTATCAAAAGATGGCCGGCTCGAACATTCGCCCACCGAAATTCGAAGGCGAATTCTCTTGGTGGAAAAAGAGAATGGAGGTATTCTTCGAAACCGACTTTGAAATTCTCTTAATAATGGAAAATAGTTTCGAGTTGCCTAGGAACGAAAATGGGGAGCCATTGGAGAAATCAAGGTGGAGCAAGAGGTAAAGAGAAGAATACTTGGCAAATTCAAAGGCCAAGCATCACCTATACAATGTCCTCCCCCAACAAGAAGTCAACCGGATAGGAGAGTGTGCTAGCGCCAAGGAAATGTGGGAGAAACTAATAGAGATTCATGAAGGCACATCCGAGGCAAAGCTAGCAAGGAGAGATGTCCTTCGCTCCCAATTGTCCAATATCAAACTCGAAAAGGGAGAGAAGGTAAAATCCCTACACTCTAGATTTAAGGAAATTCTAACCGGCATGACAAGTGTAGGTGAAAAGCTCTCCAACCAGGATATGGTAATGAAGGCCATAGATGCCTTTCCCTGGTCCTCAAGATGGAGCTCTATGGTGGATTCGTTTTACATCTCCAAGAACTTGGAAGTAAGTACCTTGGAGGAGTTCTTCTCAACAATGGAGCTCCACGAAACGAGGCTTGAAAGAATAGTTGAAGAGCCAAGAATTCAACCTTCAAGAGGAGTAGCACTTTTGGCGAACAAGGGGAAGAAGAAAATGGAGACCCCCTCCTCCTCCGATGATGAAAAATCCTCCTCCTCCATGGATAGCACGGAAGAAGTCTATATGGTAAGGAGGGTAAGGTGTGCATTAAAAGGTTTTCAATTTAATAAATCTAATGATAGGAGGAGAAGACCAAGGGGGAAGGTCATTTGCTACAATTTCCAAGGAGAAGGACACATAAGGGACAATTGTCCTCTCCTAAACAAGAGCAAAGAAGAGAGGAAGAAGAAAGAAGAAAAGAAGAAGTATAAGGAGAGTAAAAAAAAGGAAGAAGAAAAGAAGGCCAAAGAAAAAGGGAAGGCCAAGGCATTCAAAGCAAAGACATGGGATTACCCTTCCTCTTCATCCTCATCCGAAGAAGAAGAACATGTCTACTCCAACCTTGCCCTAATGGCATTTGACGACTTGGACTGCTCTTCCTCCAAAAATGAAGGATCAAGATCAAGTGAAGGGGGAGCCTCCTCTACCTCCTCATCAAAAGAAGAAGACATGGAAACTATGGTAACGAATGTCTCTCCTAAGAAAATAGTTTCCATAATTTCTAGTTTAACTAAGGACTTATTTGGAATGAAAAAGAAAAATAAGAGCATGCTAGATCAAATTAAGGATTTAGAAAATAAATTAGAAAAAGCATGTTTTAATGATAATGATGACGATGCATGCTCACATGAATATATGTCATTTAATGTTAGTGATGCATGTATGGATGAAAATAGGGCTTTAAGGGAAAAGGTAGACTATTTGACAAAAGCCCTAGAAAAATTCACTATTGGCTCCAACACATTGAACATGATCATAGGGAGCCAAAGAGCAAGCTTTAACAAGAAAGACCTAGGATAAAAAGAAAAGAAAAATGAAAAGGCCTATAAATGCCTAATTGCTAGGGGACAAGATAAGAAGAAGGTAATAGCTAGAAAATGGATTCCTAAGGAATTTCTAGTGAACCCCATAGGCAAGAACTTATTTTGGGTTCCAAAATCCATCCTTAAGGGTTAGAAAAACACTAGGGTAGTCAACCATATGGACTTGACCTATATCATATTTTTGGTTGACTTAGGATGGCGGGACAACATTTTTGAAATAGGTTAGGTGATGATAACGTGCCTATAAATAGATAAAATCATGCTTTAGATGATGTTTACCTTATTATCATCATGTAATATCTAATGCATGATAACAATTCAATGAATACATTTGTTTCATTATCATAATGTGAAATTAAGTCATAAATGTCCTTATGATCATGAGGTTTGCTAGGATGATACTTAACCTTGATAGAATTGTATGAATATAATGGTTAAGTATATACAAATACCCTCTAGGATGCATCTCACACTCATCATAGGCTACCATGATTGAAAACTTAGCATGGGTGAGATGTTAGGATGATACAAATGTCCACTAATGCCTATGGCAATTAGATGGTCATCTAAAGTATCAAAATAGCAATAATAGACCAATCATGGGGAAGGCTTATGTTTAATTCATAGACATATTGCCCAAAGATCATGGTTGGATATTTCACATGTTTTCAAAACAATTTCTTACTTTAAAATCTATGTATTCATGTTTTGAAACAATTGGAACCAAAACTAGGTGTTAAACTGGATACTCACATGATCAAAAACCTAGTGGTTTTTAAAGCTTTCGGATTTTTGGCAAATACGTGAAAATATAATGATTTTTCATGAAAAACTATTTTTTACTGATAAAGAACCTTACAAGAAATATGTTCCCCAAATTTCATGATTTTTCGAATTTTTTGGAATTTTTAATGCATTTATGAATTTCAAAATAGTCTAAACCAATCGACTGGTGGCCTGATATTCCGAACAGTAAAGGCTGATTTCAGTTGTTAAACCAATTTTTGGTATTTTCCTTCTATTAGACTTGATGTCATAAGTTTATAACTTAGTATTAATCTTTTTGATGGTGTCAAAGGGGGAGAATTGATTATGTTTAAGTAAATTATGATAGGGGGAGAAAATTGGTATGGGGAGTTTCATGGATTAAGGGGGAGTTGCATGTTGCTATATAATGTTTATGTTTACATGCTTTCTTACCTTATAAATTTTTATCAAATGTTTTTACCTAACTTAAACGGATTGCCACACATCAAAAAGGGGGAGATTGTTAGGGCAATCTCTTGCCATGATAAGGTTTTGATGTGTGTGGCAAAGGGTTTAAGTTAGTTTATAATTGTGATTTGATATATGCATTGAAGTCATGCAAGACTTAGTAATTCACACATAGAGTCGTGGCGAGTTTCACATCTCATGACTCGGGCCTTGAGTCGGTGAAGGATAGCTTTGCGGAAGTCGTGCGCTTGGAGCATCCGAGGGACCACCGGACGAGGAGCTTGGAGTGAAGCCGGAGGAAGTAGACTTCGAGGCAAGAGACGCGAAGGAGCATTGCAGAGTCGTGCGCCTGATGCTGCCGAGGGGCGTGGCTGCAAACGAAGAGAACTTCGAAGGCGAGGGACTCTGAGGGATGAGAGTGAGCGATGTAACCCGGGAAGGGTTAGCTCTTAGGTGAAACTTGGCCATTTGGCCAAATGTCGGATGAGTTTTCCTGACACCAGTCGACTGCCATGTCATGGCAATGATCGCTTCGAGTCGATGGTTTGATCGATCGGTTTAAGCCGAATCAGTTGATCACCGATCGCAGACAAGGGCGCTGATCGATGTGATCACCGATCGCTCATAGGTAGCAGTCGACTGATGGCACTGTGCATGGGCACAGAATGGAGTCGAGCTCGCGGAGCACTCGACTGATGGTCCATCAGTCGACTGATGGTAAGATCAGTCGACTGATGATGTTGCCGTTGGATGAAATCCAACGTGTAAAGTGGTCGTTATTAGGCAACGACTACAGGACCAGTCGACTGATCGAGGGCATCAGTCGACTGCTCCTGTGTCAACGGGAAGAAACCCTCTTCCTCTATAAAAAGGAAGGGGATGGAGCTTTGGGAGGCAAATGCTTATGCTCTAATCTTCTCCCAAAGTGCTCACTGGGCTTTCGCCAAGCCCGCCTTGATTCGGTCCCAGTAATTCCAAAGTGGGCAATCATGTTTTTACCCGTGACGCGTTACATAATGAAGACTTTATACATACTTCTTTATTTCTTACAGCGGAAGACTTTAGACTTATTTTTTTTTTCTTTTAAACATATGCATTGACATATACATATATATATACTTCTTCTTCTTAACATAGGGCATGCATCATAGCATATATAGATACTTCTTCTTACTTCTTCCTTACTTCTTCTTATTAACATAGAGCATGCATCATAACATCTATAGATACTTAGTGCTTAGTTCAAGTTCTTAAACATCGTCGTCATACGGAGACATAAGTAAGGACATCCATAAACGTCACCATCATAGGTAAACATATATATATAGACCTAATGGATCTTCTCCACCATGCCACTGCCACACACATTTGGCCCCTCCTGCTGCTCCCTTTAGTTTATCCATCCCTTACCCTTATCTGCAGTACGAGGGAAAGATAAACTATAAGCACATAGGCTTAGTAAGATCCAGTCCTACTCACAAAAACCATATATCGACATTAATCATGGCATGTAACATTCATAACATATAAGCAATATAACATGTAACATACATGGCGTAATCAACTTAACATGTAGCATAAGTAACGTGAGTAAACATAACATGTATCATCCATAACATGGCAGCATAACATGTATCATCTATAACATAGCATCATATCATGTAAATATATGACTTAATTAAACATAACATATAACATACGTAACATAGCAAATCAACATAACATACAACATATATGTATGACCTATCAAACATAACATACATCATATGTAACATAGTGGCATAAACATGGCATATCAAACATAACATACATCATATGTAACATATCAACATGGCATATCAAACATAACATACTTCATATGTAACATATCAACATGGCATATCAAACATAACATACTTCATATGTAACATAGGGGCATAAACATGGCATATCAAACATAACATACATCATATGTAACATAGTGGCATAAACATGGCATATCAAACATAACATATATCATATGTAACATATCAACATGGCATATCAAACATAACATACTTCATATGTAACATATCAACATGGCATATCAAACATAACATACTTCATATGTAACATAGGGGCATAAACATGACATATCAAACATAACATACTTCATATGTAACATATCAACATGGCATGTGAACATAACAATCTAATCATGTAACATATGCAAGATGCTTTTGAAAACATATATTAGAGGTACGTAAACATAATTCTCAACATATTTGGGCCCGGCATTGTACCACTTCTTCATTATCATAGCGCGCATCCCTAAATAGGCCCGAGGTAGCAAGTCTCGAACCTAATAGGTTACTAGGCCCGATCTTAGTCCGTCGACCTAGGGCAATCGTCATAGCGTAGAACCTCATCCTAGGCCCGAGTCTTACTCCATCGACCTAAGGCATCTTGGAGCCCATCCTGTACTAGGCCCGAGTCTTATTCCATCGACCTAGGGGCAATCATACATAGAAGCCCATCCTAGGCCCGAGTCTTATTCCATCGACTTAGGGCATCTTAGGAGCCCATCCCTTCTTAGACCCTGTTAGGGTCTTGGTACAAGCCATGCAGAAGGTAAAATACTTATATGCTTATTTTATAAAATAGCTTATTTCATTTTGCAAACATAGCATACTTCATTTCATAACACATCATGCTTCCCTTCATGAACATATCATCTTTCATTTCGTAACATACCATTCTTCATTTCATAACATATCATTCTTCATTTCATCATCATGTCATATTCATGTCGTGAACATATCGTTTTGTTTCATTTCATAATCTTATCTTCTTCCATTTCATAACATATTTTAAATATCGCATACACATAGACATGGCAAAAAGCATGGCATCAAAAGTAAGTAAACACTAACCTAAGGCAGGTTATCTTCATCTAGCATTATTTAATATCACAAGTCAACATGAATTCACCCAACATAAAACACATGTTAATCTATTCCTTTAACTTAACAACAACTTCATATACACATAAGACTTGAATCAAAACTTCATCTAATCCCTAAAAATACATGATGGCTGAATGGTCCATAGGGGTTTCTAGGGTTATCCTTCATCCTAATTCATTTAACACAACCACAACTTCATTTGCACATAGAACATGAACTAGACTTCATTTAATCACCCAAAATTCATGGTGGCCGAATGATCCATAGGGTTTTCTAGGGTTATCTTTTAACCTAATTCATTTAACCTAACAACAACTTCATTTGCATATAAAACAAGAATTAGACTTCATTTAATCACCCTAAAATTTATGGTGGCCGAATGATCCATAGGGTTTTCTAGGGTTATCTTTTAACCTAATTCATTTAACCTAACAACAACTTCATTTGCATATAAAACAAGAATTAGACTTCATTTAATCACCCAAAATTCATGGTGGCCGAATGATCCATAGGGTTTTCTAGGGTTATCTTTTAACCTAACTCATTTAACATAACAACAACTTCATTTGCATATAGAACATGGATTAAAACTTCATTTAGTCACCCAAAACATAGGTTGGCCGAATGGTCCATGTAGGGTTTTTAGGGTTAACCTTTAACCTAATTCATTTAACATAATAACAACATCATAATCCTACAAAAACATGGATTAAACTTCATTGAATCATCAAGATCTAGGGGTGGCCGAATGGTCCATGTAGGTCTTTAGGGTTAACCTTTAACCTAATCCATTTTAAATCCTAGCATCATCATATAGTTACAAAAAAAACATAGCATGGAACTTCATTGAAACCTAAAATCATGGCTTGGCCAAATAGGCTTTAGTGGCTATTAGGGTTAGCTTTTAACCTAATCCCTTTTTTTTCCATCTTAACATCATCATCTACTTCCTAAACATAGCATACAACTTCATTGATAAACCAAAACATAGCTTGGCCGGATATAACATATAGGTTTCTTTTACAAACATCAATCGAAGTTACTCGTATGCAGGTGAGGGATACTTACATCCTTCGCTTTGCTTGTAGTGTGAAGATAACCTAAGGAACACAAAACCTAGCCCTTGCTTCTTGCTTGGATGAGTTTCGGCCAAGGGTGGAAATGGAGAGGGAGAGCTTTAGGATTTCGGTGAGAAGAAGAAGAGAAGAGGAGAAAGTGAAGTTGCTCACTCATGCCTCTTCATCCCCCCCCCCCTATTTATTCACCTAAAGAGTCCCTTAATCTCCCTTACACTTAACCATAATTTCCCTTATTCCCCTAATGATATAATCCTATTGGGCTTCTGGTTAGTGGGTGCATCTATAGGGCTTGGCTATCTCTAGAGGTTTGGGGTTCAATTCCTAGGCCTTGCACCCCTTTTTGGCTTATTTTCTTTTATTTTTGAAAAGGCCCACATAAAGCCCATGATCATCAAGCCAAAAAATCTTGTAAAATTGCTAGGAATTTTACGGGCGTTACATTTTCCACTCTTCTTACTTGCTTTATTTCCATTCTATTGTAAGAAGAGAAATTGTAAAGAGGTTACCTCCACCTAGCTTGGTGCAAAAAAGAGATCTAGTGGATTTGGAGGAGTGATTCACCTTGGACGAATCGGACCGTGGATTAGCGGCGTAGCCGTGAACCACGTTACATCTCGGTGTTATTGTTTGTATTCTCTTTTGTTTATTTGCTTGTCTTGTATTGTTGTTTCCACTTGCGCTAATCTTTTGTAGATGAGCAAAATCCTCCATCCAAGTAAAGAGGGTTATTCACCCCCTCTAGCCGGTCGTTCGATCTCCAACAAGGTTCACTTGGACTTTACGCTGCCAAGACTCCAAGCTTGGTCTTACGCTGCCAAGTCCATCCCTTGGACTTTCTTTGCCAAGGTTCACTTGGACTTTACGCTGCCAAGACTACAAGCTTGGTATTATGCTGCCAAGTCCGTCCCTTAGACTTTCCTTGCCAAGATCATACTTGGACTTCTCTTTTACCAAGTATTCATCCTTGGATTTCCCTGTCACTTAAACATGTACACAATTAGATCACAAAGCATTGCCTAACTTAGATGATTTAACCAAACATCAAAACATATATAAATGCTTGGGGCATCGTTGCACCAACAATCTCCCCCGTTTTGATGTTTGACAATCATTTAAGTTAGGTCTTTCCCATATGCATATAATCATATTTTTAATATGAATTTTAACTGAAACATTCCTTCTCCCCCTTTGACATATATCAAAAAGAGAAGGATTCATAAATTTCATGAAAGAATTAAGATTGTTGTATCTTGGACTAAGGTATAAGATTGATATTAAGCTCCCCCTTAATCCGAGATATACTTGATCATGTGTGAATAACGTTTGAAGAAAAGCATAACAAAATTTCGAAAGTTAAGTCCTAACTTTGCACCAACAATGTAAGTTTGGGGATGAAAAGATATATATTATGAAACTCCCCCTAAAACACTGCATTAATCAGTCCTAAAATTTGTTTATACCCAATATTATCATGTTATAGTTTTAGGACATCAAAGATACACAAAATATCAGAAAATAGAGCTATTTATCAGAAAACACAGTGTATCGATCATTGGTTCTTTGAACCGATCATTGCTACAAATCAATTTGACCTTTTCATTAAATTCAGAAATGCATTAGAAAATCTAGAAATCGCGAAAAATCATGAAATTTGGCGTACACATTTCTGGAATCATTATCAAAGAAAAATAATTTGAAAATTTTATGTTTTCCAGATTCCAAGATTGATACAAACTTGGAAACTAACAAAAGTTCTAAAAATTTGGCAAACTTTGTATCACTTTTGTCTTCCTCTTGAAAATTGTTTTTCAAAATATGATGAACATAGTTTAAAATATATATGATTTGGAATTTCCAACCATGTTCTTAGAGCTATGTATTCATTACTTGAATACAAGTCTTCCCAATGATTGGTCCATGAAGTATTCATGTTTCTAGGTGTGTCATTGGCTTATAGTAATGCATCATAACAAGCATGATGAGCCAAGTATACCTTCCCTATCATCTCACATGTTCCTAAGTGCCTCAATACAAAAATCAAGGTTTCTAAAGGCTTTTTGTGAGATGCATCGAGGTATAAGGTTAAACATTATGAATATGGGATCATGCAAACCTAGAATTTTACTCTACAAAGCACATACCAAACTCTCTCCTTAATGATAAAAATTCGGTTTCCGGAAGAGCTTTGGTGAAGATATCGGCAAGGTTAGACTTAGATTCTACATAATTAAGTTCAATGTCTCCTCTTGCCACATGATCTCTTATGAAGTGATGTTTCACTTCAATGTGCTTGGTCCTAGAGTGATGTACCAGATTTTTAGTCAAGTTGATGGTACTCACATTGTCACAATAAACTTTAATATTAGAGTAGTGTAGCTCATAGTCCTCAAGAGTATGTCTCATCCAAAGTAATTGAGCTACACAACCACCTATAGCCACATATTCGGCCTCGGTGGTTGATAAAGCAACAAAATGTTGCTTCCTACTACTCCAACTAACTAAGGAGGACCCAAGAAATTGGCATCCACCACTAGTACTCTTCCTATCCAATTTGCAACCGGCATAATTGGAATCGGTATAGCCAAGCAACTCAAAAGACCTAGTCCTAGGATACCAAAGTCCTACATTTAGGGTGCCTTTAATATATCTTAAAATTCTCTTAACGGCTACTAAATGTGATTCTTTGGCACAAGATTGGAATCTTGCACACATACCTACCACAAATAAGATATCGGGTCTACTAGCGGTTAGGTATAGTAGGCTACCAATCATACTCCTATAAAGTTTAAGATCAATTGATTTACCACCATGATCACTATCTATTCTAGTGCTAGTGGCCATAGGAGTGGTTACAATTTTGGCATTTTCCAAACCAAATTTCTTGATCATTTCATTTGCATATTTGGTTTGATAAATATAAATCCCTTCTTTGGTTTGCTTGACTTGTAACCCTAGGAAAAAGTTAAGCTCTCCAACTAAACTCATTTCAAATTCATTCTCTATGTTTTTTATAAAGTCTTGAAGAAGATCATCATTTGTTGACCCAAAAATAATGTCATCAACATATACTTGGGCTATGAAGATATCCTTTAATGTTGACTTTATGAACAAGGTTTGATCTACTTGGCCTCTTCTAAAATCCTTAGAAATTAAGAAGGATGACAATCTTTCATACCATGCCCGGGGAGCTTGTTTTAACCCATATAACGCTTTCCTAAGCTTATATACATGGTTTGGATAATCTAGGTTTTCAAACCCGGGTGGTTGTTTTACATATACTTCTTCCTTAATATAACCATTTAGGAATGCCGATTTAACATCCATTTGATAAAGTTTAAATCCCATATAGGAAGCATATCCTAAGAGAATTCTAATAGATTCTAACCTAGCAACCGGGGGCATAAGTCTCATCATAGTCAAGCCCCTCAACTTGATTGAATCCCCTAGCGACCAACCTAGCCTTATTTCTAGTGATATTTCCTTGGTCATCTAGCTTATTCCTAAAGACCCATCTTGTAGTAATTATGGTGCTATCATTAGGTCTAGGAACTAACTCCCATACTTGACTCCTCTCAAATTGAGTCAATTCATCTTGCATTGCCAAAATCCAATCCGGATCATGTAATGCTTCATTGATAGATTTGGGCTCAATTTGTGAAATAAGAGCAACTTGACTAGTAGGAACTCTATGAAATGACCTAATTCTTACTCCTTAAGATAGATCTCCTACTACTTGGTCAAGTGGATGATCTTGATGAATTCTTAGGGTTCTAGAAGGGGTTTCAAATTGATCGTTGTTATCTTCTACCCTCCTCTCATCATCGGAATCTCCTCTTCCTCCCCCTTGATCATTACCCCTTATGGTCAAATTTTGAAGTTTTTGGGTAATGTCTTGATTATTGTCATTAATATCCTTATCAATGGAGGACTTTCTAGGGTAGGTACTAGTGGTTTCATCAAATTGAACATTTGAGGACTCCTCAATCCCTTGGGTTCTCTTATTGTAGACTTTATATCCTCTACTCGTAGATGAGTATCCAACTAGGATTCCCTCATCCGCTTTGGATTCAAATTTTCCTAAGTTATCTTTGGTGTTTAAGATATAAACTTTACATCCAAAGACTTTGAAATAGTGAATTGTGGGAATAGTCCCATTCCATAATTCAAATGGTGTCTTTCCTAAAAACCTATGGATTTGAACCCTATTTTGGATATAGCAAGCGGTATTAACCGCTTCCGCCCACAAGTAGCTAGGTAGAGAATATGCATTAAGCATAGTCCTAGCCGCCTCTTGTAGGGCACGATTTCTCCTTTCCACCACCCCATTTTGTTGGGGTGTTCTAGGATAAGAGAACTCATACTTGTACCCTTGCTCTAAACAAAATTGTGAAAATTTAGAGTTCTCAAATTCATCACCATGATCACTACGGATCCGATTGATTTTGAGACTCTTTTCATTTTCAACTCTTTTACTAAATCCTATGAGTATTTTTAAGGTATCATCCTTATGTTTCATAAAATAGACCCAAGTATACCTAGAAAAATCATCTACTATGACTAAACAATATTTGTTACCATTTAAAGAAGGAGTATTATGGCAATCAAATAAGTCAAGATGCAATAGTTCTAACGGTAAAGAGGTATTAGTTAAGGTTTTACCTTTGTGTGATACCTTTGCTTGTTTTCCTTCTTGGCATGCATCACACATTTTGTTCTTGACATACTTGATCTTTGGTAGCCCTTTGACCAACTCCAATTTGCCTACCTTGGCTATGTTTCTCATGTTGATGTGCCCCAATCTCCTATGCCATAGCCAAATTTCTTCTTCTTTTGCAACAAGAAACTTAGTAGAAATGTTAGAAGCATATGAAAGATCAACATAGTAAATATTTGATTTCCTATATCCAACAAACATACAATCATTTAATTCCTTGTGTCTAATCATGCATTTAGAAGATTCAAAAGAAACATGGTAGCTTGCATTACAAAGTTGACTAACACTTAATAAATTAAATTTCATATTTTCAACTAGTAAGACTTTGTGAATGACAATTTTGGGGGATACCTCAATTGTACCTCTACCTAATATCTTGAGTTTTCCACTATTTCCAAATGACACCGCTCCCTTCTTCACATACTTAATTGTGGAGAACTTGCTCACATCCCCGGTCATATGTGTTGAGCAACCACTATCCACAATCCACATACCTTGCTCTCCTACCTAAATCACATGAAAAACACAAGCTTTTGGTACCCAAACATTTGGACCGGTAACATTAAGTAAAAACTTCTTAGGTACCCATGCTTTCTTAACCTTACCCTTAGTGGTTGCTTTTCTATTAATCAATGAGATATAAGCAACTTCTTTTTCTTTTGGCTTATATCCTAAACCGGCCTTGTTGTAAACGGCTCTTTGTCGGCTAAGGATCATGTCAAGATATTTTGAGCCATTCAGAATTTCTCTAAGCATGCCTTTAGGTCACTAACCTCATCCTTAAGTTTGTCATTCTCTTCCTTAAGTATGCAAGAATCAACATGTGAAGGTTTTTCATTCCTAATGGCCTTTAGTTCTACTTTCATGCTTCTAACCTTAGATTTAGACTTATCTAGAGCCTCTTTAAGATAAGAAATTGATTTATAGAGAAGCTTAACTTTAGGAGAATTCATTACCTCATCGTCACTAGATGACGATTCATCACATGAAGAGTCTTCTTCTTGACTTGATGTACCGGAGTCATCTCCTTGGGCCATGAGTGCCACATGGCGTGTGATGTGACAAAGCTCATCATCGGAGGAGGAATCTTCAACACTCGGTGTGTCCCATATGGTTTGAGCCATCATGGCCTCCTTCTTCTTCTTTTCCTTCTTATCCTTCTTTTTCTTTTCTTTTTCCTCCTTCTTTAGCTCCGGGCAATTTGGCTTTATGTGCCCCTTCTTATTGCAAGCATGGCAAATCACATTATTATTAAAATTTTGATTACCACTAAACTTACCTCTTGAAGAATGGGACCCCTTCCTTGCTTCTCTATTCTTGAAGTCCTTTGATTTTCTATAGAGCTTCTTGACAAAGTTGGCCATCTCACTAGATGAGTCTCCATCACTACTTGAATCATGCTCCGACTCGGATGATGATGACACTTCTTTCCTTTCTTTCTTCTTCTTTTCCTTCTTTTCAACAAATAGAGCTAAACCCTTTTCCTTAGAGGACATGTTAGTTTGCTCATGCAATCCAAACTCATAAAATAATTCATCAATTTTAATTTGAGAAAGATCCCTAGTTACCTTAATAGCATCAACTATAGAAGTCCATAGAGAAGTTCTAGGAAATGCTTGGAGAATATACCTTACCAAATCCCGGTTGTCAACTCGCTCACCTATGATGTGGAGTCCATTCACAATCTCCTTAAACCTTCCATGCATTTGGCTTACGGTTTCATGCATCTTCATTTGGAAGGCTTGATGTTGTCCAATTAGCAAGTCCTTCTTGGCCCTCTTTGACTCCTTGGATCCTTCATTTAGCTCAATGAGCTTTTCCCATAATTACTTGGCGGATTCAAAAGGCCCCACCTTGTTGAGTTGCTCCATTGTAATACCACATTGGATGGTGAGTACCGCCTTTGCATTTGATTCGAACCTCCTATTCATTTCCCTTGTCCAATCCTTGCTTGGAAGAGGGTTTTCATGTTCATCCACCGGTTCCTCAAAGCCATCTACAATGCTATGCCAAATCTCAATATTACTCATTAGATAATACTTCATCCTACCTTTCCAATACGCAAAGTGACTCCCATCGAAGAGCTGTGGCTTGGCGGTGCTATATCCCTCTTGAAGAGCCATTAATGCCTTGGTTGATGGTGAAATCTTCCAAGCTATCCGGGCTCTTATACCATTTGTTGGATCTTTGTAACGGCTAGAGGGGGTGATTAGCCTTTCTTTGTTTCTACAAATACGTTAGCGGAAGCAATACAAATACAAATACGAATAAGAATAAGAAACAAGAAAAACAATGCTAACACCCGATGTACGTGGTTCGGAGATGACGCTCCTACTCCACGGTAATCCGTAAGGTGGATTAGCCTTAGCCAAGCTTCACTATATCCTCCTTTGGATGAACCAAGGTGGAGAAACCATGTATTACAATGCACTCCTCTTCTTTACAATGATGGAAGATGAAGATTAGAGAAGAGGAGGTTTAGAATCACAAAAACACTTGGAGAAAGTTTGGTGAGCACAAGGGTGTAGTTAGGAATGAGAGCACTAGCTTCACCAAGCTCCCCAAGGCCCCTTATTATAGAAGAAGGGTTGTTTTTCCCGTTGGGCTTTGATCAGTCGACTGATGATCACTACCGGCCGATCGCCAAGCCGTTAACGACTCATAAAGCCGATCCGTGGGGATTCGCACGCTATTTCAACGGAGGGTCATCACGACTAATCACCTCTACTGGCCAAGCACATGTAAACTGAGTGATTGCTGCGAGAAGTCGAGTGAGACTCCATTCTTTGCCCATTTTTGACTCGATCAGTCGACTGCCTGGATTGGCAGTCAACTGATTGCCTCATCAGTCGACTACTACGACCACGCAGTCGACTAATAGTTAGGGTATCATCCTGACTCAGTTGAGCACCTGACCAGTCGACTGATACATCGTATCAGTCGACTGATACTAGTCAAGTATGAATAATTCATACTTGAATTGACTCCCTAGACCTAGACTTGACCTTCTAACTCTTCCTTCAGCCTTGCACCCGCCTTCAAGAGTTTCCGTC
Source organism: Wurfbainia villosa (assembly GCA_025175895.1). Classification (NCBI taxonomy): domain Eukaryota; kingdom Viridiplantae; phylum Streptophyta; class Magnoliopsida; order Zingiberales; family Zingiberaceae; genus Wurfbainia; species Wurfbainia villosa. Next base: position 22,636,003 of record CM045997.1, on the reverse strand, counting down.
GGCCTCGTCATGTCTTGGGTTGCCAAATGCTTGGACTTTATGCTGCCAAGACTACAAGCTTGGACTTATGCTGCCAAGACTACAAGCTTGGACTTATGCTGCCAAGACTTTACTTTGGACTTCCTTTGCCAAGGTTCACTTGGACTTTACGCTGCCAAGACTCCAAGCTTGGTCTTATGCTGCCAAGTTTGTCCCTTGGACTTTCCTTGCCAAGATCATACTTGGACTTCTCTTTTACCAAGTCTTCATCCTTGGATTTCCCTGTCACTTAAACATGTGGCCAAGATTGCATCGGAGGATAACCTGACAGATCCTTTCACTAAGGCCCTTCCGGCAAGAGTTTTCGATAGGCATGTGGAGGGAATGGGGATCAAATGTATGGCAGTTTGAGGACAGCATTGTCTTTTAGTATAAGTGGGAGATTATTGGGATGTATACTCAAAAGTCTATCTTTTGTATGAACATCTTTATTTTGAAATAAGAATCACATGATCATTGTTTGCATATTTTTATGGTTATGCATATTGTCTAATGCATTACATTGTAGATAACATGGTATGTGGTGTCACACGGGAGATCATGTTATCGACTCCTTGTAGAGTATAAGTATAGGCTCACAATCGAGATGGCTTTGGACAAACCATTGGTATGGTTGTAGTGTGATTTTGTATTGGTTTGTCTTTGCCATAAAATCACACTACTACACTTTGTGTGTTTTGAGAAGGACCGACTTAGAGGTTATTCGATTTATTGCTGACTACATAATTGAATCATACCTCAGATATTATATTGTACATACTCTTAATCCTGATATAATAACGGGCATATATACATAGTAGTCATTTCTTTGATTTACCAACAGGCGAGATTTATAAATTAAATCGATAGGCTCGGTAAGTTGGGAAATTGTATTATTTATATGGTGTGTCGTTGATTATAGGAGGAAACCGTGTGTTATATATTAGGATGACGATGTCCCCTTGAGGAGCTCATAAGGTTCATCATGTAAACCCTGCAAGTGTACTTGGTCCGGCATGATGATAAGGTTGAGTGGCACTACTCATGGAGTTAGATGTTGATTAATTAATGGTCAGTAAATTAATTAATCGACGGACATTCGAGATCTTAAACAGGGGGAGAAAATGTACAAATAATATATGGAGCCCATATTAACTTATAGGGGTTGGTGAGGTAGATCAATGATAATTCTCTAGTGAAATGGATAATCATTAATGGATCGGACTTTATGTGGGCTTGATCCTTTGGGTGGCCAAGATCCAACTCCTCCTCATGGTCTCTATTGTAGCCTATTAATACCTCATGAAGCTTAGATCCAATGGATAGAAACAAAACTCTAGATCCAAAGGTAGAGATTAAATCTCTAGATCCGACAGTTGAGATTAAATCTCTAGATCCGACGGTTGAGATTAAATCCCTAGAACCAATGGTGGAGATTAAAACTAGGCTTATCCCTTACTCTATAAAAGGAGGGCAAGGATTGGGTAGAAACTTGGAAATCCAATTAGAGATAGGATTAGGGTTTTGGGCGGCAAGGTTTGGAGGCTAGGGTTTGGAGTTAGCGGCACCTATTAAGGAAATATTTTCCTTATCTTCTTCTTCCTCAAGGTGGCCGGTGACTTAGCATCCTTTTCCAGCCCTTGGCGGGCATCCAAAGCAGCTCCTCTCCCTCTCTTTGGCCGGTAAAACCTAGGCTTAGGGTTCTCCCTTGGAGCTTTGGTCGGCATTCACCTTTTCTCCCTTCTCCTTGTTGGCCGGCGGCAAGCAAATTGCTTGTTGCTTGTTGGTTGGCTAAAGGAAAGAGAAGAGTCTTGTTTCTATTCTTCCTCTTGCTTGGAACGAGCAAGGAAGGAAGATTGGTGATCTAGGAGCTTCAACTTTTGGTAGATCGTCGCCCACACGACGTCCGGAAGGAGGAAGGCCATACATTAGAAGATCGAGAGGTATATCGATTCTCTATACACTTTTGTAACATGTTTATATTTTTTTTTCAATTATGAGCATGATATATTCTGTTTGTGGCTAAATAATACTTGGATCCCGAACATAAATACAAAAGCTGGCGATCCGTACATCGTCTATTCCGCGGCTACTCGTAGAATAGAGGTAGGTCGCTTGAACAACAAGTTTGTTAAAGTGACCACTCTAAACGAATAGCACGACGATGACAAGGTTGCTTGGGTGTTCCCTTTTGTCTAGGATTAAATTTTTTAATCCGGAGACGTAGAAGGGATCACCATGAACAAGCGACCGAGTTGAAGAGGGAAGCAAAGTTTCCCCTCACGGACTCAATCCCAACAGAAAGGCCATTAGGAGCATATATAGGACTTGGCCGAAAGTTTCAAGGGGCCATGGGATCAAACACTCAAACCAAACCTAGCTATCAACATGTCATCTTCATATACATACAAAACATAGCATGGATACATATAGATCATAACATGAAAGACCATTAGGAGCATTTATAGGTCTTGGCCGAAAGTTTCAAGGGGTCTTGGGATCAAACACTCAAACCAAACCTAGCTATCAACATGTCATCTTCATCTACATACAAAACATGGCATGGAGACATATAGATCAAAGCATGAAAGACCATTAGAAGCATATATAGGACTTGGCCAAAAGTTTCAAGGGGTCTTGGGATCAAACACTCAAACCAAACCTAGCTATCAACATGTTATCTTCATCTACATACAAAACATGGCATGGAGACATATAGATCATAGCATGAAAGACCACTAGGAGCAAATATAGGTCTTGGCCGAAAGTTTCAAGGGGTCTTGGGATCAAACACTCAAACCAAACCTAGCTATCAACATGTCATCATCATATTCATACAAAACATGGCATGGAAAAATCAATGGAAGCATGAAGGAGTCTTGGCCGAGAGTTTCAAAAAGATTTCTAAGCAATCGAAAACCGAAACAACTTGTACTACAGGTGAGGGGATACTTACATCCTTTCTCTTATTTAGGTAGTAGAATATACCCTAGGTTGTGATGCCAAGACTATATCTTTCTTCTTGCTTGGTTGGTTTCCGGAAATGGAAGAAGGGGGAGCAAGGGTTTTGGTGGGGAAGAAGAAGAGAAAGAGGAGAATGCCAACTTGGGTTCTCTTGTCTCCTCATACTCCTATTTATTCACTTGAAGGTGTCTCATAGCCTCCCTTACCCTTATCTATCATTTCCCATACCCTTCTAAAAGCACAACCCTGCTGCGCTTCTGGTTATTGGATGCATCCAAAGGTTTAGTTATCTACTTGGAGGTTTAGGGTTCAAACCCTGGGCCTTGCATCCTTTTTGGCTCTATTTTCTTTTATTTTTGAAAGAGCTCACATAAAAGCCCATATGATCATGCAAAAATTCTTATAAAATTTCCAGGAATTTTACGGGCGTTACACCTTGCGCCTCCAGGATTCCTCCGAGTCCTTTGGCTCCATCCTTGCGCTTGCCTTCAAAAGTTTCCTTTGGTTTCATGATGCTTTGGGTGTTGAGATATATACTGAAAAGTCTATCTTTTGTATGAACATCTTTATTTTGAAATAAGAATCACATTATCATTGTTTGCATATTTATGATTATGCATATTGTCTAATACATTATATTGTAGATAACATGGTGTGTGGTGTCACACGGGAGATCATGTTATCGGCTCCTTGTAAATCATAAGTAAAGGCTCACAACCGAGATGACTTTGGACAAACCATTGGTATGGTTGTAGTGTGATTTGGTATTGGTTTGTCTTGACCATAGAATCACACTAGTACACTATGTGTGTATTGATCAGGACCGACTTAGAGGTGATTTGATTTATTGCTGACTACATAATCGAATCGGATCTCAGATATTATATTGTACAAGCTCTTAATCCTGATATAATAACGAGCACATATACTTAGTATTCATTTCTTTGATTTAGCAATGGGCGAGATTTATAGATTAAATCGATTGGCCCGCTAAGTTGGGAAATGATATTATTTATATGGTGTGTCGTTGATTATAGGAGGAAACTGTGTCCTATATATTAGGATGATCATGTCCCCTTAAGGAGCTCATAAGGTTCATCATGTAAACCCTGCAGGTGGACTTGGTCCGGCATGATGATAAGGATGAGTGGTACTACTCATGGAGTTAGATTTTGATTAATTAATGGCCAGTAAATTAATTATTCTATGGACATTTGAGATCTTAAATACGGGGAGAAAAATGTACAAATAATATATGGAGCCCATATTAACTTATGGGGGTTGGTGAGGTAGATCAATGATAATCCTTTAGTGGATTGGATTATCATTAATTGATCGGACTTTATGTGGGCTTGATCCATTGGGTGGCCAAGATCCAACTCCTCCTCATGGTCTCTATTTTAGCCTATTAAAACCTCATGAAGCCTAGATCCAATGGATGAAAACAAAACTCTAGATCCAACGGTAGAGATAAAATCTCTAGATCCAACGGTTGAGATTAAATCTCTAGATACGACGGTTGAGATTAAATCCCTAGAACCAATGGTGGAGTTTAAAACAAGGCTTATCCCTAACTCTATAAAATGAGGCTTTAGGGTGGCCGACAAGAAGGAATTCCAATAGAGATAGGATTAGTGTTTTAGTGGCTTAGGGTTTGGAGGTGTTGGGCAGCCACAAATAAGGATGTTTTTTCCTTTTCTTCTTCCTCTTCCTAGGTGGCCGACGCCCATATCCTTCTCCCCTCCCTTGGCCAGCGTCCAAACTGAATCCTTCTCCTCTCGTTAGCCGGTGGAAACAAGGCTTAGGGTCTTCCCTTGGAGCTCTTGGCCGACATCTATCTTCTTCATCCATTCCTTCTTGGCCGGCGGCAAGCACTAAACTTGGAGCTTGATGGTTTGTTGAAAGAAGGAAAACTGTTTTGTTTCTTATTCTTCTTCTTGTTCGTAGCGATCAAGGAAGGAAGATTGGTGATCTAGGAGCTTCGACTTTTGGTAGATCGTCGCTCACACGATGTCCAAACGGAGGAAGGACATACAATAGATCATCTAGAGGTATATCGATTGTCTATTTTCTTTTGTAACATGCCTATAATTGTTTTTCAATTATATATACATGTAGTATTCTGTTTTTATGGCTAAAATAACATGGACCTCGAATATAAACACAAAAGCCGGCGATCCATACATCGTCTATTCCGCGGCTATTCGTAGAATAGAGGTTGGTGGCTTGAACAACAAGTTTGTTCAAGTCACTACTCTAATCGAATAGCACGACGATGAAACAATTGCTTGGGTGATCCCTTTTGTCTAGGATTAAATTTTTTTAATCCGGGGACATCGATGGGATCGCCATGAACAAGCGACCGAGTTGAAGTTGGAAGCGAAGTTTCATCCCTTCAAGTAGTATCAGAGCCACGGTTTTCGATTTTGTGTGTTTAGGATTCGGTTACTTTTATACACTTTTCATATATTATATGTGTCAGATAATAGTAGGATATGCATAGGTTAACTCTTTGGTTACAGGCATAGGATCTAACTATTATGGCCATATGTGTGTATGTGATTGTATGTGTGTAATTGTATATTTTATTGAATCCTCGGGTTTGACGAGACTAGTATTTAATTTTTGTAATTAGATACGACATTGTTTAGCCACTCTTTTTATTTTAGTTTACTTTCGATCTAGAATTCATGTACACTCCCTCGTGGAGTATAGGATTGATGGATGTAAATTAAAATATTTTTTCTCGGCTCGGATCTCCGGATGACTTGTACATGGCGTAGGGAGGAGCAGACAAGATGAAAATACGATCGGAGACCTATTGAAGACAAAAGCCATAATAGTTGGAAAATATTTATTTTTCATATTTATTACTTATTGTTGATATGCATGTTGTAGGCTAGAAAATTCCTCAATTTCAAATTACTAAGTGGGAGAGGGATATTTTTATAAATTCCCACGGCCTCCATTACGATTTGACATGTGATGCAAAAAAACTTGCGCGTCGCCTCTCAGTGCCTTCCTCCCCATCGGATGGGTTTGTTTGCGAATCATATGGTCAAATATGGTTATAGGAAATTATTAAGGAGCGTGTGTACTTCCCCATTGGAAGGCACATAACCCAAGATAATTATCTTGGTACCGATTAATGGTGAATACTTAGATACAAATATAAGTATCCTCCCCATCGGAGTCACTGCTTTTATTTGTAGGGCCAAAGAGGAACCGACTATTAATTTTACTTGTCAAAAAGTTAGGTTGACAAGATAGTAAAATTAATGGTTAAAACCTTCTCATACAAATATAGAATTCATATACGTCCACACTATCGTGGCATACAATATTCTCGGTGTTTTGAGGTGTTGGTTGATTTTAAAATTTTATTGTTTGAGGAATCAATAATTTTTTGAAATCTAATGTTTTGATCTATGTGATTCTTTGGTTTTCTTTCAAAATGACTTTCAACCCGCTTGTTGTGATACTGAAAGAAAATAAACTTATTGGACCCAACTATATTGATTGGAAGAGGAATCTTAACATTGTCTTGACTGTTGAGGAATACAAATATGTACTCCTTGAAGAGTGCCCTCCTAAGGCTACAGATGATTCTGGGGAAAAGGAGAAGGAGAGTTATAAGAAGTGGATTATGTTAGTGCTTATAAGCTCCACATATTTCCACAATGGCATGATATTGTCCACTTTGGGTCTAAGCCCTCATGGTTTTATTTTTGGGCTTTACCCAAAAGGCCTCATACCAATGGAGATATCTTTTTTCTTATAAGCACATGATCTTTTCCATGTCTTACCAATGTGGGACTTTGATTGTATTCCCCATACTCCCAACAATCCCCCCCTCAAACGAAGGACCACATTGGGCCCCCCCTCAAGCCTATCCCTCCTCGAAGGATTTTCTCTGCTTGATGTCCGATCTTCAACCCACCAGGACTTCCTGCCAGTTGTTCGGTCCCCCCGACCCAACTAGACTTCCTTCCTGATGTCTGGTTCTCTTGATCCGGACGTGGGAGCTCAACTTCCTTCGTTCGAGGTTCATGGCTTGACATGGACCACGGCTCTGATACCAATTGTTAGTGCTTATAAGCTCCACATATTTCCACAATGGCATGATATTGTCCACTTTGGGTCTAAGCCCTCATGGTTTTATTTTTGGGCTTTACCCAAAAGGCCTCATACCAATGGAGATATCTTTTTTCTTATAAGCACATGATCTTTTCCATGTCTTACCAATGTGGGACTTTGATTGTATTCCCCATACTCCCAACAGATTAAGGCAGATGAGATGGTGCGGTGTTACATTTTGGCATCTAAGTCAAATGTACTGCAACATCAGCATTAAGTCATGCCTACTGCTTATGACATGATGCTCAATCTCAAAGAGCTTTTCGGACACCAGAATCGAGCTGCTAGGCAGGAAGCCATGAGGAACTTGATGACGACCACCATGATCGAGGGAACACCCGTGAGGGATCATGTTCTCAAGATGATGGCTCATTTGAATGAGCTGGAAGTCCTCGGAGCTGAGATCGATGGGGAAACCCAGGTCAATATAATTCTCCAGTCTCTACCTAGGAGTTTTGAGCAGTTTCGCCTGAACTACAACATGAACAAGAGGTTGTATTCGTTGGAGGAGCTTCTGACAAAACTCCAGGCGGCAGAGGGGCTATTTCATCAGAGTGCTCATGCACAAGCCATGGTTGCCAAAAAGTTTCTACTTCTAATCCAAAAGGCAAGAAGAAGAAGAAACAAGCTGGGGCAAAGGCGGTGGGAGGAACTCAGGGAGGAGTGATGAAGTCGAAAGGCAAGTGCTTCACTTGTAAGCAGACTGGACACTGGAAGAAGGACTGCCCCAACCGCAAGCATAACAAAGGTATATCTTTTGGTCTAGTCGTTGAAACATGTTTAGCGGTGTTATCTACCGTCACCTGGTGTGTAGATACGGGAGCCACTGATCATGTCTGCAATACTTTGTAGGGGTTCCAGGAAACCAGACGACTGGCTAAGGGGGAGATTATCGTATACTTGGGCGATGCCACGAAGGTGGCGGTTGTTGCAGTGGGAAATGTTTATTTATCTTTTGAGAAAAATAAAGTTTTTGTTCTTAAGAATTGCCTTTATGTACCTTTATTTAGAAAGAATTTAATTTTGTTTTTTAAATTATTTATAGATGGATATTCTATTTCTTTTAATGACAGAGTTGCTATAAAAAGGAATAGGGAGATTATCTGTTCGGGTGCATTTATAGGAAATTTATACACACTTGAACCAAAAGCTCCCACGATGCAAATTGAAGTTAATAACTCATCTTCTAATTCCAATAAGAGAAAAGAACCTTCGAAGATGAACCAAACATATCTTTGGCATCTTAGGCTTGGTCATATTAACCTAAGCATAATTCAAAGGTTGATAGCTGATGGACCTCTGGGTTCATTAGTGTTGGAAGATTTCCCAACCTGCAAATCTTGCTTGGAGGGTAAAATGACCAAGAGACCTTTTAAGGCCAAGGGGTATAGAGCCAAAGATGTGCTAGAATTAGTTTATTCTGATTTGTGTGGTATTATGTCTATCCAGGCTAGAGGTGGTTTTGAGTATTTCATCTCTTTTATAGATGATTATTCGAGATATGGATACATTTACTTGATGCGCCGCAAATCTGAATGCTTTGACAAGCTCAAAGAATTCAAGGTTGATATGGAGAAACGTCAAGGTAAAAGTATCAAGATACTACGATCTGATCGTGGTGGTGAGTACCACTTGGGAGAATTTAGGAACTACTTATCAGAGGCTGAGATTCAATCCCAATTGTCTACACCTGGCACACCCTAACAGAATTGTGTAGCAGAACGAAGGAATAGGACTCTTATGGAGATGGTTAGATCAATGATGAGTTATTCTGAGTTACCAGATTCATTCTGGGGATATGCTCGAGATGGAACATTCTAAACATGGTTCCATCAGTGCCTTCTACTCCCACAGAATTGTGGATTGGGCGAAAGCCTAGTCTAAGACATATTCGAATTTGGGGGTGTCCAGCACATGTGCTGAAGGCAGTTGTTGGTATGTTGGAACCTCGTATAGAAGTACGCATGTTCGTTGGCTATCCTAGAGGAATGAAAGGTGGTTTGTTTTATAGTCCTAGAGATCAGAGGGTGATCGTTAGCACGAATGCCAGATTTCTAGAGGAAGACTATGTAACGAACCACAAGGCCATGAGTAAGATTGTTCTGGAGGAATTAATAGGGGAAGTCACTTCTTCAGTACCACCGGTACAAGAGGATATACCACAAGTCACTGCACCGTGTGTCACATAGGATACACCGGTGATACCTCGTCGTAGTGGGAGGCTTGTGAGACAGCCTGATAGATTCATGTTCTTGGGAGAATCTTCTGATTTGGTCCCTAGCGAACAAGAACCTGATCCCTGGACATATGACAAGGCAATCTAATATAAAGCTGCAATATCTTGGCAAAGTGCAATGAATGCTGAGATTGAATCTATTGATTCAAATCAGGTCTGGGAGCTAGTAGAACCACCCGATGGTGTAAAAACTATTGGATGCAAGTGGATCTACAAAAGAAAGACAGGAATAGACGGGAAGGTTGAGACCTTCAAAGCAAGGCTTTTTGCGAAAGGGTATACTCAGAAAGAGGGTATCGATTATGGGGAGGCCTTTTCGCCGGTAGCGATGCTAAGTCTATCCGAATTCTCTTATGCATTGTAGCTCATATGGATTATGAGGTGGATGTCAAGACAGCTTTCATTTATGGAAGTCTTGAGGAAAACATCTATATGAAGCAACCAGAGGGATTCATTGAAAAGGGCAAAGAGCATCTTGTGTGTAAGCTTAATCAGTCCATTTATGGATTGAAGCAAGCTTCGAGGTCTTGGAACATCCTCTTTGATGAGGTAATCCAGTCTTATCGATTTATTCAAAGTTCGGATGAGTCTTGTGTATACAAGAGATGTGACAGAAACGTAGTGGTATTTCTTGTACTATACGTAGATGACATTTTTTTAATTGGCAACAATGTTAAGGTGTAATCGGACGTAAGTGTATCGTTGTCCAAACTGTTTGATATGAAGGACTTGGGAGAAGTGGGACACATCCTTGGGATCAAGGTTATAAGAGATCGCAAGAAAAGGATGTTGTGCTTATCTCAAGCTTCATACAAAGACACCATTATGGATCGTTTTAGCATGTAGACCTCCAAGAAAGGTTTTCTACCTTTCAGGCATGGAGTTCCTTTATCTAAAAAGATGTGTCCTAGAACATCTGACGGGATAGAGGAGATTAAGGCGGTTCCTTATGCTTCGACAGTAGGAAGCCTCATGTATGCGATGTTATGTACGAGACCAGTTATTTGCTTTGTCATGGGCATGGTCTGCAGATATTAGAGTAATCCAGGAAAAGGACATTGGACTGCGGTAAAGCATATATTGAACTACCTGAGAAGGACTAGGAATTATATACTAGTTTACCAGGCAGACCAATTACTCCCTATGGGTTATACAGATTTCGACTTCCAATCAGATAGGGATAACAGTAAGTCTACCTCAGGTTTCGTGTTTACTTTGGGAGGTGGAGCCATTGTATGGAGGAGTGTTAAGAAGAAATGCGTGGCAGACTCTACCATGGAAGTTGAGTATGTGGCGGCCAAAGAAGTTGTGTGGCTCAGGAACTTTCTGATGGACTTGCATGTGATTCCTAGTTTGCCCAGAACTATCACAATTTATTGTGATAATAGTGGTGCGGTTGTAAACTCAAAGGAACCATGAGCCCATAAGGCAAGTAAACACATAGAGCCAAGTACCACCTGATACGAGAAATCGTAAAGAGGGGAGAAGTTGTTGTGGCCAAGATTGAATCGGAGGATAACCTGGCAGATCCTTTCACTAAGGCCCTTCCGGCGAGAGCTTTTGCTAGGCATGTAGAGGGAATGGGAATTAGATGTATGGCAGTTTGAGGACAACATAGTCTTTTAGTATAAGTGCGAGATTGTTGGGATGTATACTGAAATGTCTATCTTTTGTATGAACATCTTTATTTTGAAATAAGAATCACATGATCATTGTTTGCATATTTATGGTTATGCATATTGTCTAATACATTACATTGTAGATAACATGGTGTGTGGTGTCACATGTGAGATCATGTTATCGGCTCCTTGTAAAGTATAAATAAAGGCTCACAACCGAGATGGCTTTGGACAAACCATTGGTATGGTTGTAGTGTGATTTGGTATTGGTTTGTCTTGACCATAGAATCACACTAGTACACTGTGTGTGTATTGAGCAGGACCGACATAGAGGTGATTCGATTTATTGCAGACTACATAATCGAATCGGACCTCAGATATTATATTGTACATGCTCTAAATCCCGATATAATAACGGGCACATATACTTAGTATTCATGTCTTTGATTTATCAATGGGCGAGATTTATAGATTAAATTGTTAGGCTCGGTAAGTTGGGAAATAATATTATTTATATGGTGTGTCGTTGATTATAGTAGGAAACCGTGTCCTATATAGTAGGATGATGATGTCCCATTAAGGAGCTCATAAGGTTCATCATGTAAACCCTGCAGGTGGACATGGTCCGACATGATGATAAGGATGAGTGGTACCACTCATGGAGTTAGATGTTGATTAATTAATGGCCAGTAAAATAATTAATCGACGGTCATTCGATATCTTAAACACGGGGAGAAAAATGTACAAATAACATATGGAGCTTATATTAACTTACGGGGGTTGGTGAGGTAGATCAATGATAATCTTTTAGTGGATTGGATTATCATTAATGGATCGAACTTTATGTGGGCTTGATCCATTGGGTGGCCAAGATCCAACTCCTCCTCATGGTTCCTATTGTAGCCTATTAAAACCTCATGAAGCCTAGATCCAATGGATGAAAACAAAACTCTAGATCCAATGGTAGACATTAAATCTCTAGATCCGACGGTTGAGATTAAATCTCTAGATCCGTTGGTTGATATTAAATCCCTAGAACCAATGGTGAAGATTAAAACAAGGCTTATCCCTAACTCTATAAAAGGAGGCTTTAGGGTGGGCGGCAAGAAGGAATTCCAATAGATATAGGATTAGGGTTTGGAGGTGTTGGGCAGCCACAAATAAGGAAGTTTTTTCCTTTTTCTTCTTCCTCTTCCTAGGTGGTCGGCACCCATATCCTTCTCCCCTCTCTTGGCCGGCGTCCAAACCTAATCCTTCTCCTCTCCATGGCCGGTGGAAACAAGGCTTAGGGTCTTCCCTTGGAGCTCTTGGCCGACATCTATCTTCTTCATCCAATCCTTCTTGGCCAGCAGCAAGCACCAAGCTTGGAGCTTGGTGGTTGGTTGAAAGAAGGAAAAGTGTTTTGTTTCTTATTCTTCCTCTTGTTAGGATGAGCAAGAAAGGAAGATTGGTGATCTAGGAGCTTCGACTTTTGGTAAATCATCGCTCACACGACGTCCAAAAGGAGAAAGGACATACAATAGAAGATCGATAGGTATATCGATTGTCTATTTTCTTTTGTAACATGTCTATAATTGTTTTTTAATTATATATGCATGGAGTATTCTGTTTTTATGGCTAAAATAACTTGGACCCCGAATATAAACACAAAAGCCGGCGATCCGTACATCGTCTATTCCGCGGCTATTCGTAGAATAGAGGTTGGTGGCTTGAACAACAAGTTTATTCAAGTGACTACTCTAATCGAATAGCACGACGATGAAATGGTTGCTTGGGTGATCTCTTTTATCTAGGATTAAATTTTTTTAATCCGCGGACCTCAATGGGATCACCATGAACAAGCGACCGAGTTAAAGTGGGAAGCGAAGTTTCCTCCCTTCATTGGGTTTCTTCTTTGCCAAAGTTCACTTGGACTTTACGCCGCCAAGACTACATGCTTGGACTTATGCTACCATGACCTTGCCTTTGGACTTCCTTTGCCAAGGTTTGCTTGGACTTTGCGCTGCCAAGACTATATGCTTGGACTTATGCTACCAAGACCTTCCCTTGGACTTCCCTTGCAAAGATCACACTTGGACTTCTCTTTGTTAAGTCTTCATACTTGGATTTTTCTGTCACTTAAAACATTCACAGTTAGATCAAAAATATTTCCTATCTATAAATTTTTATCCAAACATCAAAATACATAAATGTTTGGGGAATTGTTACACTAACAATTTGCAATTAGTATGTGCACAAGGTATCGAACTTGTGCCAAACAATCACATCTAACATATGTTAAAAGAATCTTAAGATACATTAAAAGAACAATTAATGTTGGAATGTGATACCCAAGGAATAATAACTTTGAGCTAGTTGGATACTCTAACTTAAATTTGTTAGTTAAAGCCCTAGAACCAATCATGTGATGGTTGAATAGGGAACATTTTGTATCATATTCTATAAAGGCAAAGGATTGGTTATTATATTTACATCTTGCTTGTGCCAGCTAATTTAAATATAATAATGCCCTAGAAAAGTAGGTTCTTATCTACAGCACATCAATTGGCAGAATTGATTATGAGAGGCTGTAGAGAACACTTTCCTAAATGTTCCTAGTCGAGTATTAATATGCAAGGGCAATATTAATACATAAAGACTAGCATGTAGGTCAATTGATGACTTGATCTCACAAGTCATGGATATATGATATCAAGTTGACACATGGGTATATATTGGAGAATATATACTGAACTGACCCGCCATGAGAAAGTTTCATGGATCGTTATATGAGTGTCATAAACTTTCTCATGTGACTATTGGTATGAATAGTCCTTAGACCTGAAGTCACTATGGTTCCCTACATAAGGAGTTATGTACTTTGGTATCGTCAAACGTCACCCGTAACAGGGTGGACCATAAAGGCGATTACTGGGTATGTAACAAATTATGCGGAGGGATGTGAGTGATGTAGATGGGATCTATCCCTTCCATATGACGGAGTGATATCGGTGGGCCCTTGATTGAGTAGAACTACTAAAAGCATGGCCATGCTCGAATGAGTCAATATGAGATATTGAGCTCATTTGTTTGAGTTAGTTTACTCGAGGATCAAGAAACACATAGATTGATCGAGGATGACCGCGGTCTATGCCTCATTGATCAATCGATATCAAGGATAGAAGGACACGGTCATATATTATAGTAGTCACGGAAGGTTAGTCGGATCTTGACTTATCTCGTAACTTGGGTAGCAATGATGTATTGCTAGATGCGCTCATTGCTTGTGTATCTAAAGAGTTTAGATCCCTTTGCCAAGCGTTATGAGAGCCTATAGTCACACACAAAGAGCATGATAATTAGAGGAATTAGAGTATTCTAGTTTGACTAGAATAATTTGGGAATAAGCTTAAGTACAAAATGGTTTTTGGACTTTAAGCTTAATGAGAATTTTAGCTAATTGATTTAATGAGATTAATTCAATATGTTACCTTATTGATTTAATAAGATTAATTCAATATGATAACATAAGCTTAATTGAATTAATAAGATTAATTCAACATGCATGAAAGCCACATAAGAATGCCACATAAGCATGCCACCTAAGCATCCACCTAAGCTAGATGAGGTGGAAGAAGACAAATTGGTTTTTGTCTCCTTAAGTGGCCGGCCAAACAAGGATATGTCTCAATGCAATGGATTGCATTGAATGTGTGGAGGTGAAAGGGTTTTTCCAACCCTATAAATGACACCCTAAGTGGCTGGCCAAAGAAGTGGGATTGGCTTTTGTTGTTGGTGGAAGCTTTGGTTGTGTTAGTGGTGAGAAAGCTTGGTGGAAGCTTTAGTTGTGTGGGTTTGTGAGTGTAGGCTAGCAAGAAGAGGAGTCTTCTTCTTCCTTTCTCCTTTTCCCTCTCTTCCTCTCCTTTAGGGACTTCTCTAGCAAGAAGTAAAGGAGAGCTCTTCTAGTTTTCCTTTTGTGAGACAAGAGCGTGCTCGTGTGGATACGTATAGAGGCACGGACACTTGAACGTGCTAAAGATCCAACAAACCGAAAGGAAAAGCGGGATTAACAAGGGCACGCAACAAAGGTAATCCTCTCCTATAAGATAGGTTTGGTTTAGAGAAATTTATTTTATCCGAGTTTGCTTTCGCATGGATCACTTGGAAGGGAGCCTATTTTCCGTTATGCCATTTGGCATAAAGAAGTCCCTACAGTGGTATCAGAGCCACTTGCGAAAGATCGTATAAAAATAGGTTTTCTCTATTTTATATGTGATATAGAAGTAGGATAAATTTTATTATGAGTTGATAATTGCATTAGCAAATTTTCAAACATAATAAAATATCCAATGTCTTTTAAAAGTTAAAATGACATGGTGCATGGTTATGGCCTAGTCCCAAAAAGTTTGTGATTGTGTGTTGTAATTATTAATACGGCCTGCGTGTCGTGCCTTTCTCCTAATATTCTTGTTGTAAAATTAGTTTTAGACTCGAATATAACTCGAGTATTTCTCCTTTTGTAATGTACAAAACAAGGATGGAGGGTCCATTGGAAGATGAGGTTACAAGGAGGAAGTCAACACACAAGACAACCAAAAGGAAGCACTTAGGAGAAGATGCTATCCCTAGGTTGACCAATCAATCTTTTCATTGGCTTGAGAAGATTGTAGAATAAGGGCCATAACCATGACACGTTAGTTTAATATGTATGTGATGCATGTTGGTTTAGCTTGTATGTGATGCATGATTAGTTTAGCTTATATGTGATGTATGCTAATATGTATATGATACATGTTTATTTCTTAATAAGTCTAAACGATATGCCTACCAAAGTTGGTACTCACTACTTCCTCGATCATTTGTTATTGGGTTTGCCAAAGCAAAGCAATGCATTTTATCTTGGAGGTGCGAGTGGACAATCGTGATGTCCGCTATCAGTCTTAGTTAAGACTTAATTAAGTGTTTTCTTAATTGGTTAAGAAAGTAGAGGCATATATTAGCTTTGAACATAAGTGTTAACATTAGTTTTGTGTGATTTCGAACATCGACTTTGTCTTAGAAGTGGTCGTTGCTCCTGTGCCTCGCAACAGCCTGGAAGTTGGTTTAGGAATAAACACTAAACTAATCTAAAACTTAACCAAAGCTATTAAAGAGTTACATCAGATGTAATTGGCAAAAGATTGCCTACCTAATTATACTCGTCTTGGGCGATTAGCCAAAGCTAACTCAAGGCAATTATGATGTGGATCTTTATCCCATATAAATTTATAGCTAAATAGTAGCTATGAGAATTTAGTAGAGCCTCATTTAATTAAAGGCCTAATTAAATGATTTAGGTATGATACTTAACTTTGCATTTTAATGTTGTAGATCACCATGTCATCTAACACGACACACCCTCAACTTGCGATCTGTCCTTGAGAAGGACAAGCTCAATGGAGCAAACTTTCTTGTAGTATAGGAACTTGAGGATTATCCTCAAGCAAGAGCATAAACTATATGTCCTAGAGCAGGCTACCCACACGAAATACACCCCCTACACTCGTCTTTGAAAAGGATGCTTATAAGAAGCATCAAGATGGCGCATTAGATGTGTCATGTCTTATGCTTGCCACCATGAACTCGAGCTTGAAGCAACATGAGAACATGGATGCCTATGATATGGTTGAGCATTTGAAACAACTATATCAAGGACAAGCTAGGCACGAGCGTTTTGAAGTGTCTAAGGATCTTTTTGCATGCAAGATGCAAGAAGGAACACCTGTAGGAACTCACGTACTCAAAATGATTGGGTACGTTGAGAACCTTGAAAGACTAGGTTTTCCACTGAGCCAAGAATTGGCAAGCGATGTTATCACTGCAATCGTTTCGGAAGCATACAATCAATTCGTCATGAATTATAACATGAATGAAATTGATAAACCTTTGCCTGAGATTCTCAGCATGTTAAGAACTGCTGAACCAAATCTCAAGAAGAAAGTTAGTAATGTACTAATGGTCAAGAAGGACAAAGGTAAGCGCAAAGGCAAGGGTAAGACCCAAGCCAAAAGCAAGGCCAATTCATCCACTTCAAAGGGTAAAGGTAAAGTACCTAAGGAAGGGGACTGCTTCCATTGCGGTGGTAGGACGACCGAAGCGGGCTGCAAAGTCTACCTTGAGGAAGTAAAGAACAAGAGAAGTGGGACTTCTGCCTCAAGTATACACGTTATAGAAGTTAATCTATCTATTTCTTCTACATGGGTATTAGATACCGGATGTGCATCTCACATTTGTACTAATGTGCAGGGACTGAGAAATAGTAGAATAATGGCAAAGGGCGAAGTGGACCTACGAGTAGGCAATGGCGCAAAAGTTGCTGCTGTAGCTGTAGGAACATATTCTTTGTCTTTGCCCACTGGGCTTATCTTAGAACTAGAGGAGTGCTTTTATGTACCTGCATTGACAAAGAACATAATCTCTGTATCTTGTTTAGACAAGAAAAACTTTTCTTTTATAATAAAGGACAAATGTTGTTCCATTTATTTAAATGAAATGTTCTATTGTAATGCACCACTTATGAATGGTCTCTATGTTCTAGATTTAGAAAACCCAATTTATAACGTAAATACCAAGCGGTTCAAATCGAATGATTTGAACAGGACATATCTCAACCTTTATCGCCTAGGTCACATAAATGAAAAATGCATATCCCAACTCCATAAAGATGGATTATTGGACTCATTTGATTTTGAATCATATGAGGTATGCGAGTCTTGTCTTTTAGGAAAGATGACTAAAACTCCATTTAGTGGACATGGCGAGAGAAGCGACGGACTTATTAGGACTCATACATGCGATGTATGTGGCCCTTTCAATGTCGAAGCGAGGAGGCTATAAGTACTTTATTACTTTCAGCGATGATATGAGTAGATTTGGCTACTTATATTTGATGAGACATAAGTCGAATCCTTTGAAAAGTTCAAAGAATTCAAGAATGAAGTACAAAACCAACTTGGTAGCGTATTAAGCTACTTGATCGGATCGAGGTGGTGAATACCTTAGTCAAGAGTTTCGTGATCACTGGTGAGTGTGGGATAATATCCCAACTCACTCCACCTGGAACACCACAATGGAATGGTGTATCTGAGAGGAGAAATCGTACTCTATTAGATATGGTACGATCAATGATGAGCCAGACTGATCTACCTACTTCCTTTTGGGGTTTAGCTCTAGAGACAGTCGCTTTCACACTTAATCGCGTCCCATCAAAAGCCGTAGAAAAGACACCATATCTGATATGGACGGGAAGAGTCCCAAAATGTCTTTTATAAAGATTTGGGGTTGTGAAGCTTCGTTAGGCGTCAAGTCTCGGATAAACTAGGACCCAAATCGGATAAGTGTTATTTTGTAGGATATCCCAAGGAGACTAAGGGATATTACTTTTACAATCCACACTTGGCAAGGTGTTTGTTGCCAAATCTTTGTCTTTCTAGAAGAGAATTTATTTCTAGAAATACTAGTGGGAGTAAAATTCATCTTGAAGAAGTTCAAGATGATGATAACACTAAGGCTTCGATGGAAAATGAGCAGGCACCACAAAGTGTTGTGGATGAGAATTTGTTGCCCAAAGAGTTGTGGAGCAAACACTGTTCAAGTAGACCAACCTCTTCGTAGATCTAATAGGATCGTCAATCGGAGAGATATTCTTTTCTCTTGGTGACAGCGGTGATGTATTGCTTATCAATCTTGTGAGCCTACATCCTATAAAGAAGCTATGATGAGCCAGTTGAGAAATGGCTAGAGGCCATGAGATCGAAATGGAATCCATGTACACTAACCAAGTATGGACTTTGGTTGATCCACGAAGGGTAAAACCCATTGGGTGTAAGTGGGTCTTTAAAGTAAAGACTGACATGGATGGTAATAAGCATACCTATAAAGGTAAATTGGTGGCTAAAGGATTCAAACAAATTCATGGTATTGACTATGATGAAACCTTTTCACCAGTTGCGATGCTTAAATCCATTCGGATCATACTTGCTATTGCAGCCTACCACGATTATGAGATCTGGCAGATGGATGTCAAAACCGCTTTTACGAATGGAAAGCTACTCGAGGATGTGTACATGACACAACGAGGTTTTGAAGATCCAAAGCATCCTGGAAAGGTATGCAAAGCGCAAGGTCCATTTATGGACTAAAGCAAAGCCTCTCGAATTTGGAATCTTGATTCGATGATGCAATCAAGAGTTTGGTTTCATCAAGAATGAAGATGAGCCTTGTGTCTACAAGAGAAATAGTAGAACCAGTTGTATTTCTTGTCTTGTATGTAGATGACATACTTCTCATCGGAAATGATATTCCCTCACTCCGATGCTGTGAAGATGTGGTTAGGGAATTGTTTCTCGATGAAGGACTTAGGTGGCCTATATTCTAGGCATCAAGATCTATAGAGATAGATCTAGAAGATTACTTGGCCTAAGTCAGAGTACATACATTGATAAAGTGCTAGATCGTTTTGCTATGCAAAATTCTAAGAAAGGGTTTCTGCCTTTATCACATGGTGTGAGTCTTTCGAAGACTCAATGTCCCTCTTCTAAGGAAGAGAGATCGCATGGATAAGATCCCTTATGCATCGGCTATAGGGTCTATCATATGCGCCATGCTTTGTACTCTGACGTCTCGTATGCTTTGAGCATGGCGGTAGATACCCGATCGGATCGGTGAAAGTCAGCGGATAGCGGTCAAAAATATTCTTAAGTACTTACGAAGAATGAAAGAATATTTCACGATATTTGGAGGCAATGAGAGCTAAGCTGTAAAGGGTTACGATGATGATGCAAGCTTCCAAAGACAAGGATGACTATAGATTGCAATCGAGTGCGTGTTTTGCACGAATGGTGGAGGCTGTGGTGGAAGAGTTAGCGGAGACACGATTCTTGATTCTACAAGTAGCTATATATTGCGCATCGATGCGGAAAGGAGGCTGTTTGGCTATGAACTTGGGGTAGTTCCTAGCATTGCAGATCCAATAGACCTCTATTGTGACAACAATGGGGCTATTACGCGAGCTAAGGAACCTCGATCACATCGGCCGGACCAAACACATCTTGCGGCGCTTCCATCTCATTCGAGAGATCATCGATAGAGGAGATGTGAGGATATCTGATCTTGTGAAGCTAACATCGCAGATCCATTGACCAAGGCTTTGGCACAGAGGAAGCATGATGGTCACACTAGGTACTAGGTATTAGATATCATAGTGATTGGTACTAGTGCTAGTGGGAGATTGTTAGTTAAAGCCCTAGAACCAATCATGTGATGGTTGAATAGGGAACATTTTGTATCATATTCTATAAAGGCAAAGGATTGGTTATTATATTTACATCTTGCTTGTGCCAGCTAATTTAAATATAATAATGCCCTAGAAAAGTATGTTCTTATCTACAGCACATCAATTGGCAGAATTGATTATGAGAGGCTGTAGAGAACACTTTCCTAAATGTTCCTAGTCGAGTATTAATATGCAAGGGCAATATTAATACATAAAGACTAGCATGTAGGTCAATTGATGACTTGATCTCACAAGTCATGGATATATGATATCAAGTTGACACATGGGTATATATTGGAGAATATATACTGAACTGACCCGCCATGAGAAAGTTTTATGGATCGTTATATGAGTGTCATAAACTTTCTCATGTGACTATTGGTATGAATAGTCCTTAGACCTGAAGTCACTATGGTTCCCTACATAAGGAGTTATGTACTTTGGTATCATCAAACGTCACCCGTAACAGGGTGGACCATAAAGGCGATTACTGGGTATGTAACAAATTATGCGGAGGGATGTGAGTGATGTAGATGGGATCTATCCCTTCCATATGATGGGAGTGATATCGGTGGGCCCCTTGATTGAGTAGAACTACTAAAACGCATGGCCATGCTCGAATGAGTCAATATGAGATATTTAGCTCATTTGTTTGAGTTAGTTTACTCAGGGATCAAGAAACACATAGATTGATCGAGGATGACACGGTCTATGCCTCATTGATCAATCTGATATCAAGGATAGAAGGACACGGTCATATATTATAGTAGTCACGGAAAGGTTAGTCGGATCTTGACTTATCTCGTAACTTGGGTAGCAATGATGTATTGCTAGATGCCGCTCATTGCTTGTGTATCTAAAAGAGTTTAGATCCACTGCCAACGTTATGAGAGCCTATAGGGTCACACACAAAGAGCATGATAATTAGAGGAATTAGAGTATTCTAGTTTGACTAGAATAATATGGGAATAAGCTTAAGTACAAAATGGTTTTTGGACTTTAAGCTTAATAAAAGCTAATTGATTTAATGAGATTAATTCAATATGTTACCTTATTGATTTAATAAGATTAATTCAATATGATAACATAAGCTTAATTGAATTAATAAGATTAATTCAACATGCATGAAAGCCACATAAGAATGCCACATAAGCATGCCACCTAAGCATCCACCTAAGCTAGATGAGGTGGAAGAAGACAAATTGGTTTTGTCTCCTTAAGTGGCCAAACAAGGATATGTCTCAATGCAATGGATTGCATTGAATGTGTGGAGAGGTGAAAGGGTTTTCCAACCTATAAAGACACCCTAAGTGGCCGGCCAAAGAAGTGGGATTGGCTTTTGTTGTTGGTGGAAGCTTTGGTTGTGTTAGTGGTGAGAAAGCTTGGTGGAAGCTTTAGTTGTGTGGGTTTGTGAGTGTAGGCTAGCAAGAAGAGGAGTCTTCTTCTTCCTTTCTCCTTTTCCCTCTCTTCCTCTCCTTTAGGGACTTCTCTAGCAAGAAGTAAAGGAGAGCTCTTCTAGTTTTCCTTTTGTGAGACAAGAGCGTGCTCGTGTGGATACGTATAGAGGCACGGACACTTGAACGTGCTAAAGATCCAACAAACCGAAAGGAAAAGCGGGATTAACAAGGGCACGCAACAAAGGTAATCCTCTCCTATAAGATAGGTTTGGTTTAGAGAAATTTATTTTATACGAGTTTGCTTTCGCATGGATCACTTGGAAGGGATCCTATTTTCCGTTGCGCATATGCCATTTGGCATAAAGAATTCCCTACAAGATTATGCTGGGTGTAAGCTAAATAGAAAGAGTACAAGTGGAGGTTATCAATTCTTAAGAGTGTGCCTAGTGTGTTGGTTTAGTAAAAAGCAACATTGTATTGCTCTATCCATAGCCAAGGCAGAATATATAGCATTAAGAGAATGTGTGGCACAACTTTTGTGGATGATAATACACTAAAAGGTTTTGTATTAAAATACAAAAATTTAAAAACATTAGTTGATAACATAAGTTCAATAAACTTAACAAAAAATCCAATCCATCACTCATGCACAAAACACATTGATGTTAAACATCACTTTGTAAGAGACCATGTTGCCAGGGGAAGTATTGAACTCGACAATGTCGAGTCTAAGTCTAACCTTGTTGACATTCACTAAACCATTCCCAGAAGCTGAGTTTAGCACACTCAGAAGACAATTAGGTGTATGCCTGGTAGAATAGGTTTCTTTAATGTTTTACCATTCCAACCCCATTTGTTTCACTAAGTAATATTATTAAAATTGAGCTAGTCTAGGTTAAATCTAGAATTCATGATCTAATAGATCTAAGCAAGCCTTTACATCTTACTTACACCTAAAACTATCTGTTTGCGTATTGAGCCATAAAGATAGGCATGAGATGCTAGGATTGCACCCCAAGTTCCAAATGTAGATCTAGTGCATCAACATGAACCAAATGGAGTTTAAAGAAAATTGATCACTTAAGTGACTAACTCTCACTCAAAACTTAGTGATAATCTTGTATCTTTTGAGTTTCCCAAGAGTTAGACATTTGCTTTAAGGATAATTTTTAGTTGTTTATTTTAAATATATTATTAGAAAAAATAATTCATACTTTAAACTTTTACGACATTTGCATTATTACATTTTTTAAATATGTAAAATATGGTTTTTTTAATTAAGGGGGAGTATTAAAGTATTAAAGATTTCGAGGGGGAGTTTCAAAGATTTTTAAACATATATCTTTTATTGAGGGGGAGTTTCAAATATTTTAAGTATTTTGCTTCTATTGAGGGGGAGTTTCAAAGAATTTTAAACATTTAGCTTTTATTGAGGGGGAGTTTCAATGATTTTTAAACATTTAACTTTTGTTGAGGGGGAGTTTCAAAGATTTTTAAAGAGTTAGCTTTTTTTTTAAGGGGAGTTTCAAAGATTTTTAAACATTTAGCTTTTGTTGAGGGAGAGTTTCAAAGTCTTTGAGAATTTCCAATTTTGAAAGGGATTTTTGAAAAAGGTTAACATAGCTTTAAGTTTACCAATTCTTGAAATCAAATTTTTCATGAACCTTAGAAGTTTAAATATGTTGAAATACTTTGAAAAGCTTGGAGTATTTTGAAAAGTTTATTCTTTAAAGGCTTATGAAAGCTTTAGTACTTTTGAAATTTAGCTTTTAACTTATATATGTCTTTCTTAAACCTGATAACTTACTAGTTTAACTCTTAGATTGTTTTTTATGAAAAAAATAAGTAATTCTTGAATATCAAATTTTGGCATTCAAAGATAATTAATAATGTTTTGATGTATGCCCAAGGGGGAAAGAGAGTGGTTAAAATCAATAGAGTGGTTTAAAGTTAGTACATTTCATGACTTGATGCATTGCATTTGAACTTAAACTTGAATCTTGATGCATTGCATGTAAACATGATAATACATCTTGCAATGTTTTTCCCTAACTTTAACTGGTGTGTTGTCATACATTAAAAAGGGAGAGATTGTTGGTGCAAAGAGCACCACTCCTTAGTTTTGATATATCAACCATAGTTAAAGTTAGGATCATCTTGTCATCTAACATACAGTTAAGTGTGCAGACTTAACAAAAAGTCCTAGGAGGTTGTGTTGATTGGATACTAGGAAAAAGACTTGACAGATCAAGAGGATCGAACATCAGGCAGGAAGTCCAGATGGGTTATGTGGAATAGACATCTGGCATAGACCAGCTGGGTCAGGGAGACCGGATAGTCGACAGAAAGCCCAATTGGATCAAGGAGACCGAATAGCTAGCATGAAGCCCTAGTAAGTCATATCGGATGTCATGCAAGGTAAGTTTGGCAAGATAGCCGACAGGTAAGCCTCGAGTGAAGATGTGAGGACGAGTCCTCAGATGGGGACAAAGCTAGGCGTCGATCTGATGAAGGGTCCGTGTTTGACTCAAAAGTTGAGATCAAGCAGTATTACTACTTCCACATCATATTATACTATGTGTTTTGTTAATCTCATTTTGTAGGACTCCAAGTGATTGGAAGGTTTCTAGTCGACTCAGACCCAGTCAGCTGAGTATGGTCCAGTCGATTATGATGCAGAATTGGCAACCCAGACGGGTGATCGACTAGAGATCATGCAACAGAGATGGCAAGTATTCTAGTTGACTGAGAAGGTCCAGTCGACTAGGATAGGAAATTTCTCAAACAACAGTGAAGCGGAGCCATGCGACGTGGAGTCGACTCCACCAGGTCTAGTCGATTGGAAAGGATAAAATATCAAATTGACGGGTTGATTTGGAGTCAACTGGAGGTTGTTTTAGTCGACTGGAAATGGAGAGCCAACTCTGAGTATAACAACTCTCATACTTCAAATTGTTGTCGCCATCATTCATCATCTGCAAAAGCATTGATACATCGACACTCCACACTCGAGCTACATTTCCACCTTTAAAGTAGTGTGGTATACTTTTTGTATTGCTTTCATTTCTTCGCTTTTGTACTTAATTTTCTAAAGGGAAGGTAGCTTGTTACCTTACCCTTTTCTTTTGTAAAAAGTGATTATCCTTCGAGTTCAAGATTTCTCGAATCGGGGGGATTTTAGAGATTGCCCACGGAAGTAGCTCTAGGAAGGGCTACGGGCCTTGGAGTAGAAACTCGGCTAGGATTGTGAACCAAGTAAACTAACTTTATCTTTCATACTTTATTTACTTTTCAACTGCAATATCTCTATGTTTTCAAAAGAAAAAGAATAGTTTTAAAATTATAAAGAAAATTTTATATTCTCTGAGATCTCTCTTGGGAACTCGTGATCATACAATCCATACCTGGACTTTCACTGCCAAGACTACACACTTGGACTTACCTGGCTAAGACTACACCCTTGGATTTTCCATTTGTCAAGTATCCAAACTTGGAATTTCACCACCAAGACTACACACTTGTGTTGGTGCAGAGAGCATCACTCCTTAGTTTTGATGTATGAACCATAGTTAAAGTTAGGAATTACTTGTGATATGATATATGTGTAAGTGTGCAAGCTTAACAGGAAGTCCTAGTAGGTCAGGCAGACCGTGTTGGTGCAATCGGCCCAGGTCACGATTGACCAGACTCGAGTTTGACTCGAGTGATGTTTTGATGTTTGACAAAGGGATTTGACAAAGTGGTTTGGCATTGATGTTTGACATTAATGTCGGTTAATATGTTGGGGAGATTGTTGGAGCAATCGACCCAGGTCATGTTTGACCGGACTCGAGTTTGACCCGAGGAAGACCATAATGGTTGACTAGAGCTGACCATGTGATTTTGGAAAGTCCAAGCATGGGTCTTGGCAAATGGAAAGTCCAAGCATGGGTCTTGGCAAGGTAAAGTCCAAGTCATGGGTACTTGGCATGGAAAGTCCAAGTGGGACACTTGGCATTTGGTAAAGTCCAAGTCTTGAGTACTTGGCATGAAAAGTCCAAGTGGGACACTTGGCGCATGGAATGTCCAAGTCATGGGTACTTGGCATTTGGGAAAGTCCAAGTCTTGAGTACTTGGCATGAGAAGTCCAAACATGGGTCTTGGAAAATGAGAAGTCCAAGCATGGGTCTTGGCATGGAAAGTCCAACATGGGTTGGCAAGGGAAAGTCCAAGCTTGAGTCTTGGCATTTGGGAAGTCCAAGGAGTCTTGGCAGCGTAATGTCCAAGCGGAGTCTTGGCGGCGTAAGTCCAATGTGCCTTGGTGGTGTAGACACCGTTAGCATGACATAGCCGAGGGAAGCACCTGGAGGCTAGCGCGATGGATGAACAAGTCATGGATGACTTGGAGGGATCCGAGAGGCGTGAGGCTGATGGAGGTGGCTAGAAGTCTTAGGTCTAGGCTAAGGGTGGTCTAGCAAGTATGGGGGCACCATACTTGGGTTAAAACCTCATCTTTGAGGTTGGCAGTCGACTGGCATTATGGCCGGTTCGACTGCCGTGAGTCGACTTGAGTTCGACTACCTTTTAAGAAGCCGATCGCTATTCAGAGAATGCTCCGTGGCCGATGGCGATCGACTACGGCGGTGCGATCGGCTACCAATGTTGGCGATTTGCCAAGAGATCCGTTGGAATTTTTTCAGCGTGGATCGAGCCGTTGTCTCACGACAGCGATGGCATCGATCGTTGGTGACTTATGGCGATCGTGATGGGCGAAATCGTGTCGCGCACAAGGATAAAAGGAGCTCGACAGGAGGGTTTTTGCAACCGATTTTCTTGGACATTTTGAAGTGATTTGCTGCTGCAAATCAGGGCTTTCAAGTGCTAGTCCAAGGCAATCAACAAGCAAGCTTCTAAAGAGTTTTTGTAAAGTTTTCTTTACTTCTCTTGTTGTATTTCTTCTTATATTTGCTTGTTGTATTTAGATTATTGTTGTAATCTTATTGTAAGAGGTTTCTCCACCTCCGACTTGTGTCGAGAAGGAGTATTTGTGATTAGTGAGTGCGTGTGCATCACTAGGGCTCTTTAGAGCTCGATCCGTGGAGTAGGAACCGTTCAGTTCCGAACCACATTATATCCTTGTGTTCATGATTGTATCTTTTCGTTATTGCTTTTATTATTTCTATTCCGCTGTGCATAACGAGTTTTGTAGAGACGATCGCGAACGATTTCTATCTTCCTACGGGCACATCGCTATTCACCCCCCCCCCCTCTAGCGGCCTCAAATCTTCTACAGACCGGATACTAGGCAAAGCATGGAAAGTCCTAGTAGGTCGTGTTGACCTGATACTAGGCAGAAGACTTCATAGATTAGAAGGATCGGACACCAAGAAAGAAGTCTAGATGGGTTAGGAGACCAGACATCAAGCATGAAGACTGGTTGGGTCAGGAGACCGGACACCCGACATGAAATCCAGTTGGGTCAGGGAGATTGGACAGTTGGAGGAAGACCTGGTAGGTCAGATCGGATGTCAATTATGGTAAGTTCGGTAGGGCAGCTAGTAGGTAAGCCTCGAGTGAAGGTAAGGCCGAGTTCTCTGTAGGGGGACAAAGCTAGACGTCTTATTGGGTCGGTTGACCGGCTAGAAGGGGGTGAATAGCCCTCGTTCGATGATCGTCGTATTTTGTTCGTCTACAAAGCGTTAGCGCAAGCGGAATATACAAATACAAACAAAGACAAACAAAATATAAGCAAGCAATACAAACACCGAGATGTAACGTGGTTCACGGCTACGCCGCTAATCCACGGTCCGATTCGTCCACGGTGAATCACTCCGAAACCCAATCACTATTGGTCTCTCCTTTGCACCAAGCTAGGTGGAGGTAACCTTTACAAACACTCCTCTTACAAATAGAATGGAAATAAGATTTAGTAAGAGGATGGAAAGCTTTAGGGAAATTTGGGAGAGTATTAGAGCATAAGCATTAGCCTCCCAAACCCTTACCCCCTTCCTTTTTATAGAGGAAGAGGGTTTCTTCCCGTTGACATCGTGATGGCACCCATCGGTCGGAGAGCTGGCCGCTGCCCAATAACGACCGCTTTCCACGTTGGATACTATCCAGCCGCGCATCGATCGTGATGGCACCCATCGATCGGCCGATGTCAACGATCAAGTCCTCAACGAGGCCGATCGATTCATCACCGATCCGCCTATGCCGGCAAATGACATCGATCAACTTGATTCAGCCACATTAGACCAGTCGATCGACCCATCGACTCAGAGCAGTCGACTACCATGACATGGCAGTCGACTGGTGTCGGGAAAACCCATCCGACAAAGAGCTACCCTTCCCGAGTTACAATCGCTCACTCTCATCTCTCAGAGTCCCTCGCCTTTGAAGTTCTCTTCGTTCTCGGCCACGTCCCTCGGCAGCATCAGGTGCACGGCTCTGCAATGCTCCTTCGCGTCTCTTGCCTCGAAGTCTACTTCCTCCGGCTTCACTCCAAGCTTCTCGTCCGGCGGTCCCTCGGATGCTCCAAGCGCACGGCTTCCGCAAAGCAGTCCTTCACGGACTCAAGGCCCGAGTGATGAGTTGGTGAAACTCGCCATGGCTCCATGTGCGAATTACTAAGTCCTGCATGACTTCAACGCACATATCAAATCAACAATACCAACCTAACTTAACCCCTTTGCCACACCATCAAAACCATATCACGGTAAGAGATTGCCCTAACAATCTCCCCCTTTTTGATGTGTGACAATCCGTTTAAGTTAGGTAAAAACATTTGATATAAATTTTTAAGGAAAGAAAGCATGTAAACATAAACATTTGATAGCAACATGCAACTCCCCCTAAATCTCTGAAACTCCCCCTTAATTGAAACTCCCCCTTAATCTCTCCCTTAATTGAAACTCCCCCTTAATCTCTCCCTATATCATAATTAACTTAAACATATTCATTTCTCCCCCTTTGACACCATCAAAAATATGAATACTAAGTTAAGAGCATATGGCATCAAGTCTGAAAATACCACAAGTTGATAAAAAATTAGAATTCGACCATCGGTCAATGTACAGGATACTGATCGGCACGTGATTTTTGGAATTTCTGATTTTTCTGGCCGAATTTTAGAAATGCATAAAAAATTCCAAAAAATTTGAAAAGTCATGAAATTTGGGGAACACATTTCATTTAAGTGTATCTATCAGGGAAAAATAGTTTTTCATGAAAAATCATTATATTTTCACGTTTTTGCCAAAAATCCAAAAGCTTTAAAAACTACTAGGTTTTTTATCATGATAGTATCAAGTTTAACACCAAGTTTTGGTTCCAATTGTTCCAAAACATGAATACATGTATTTAAAGGTAAGAAATTGTTTTGAAAACATATGAAATATCCAACCATGATCTTTGGGCAATATGTCTATGAATTAAACATAAGCCTTCCCCATGATTGGTCTATTATTGCTATGTTGATACTTTAAATGACCATCTAAATGCCATAGGCATTAGTGGACATTTGTATCATCCTAACATCTCACTCATGCTAATTTTTCAATCAAGGTAGCCTATAGTGAGTGTGAGATGCATCCTAGGGGGTATTTGAATATACTTAACCAATATATTCATACAATTCTATCATGGTCAAGTATCAACCTAACAATTAACATGATCATAATGACATATATGAATGAATTCTACATTATGATCATGAAACTCATGTATTCATCAAATAATAGTCATGCATTAGGTATTATATGATGACAATAAACAAAGTATTACCTAAAGCATGATTCAAACCTATTTCTCATGATAACGTGCCAAATTTCAAAAACATAAATCATGATTGCAAATATACATAGCAATTACATTAATCATCATGATTTAAGCATTATTATCTATTTATGGGTACGTTATCATCACCCAACACTATCTAAAAAATGTTGTCCCGTCATCCTAAGTCAACCAAAATATGATATTGATTAGGTCCATGTGGTTGACTACCCTAGGGGTATCCTAACCCTTAAGGATGAATTTTGGAACCCAAAATAAGTTCTTTCCTATTGGGTTCACTAGATATTCCTTGGGGATCCATTTTCTAGCTATTACCCTCTTTATCTTGTACCCTAGCTATTAGGCATTTATAGGCCTTTTCATTTTTCTTTTCTTTGTATCCTAGGCCTTTCTTGTTGAAACTAGCTCTTTGGCTCCCTAAGATCATATTTAAGGTGTTGGAGCCAATTGTGAATTTCTCTAGGGCTTTGGTTAAATAATCTACCTTTTCCCTTAATGCCCTATTTTCCTCTATGCATGCATCACTAACATCTAAAGGCATATAATCATGTGAGCATGCATCATCATGGCAAGAAGAATTATTTTCATTTAAGCATGCATTTTCTAGCTTATTTTCTAAATCCTTAATTTGATTAAGCATGCTTTTATTTTTCTTTTTCATGCCAAATAAGTCCTTAGTTAAACTAGAAATTACGGAAACTATTTTCTTAGGAGAGGCTTGCTACCATAGTTTCCATATCCTCTTCTTCTTCTTCGGATGAGGAGGATGTGGAGGCTCCCCCTTCATTTGAGCTCTCCCCACTTGAGCTTGATTCTTCATTTGAGGAGGAGGAGGAGCACTCCGAGTCATGAAGAGCCATTAGTGCTAGGTTGGAGTAGACATGCTCTTCTTCTTCGGATGAGGAGGATGGGGCAACGTCATCCCATGTCTTGGCTTTGAGAGCCATTGACTTTCCTTTTTCTTTGGCCTTCTTCTCCTCTTTCTTCTTGCTCCCCTTCTTCTTCTTCTTTTCTTCCTTCTTTTTCTTCTCTTCCTTGCTCTTGTTTAGGAGGGGACAATTATCCCTTATGTGCCCCTCTCCTTGGCAATTGTAGCATATGACCTTCCCCCTTGGTCTTCTATTCCTATCATGAAATTTATCAAATCTAAGATTCTTAAATGCACGCCTTACCTTCCTTACCATGTAGGCTTCTTCCGTGCTATCCATGGAGGAGGTAGAGGCTTCATCGGATGAGGAGGAGGGGACTTCCATCTTCTTTTTCCCTTTATTTGCCAACAAGGCTACTTCCCTTGAATTTTGGACTCTAGGCTCTTCTTGTATAACTTCAAGCCTTGTCTCATGAAGCTCCATGGTTGAAAAGAATTCCTCCAAGGTGCTCACTTCTAGGTTCTTGGAGATGTAAAATGAGTCCACCATGGAGCTCCATTTTGGGGACCGGGGAAAGGCATCTATGGCCTTCATTACCATATCCCGGTTTGATAGCTTCTCACCTACACTTGTTAGCCCAATTAATATTTCTTTAATTCTAGAATGTATGGAAGTTACCTTTTCTCCCTTTTCAAGCTTAATATTTGATAGTTGGGAGCGGAGGAGATCTCTTCTCGCTAGCTTGGCTTCCGAAGTGCCTTCATGAAGTTCAACCAATCTCTCCCACATCTCTTTGGCACTTGAGCACTCCCCTATTCTATTTACTTCTTGTTGGGGGAGGACATTGTATAGGTGGTGCTTGGCCTTTGAGTTTGCCAAGTATTCTTCTCTTTGTCTCTTGCTCCACCTTGATTTCTCCAATGGCTCCCCATTTTCGTTCCTAGGCAACTCGAAACCGTTTTCCATAATTAACAATATTTCAAAGTCGGTTTCGAAGAATACCTCCATTCTCTTTTTCCACCAAGAGAATTCGCCGTCGAACTTCGGTGGGTGGATGTTTGAGCCGGTCATCTTTAGATGAAGTGTTTGTTGCGGCGGTTAGTCCTCGACAAACGACTTGGCTCTGATACCACTTATTGGGTCGGTTGACCGGCTAGAAGGGGGTGAATAGCCCTCGTTCGATGATCGTCGTATTTTGTTCGTCTACAAAGCGTTAGCGCAAGCGGAATATACAAATACAAACAAAGACAAACAAAATATAAGCAAGCAATACAAACACCGAGATGTAACGTGGTTCACGGCTACGCCGCTAATCCACGGTCCGATTCGTCCACGGTGAATCACTCCGAAACCCAATCACTATTGGTCTCTCCTTTGCACCAAGCTAGGTGGAGGTAACCTTTACAAACACTCCTCTTACAAATAGAATGGAAATAAGCTTGAGTAAGAGGATGGAAAGCTTTAGGGAACTTTGGGAGAGTATTAGAGCATAAGCATTAGCCTCCCAAACCCTTACCCCCTTCCTTTTTATAGAGGAAGAGGGTTTCTTCCCGTTGACATAAGCATGTGATGGCACCCATCGATCGCGTGTCAGCCGCTGCCCAATAACGGTCACTTTCCACGAGGATACTATCCATCTAAGATCGCATCACGATCGATGGCACCCATCACCGATCGATGTCAACCAGTCGAGTCCTCAACGAGGTCGACTCCATTCTGTGCCCATGCATAGTGACATCACCGACCGTCCCTTAGCGGTGATCGATCACATCACCGATCGCCCATCCGGGCAAATGATCGATCAACTTGATTCAGCCACATTAGACCAGTCGATCGACCCATCGACTCAGAGCAGTCGACTACCATGACATGGCAGTCGACTAGTGTCGGGAAAACCCATCCGACAAAGAGCTACCCTTCCCGGGTTACAATCGCTCACTCTCATCTCTCGGAGTCCCTCGCCTTTGAAGTTCTCTTCGTTCTCGGCCACGTCCCTCGGCAGCATCAGGCGCACGGCTCTGCAATGCTCCTTCGCGTCTCTTGCCTCGAAGTCTACTTCCTCCGGCTTCACTCCAAGCTTCTCGTCCGGCGGTCCCTCGGATGCTCCAAGCGCACGGCTTCTGCAAAGCAGTCCTTCATGGACTCAAGACCCGAGTGATGAGTTGGTGAAACTCGCCATGGCTCATGTGCGAATTACTAAGTCCTGCACGACTTCAACGCACATATCAAATCAACAATACCAACCTAACTTAACCCCTTTGCCACACCATCAAAACCATATCACGGCAAGAGATTGCCCTAACACGTCGATCCGACGAAGAGTCCGTGTGGGACTAAGAAGTAGAGATCCAGTAGTATTACTACTGCTATTGTATTTTATACTGTATGTTTTTGCTAATCTCATTTTACAGGGAACCAGTCAACTGAAAGGATTCCAGTTGACTAAAGTCCAGTCGACTAGATACCCACTTGGCAAGATTATCTGGTGATCGATCGAAGATCTGGCAGCTAAGATGGAAAGAGTTCTAGTCGATTGGAAAGGCAAACTTCCCTATGTGGAGCTAGGTGTGTCACGCCCGAGAGTATGTTGAGTCAAAAGTAAACAGACAACATCTCCCCCGTACGTCATACAATATCCTGTTGCTACAAGGCCTTTCGGCCATAACCACATAACATATATATGTATATAACCATAAAGCACAACAGAAATACCCCAACAAATAATAAAGATACAACGACTCAACTATGCACTCCGGAGTGACTTTGACACAACAAGAATCATAATAAAGACCAAATACATACAACACATCTGTATACCACAAATGCGGAATAATGTAGGATAAAATCCCAAAAACCAATAATCCAACAGAATACAACAAAACGGAATAGACATCCAACCATTGGTGTGAGATGGGATCAATTGGCGGAGCTCCGAACATCCAAGGAATCATCTACCTGTTACCTGGGCAACAGGAAACCCAGGGTCCATGACGGTGGCTATAACTCAGGGGTAATATGTAGGAAGTACATAAACAACATATAGGGATATAGAGATCTATAAGTATACATGTGAAGATCTACAGGTATACAGAAGAAGTCCAACATACATACAGTCATAACTGTAATAACAACTAACCACCAGTATAGTCATACTCAATGCATATACTAAACTGATCAACTGAATATGAAGTAATGTAAAGTACCAACATA
The DNA here is from genome assembly GCA_025175895.1 of Wurfbainia villosa. Lineage (NCBI taxonomy): Eukaryota > Viridiplantae > Streptophyta > Magnoliopsida > Zingiberales > Zingiberaceae > Wurfbainia > Wurfbainia villosa. Next base: position 22,602,488 of record CM045997.1, on the reverse strand, counting down.
CCTGGTCGTCTGCAACACCATAAGCTAAATCATCCTGAACAAATATACAATAACATAACCCATATAACATACAAGGTCAATCCCATATCTGACCAACACTCAGACATATGAACAGTATATAATCACATGTAATAACAACCCGGTCCATACTACACTATGACATGCCGCTAATCAAATGCATACAACAATCTGGACCAACACATACATCATGCTCAACACACAGCAGTATATAATATGCAAATGACATGTAACATGATGAAAAAAGCATATGCAGCAAACATAGCTCAATCAAATGCAACATCTCACAGGCATATGTAAAACATATATCAAATACATGCATACATATATCTCAGCAATGCATATGCATGGCCATGTCTACGGACCCTTCCAACCACGACCCCAATATGGCCTAGGTGGCACAACATGACAACTATCCCGATTCCAGCTACCACTACTCTCGAGTGGACAAGTTGGGTAGTATGAATGAGTAGCATATAAACGTAAAAAGCTAACTACTCCATGGGGGTCCCTACTGCAAGCCGCTCTGTCACACTACCCATGAGTGGACGAGCATCGCACACAGGACAACTGCACACCTCACAACCACCGTCTATAGTTGGCGAGTGTGCTATCTACCACTCTACAAAGTGCCCAAGTGTGGATCTCCAACTACCACTGTCTATAGTGGTTGAGCGCAACACATCCAATGCTCTACACTTAACCCTGCTACCACTACCCCGAGTGGCTAGGGAGGCAAGATGATTGACGACCCATCTCAACCTCAAGGGAGACCCCAGACGACAGCATGCAAGCAATGTAATGATGCATAGCTTCACACACATATCCCCACAACACTCCCTATCCCACGGGGAGTCCTGGTCAACCAAAAGTCAACTATTCAAGGACTACTAATCCACAAGACACTCTCTCTACCACATAGAGAGTCATACACGACTGACAGTCAACCACGCTAGGACCTCCAGTCCGTAGCGAGTTACCATCGACAATCCATATAACCATACACAGATGCACGAATCATAATGAATATACAATCATGTTAGGACCTCTAGTCCCTAGCCACATACTGACAACCACACACACTTATGCACAGATGACTAGATCCACCATAGATGCACAACTAATATGTGTACGATATAAAAATCGACTCCATAATCTAATCCATCACCTAACCCTAGTGATGTAACATGGTAACCCAATCTGAGGTCACAAAGGTAACCCTAACCACATGTACTTAACTGAACATCCATCAGCTAACACACAATAGGGTTTGTAGTTCATATTCATGATAAATGAACGATGAATTAACAATAATATATCTCAAAGGTCAAGGCTAAGTACAAGCACATGATTAAATAAGAGTGGAGTCAAGGTAAAAGAATTCGACATAAATCTAAATTCATGCACCGAAATTAGTCAAAACTACCTAACTAGGGTAGATATTACCCACCTGATATGAAGCTCAAAATAATCCTCATGGTTGTGGACCCGCTTCTTATCCCAAACCTGGACATAATAGCAAACTATGATTAAGTACAAGTATCCGACAAATACACAACTTAACTTCTACGTCATTTCTATATTTTCATCATTTTATCGAATGTGAGTTAGCACTACGAGAACACACCTCTCGTAACCCCTGATCTACATTCATATTGGGCCGATTTACCCAATTAAGCTCTCTCTCTAATTCGATACACTAAGTTCTCCATCATTTACAGCAACACAACAATACCACATCTTCCATCCACATGACATTTCCATTACAACTATACTTAATCCACAAAAAAACATTAACACTAAGAACAATCCAAAGCCAAATTCCATTGTCATTCCCCTAATTTGTTCACCCAAATGCAACCATTTTTAGATCAGCAGAGGTTGAACACATGAAGCTATGTTACACACAACTCATAAACACACCGAAATGAAGGATCGTTAGCTTGCAAGGTGATTGTAAGCCAAGTTCAGACTCAATGCAAAACAACCATTAACAGAACATAATCTGAAAAATATCTACAGGAATCCAAGTGCAACCATTACCAAGAATCCATGATCCCATCACATCTATCGACGTTGTGAGCAACGACAATGTTGCTGATTGCGAATACAGGGTAGGTGATCCATGAGTTAGTGAGCGCAGCTCTACAAAGGAAAATCACACCGAAACACATCGACAAACACTTGAATGCAGCAATTATCAGCGGATAAGAAAAGGTTAGATCAAGCTTACCTGCCCTAAATCTTCACCGACAGTCACCCCTCTTTTTAACCTCTATTCAACGGAGAAATCCAAGCTCAAACGAGAACCCAGTGTTGGGATGTATACTGAAAAGCCTATCTTTTGAATGAACATCTTTATTTTTGAAATAAGAATCACATGATCATTGTTTCCATATTTATGGCTATGCATATTGTCTAATACATTACATTGTGTTAGAGATCGTTTGGAAGCTAGAGGGGGGTGAATAGCGTTTTTGGTTTCTACAAGAAGATTAGCGGAAGCAAAACACAATAATATATGTAAAAACAAAATCAAACGCAAACAAGGCCTTTTACGTGGTTCAAAGATAACGCTCCTACTCCACGGCAATCCTTGAGGTGGATCAATCCAAGCAAATCCACTAATGAGCTTTCTTTACACCACAACTCCTCTTCTTTACAAAAGATGAAGATCTAAGCTTAGAGAGAAGAGGAGGAGATTTAAATCACTTAGAAAGCTAAAGAATTCGTGGAGGCTGTTGAGAAAGATTGGAGAATAAGCATTAACCCCAAAAACCTCCACCAGCCCTCTTTTTATAGAGAAGAGGCTGATTTTCCTGTTGGAGCACGATCAGTCGACTGATGTACAGCATCAGTCGACTGATGGCGTGGTTAACTGCTTCTGAACAGCCAGATTCGCGGGATTCAGAGTCGTTTCATCCAATGACACTTTCATCAGTCGACTGATCCCTCCATCAGTCGACTGATCGAGTGATCAGTCAAGTGATCACGGCCGTAGTCGAGTGCGCCTCCATTCTGTGCTCGTTTTTACGTCTATCAGTCGACTGACACTGTTGGTAGTCGACTGATTGCAACATCAGTCAACTACCTTGGTCACATCAGTGGGGATGGTCGTGGTTTCACGACTCGGTCGAAACACGACGTCGGTGATACATCGTATCGATCGTGATACAAATGTGAATATTTCACACTTGATTTTACCTCCTAGACCTAGACTTTAACCCCTTAGCTCTTCCTTAAGCCTTGCGCCTCCAAGATCCCTCCGAGTCCGTGACTTGTTCATCCTTTGCGCTTTGCTTCCAAGAGCTTCTTTGGTTTTGTCATGTCTAGAGTTTTCCTTTGCCAAGGCGTGCTTGGACTTTACGCCGCCAAGTCTACATGCTTGGACTTACGCTGCCAAGACTTGCTTTTGGACTCCCTTTGCCAAGGTCCGTTTGGACTTTAATGCTGCCAAGACAACATGCTTGGTCTTATGCCGCCAAACCTTTACCTTGGATTTTTCTTTCACCAAGTCTTCATACTTGGATTTCCCTGTCACTTAAACATCATCATAATTTAGATCACAAATTGTTGCCTAACTTAGATGATTATCCAAACATCAAAACATATAAATAATTAGAGCATTGTTGCACCAACAATCTCCCCCTTTTTGATGTTTGACAATCATTTAAGTTAGGTCTTTTAAAGATACGCATATTATCACATCATATATTCAATTCCAATTCTAACTTAAACATTTCTTCTCCCCCTTTGACATACATCAAAAAGAGAAGAAAGATAAAAACATACATATCATGAAAGAATTGAGTGTGTAACAATCTTGAACTAAGGCATAGATTTTAAGATTGAACTCCCCCTTAATCCAAGATATAGATTATGATGAATAAAATACATGTGGAGCTAAAGTCATCAAACAATTTGAAAGTTTAAATTCTAACTTTGCACCAACAATGTAAATTCTTAGAGGAGAAAGATATATTTTGTGAAACTCCCCCTAAAACATGACATTGAACAGCCATACACGTTGTTTAGACTCAATACTATCATGCTATTGCTTTAGGATATCAACAATATACCAAACCTCAGAAAATGAGACTGATTTTTTGAAAACACAATGTATCAGTCGACTGGTTTCTGAACCAGTCGACTGCTACACCTGTAACACGAAAATCAGCCTTTTCAGGCCAAATTCAGAAATGCGTCAGAAATTCTAGAAACCTCAAAAAATCATGAAAATTTGTGTACACATTTCTGAAATCATACTTTATCAAGGAAAAATATTTTGAAAAATATATGTTTTCCAGATTTCAATATTGATACAAATTTGGAAACTAGCAAAAGGTTCTAAAATTTTGCAAACTTTGTATCACCTTTGTGTTTCACTTGAAAATAGTTTTTCAAAGTATGATAAACATAGTTTAAAATATGTTTTATTTGACATTTCCAATCATGTTCTTGGAGCTATATGCACATCAATTGTGTATAAGCCTTCCCAATGATTGGTCCAATTAAAGATTAATGTCTCTAGATGACACTTTAGTCCATAGTAATGCATCATAACAAGCATGATGAACCAAGTGCATCTTCCTATCATATCACATGTTGTCTAGGTGGTTTAATACAAAAATCATGGTTTCTTAGGTATTTTGTGAGATGGTTAAAGGTATAAAACCTAGTATTTCTATAGGATCATGCAAACTTACACCTTCACTCAACCAAGCACATTCCAAGTTCTCTCCTAAGTGATGAAAATTCTACTTCGGGGAGAGCCTTGGTAAATATATCGGCTAAGTTGGACTTGGATTCAATATAATTTAGCTCAATATCCCCCTTAGCCACATGGTCTCTAATGAAGTGATGCTTCACTTCAATGTGCTTGGTCCTAGAGTGATGCACCGGATTTTTGGTCAAGTTAATGGTACTTACATTATCACAAAATACTTTCATGTTGGAGTAAGATAGCTCATAATCTTCTAGGGTATGTTTCATCCATAAGAGTTGAGCTACACAACCACCCATAGCCACATATTCGGCCTCGGTGGTGGATAAAGCAACACAAGGTTGCTTCCTACTACTCCAACTTACTAGGGAGGACCCAAGGAATTGACATCCACCACTAGTACTCTTCCGATCCAATTTGCAACCAGCATAATCGGAATCGGTGTACCTAATTAAATCAAAAGACCTAGTCCTAGGGTAACATAGACCTACATTTAGTGTGCCCTTGACATATCTTAAAATTCTTTTAACGGCAACTAAATGCGATTCCTTAGCACATGATTGATACCTAGCACACATACCAACCACAAATAATATGTCGGGTCTACTAGCGGTTAGATACAAGAGGCTACCAATCATGCTCCTATAAAGGGTAAGATCTATTTGTTTTCCTTCACTATCACTATCTATTTTGGTATTGGTTGCCATTGGAGTTGACACTACCTTAGCATTTTCTAAACCAAATTTCTTAATCATTTCCTTAGCATATTTGGTTTGATAAATGTAAATTCCTTCACTAGTTTGTTTAACTTGCAAACCTAGGAAGAAATTTAATTCTCCAACTAGACTCATCTCAAACTCTTTTTCCATATTTTGAATAAAGTCTTGAAGAAGCTCATCATTTGTTGACCCAAAGATAATGTCATCAACATACACTTGGGCTACAAAGATGCCTTTAGATGTTGACTTTATAAAGAGAGTTTGATCTATACTACCCCTTTTGAAATCCTTAGAGATTAGGAAAGTTGACAATCTTTCATACCAAGCCCGGGGAGCTTGTTTCAAACCGTATAAGGCTTTCCTAAGCTTGTATACATGGTTTGGGTAGTCCGTATTTTCAAACCCGGGAGGTTGTTCTACATATACCTCTTCCTTAATAAACCCATTTAGGAATGCCGATTTGACATCCATTTGATGGAGTTTGAAACCCATATAGGAAGCATATGCTAAAAGTATTCTAATGGACTCTAATCTAGCAACCGGGGCATATGTTTCATCATAATCAAGTCCTTCAACTTGATTAAAACCCCTTGCAACTAATCGTGCTTTATTTCTAGTGATATTTCCTTGGTCATCTAGTTTGTTCCTAAAGACCCATCTTGTAGTAATAATAGTGTTTTCACTTGGTCTAGGAACTAACTCCCACACTTGACTCCTATCAAATTGAGCCAACTCATCTTGCATTTCCAAGATCCAATCCGGATCAAGTAATGCATCTTTAATGTTTTTGGGCTCAATTTGAGATATTAGAGCTATATGACTAGTGGGATCCCTATGGAATGACCTAGTTCTAACTCCTTGAGATAATTCACCCACAATTTGATCTAATGGGTGACTTTGATGAACTCTTATGGTTCTAGGAGGTGTATCAAGTTGAGTTTGATCATGATTAACTTCAATCCTATGTTCATTATCGGAGTCATCCCTTACTCCCCCTTGATCCAATCCTCCCCCTTGATCATTACCCCCTAAGGTTAAATCTTGCAATTGTTGGGTAATTCCTTGATTTTCATTGTTTATGTCATTATCAATAGGGGATTTCCTAGGGTATGTATTTGAATTTTCATCAAATTGAACATTCGAAGATTCTTCAATCTTTTGAGTCCTTTTATTGTAAACTCTATATCCTACACTAGTGGATGAGTATCCAACTAGGATTCCCTCATCCGCTTTGGACTCAAACTTACTTAGGTTGTCTTTGGTATTTAAGTTATAGACTTTACATCCAAAGACCTTAAAATAATGAATTGTTGGAGTTGTACCATTCCACAATTCAAATGAAGTTTTTCCTAAGAACCTATGAATCAATACACTATTTTGGATATAGCAAGCGGTATTAACCGCTTCCGCCCACAAGTAGTTAGGTAAGGAATATGCATTAAGCATTGTCCTAGCCGCTTCTTGTAGGGCACGATTTTTCCTTTCCACAACCCCATTTTGTTGGGGTGTTCTAGGACAAGAAAATTCATGCTTGTACCCTTGTTCTAAGCAAAAATTTGAAAAATTAGAATTCTCAAATTCTCCACCATGATCACTACGGATCCGGTTGATTTTGAGTTTTCTTTCATTTTCTACTCTTTTGCTAAATCCTATGATTATTCCTAAGGTTTCATCCTTATTTTTCAAGAAAAACACCCAAGTAAACCTAGAAAAATCATCTACTATTACTAAGCAATATTTACTACCAATTATAGATGGGGTACTATGGCAATCAAATAAATCCATATGTAGTAATTCTAATGGTAAAGCGGTACTAAGTAAATTTTTACCTTTGTGTGATGTTTTTGATTGTTTCCCTTCTTGACAAGCATCACACATCTTGTCCTTGAGATATTTGACTCTAGGCAATCCTTTGACTAGCTTCAATTTTGCTATTTTGGCTATATTCTTCATGTTTATGTGACCTAGTCTCCTATGCCAAAGCCAACTTTCTTCCTCTTTTGCAATAAGACACTTAGTGGAAGGGTTAGTAGCATAAGATAAATCAACATAATATATATTTTATTTTCTAAAGCCTACTAACATGCAATCATTTATAGTTTTGTGTCTTATAAAGCATTTTGAGGAATCAAATCTAACATCAAAATTTGCATCACATAATTGGCTTACACTAAGTAAGTTAAATTTCATATTTTTAACTAATAGAACTTTATGAATAGCAAGATTGGGAGATACCTCGATGGTGCCCTTTCCTAGAATTTTAAGTTTACCGCTATTACCAAATGACACTTTTCCTTTGCTAGTATGGTTGATAGTGGAGAATTTTCTCTCATCCCCGGTCATATGCTTTGAGCACCCACTATCAACTATCCATAAGCTTGTTTCTTATACCTATATCACATGAAAAACACAATCCTTAGGTACCCAAATCTTAGGACCACTAGCATCAATTATAAATTTTTTAGGTACCCATGCTTTTCTCCCCTTGCTTATAATCATGGATTTTCTACTAACTAGGGATGCAAATGCTACCTCTTTCTCCTTAGGTCTATATCCTAATCAGGCCTTATTAGTAATTGCCCTTTGATCCTTAATAATCATATCTAGATATTTAGGACCATTAGTGAACTTTTCTAGGCATGCTCTTAGTTTACCTATTTCTTTTCTTAACTCATCATTTTCATCCCTAAGAGTACAATCATCATGGTCACTAGATGGTTTATCACATGATGCATCTACATTCTTAAATAATTTGATCTCTAATTTTAGATCCTTAATCCTAGTTTTTGATCTATTTAGAGCATTTTGTAAGCATGCAATAGTCTTATAAAGTAAATCTACATTGGGTGAGTTGTTTACCTCATCATCATCACTTGATGATGATTCATCGCTTGAAGAGGAAGAAGACTCCTCGCTTGAGCTTCCGGTTTCTTCCAATGCCATGAGGGCTAAGTTCCGGGTTGTATGGCAAACTTCTTCATCGCCAGAAGACTCCTCCATACTTAGAGTATCCCATGTTTGTGCCATCATCGCCTCCTTCTTCTTCTTTTCCTTCTTTTCCTTCTTCTTCTTTTCCTTTTCCTCCTTTTTCTTTAGTTCCGGGCAATTTGGCTTTATATGCCCTTTCTTGTTGCAACCAAAACAAGTCACGTTAGAAATAGAATTTGAATTGTTAGAAGATTTACCTCTTGAGGATTGAAACATCCTCTTCGCATCTTTCTTGGTGAGCCTCCTTGACTTCCCACCAAATTTCTTGACATAGTGTGCCACCTCACTTGTCGATAACTCATCCTCACTACTTGATGAGTCTTCCTCAGATTCGGATGAAGAAGACGCCTCCTTCTTTTCCTTTTTCTTCTTCTCCTTCTTTCCTACAAAAAGAGCTATACCCTTCTCTTTGGATGAAGTGTTAGCTTGTTCATGCAATTGAAATTCACAAAATAGTTCATCTAATTTGACAAATGAAAGATCCCTTGAGACCTTATAGGCATCTACCATTGAGGCCCATAAGGTGGTCCTAGGGAAGGCTTGTAGTACATACCTTACAAGGTCTCGGTTGTCGACCTTTTCACCTATAACGTGTAGTCCGTTGACTACTTCCTTGAAGCGCCCGTGCATTTGGCTCACGGTTTCATTTGTCTTCATAGTGAAGCTTTGGAGTTGCCCAATCAAAAGATCCCTCTTGGCTCTTCTTGTCTCTTTGGATCCTTCGTTGAGTTCGATGAGCTTCTCCCAAAGCTCTTTTGCGGAGTTGAATGGCCCGACCTTAGAAAATTGCTCCTTGGATAGACCACATTGAAGTGTGGTCGTTGCTTTTGCATTTGCTTGTGCTTTCTTGGCCATCTCTCTTGTCCAATCTTTTGTTGGTAATGGTGCTCCGAATTCGTCGACCGGCTTCTCAAAACCATCTACAACACTAAACCAATTCTCAATATCGTTCATTAAATAATACTCCATCCTACCTTTCCAATATCCGAAATCGTTGCCGTCGAAGAACGGGGGCCTCACCGTGCTATACCCCTCTTGAAATGCTATCTTTGCTCCGGTTGATTGCTAGATCTTCCGATGCGATCCGGGCTCTGATACCACTTGTTAGAGATCGTTTGGAAGCTAGAGGGGGGGGTGAATAGCATTTTTGGTTTCTACAAGAAGATTAGCGGAAGCAAAACACAATAATATATGTAAAAACAAAATCAAACGCAAACAAGGCCTTTTACGTGGTTCGGAGATAACGCTCCTACTCCACGGTAATCCTTGAGGTGGATCAATCCAAGCAAATCCACTAATGAGCTTTCTTTACACCACAACTCCTCTTCTTTACAAAAGATAAAGATCTAAGCTTAGAGAGAAGAGGAGGAGATTTAAATCACTTAGAAAGCTAAAGAATTCGTGGAGGCTGTTGAGAAAGATTGGAGAATAAGCATTAACCCCAAAAATCTCAACCAGCCCTCTTTTTATAGAGAAGAGGCTGATTTCCCGTTGGAGCACGATCAGTCGATTGATGTACAGCATCAGTCGACTGATGGCGTGGTTAACGACTTCTGAACAGCCGGATTTGCGGGATTCAGAGTCGTTTCATCCAACGGCACTTTCATCAGTCGACTGATCCCTCCATCAGTCGACTGATGGAGTGATCAGTCGAGTGATCACGATCGTAGTCGAGTGCGACTCTATTCTGTGCTCATTTTTATGTCTATCACGATCGACATTGGCGGTGACCGATTGCAACATCACGATCGGCTTTGGTCACATCGGCCGATCGATGGTCGTGGTTTCACCGACTGTGAATATTTCACACTTGATTTTACCTCCTAGACCTAGACATAACCCCTTAGCTCTTCCTTAAGCCTTGCGCCTCCAGGATCCCTCCGAGTCCGTGACTTGTTCAACCTTTGCGCTTTGCTTCCAAGAGCTTCTTTGGTTTTGTCATGTCTAGAGTTTTCCTTTGCCAAGGCATGCTTGGACTTTACGCCGCCAAGTCTACATGCTTGGACTTACGCTGCCAAGACTTGCTTTTGGACTCCCTTTGCCAAGGTCCGTTTGGACTTTAATGCTGCCAAGACAACATGCTTGGTCTTATGCCGCCAAACCTTTACCTTGGATTTTTCTTTCACCAAGTCTTCATACTTGGATTTCCCTGTCACTTAAACATCATCATAATTTAGATCACAAATTGTTGCCTAACTTAGTTGATTATCCAAACATCAAAACATATAAATGCTTAGAGCATTGTTGCACCAACACATTGTAGATAACATGGTGTGTAGTGTCACACGGGAGATCATGTTATCAGTTCCTTGTAAAGTATAAGTAAAGGCTCACAACTGAGATGGTTTTGGATAAACCATTGGTATGGTTGTAGTGTGATTTGGTATTGGTTTGTCTTGACAATAGAATTACACTAGTACACTTTGTGTGTATTGAGCAGGACCGACTTAGAGGTGATTCGATTTATTGCTGACTACATAATCGAATCGGACCTCAGATATTATGTTGTAAATGCTCTAAATCCCGATATAATAACAGGCACATATACTTAATATTCATTTCTTTGATTTACCAATGGGCGAGATTTATAGAGTAAATCGATAGGCTCGGTAAGTTGGGAAATGATATTATTTATATGGTGTGTCATTGATTATAGGAGGAAACCGTGTCCTATATATTAGGATGACGATGTCCCCTTGAGGAGCTCATAAGGTTCATCATGTAAACTCTGCAGGTGGACTTGGTCTGACATGATGATAAGGTTGAGTGGTTCTACTCATGGAGTTAGATGTTGATTAATTAATTGTTAGTAAATTAATTAATCGACAAACATCTGAGATCTTAAATACGGGGAGAAAAATGTACAAATAATATATGGAGCCCATATTAATTTATGGGGGTTGGTGAGGTAGATCAATGATAATCCTCTAGTGGAATGGATTATATTAATGGATAGGACTTTATGTGGGCTTTATCCATTGGGTGGCCAAGATCTAACTCCTCCCCATGGTCCCTATTGTAGCCTATTAAAACCTCATGGAGCCTAGATCCGATGGTGGAAAACAAAACTCTAGATTCGACGATTGAGATTAAATCTCTAGATCCGATGGTTGAGATTAAATCTCTAGATCTGATGGTTGAGATTAAATCCCTAGAACTGATGGTGGAGATTAAAGGAGAGTTAGGCCTAACTCTATTAAAGGAGGTTAAGTGGTGGGCGGCAAGGAGCATATAGAAGTGGATTAGGGTTTTGGGCATCAAGGGGGCTTGGAGGCTTGGGCGGCCTTAATTAAGGAAAGTTTTTCCTTCTTCTTCCTTAGGTGGCCGGCGCCCATCCTTTCCTCTTCTCTCCTTGTTTTTGCCAGCGTCCAACCTTCTTCCCTTCATCCTTGGCCAGAGATTAGCGTCTTCTCTTGAAGCTTTTGGCCAGCCCACTTCCTCATCTCTTCTTCTTGTTGGCCGGCAGCAAGCATCAAGGTTGGTGCTTGGTGGTTGGCTAAAGGAAGGAGAAGAGTTTTGTTTCTATACTTCCTCTTATTTGGAGCGAGCAAGGAAAGGAAGATCGTGATCTAGGATGCTTCGGCTTTTGGAAGATCATCGCCCACATGACGTCCAAAAGGAGGAAGGACATACAATAGAAGATCGAGAGGTATAACGCTTGTTTATATTCTTTTGTAACATGTCTATAATTATTTTTCAATCATATACATGTTGTATGTTCTGTTTTATGGTTAAATGTACTTGGACCCTGAATACAAACACAAAAGTCGATGATCCGTACATCGTCTATTCCCCGGCTAATCGTAGAATAGAGGTTGGTTGCTTGAACAATAAGTTTGTTCAAGTGACAACTCTAATATAATAGCACGACGATGAAACGGTAGCTTGGGTGATCCCTCCTTGTGAAGGATAAATTTTTTTTATCTGGGGACGTAAAAGGGATCGCCATGAACAAGCGACCGATTTGAAGTGGGAAGCGAAGTTTCCTACCTTCAAGTGGTATCAGAGCCACGGATTCTGGTTTTTTGTGTTTAGGATTCGGTTACTTTTACGCACTTTTCATATATTATATGTGCCAGATAATAGTACGATGTGCGTAGGTTAACTTTTTTGTTGCAGGCATAGGATCCAACTATTATGGCCATATGTGTGTATGTGATTGTATGTGTGTAATTGTATATTTTGTTGAATCCTCGGGGTTGATGAGGCTAGTATTTAATTTTTGTAATTAGATACGACATTATTTAGCCACTCTTTTTATTTTAGTTTACTTTCGATCTAGATTTCATGTACACTCCCTCATGGAGTATAGGATCGATGGATGTAAATTAAAATAGTTTTTTTTCTCGGCTCGGATCTCCGGATGGCTTGTACATGGCGTAGGGAAGAGCGGACGAGATGGCGATACAACGAGAGGCATATTAGAGACAAAAGCCATAATAGTTGGAAAATATTTCCTTTTTATATTTATTGCTTATTGTTTGATATGCATGTCGTAGGCTAGAAAATTTCTCAATTTTAAATTACTTATTGGGAGAGGGATATTTTTATAAATTCCCACGGCCTCCATTACAATTTGACAAGTGATGCAAACAAACTTGCGCATCGGCTCTGAGTGCCTTCCTCCTCATTAGATGAGTTTGTTTGTGGATCACAAGGTCAAATATGGTTATAGGAAATTATTAAGAAGAGTGTGTACTTCCCCATCGGAAGGCACATAACCCAAGATAATTACCTTTGTACCGAGTAATGGTGAACACTTAGATACAAATATATGTATCCTCCCCATCGGAGTCATTGCTTTTATTTGTAGGGCCAAAGATGAACCAACTATTAATTTTATTTGTCAAAACGTTAGGTTGACAAGATAGTAAAATTAATGGGTGAAACCTCCTCTTACAATGTAGAATTCGTATATGTCTACACTATCGTGGCATATGATATTCTCGGTGTTTTGAGGTGTTGGATGATTTTAAAATTTTATTGTTTGAAGAATCAATAATTTTTTGAAATCTAATGTTTTGATCTATGTGATTCTTAGGTTTTTTCAAAATGACTTTCAACCCGCTTGCTGTGATACTGAAGGAAAATAAACTTACTAGACCCAATTATGTTGATTGGAAGAGGAATCTTGACATTGTCTTGATTGCTGAGGAATACAAATATGTACTCCTCGAAGAGTGCCCTCCTAAGCCTATGGATGATTCTGGGGAAAAGGAGAAGGAGAGTTATAAGAAGTGGATTAAGGACAATGAGATGGCGCGGTGTTACATTTTGGCATCTATGTCATATGTACTACAACATCATCATCAAGCCATGCCCACTGCTTATGACATGATGCTCAATCTCAAAGACCTTTTCGGACACCAGAATCAGGCTGCTAGGCAGGAAGCCATGAGGAACTTGATGACGACCACCATGATCGAGGGAACACCCGTGAGGGATCATGTTCTCAAGATGATGGCTCATTTGAATGAGCTGGAAGTCCTCGAAGCTGAGATTGATGGGAAACCCAGGTTGATATCATTCTACAGTCTCTACCTAGGAGTTTTGAGCAATTTCGCCTGAACTACAACATGAACAAGAGGTTGAATTTGTTAGCAGAGCTTTTGACAGAACTCCAGGTGGCTGAGGGGCTTCTTCGTCAGAGTGCTCAGGCGCAAGCCTTGGTTGCCCAAAAGGTTTCTACTTCTATGCCGAAAGGCAAGAAGAAGAAGAAAAAAGCTAGGGCAAAGGCGGTGGGAGGAACTCAGGGAGGAGTGAAGAAGCCGAAAGTCAAGTGCTTCACTTGCAAGCAGACTGGACACTGGAAGAAGGACTGCCCCAACCGCAAGCAGAACAAAGGTATATCTTTTGGTCTTTTCATTGAAATATGTTTAGCGGTGTTATCTACCGGCACCTGGTGTGTAGATATGGGAGCCACTGATCATGTCTGCAATACTTTGCAGGGGTTCCAAGAAACCAGACAACTGGCTAACGGGGAGATTACCGTATACTTGGGTGATGCCACAAAGGTGGCGGCTGTTGCAGTGGGAGATGTTTATTTGTCTTTTGAGAGGAATAAAGTTTTGGTTCTTAAAAATTGCCTTTATGTACCTTTATTTAGAAAGAATTTAATTTCAATTTCTAAATTTTTTATCGATGGATATTCTATTTCTTTTAATGACAGAGTTGTTATAAAAAGGATTAGGGAGATTATCTGTTCTGGTGCTTTGATAGGAAATTTGTATACACTTGAACCAAAAGCTCCACGATGCAAATAGAAGTTAATAACTCATCTTCTAATTCCAATAAGAGAAAAGAACCTTCGAAGATGAACCAAACATATCTTTGACATCTAAGACTTGGTCATATTAACCGAAGCAGAATTCAAAGGTTGATAGCTGATGGACCTTTGGGTTCATTAGTGGTGGAAGATTTCCCAACCTGCGAATCTTGTTTGGAGAGTAAAATGACCAAGACGCCTTTTAAGGCAAGGGGTATAGAGCCAAAGATGTGTTGGAATTGGTTCATTCTGATTTGTGTGGTCCTATGTCTATCCAGGCTAGAGGTGGTTTTGAGTATTTCGTCTCTTTCATAGACGATTATTCAAGATATGGATACATTTACTTGATGCTCCGCAAGTCTGAATGCTTTGACAAGTTCAAAGAATTCAAGGTAGATATGGAGAAACGTCAAAGTAAAAGTATCAAGACACTATGATATGATCGTGGTGGTGAGTACCTCTTGGGAGAGTTTAGGAATTACTTATCAGAGGCTGGGATTCAATCCCAATTGTCTTCACCTGGCACACCCCAACAGAATGGTGTAGCAGAGCGAAGGAATTGGACTCTTATGGAGATGGTTAGATCGGTGATGAGTTATTCTGAGTTGCCAGATTCGTTCTGGGGATATTCTCTAGATACCGCAGTGTATATTCTGAACTTGGTACCATCTAAATCAGTGCCTTCTACTCCCACAGAATTGTGGACTAGGTGAAAGCCTAGTCTAAGACATATTCGGATTTGGGGGAGTCCAGCACATGTGCTGAAGGCATATATTGATAAGTTGGAAATTCGTACAGAAGTGCGCATGTTCGTTGGCTATCCTAGAGGAACGAAAGGTGGTTTGTTTTATAGTCCTAGAGATCAGAAGGTGATCGTTAGCATGAACGCCAAATTTCTAGAGGAAGACTATGTGATGAACCACAAGCCCATGAGTAAGATTGTTTTGGAGGAATGGAAAGGGGAAGTCACTACTTCTGTACCACCGGTACAAGAGGATATATCATAAGTCACTGCACCGCGTGTCACAGAGGATACATATGTGATACCTCATCGTAGTGGGAGGGTTGTTAGATAGCCTGATAGATTCATGTTCTTGGGAGAATCTTCTGATTTGGTCCTTGGCGAACATGAACTTGATCCTTGGACATATGACGAGGCAATCCAAGATAAAGATGTGGTATCTTAGCAAAGTGCAATTAATGCTAAGATTGAATCTATGGATTCAAATCAGGTCTAGGAGTTAGTAGAACCCCCCGATGGTGTAAAAACCATTGGATGCAAGTGGATCTACAAAAGAAAGAGAGGAATAGACGGGAAGGTTGAGACCTTCAAAGCGAGGCTTGTTGCGAAGGGGTATACTCAGAAAGAGGGAATCGATATGAGGAGACCTTTTCGCTGGTAGTCATGCTTAAGTCTATCTGGATTCTCTTATGCATTGCTGTTCATATGAATTATGAGGTATGGCAGATGAATGTCAAGATAGCTTTCCTTAATGGAAGTCTTGAGGAAAACATCTATATGTAGCAACCAGAAGGATTCATTGCAAAGGGCAAAGAGCATCTTGTGTGTAAGCTTAATCGGCCCATTTATGGATTGAAGCAAGCTTCGAGGTCTTGGAACATCCTCTTTGATGAGGTAATCTAATCTTATGGATTTATTCAAAGTCCGGATCAGTCTTGTGTATACAAGAGATGTGATGGAAATGTAGTGTTATTTCTTGTACTATACGTAAATGACATTTTGTTAATTGGCAACAAGTCAAGGTGTTATCGGACGTAAGGGTATTGTTGTCCAAACAATTTGATATGAAGGACTTGGGAGAAAAGGTACACATCCTTGGGATCAAGGTTATAAGGGATCGGAAGAAAAGGATGTTGTGCTTATCTCAAGATTCATACATAGACACCATTATGGATCATTTTAGCATGCAAAACTCCAAGAAAGGTTTTCTACCTTTCAGGCATGGAGTTCCTTTGTCTAAGGAGATGTGTCGTAGAACATCTAAGGAGATAGAGGAAATGAAGGCGGTTCCTTATGCTTCGGCAGTAGGAAACCTCATGTATGTGATGCTATGTACGAGACCAGATATCTGTTTTGTCGTGGGCATGGTCAGCAGATATCAGAGTAATCCAGGATAGGGACATTGGACTGCGGTAAAGCATATATTGAAGTACTTGAGAAGGACTAGAGATTATATACTAGTTTATCGGCAGGCCAATTACTCCCCGTGGGTTACACAGATTTCGACTTCCAATCAGACAGGGATAACTGTAAGTCTACCTTAGGTTTTGTGTTTACTTTTGGAGGTGGAGCCATTGTATGGAGGAGTGTCAAGAAGAAATGCGTGGCCGACTCCACCATGGAAGCTGAGTATGTGGCAACCTCTGAGGCACCCAAAGAAGCTATGTGGCTCAGGAACTTCTTGATGAACTTGGATGTGATTCCTAGTTTGCCCAGAACTATCACAATTTATTGTGATAATAGTGGTGCAGTTGCAAACTCAAAGGAACCATGAGCCCATAAGGCAAGTAAACACATATAGCGCAAGTACCACCTGATACGAGAAATCGTAAAGAGAGGAGAAGTTGCTGTTGCCAAGATTGCATCGGAGGATAACCTGGCAGGTCCTTTCACTAAGGCCCTTCCAGCGAGAGCTTTTGATAGGCATGTGGAGGGAATGAGAATCAGATGTATGGCAGTTTAAGGGCAGCATAGTCTTTTAGTATAAGTGGAGATTGTTGGGATGTATACTGAAAAGTCTATCTTTTCTATAAACATCTTTATTTTTGAAATAAGAATCACATGATCATTGTTTGCATATTTATGGTTATGCATATTGTCTAATACATTACATTATAGATAACATGGTGTGTAGTGTCACACGGGAGATCATGTTATCAGTTCCTTGTAATGTTTAAGTAAAGGCTCACAACCGAGATGGTTTTGGACAAACCATTGGTATGGTTGTAGTGTGATTTGGTATTGGTTTGTCTTGACCATAGAATTACACTAGTACACTTTGTGTGTATTGATCAGGACCGACTTAGAGGTGATTCGATTTATTGCTGACTACATAATCGAATCGGACCTCAGATATTATGTTGTACATGCTCTAAATCCCGATATAATAACAGACACATATACTTTATATTCATTTCTTTGATTTACCAATGGGCGAGATTTATAGAGTAAATCGATAGGCTCGGTAAGTTGGGAAATTACATTATTTATATGGTGTGTCATTGATTATAGGAGGAAACCGTTTCCTATATATTAGGATGATGATGTCCCCTTGAGGAGCTCATAAGGTTCATCATGTAAACCCTGCATGTGGATTTCGTCCGACATGATGATAAGGTTGAGTGGTACTACTCAGGAGTTAGATGTTGATTAATTAATTATCAGTAAATTAATTAATCGATGGACATTTGAAATCTTAAACATGGGGAGAAAAATGTACAAATAATATATGGAGCCCATATTAATTTATGGGGGTTGGTGAGGTAGATCAATGATAATCCTCTAGTGGAAAGGATTATCATTAATGGATCGGACTTTATGTGGGCTTGATCCATTGGGGGACCAAGATCCAACTCCTCTTCATGGTCCCTATTGTAGCCTATTAAAACCTCATGAAGCCTAGATCCGATAGTGGAAAACAAAACTCTAGATCCGACGGTTGAGATTAAATCTCTAGATCCGATGGTTGAGATTAAATCTCTAGATCCGACAATTGAGATTAAATCCCTAGAACCGACGGTGGAGATTAGGAGGCTTAGGCATAACTCTATAAAATGAGGATAAGGGGTGGGCGGCAAGGAGCATATAGAAGTGGATTATGGTTTTGGGCGGCAAGGGGGCTTGGAGGCTTGGGCGGCCACAATTAAGGAATGTTTTTCCTTCTTCTTCCTTAGGTGGTCGGCGCCCATCCTTTCCTCTTCTTTACTTTCTTTTGTCGGCGTCCAACCTTCTTCCCTTTATCCTTGGCCGGAGCTTAGGGTCTTCCCTTGAAGCTTTTGGGCAGCCCACTTCCTCATCTCTTTTTTTTTTTTGGCCGGCGGCAAGCAACAAGGTTGGTGCTTGGTGGTTTGCTAAAGGAAGGAGAAGAGTTTTGTTTCTATACTTCCTCTTGTTCAGAGCGAGCAAGGAAAGGAAGATCGCGATCTAGGAGGCTTCGACTTTTGGAAGATCGTCGCCCACACAATGTTCAAAAGGAGGAAGGACATACAATTGAAGATCGAGAGGTATAACGCTTGTTTATATTCTTTTGTAACATGTCTATAATTGTTTTTCAATCATATACATGTTGTATGTTCTGTTTATGGTTAAATATACTTAGACCCTGAATACAAATACAAAAGCCGGTGATCCGTACATCGTCTATTCCGCAGCTAATCGTAGAATTGAAGTTGGTTGCTTGAACAACAAGTTTGTTCAAGTGACAACTCAAATTGAATAGCACGACGATGAAATGGTAGCTTGGGAGATCCCTCCTTGTCAAGGATAAATTTTTTTTATCCAGGGACGTAGAAGGGATCACCATGAACAAGCGACCGAGTTGAAGTGGGAAGCGAAGTTTCTTACCTTCACCCATAGCTAGAATTCAGCTCCTATCTCAAAGGAGGAAGGAGATTGTCTCTTACCTAGTTGTGACGTCAATGGAGTCGATCCGACTTCCCTCGTCACCGGTAGAAATCAATGGCAACTCACTACCAAATAAAATCGAAACTGCCATTGATCCCTTGCTCTAACGAAAATGCACCCAACTCACGCCCCACGGAGTGGCAACCGACGATCTTCCCTTGACCCGAACCTTCCACCGAGAGGGAGAGGCCGTCGACAATAGCCGGCTTGCAGAGGAAGATGAGCGGAGAAATCGTGAGTCGCACGAGTGAGGAGAGGACTTCGCGATCTGAGGAAGAAACCACGATTGCGGATCAGGATTTGGGGTTCGGGTTTGGCCTTATAAACCAAACTCTTGTGATTAAGCTAGCCTAGGTCAAGTCCAATCTAGCCTAAGTTGACCCAACCATCTATTTAAGCTTAAATCTTCCTCATATGCACTCCCTTTAAATCCGAAAAAATTTCTGTGACTCCTGAGAAATTATATGAGACAATTTCTCCATTAACAAGGTGTATTTTATTTTATTATTATTTATTTCGTATCTTACAAGTTGACTAGGAGTTGATTGGAACAGGTTCAGTCGACTGGGAAGGTCGAAGTACCATATCAATGGGATGATGTGGAGTCAACTGGAAGGCATTCTAGTTGATTGGAGAGAGCTTATAAAAGAAGTACTTGACCAGCTCCGAAAAAAACAATTCTACTACGTCCAATTGCTGTTTCGAGTGTTCTTCATCCGTAGAGAATTCATTTCATTGCAACGCCACAACTCTGACACATCGTGCCCTACTTTCAAATCTTCTAAGTGTTGGTATATTTAATTGATTGTATTTTCACTTTATGAACTTCAATTTAAAGAGAAGGTAGCTCATTACCTTTCTCACAATCTTTGTAAAATGCTAATCCCTCCGAAGTCGAGAGTTATCGAATCGGAGGGCTATTTAGTGCATTGCCCATGAGATAGCTTTTGGAGAGCTACGGGCCTTGGAGTAGTAACCCGACTCGAGTTGTGAACCAAGTAAAAGACTTATCTACTTGTTTCATTTAATTTCCATTGTAATAACTCTTAATTCTTAAAAGATAAAATAAAGTTTTAAAAAGAAAATTTCATATTCCGAGACCCCCTCTGTCGGATAACTTCGATCCTACAATTAATATCAGAGCAGAGGCGCTCCCATTTTTGTGCAACCACCAATGAGAATATTTGAATTTTTTTTTGTTTTAGCATTTTTGCCTTAGAATAATTTTTTCATTAATTTTAATATTTACTTTTCCACTAGAATAAAATTTTTAATATTTGTCTTGTCTTAGTATAAATTCATTCTTTTTGCACAAATATAATATTGCTTAATTTGAGTAACTCTAGGAATATTTCTGAATTTTAATTAAATAATTAGATAAAAAATTTCATTAGTTATGTCACACCTAGAAGGCTACAACACCATTCACCCTCCTCTCTTTAACGGAGAGAACTTTTCTTATTAGAAGTGGCGAATAGAGTGCTACCTGAAAACCGACCTTGAGGTATGGTTTTCAATTAGGAAAGGTTTCATCTCTCTAGTAGACGACTCGGGAGAGTTGTTAGAATTGGATAAATGGACCACGGATGTAAGGAAACGAGCTTAAGTCGATTACGAGGCCCTTAACACCTTGCAATGTGGACTTACCAAAGAAGAGCTTAGTAGTTGGTACCTTCGAAAATTCTAAGGAAATTTGGGATAAGTTAATTGAATTACACGAAGGAACGAATGATACTAGAATAGCTAAACGAGATATGTTACTTAATAAACTCTTTAATTGTAAAATTCATGAAAATGAAAGTGCTAGTCAACTTCACACTAGAATAAAAGATATATTAAATGGACTTCATCTAATAGGACATCAAATAGAAAATAGGGATGTAATTAGATATACACTTAAGGCATTCCCAAGGAATGCCTTATGGACATCCATCGTTGATGCCTATAAGGTCTCTAGGGACCTTTCCTTAATTAGATTAGACAAACTATTTTACGAACTCAAACTACACGAACAAACTAACTCGGGTCAAACTGAGAATGATTTTGCTTTAGTGGTAGGTTCGACTAAAAAGGAAAGAAAAACAAAGAGTGAGTCCAAAGACGAGTCAGAGTCAGACCTAAATGGAGAGGAAGAAATCATAAACATGGTCCAGAAAATGTTCAACCGTCGAAAAAGATTTACGAAGAAAGATGCCAAAAAGATCATCGACAACAAGCCAAAACCTAGATCGGATGTAATGTGTTACGAGTGCAACGGAAAAGGTCACTACAAATCAGAATGCATAAATCTAAAAAAGGAAGAAAAACCTAAAAGGGAAAAGAAGAGTAAAGAACTTAAGGCAACTTGGGACAAATCGTCTTCGGAAGAGTCAGATGCAGAAGAGACAAAGAGAAGTTTTCTAGCATTCATGGTCGAATCAAGCTTCGAAGACAAATCAAGCTTCGAGTCCGAATTCGAGTTCGAGATAAGCAACGGATTCACATCCATTTTCGAAGGACTAGACGAGGTAACTTCTCCTTTAGAAGATAAACTATACAATATAATTGCATGTCTAGGTAGGAAATTAGCTAAGTCCGAGAACTGAGTAGACTCACTCCTTAAGGAAGTTCAAGTACTTAAGGAGCAAGTAAACTCGAAGACTTCGACTTTCCAAATTGAGGATAGAGACTCAACTCAAGTTGCAAAACTTGAGGAAGAGAACTCGGTCCTAAAAAGGCAAGTAGGAGATCTTACCGGAATGTTGGAAAGGTTCACCTTAGGCTCCAAGTATCTAAATATCATGCTTGGGTCTCAGCAAGCCATGTACAACAAGTCCGGACTCGGACACAAAGCTAAATCCTCATATAGATCATACATGTCATTACTTAGCCAAAACGCTAAGAATCGAGTCCAAGCATGGGTTCCTAAGGCTAGCTTAGTCAACCAAGTTGGACCAAACCAATTTTGGGTTCCCAAGAGTCAAGTTCACTTAGTGAACAAAACTCAACCAAGTTATCACTTAGGGGGAGCAAACACTTTGCTTGTTTCATTATTTAGTTAAACTCTTGTATGTCTTAGTTTACTTTACTTGCTTAATTTAGAATGGACTAGATAGAAAACAAAGTAGTTTAAACTTGAACAACCTAGTACTAAGATGAAGTGAACTGATAGTAAGTTAGGGAATCTCTTCAAGGTGCATGTCTAGGAAGTGGTTCATCTGATATCCAAGAAGTTCATATGCCTTGCCACGACCTGGTGCACTAAGTCGAGTGGAACTGACCGAAGATAACACACTATGTCTTTAACTAGTTAGACCAAAACTTAGTCCAAAGTGAGTCAAGTATTTGATTCCTTCATTGACTTTGTCTAGGAAGTGGTCCATCTGATACCCAAGCCGGTCATATGCCTTGCTATGACCTGGAAGTCAATGCTGGAAAAACCTACTTGATTAGCTCAAGCTAAACTTGAATCTAACACAAGTATAAAAACTTCAAAATTTCACATTAAAATTAAGATAAAATAAATTTTCATCTCACAAAACCCATAGGATTAATGTGTATTGAAAACTTAGTTCCGGTGAGATGAAATAGAACTCAATTAGACTTAACAAATTTACACAACTTAACACAAGTTAAATCATCCAAACTTAAGTTAACTCAACTAAACTTAACAACTCAACCCAACTAAACTTAACAACACAAGTTAACTCAACCAAACTTAAGTTAACTCAACTAAACTTAACAACTCAACCCAACTAAACTCAACAAATTTACACAAGTTAACTCATCTAAATGTAACTTAACTCAACTAAACTTAACAACTCAACCCAACTAAAAATAAATTTACACAACTTAATGTTGGATCGATATGAGTGCTAGAGGGGAGGGGGGGGGTGAATAGTGCACAAAAACTTTTCGTTCGTTCGTAGATTTAATAAGCAAGAAGAGTAAAGTGAAGCGGAAAATAAAATAAGACAAATGCAATTTTACTTGGTTCATAGCCTTCCGGCTACTAATCCAAGGCCCTAGTGGTCCTAGACCGTATACGGAGGGAAAATCACTAAAATACTCCTCCCCTTTTGAGGTAGGAGTGACGGTTACAATAAAATGATAAAATTCAAGGTAGAGGGACACTCCCCCTCTCCTCGTTACGATTAAAGCTTCGATAAAAAGAAACAATACAATGTTTGAAATATACTTAAAGTAAAACCTTTACCGACAACTTAAGGGATGGTAGTTTGAGCTCGGGTTGCCATCGTTTCGGGAGTGCTTCGTCATCGTTGGAGTGTTGCAACATTTCGAAAGCACTTGGAGAGCTTTGGAATGATTGAAATGGTGATGAATGTCCCTTCTTTTATTGCCTTGAGAAACCCTAATCGTTGAGCTCAAGCCTTATATTCAAAAGCCACCTCACCCTATGATTAGGGGATGAGGTTTTGACTCTCCTCGAGGCTAGAATTTAAACATCAGTCAACTGATCAACCCTATCAGTCGATTGATAGAGGTAGTAGTCGACTGATACAATCCATCAGTCGACTATTGCTAGGGTTTCCAACTGCAATGAAGAGTTAGCTCAAAAATGCCATTAATTTAAGTAAATTTGATGGCCATTTACCATCCGATCTCGACTAGACCTTCCACGCGAAGTCTTGGTCGGATCGTTGCCTAAGGACGTCCTCGTATGGAGGACACGACCTTACTTACACTCACTCACATGAGCTTACCTCAACCTTTTACATTTGAAGCTTTGCTTCTGGTCTCCACCTGATTTCTTCAACTCCCTTCGAAGTCCTCTCGGTGTCGCTCGACCACCACGGTTCCCTCCGAGTGTCATCGACCTTCAGCTTAGCTTAGCATTCCTGCATGTTGGGGATCGTTTGGAAGCTAGAGGGGGGTGAATAGCATTTTTCGTTTCTACAAAAATGATTAGCGGAAGCAAACACAAATAATATATGTAAAAACAACAATAACGCAAACAAAGCCTTTACGTGGTTCGGAGATAATGCTCCTACTCCACGGCGATCCTTAAGGTGGATCAATCCAAGCAAATCCACTAAGAAGCTTTCCTTTACAACACAACTCCTCTTCTTTACAAAGAATGAAGATCTAAGCTTAGAGAGAAGAGGAGGAGATTTAAAAACACTTAGAAAGCTAGAAAATTCGTGGAGGCTTTTGAGAAGGATTAGAGAATGAGCATTAACCCCAAAAATCTCCACCAGCCCTTTTTTTATAGAGAAGAGGCTGATTTTCCCGTTGGAGCACTATCAGTCGGTGATGTCTGACATCGATCATTCTGCGTCAGTTAACGGCTTTTGAATAGCCGAATTCATGGGATTCAGAGTCGTTTCATCCAACGGCACTTTCATCAATCGATTGATCCCTCCATCAGTCGACTAATGGAGTGATCAGTCGAGTGATCGCCGGCCACAGTCGAGTGTGACTCCATTCTGTGCTCGTATTTACGTTTATCGACGATCGCTGCTGTTGGCCGATCGGTGATCTAACATCGATCGGCGCCTTGATCAAAGCGATCGGTGATGTCGGTTTCATCCCGACTCGATCGAGCACGACGGTCGGTGATACATACATCGTATCGGCCGATCGATACTCATCAAGTGTGAGTAATTCACACTTGATTTCACCCCCTAGACCTAGACTTAACCTCCTAGCTCTTCCTTAAGCCTTGCGCCTCCAGGATCCCTCCGAGTCCCTGACTTGTTCATCCTTTGCGCTTTGCTTCCAAGAGCTTCCTTCGGTTTTGTCATGTCTAGGGTTTTCCTTTGCCAAAGTGTGCTTGGACTTTACGCCGCCAAGTCTACATGCTTGAACTTACGCTGCCAAGACTTGCCTTTGGACTTCCTTTGCCAAAGTTTGTTTGGACTTAATGGCGCCAAGACAACATGCTTGGTCTTATGCCGCCAAACCTTTACCTTGGAATTCTCTTGCCAAGATCATACTTGGACTTTGCTTTTACTAAGTCTTCATACTTTGATTTCCCATTCACTTGAACACGTTCACAATTAGATCACAATTTGTTGCCTAACTTAGATGATTATCCAAACATTAAAACATATAAATGCTTGGGGCATTGTTGCACCAACAATCTTCCCCTTTTTGATGTTTGGCAATCATTTAAGTTAGGTCTTTTAAAGATACACACATAATCATATGATCATATATCCAATTCTAACTTAAACATTTCTTCTCCCCCTTTTACATACATCAAAAAGAGAAGAAATCATATATTCCATAGAAGAATTGAAAATATTGAAATCTTGAACTAAGGTATAGAATTGAAAATTAGCTCCCCCTTAATCCAAGATATAGTTCATGATGAGTAACAAAAACATGTGGAGCAAAAATCTATCAAACAATTTGAAGATTTAAATCCTAACTTTGCACCAACAATGTTCATTTAGGATGAAAAAGATAAAATTGTGAAACTCCCCCTAAAACGCCACATTAACCAGTTACACAAGTTGTTTATACCCAATATTGTCAAGCTAGAGTTTTAGGATATCAAAGATACACTAAATATCAGAAAATGGAGCTATTTTTCCGAAGTATCTCGGGTTTTACGACCGATCGGTAATCATCTATATCTGAAATCCAAATTTTCCCAAATTAAATCGTCAGAAATTCCAGAAACCTCAAAAAATCACGAAATTTTGTGCACACATTTCTGAAATCATACTATATCAAGGAAAAATATTTTGAAAAATATATGTTTTCCAGATTTTGAGATTGGTACAAACTTGAAAACTCACAAAAGTTCTAATGTTTTTGTAAACTTTGTATCACTTTTGTGTTTCACTAGAAAACTGTTTTTCAAAATATGATAAACATAGTTTAAAATATATTTTATTTGAAATTTCCAATCATATTCTTGGAGCCATATGCACATCAATTGTGTATAAGCCTTCCAAATGATTGGTCCAATGAAGGATCAATGTCTCTAGATGACACCTTGGTCCATAGTAATGCATCATAACAAGCATGATGAACCAAGTGCATCTTCCTAACATCTCACATGTTGTCTAGGTGGCTCAATACAAAAATCATGGTTTCCTAAGTATTTTGTGAGATGGTTAAAGGTATAAATCCTTGTATTTCTATAGTATCATGCAAACCTACACCTTTATTCAACCAAGCACATTCCAAGTTCTCTCCTAAGTGATGAGAATTCTACCTCGGGGAGAGCCTTGGTAAATATGTCGGCTAGGTTGGACTTGGATTCAATGTAATTGAGCTCAATGTCCCCCTTAGCCACATGGTCTCTAATGAAGTGATGCTTCACTTCAATGTGCTTGGTCCTAGAGTGATGCACCAGATTTTTTGTCAAGTTAATGGTTCTCACATTATCACAAAATACTTTAATGGTGGAGTAAGATAGCTCATAATCTTCTAAGGTATGTTTCATCCATAAGAGTTGAGCTACACAACCACCCATAGCCACATATTCGGCCTCGGTGGTGGATAAGCAACACAAGGTTGCTTCCTACTACTCCAACTCACTACGGAGGACCCAAGGAATTGGCTTCCACCACTAGTACTCTTTCGATCCAATTTGCAACCAGCATAATCGGAATCGGTGTACCCAATCAAATCAAAGGACCTAGTCCTAGGGTACCATAGACCTACATTTAGTGTGCCTTTAACATATCTTAAAATTCTCTTAACGACAACTAAATGAGATTCCTTAGCACATGATTGATACCTAGCACACATATCAACCGCAAATAATATGTCGGGTCTACTAGTGGTTAAATATAAGAGGCTACCAATCATGCTCCTATAAAGAGTAAGATCTATTTATTTTCCTTCACTATCACTATCTATTTTAGTATTGGTTGCCATTGGAGTTGACACTACCTTAGCATTTTCCAAACCAAATTTCTTAATCATTTCCTTAGCATATTTGGTTTGATAAATGTAAATTCCTTCACTTGTTTGTTTAACTTGCAATCCTAGGAAGAAATTTAATTCTCCAACTAGACTCATCTCAAACTCTTTTTTCATATTTTGAATAAAGTTTTGAAGAAGTTCATCGTTTGTTGACCCAAAGATAATGTCATCAACATATACTTGGGCTACAAAGATGTCCTTAGATGTTGACTTTATAAAGAGAGTTTGATCTATACTACCCCTTTTGAAATCCTTAGAGATTAGAAAAAATGACAATCTTTCATACCAAGCCTGGGGAGCTTGTTTCAAACCATATAAGGCTTTCCTAAGCTTGTATACATGGTTTGGGTAGTCCGTATTTTCAAACCCGGGAGGTTGTTCTACATACACCTCTTCCTTAATAAAACCATTTAGGAATGCCGATTTGACATCCATTTGATAGAGTTTGAAACCCATATAAGAGGCATATGCTAAAAGTATTCTAATGGACTCTAACCTAGCAACCGGGGCATATGTTTCATCATAATCAAGTCCTTCAACTTGATTAAAACCCCTTGCAACTAATCGTGTTTTATTTCTAGGGTAAGTATTGGAAGCTTCATCAAATTGGACATTTGAAGATTCTTCAATCTTTTGAGTCCTTTTATTGTACACTCTATACCCTACACTAGTGGATGAGTATCCAACTAGGATTCCCTCATCCGCTTTGGACTCAAACTTACCTAGGTTGTCTTTGGTATTTAAAATATAAACTTTACATCCAAATACCTTAAAATAATGAATTTGTTGGAATTGTACCGTTCCACAATTCAAATGGAGTTTTTCCTAAAAACCTATGAATCAATACCCTATTTAGATATAGCAAGCGGTATTAACCGCTTCCGCCCACAAGTAGCTAGGTAAGGAGTATGCATTAAGCATTGTCCTAGCCGCTTCTTGTAGGGCACGATTTTTTCTTTCCACAACCCCATTTTGTTGAGGTGTTCTAGGACAAGAAAATTCATGCTTGTACCCATGTTCTACGCAAAAAGTTGAAAAGTTAGAATTCTCAAACTCTCCACCATGATCACTACGGATCCGGTTGATTTTGAGTTTTCTTTCATTTTCTACTCTTTTGCTAAATCCTATGATTATTCCTAAGGTTTCATCTTTATTTTTCAAGAAAAACACCCAAGTAAACCTAGAGAAATCATCTACTATTACCAAGCAATATTTACTACCAATTATAGATGGGGTACTATGACAATCAAATAAATCCATATGTAATAATTCTAACGGTAAAGCGGTACTAAGTAAATTTTTTACCTTTGTGTGATGTTTTTGATTGTTTCCCTTCTTGGCAAGCATCACACATCTTGTCCTTGAGAAATTTGACTCTAGGCAATCCTTTAACAAGCTTCAATTTCGCTATTTTGGCTATATTCTTCATGTTTATGTGTCCTAGCCTCCTATGCCAAAGCCAACTTTCTTTCTCTTTTGCAATAAGACACTTAGTGGAAGGATTAGTAGCATAGGATAAATCAACATAATATATATTTGATTTCCTAAAACCTACTAACATGCAATCATTTATAGTTTTGTGTCTTATAAAACATTTGGATGAATCAAATTTAACATCAAAGTTTGCATCACATAATTGGCTTACACTAAGTAAATTAAATTTCATATTTTTAACTAATAGAACTTTATGAATAGCAAGATTGGGAGATACCTCAATGGTGCCCTTTCCTAGAATTTTAAGTTTGCCGCTATTACCAAATGACACTTTTCCTTTGCTAGTATGGTTGATAGTAGAGAATTTTCTCTCATCCCCGGTCATATGCTTTGAGCATCCACTATCATCTATCCACAAGCTTGGTTCTTCTACCTATATCACATAAAAAATACAATCCTTAGGTACCCAAATCTTAGGACCACTAGCATCAATTATAAATTTCTTAGGTACCCATGCCTTTCTCCCCTTGCTTTTAATCATTGATTTTCTACTAACAAGGGATGCAAATGCTACCTCTTTCTCCTTAGGTCTATATCCTAATCCGTCCTTATTGTAAATTTCCCTTTGATCCTTAATAATCATATCTAGATATTTAGAACCATTAGTGAACTTTTCTAGGCATGCTCTTAATTTACCTATTTCTTTTCTTAACTCATCATTTTCATCCCTAAGAGTACATTCATCAATATCACTAGATGGTTTGCAACATGATGAATCTACACTCTTAAGTGATTTGATTTCTAATTTTAGATCCTTAACCCTAATTTTTGATCTATTTAAAGCATTTTGTAAACATGCAATAGTCTTATAATGTAAATCTATTTTAGGTGAGTTGTTTACCTCATCATCATCACTTGATGATGATTCATCACTTGAGGAGGAAGAGGACTCCTTGCTTGAGCTCCCGGCTTCTTCCTCTAATGCCATAAGGGCTAGGTTCCGGGTGGCATGGCATACTTCCTCATCGTCGGAAGACTCCTCCATACTTAGAGTGTCCCATGTTTGTGCCACCATTGCCTCCTTCTTCTTCTTCTCCTTCTTTTCCTTCTTTTTCTTTTCCTTCTCCTCCTTCTTCTTTAGTTCCAAACAATTTGGCTTTATATGCCATTTCTTGTTGCAACCAAAACAAGTCACGTTAGAGATAGAATTTGAATTACTTGAAGATTTACCTCTTGAGGATTGGAACATCCTCTTCACGTCTTTCTTGGTGAGTCTCCTTGACTTCCCACCAAACTTCTTGACATAATGTGCCACCTCACTTGCCGATAACTCATCTTCACTACTTGATGAGTCTTCCTCGGATTCGGATGAGGAGGACACTTCCTTCTTCTTCTTCTTCTTCTTCTTCTTCTTTCCTACAAAAAGAGCTATACCCTTCTCTTTAGATGAAGTGTTAGCTTGTTCATGTAATTGAAATTCACAAAAAAGTTCATCTAACTTGACTAATGAAAGATCCCTAGAGACCTTATAGGTATCTACCATTGAGGCCCATAAGGTGGTCCTAGGGAAAGCTTGTAATACATACCTTACAAGGTCTCGGTTGTCGACCTTTTCACCTATAACGTGTAGTCCGTTGACTACTTCCTTGAAACACCCATGCATTTGGCTCACGGTCTCGTTTGTCTTCATAGTGAAGCTTTGGAGTTGGCCAATCAAAAGATCCCTCTTGGCCCTTCTTGTCTCTTTGGATCCTTCGTTGAGTTCGATGAGCTTCTCCCAAAGCTCTTTTGCGGAGTTGAAAGGCCCGACTTTAGAGAGTTGCTCCTTGGATAGACCACATTGAAGTGTGGTCGTCGCTTTTGCATTTGCTTGTGCTTTCTTGGCCATCTCTCTTGTCCAATCTTTTGTTGGTAGTGGTGCTCCAAATTCGTCGACCGGCTTCTCAAAACCATCTACAACACTAAACAAATTCTCAATATCATTCATTAAGTAATACTCTATCCTACCTTTCCAATATACGAAATCGTTGTCGTCGAAGAACGGAGGCCTTGCCGTGCTATACCCCTCTTGAAATGCCATCTTTGCTCCGGTTGATTGCTAGTGTTGGGAGTATGGGGAATACAATCAAAGTCCCACATTGGTAAGACATGGAAAAGATCATGTGCTTATAAGAAAAAGTTCCTTTCGTTTCTCCATTGGTATGAGGCTCTAATTTAGCGGAAGCAAAACCACAAACTCAAGTAACTTAGGCCCAAAGTGGACAATATCATGTCATTGTGGAGATATGTGGATCTTATATGCACTAACAATTGGTATCAGAGTCATGGTCCATGTCAAGCCATGAACCTCGAACGAAGAAAGTTGAGCTCTCACGTCCGGATCAAGAGAACCAGACATCAGGAAGGAAGTCTAGTTGGGTCGGGGGGACCGAACAACTGGCAGGAAGTCCTGGTGGGTTGAAGATCGGACATCAAGCAGAGAAAATCCTTCGAGGAGGGATAGGCTTGAGGGGGGGCCCAATGTGGTCCTTCGTTTGAGGGGGGGATTGTTGGGAGTATGGGGAATACAATCAAAGTCCCACATTGGTAAGACATGGAAAAGATCATGTGCTTATAAGAAAAAAGATATCTCCATTGGTATGAGGCCTTTTGGGTAAAGCCCAAAAATAAAACCATGAGGGCTTAGGCCCAAAGTGGACAATATCATGTCATTGTGGAGATATGTGGATCTTATATGCACTAACAGCTAGATCTTCCAATGCGATCCGGGCTCTGATACCACTTGTTGGGGATCGTTTGGAAGCTAGAGGGGGGTGAATAGCTTTTTTCGTTTCTACAAAAATGATTAGCGGAAGCAAACACAAATAATATATGTAAAAACAACAATAACGCAAACAAAGCCTTTACGTGGTTCGGAGATAACGCTCCTACTCCACGGCGATCCTTAAGGTGGATCAATCCAAGCAAATCCACTAAGAAGCTTTCCTTTATAACACAACTCCTCTTCTTTAAAAAGTATGACGATCTAAGCTTAGAGAGAAGAGGAGGAGATTTAAAAACACTTAGAAAGCTAGAAAATTCGTGGAGGCTTTTGAGAAGGATTAGAGAATGAGCATTAACCCCAAAAACCTCCACCAGCCCTCTTTTTATAGAGAAGAGGCTAATTTTCCCGTTGGAGCACGATCAGTCGACTGATGTACAACATCATGTTGGTGCAATCGGTCCAGGTCACGATTGACCAGACTCGAGTTTGACTCGAGTGATGTTTTGATGTTTGACAAAGTAGTTTGACATTGATGTCGGTTAGTGTGTTGGGGAGATTGTTTATACAATCGATCCAGGTTATAATTGACTTTGATGGTTGACTAGGGTTGACCAAGTGATTGTGGGAAAGTCCAAGCATGGGTCTTGGCAAGGTAAAGTCCAAGTCATGGGTACTTGGCATGGAAAGTCCAAGTCATGGGTACTTGGCATTTGGGAAAGTCCAAGTCTTGAGTACTTGGCATGAGAAGTCCAAGCATGGGTCTTGGCAAATGAGAAGTCTAAGCTTGAGTCTTGGCATTTGGGAAGTCCAAGGGGATTGATATTGGCAGCGTAAAGTCCAAGCGGAGTCTTGGCAGCGTAAGTCCAATGTGCCTTGGTGGTGTAGACACCGTTAGCATGACATAGCCAAGGGAAGCACCTGGAGGCTAGCGCGATGGATGAACAAGACATGGATGACTTGGAGGGATCCGAGAGGCGTGAGGGTGATGGAGGTGGTTAGAAGGCTTAGGTCTAGGCTAAGGGTGGTCTAGCAAGTATAGGGGCACCATACTTGGGTTAAAACCTCATGTTTGAGGTTGGCAGTCGACTGGCAATATGGCCGGTTCGACTGTCGTGAGATGACTTGAGTTCGACTGCCAATTTAGAGCTGGAATTTCTCTAGCGATCACTCATTGGAGCGATCGGGATGTCTCTGACGATCATTGCCAAGGGTTGGCGATCGCTAGCTCTGTCGAGCACAAACGCCGTGAGCCGACCGCGATCGGACTACAGGCGTTAGTTGGAACTTGTCCAACGTGGATTGAGCCGTTGTCTCACAGCTACAGTGCTGGAAGTCGATTGGGGACTTATGGAAGTCGACTGCTAGGCGGAAATCCAGCCTGATGGAGGATAAAAGCAGCTGTTCGTGGAAGGCTCAAGTATCAGTTCTTTGGGGGCTTTGGTGAGGCGATTTGAAGGCGATTTGCAGGTGCATTTCAGGGTCCTTCAAGCTCATCCAAGCAACCGACAAGCAAGCACTCAAAACCCTAGTTTGTAAAGTGTTCTTTACATTTTTCACTTGTATTTGCTTGTATTTATTTGTTTATTGTTGTAAACAATTGTAAGAGGTTTCTCCGCCTCAGACTGGTGTCGAGAAGGAGTTATTTTTATAGTGGTGTGTGATTGGCATCGCTAGGGTTCGTACGAACCCGATCCGTGGAGTAGGAACCGTGCGGTTCCGAACCACATTAAATATTTATGTTAGCGCATTGTTCATTTTGTTATTATTATTACTTTTCTATTTCCGCTGCGCTAACGAAATTGTAGAGACAAACACGATCGATTTCCGATAACTTTAGCACGACGCTATTCACCCCCCCCTCTAGCATTACAAAGGTTCCAACAAGTGGTATCAGAGCCCAGGGATCTTCTATGGACTAACCGTCGGGAGCTAAGACAAAGAGGCTAGAGGGTGAAGATGGAAGAACCATTGGGATGGGACATCAACACCCCAATTCCCTATTCCTTCTATGGACGAGAATGTTTCAATTCTTGGAAGGCGAGAATTGAAGATTTTTTGATGATGAGAGACCTTGAGGAGTGGTCCGCGTTGATGGAAGGATTTGAATATCCTAAGGGACCAAAGGGAGGGTTTCTCAAGAAGAAGAAGTGGAGTGAAGAGCAACTCCAACAATTCGATAAAAACAAGAAGGTAATCAAATTCATTTTTGATTTAATTCCTAATGACCTCTTGTGTAGCCTAGGTGACTATGTGGATGCCAAGGAGCTATGGAGCGATTTGGCCATGCTTCATGAAAATCCATCATCAATCCAAGAAGAAGAAGAAGAAGAAGAAGAAGAAGAGGAGTGCTCACCCTCTCAAGCTCAGGCAAGCACATCCCCATCTAAAGAGCTTGAGGAGTCGGAAGTTGATAGGGAGTCTACTTCCGGATCGGACAAAGAAGAGGTGGAAGAGGTGGAAGAAGCATCCACCTCAAGGATTGAGGGGGAGGAGAGAACCTCCACACCGGAACATCAAGAAGAAGCTTCGACATCCGGTCAAGATGAAGAAGCCCAAAGTCCAATTCCGGTTCTCATTAACCTAGGTAACTCAAGCAATTTAAGTTTAAATAAAAATCATATAATTTGCTTTGAGTGTAGGGAAACCGGGCACTACAAGAGCAAGTGCCCAAAGAAGATCAGAAAAGCTCCTCCGGCACCAAAATCTCAAGAAAGATCAAAAGATGCCGGTGCCACCACTAGAAGAAGTAAAGAGCACGTCATTTGCTTCAAGTATCAACAACCAGGGCATTTTAGGAATTCATGCCCTAGAGGGAGCAAGAAAGTCAAAGAGGGAGCTATACATGTAGGGGGAGCCTCCAAGGCAAACCTTAAGGTATATTTTAATAATGCACCTTCTAGATTTAATAGTCAAAATCATGCTAGGAATTTTAATTCCCTTGTAATTCATAAAGAGCATGCTAGAAGTAAAGAATTTTGCTTAGGTGCTAAAAATGTTTACCTTAGGAGTAAGGAGAAATTTGGGACTAATGTTCCTAAAAATATTTTACCTAAGGAATCAATTAAGAAAATAGGAGAACATCTAGGTCCAAACCCTAAATGGACTAGGCATATGCCTAGAAAGTCCCATGCCCAAGAATTTAATCAAAAATCAATTGGGCAATTAGAATTAGAAAACCAAGCCTTGAGGTCAAGGCTTGAGAAACTAGAAAAGACCCTTAGGAATATACAAAACCAATTTAAAGGGTCTAATGGTCAAAGTCAAAGGTCCAAAAGTAAAAGTTAACACCAAGGACCTAAGAGTCAAAAGTCAACCAAAGGCAAGCAAGGTTTGGGTCACAAACCTAAGCCTAAGGTAGCTTACCATAGTGTTCCATTTGATTATGGGACACAAGCTAGGTCTAGGAAGACCAAGGTCAATAGGGAAGTCATCCCTAGAGTTGACCAAAGGGTGTGCCTAGGCGCTAGGGTTTCTAGGAAACCTAGGGTGGCCACTAAGAATGTTGCAAGGGGAGTTACCCCTAGAGTCAACCTAGGTAAGACCCAAATGACCAAGGCTAACAAGCCTAGGAGGGTCATTAGGAAGGTATCTAGGGAGGTTATCCCTAAGGAATACCTAATTAACCCTAGGAGCTCAAATCGGTTTTGGGTTCCTAAGAGCGTGATTGATTCACGCTAGATGGGTTTAGGGTGTGCCAACCTTGATTGGATGGGTAGTTAACTCAACCATGGTAAAGGTGGCACTTTAGGATATTTTCAAGGTTATGGTTACCTTGGAAATAGATTTGAATCATTATCCTAAAAGATTTTAGGATGTGCCAATGCATTTTTGAAATTGAGAAAAATCAATTAAATTGGCACAATTTAGGTTTAGAGGTTAGTATGCCATTTTGGGTTTTTGGCACACTAGGGAGAGTAATGATAATATGGCAAAATATATCTAATTATATCAAATGACAATTAATATTAAAATTTAGGTATTACTATACCTATATATTTTATCTGCCATGCCTTGAGTGTCATATGCCATGTCATGACATCATGTTTACTTTTAATCATTTTATATGTCATGATTATGCTTAGGTTTAAAGATTTAAATGTCATGTGTTTTAGATTTCATCTTATGTCATGACATCATGATTATGAGCATATGATTATTAATATCATCATTAATGCCATAATCATTCATGCATTTAAGAAAATTTTTGATTGAAATTGATTTAAGGACAATGGCATGACTTGGAGTCCCATTTATAAGGGAATCAAGTAGAGTTGCCTTAGGAAAATGCATGAAACCCTAGTTTAGGGAGAACAAAACTCACATCTCACATCACATTGACATGTATGTGTATTTATACACCCTAGATGCATGTGAGATGCTAGGATATGAGTTAAGTTCAAGGTGCATAGTTTTTGCATCTAGTTGAACCCAAACTCATTTTAAATCAACTTGTAGATCATTGGGAGAGCATGTGTACAAGTCATGTACATAGAGCCCAAGGAATATGATACAAAATAAGGTTTTGAAAACATTTTAAAATCATTTTTAAAAACCTTGGTGAAGCCTATCTTTTGATAGCAGTCACCATTTATGAGATTGATACAAAGTGAGCTAAAACATTGAAGTTTTTCTTCATTTTTGGATTTTGTATCAATTTTAATATTTTGTGAGTAAAATAATTTTAAAATATTTTTCACCCATTGTGTGTGTCATAAGTATTATACGTATGAATTTTCATGATTTTTCGAATTACGTATAATTATTTATGAATTTCCAAAATTCATTTCTGATAGCTGAAAATCGAGATTTTCAGTTATCAGTCGACTGCCCTATGTGGCAGTCGACTGATGTGAGTGGCAGTCGACTGATTACTGTCAGGAGTCGACTGCCAGGTCTGATTTCGGGTTAACAAGGTTTGTTTAGCCCATTTTCAACCATGGTAAAGGTACCTAACCACTTCTAACCCTAGGATATGCTTTGGGAAGCATTATAAAGGGTGAAAATCCATTGGATATGGATTAGGAGAGGTGTTAGGTCAAAGTATCAAATTTAGGGTGTGGAAAGTTCAAGTTTGAACTTTGAACCTTACTTTTGATGGTTGAGTTTATATTGGCTTAGGGACTTCACAAGGACATTGTTAGTGCAATGGTCAAGGGGGAGCAAGCCTTTAGGGGGAGTTATCCATCTTGGGATGATGGATGTGTTTCTCTTCTTAAAAGGGGGAGAAGTTATTGGGAGAGTATCATCAATTGGGAAAATTGATGGGATTTTGAGAAATTCAATTTGGAAATTGGGAGAGAGTATAGGAGTGCCTTTCTTGAGTGATAAGGGACTTATCACTAGGAAGATGGTAGGCATTCTAGGTATTTTTTGGATCAAGGGGGAGATTGTAATATCTCATTGGGACAATGAGACATTGACCTCCTTGGAGAGATAACCTTTTTGATGTTAGTCAAAAAGGGGGAGAAGTTTTGGGAGAGTATTTGGGATTACCAATTTGGGATAATTGGTAAGTAAATTTGAGTTAGTGGCCTAACTCAAGGTTTGTTTTGTCAAACATCAAAAAGGGGGAGATTGTTGGTGCAATCGGCCCAGGTCACGATTGACCAGACTCGAGTTTGACTCGAGTGATGTTTTGATGTTTAACAAAGTGGTTTGACATTAATGTTTGACATTGATGTCGGTTAGTGTGTTGGGGAGATTGTTTATACAATCGATCCAAGTTATAATTGACTTTGATGGTTGACCAGGGTTGACCATGTGATTGTGGGAAAGTCCAAGCATGGGTCTTGTCAAGGTAAAGTCCAAGTCATGGGTACTTGGCATTGAAAGTCCAAGTCATGGGTACTTGGCATTTGGGAAAGTCCAAGTCTTGAGTACTTGGCATGAGAAGTCCAAGCATGGGTCTTGGCAAATGAGAAGTCCAAGCTTGAGTCTTGGCATTTGGGAAGTCCAAGGGGATTGATATTGGCAGCGTAAAGTCCAAGCGGAGTCTTGGCGGCGTAAGTCCAATGTGCCTTGGCGGTGTAGACACCGTTAGCATGACATAGCTAAGGGAAGCACCTGGAGGCTAGCGCGATAGATGAACAAGTCATTGATGACTTGGAGGGATCCGAGAGGCGTGAGGCTGATGGAGGTGGCTAGAAGGCTTAGGTCTAGGCTAAGGGTGGTCTAGCAAGTATGGGGGCACCATACTTGGGTTAAAACCTCATGTTTGAGGTTGGCAGTCGACTGGCAATATGGCCGGTTCGACTGCCGTGAGTCGACTTGAGTTCGACTGCCAATTTAGAGCTGGAATTGCTCTGGCAGTCGACTGCTCATTGGAGCAGTCGACTGCCAAGGGTCGGCAGTCGACTGCTAGTTCTGTGTCGAGCACAGAACGCTTCGTAGCCGACTGGCCAGTCGACTACGGGCGTTGGCAGTCGACTGCCAATGTTGGCAGTCGACTGCCAAGAGTCCCATTGGAACTTGTCCAACGTGGATTGAGCCGTTGTCTCACAGCTACAGTGCTGGCAGTCGACTGGGGACTTATGGCAGTCGACTGCTAGGCGGAAATCCAGCCCGATGGAGGATAAAAGCAGCTGTTCGTGGAAGGCTCAAGTATCAGTTCTTTGGGGGCTTTGGTGAGGCGATTTGAAGGCAATTTGCAGGTGCATTTCAGGGTCCTTCAAGCTCATCCAAGCAACCGACAAGCAAGCGCTCAAAACCCTAGTTTGTAAAGTGTTCTTTACATTTTCACTTGTATTTGCTAGTATTTCTTTGTTTATTATTGTAAACAATTGTGAGAGGTTTCTCCGCCTCCGACTGGTGTCGAGAAGGAGTTATTTTCATAGTGGTGTGTGATTGGCATCGCTAGGGTTTGTACAAACCCGATCCGTGGAGTAGGAACCGTGCGGTTCCGAACCACGTTAAATATTTGTGTTAGCGCATTGTTCATTTCATTATTGTTATTACTTTTCTATTTTCGCTGCGCTAACGAAATTGTAGAGACAAACGCGATCGATTTCTG
Source organism: Wurfbainia villosa (assembly GCA_025175895.1). Taxonomy (NCBI): domain Eukaryota; kingdom Viridiplantae; phylum Streptophyta; class Magnoliopsida; order Zingiberales; family Zingiberaceae; genus Wurfbainia; species Wurfbainia villosa. The sequence goes on along the minus strand of CM045997.1, from coordinate 22,564,039 downwards.
ACAACTTTAGCACGACGCTATTCACCCCCCCCCCTCTAGCATTACAAAGGTTCCAACACATCAGTCAACTGCTGACGTGGTTAACAGCTTCTGAATAGCCGGATTCACGGGATTCAGAGTCGTTTCATCCAACGACACTTTCATCAGTCGACTGATCCCTCCATCAGTCGACTAATGGAGTGATCAGTCGAGTGCGACTCCATTCTGTGCTCGTATTTACGTTTATCAGTCGACTGCCACTGTTGGCAGTCGACTGATCGCAACATCAGTCGACTGCCTTGATCAAAGCAGTCGACTGATGGTCAGGGTTTCATCCTGACTCAGTCGAGCACCTGACCAGTCGACTGATACATTGTATCAGTCGACTGATACTCATCAAGTGTGAGTAATTCACACTTGATTTCACCCCCTAGACCTAGACTTAACCTCCTAGCTCTTCCTTAAGCCTTGCACCTCCAGGATCCCTCCGAGTCCGCGACTTGTTCATCCTTTGCGCTTTGCTTCCAAGGGCATCCTTCAGTTTTGTCATGTCTAGGGTTTTCCTTTGCCAAAGCGTGCTTGGACTTTATGCCGCCAAGTCTACATGCTTGGACTTACACTACCAAGACATGATTTGGACTTCCTTTGCCAAAGTTTGTTTGGACTTAATGTCGCCAAGACAACATGCTTGGTCTTATGCCGCCAAACCTTTACCTTGGACTTCTCTTGCCAAGATCATACTTGGACTTTGCTTTTACCAAGTCTTCATACTTGGATTTCCCTGTCACTTGAACACGTTCACAATTAGATCACAATTTGTTGCCTAACTTAGATGATTATCCAAACATCAAAACATATAAATGCTTGGGGCATTGTTGCACCAACACTACACACTTGATTCAGCTCGTGAGATAGCAATATGGGCTTAACTTTGTGTCTTTTGCTATAATCAAAACTTAGGTTCGACTTGGTGCCTACTGCACCAACAATCTCCCCCTTTTTGATATATGGCAAATCCACACAAAGTTAAGGAAATAAATTGAATGTATTAAGTGAAATGATTATTATGTAGTTTGAATATAAAATCTTAAAGAGTATACTTGACTTCATAAGTTGAGTATGAGAAAAACTCTTTTTCAAGTACTCCCCCTTGAGGAATCCTCCCCTTTGACCGATGGTGAGTACTTGAAAAAGATGTCTTAACCCTCTCCCTTGATGTTTGCTACTTTAAGAAGAGTTTAAGTAATCGAAATTACTTAACAATGGCCTTAGTATTTAAATAAGTTCAAGTTAAGTAATCAAAAACTAATTTTTGATTTCTTAACCTTGGCCTTTCTCCCCTTTTTCAATTTAAAGGTTAAGTTTTAAAAGGTAAGTTAAGTAAGCATTTACTTAACTTGGGCTAAAGATGCAATAAGTTAAGTTTTTTTAAAAAAAAATTAATCACTTAACTTTGGACTTCTCCCCCTTTTTCCATAAATCGAAAAGAGGGGGGGGGGGGGGGGGGTTTGAAAAACATAGTTTTTGAATTTAGTTTTAAGTCCAAGCATGTTCCAAATAAATTTTGAAAATAGTAGTTTAAACATAAGCTCATCTATTTATATGTTCAATTATATTTGACTTGATTGATATGGAATAATCAACAAGTCCTGATTAGAGTTAGTTAATTTATATAATTGTACTCCATGGTTCATGTCAATGCACTAGATCTACATCTGGAACCAGAAGTGAGGTCCTAACATCTCATGCCCATCTACGTGGCTAAGTACACAAACACATTAGTCATATGTGTTGTGAGATGTGTTGGCTCCTTAAATCTATAGGTACATGATATATAGGGTAAACCCTAAGCTAGTTCTATTAACATGAAAAGTAAATAATAGAGTATATAAAAATATAAGTTGTAAATACTACTCTATTACGCACATGCCTAGTTTACGTCTTAGTAGACAAAACTCGGCTTGTGGTAGAGGCTTAGTAAAAAGGTCGGCTAGGTTTGACTTAGATTCCACGTATTTGAGTTGTATGGTTCCGTTAGCTACATGTTCTTGAATAAAGTGGTGTTTGACCTCTATATGTTTGGTCCTAGAGTGGCATATGGGATTCTTGGTTAAGTTGATTGAGCTAATATTATCTATGTGAGTTTTAATATTGTCGAAGTTTAAGTTAAAGTCTTGGAGAGTGTGCTTCATCCAAAGAAGCTGAGCCACACACTCACCCATTGCGACGTATTCGGCTTCGGTGGTAGATAAGGCAACGCAGTATTGGTTCCTACTGCACCAACTCACTAGACTCGAGCCGAGAAGTTGACAACAACCACTCGTGCTCTTTCTATCGAGTTTACTACCTGCATAGTCTGAGTCGGAGTAGTCGATTAGTTTGAACTCAGTAGATCTAGGGTACCAAATACCTACGCTTAGCGTGCCCTTTAGATATCTAAGGATACGCTTAACTAATGTTAGGTGAGACTCCTTAGCACAAGTTTGGAACCTTGTGCATATACTTACTTCGAATAGTATGTTGGGTCGACTCGCAGTTAAGTAAAGGAGACTCCCTATTGCGCTCCTATAGTATTTTATGTCACTAAGTTTTCCGTCTACATCATCTCCTATATTAACATTTGTTGCCATGGGTGTATTAATGATTTTAGCATTTTGCATTCCGAATCGGTTAATTAATTCCTTAGCATATTTTTGTTGATGTAAATAGATTCCTTCCTTAGTTTGTTTAATTTGTAATCCTAGAAAGAATTTAATTATCCTACTAAGTTTATTTCAAATTCACTTTCCATGAGTGAAATAAACTCATTTAGTAGGATTGAATTATTGGTTCCAAAAATTATATCATCTACGTAGATTTGGGCTATAAAAATTTCTTTGCCTATGGATTTTACAAAAAGGGTTGGGTCGACTAAGCCTTGGCTAAACCCTTTAGACTTAAGGTATACAGAAAGCCTCTCATACCAAGTTCTAGGAGCTTGTTTTAGTCCATATAAAGCTTTCTTGAGTCTAAAGACATGGTTGGGTTTGTCTGGGCTTTCAAATCCTGGGGGTTGACTAACGTACACTTCTTCCTTAATAAGTCCAGTCAAAAATGCTGACTTGACATCCATTTGAAATAATTTAAATCCTCGATGTGCAACGTATGCCAACATCATTCAGATGGATTCTAATCTAGCTATGGGGGCATAGGTTTCATCTTAATCTAACCCTTCTACTTGACTAAACCCTTTCGCGACTAATCTCGCTTTGTTCCTAACTACTTCACCTTTATCATCAAGTTTGTTTCGGAAGACTCACCATGTTCCAATAATTGATTTATTTTTAGGTGGTGGTACTAATCCCAAACTTCATTCCTAGTAAATTGAGCTAGCTGTTCTTTTATTACAATAATCCAATTGGGATCAAGAAGAGCTTGTTCAATTGACTTTGGTTCGATTTTCGAAATCAAGGAATTTGACTAAGGTTTTGATATGACACACTAGTTCGAACCCCTAGGTTAGGATCACCTATCACTTGGTCGATATGATGACTTGATTGAATTCTAGACTGACTTGGGTTAGGATCACCTATCACTTGGTCGATAGGATGATTTGATTGAAACCTAGACTGACTCAAGTTAGGTTTAATACTGGACTCAATTTCATTGTCAGAGTCGAGTCTGGTATGAGTTGGTTTTACTACGGGTTTTGTGGGTTCATGTCCGTCGTCGAATACTACATTAATGGTTTTCTCAATTTTAAGGGTGTCATTGTTATATACCCTATAGGCTCTACTCGTAGTTGAGTATCCTAGGATGATTCCAATGGAGGTTTTGGATGTGAACTTTCCTAGGTAGTCTTTAGTGTTTAGAATATGTACCTTACATCCAAATACCCTAAAGTATTTAATGTTAGGTACTTTGTCATGGTAGGTTTCATATGAGGTCTTGAGGTGCCTCTTAACCATTAGGATTCTATTTTGGACATAACAAGCCATACTAATGGCTTCTATCCAAAGCCTATCGGGTAGGTTGTATTTGTTCAACATGGTCCTAGCGGCTTCTTGTAGGGTTCTATTTTTTTGCTCGACTAGGCCATTTTGTTGTGGGGTTCTAAGACATGAGAATTCATAGTGGTATCCATTTAGGTTACAGAAATCTGTGAACCTGTGGTTTTCGAATTCATCACCATGATCGCTTCTAAGTCTTTTAATTTTAAGGTTCTTTCGGTTTTCGATTAACTTACACAAGTTGATGAGTTGGTCTAAGGCGTCACTTTTGTGTTTAAGGAATCTAACCCAGGTAAACCTAGAATAGTCGTCAATTATGACTAAGCAAAATTGACTCCCATTAAGTGACTTGGCTCCATGTGAATCGAATAGATCCAAATGTAGGAGCTCAAGCACACTTTTGGTTCATTCTTGATTAGTTAATTGATGTTCTACCCTAGGTTGTTTACCTTGTTGACAAGCATTATAGATTTTATTGTTTAAGTTGTTAAGTTTAGGCAAACCTCTGACTAAGCCACTCTGACTCATCTTGTGAACGAGTCTTGGGTGCATGTGACCAAGTCGTCGGTGCCACAACCAAGATTCCTCTTGTTGTGTCATAAGACACTTGGTTGAGGAGTTAGGTAGATTAATAGTGTAGACGTTGCTATTCCTAGTTCCTTTAAGTATTGTTTTAGAGGTTACATTAGTTTTAATTAAGCATTCATTTTCTAGGAATATGATCTTATAGTTATTATCACACAACTGACTTACACTAAGTAAATTCTATTCAAAATCTTTGACTAATAATACATTTTTAATTGTAAAATTTGAATTTAGCTCAATATCACCTGAACCGATGATTTTGAGCTTGCCGTTGTTTCCGAAAGCTACTGATCTTTGTCGTTTGAATATAAGCTTTGAAAACTTCAGTTGGTCTCTGGTCATGTGTCGGGAGCAACCACTGTCCAATATCAATTGATCCTACACATTAGTAGTTGGATCGGATATTGGAATTTAAAGGTTGGTTGAAGATATTAGTCCTAGATCATCTCACCCATTTCTACATGATCAAATATGTTATCCTTATGTGTTCTTGTGAGATGTCTTTAATTTTACTTGATTAACTTTAATGAATTGAAACTAGTCAACCTTGGGTTAGATTCGGATTCAACCCTAAGCTCGTCAAGTTACCATTTCAAGAAATTGGCTTTCAGGTCGTGGCGAGGTACAGAGGCCTTCTTTGATCAGAACAATGACCACTTTCTTAGACAAAGCCAAGTTCGAGAAAATAATAACTTGATTGACTTAAAGTTATTTCTTAGTCTAACTAGTTAAGAATATGACGAGGTAACTTCAGCTAGTTCCACTTAGTCGAGTGCATCAAGCTAGATACACCTTATCTAACTTGGACATACGAGACTTCGCTTCCCTAGTGTACTATCATCTCGCTGTGTCCTAGTACTATGTTGTCAAGAATTGACTAGTTATATATCCTATCTAACCATTCTAAAAATAAAAAGAAAAATACCTAAGCATGCAAAATCTTATTAATAGCACAACCAAATTTTGTACTAGCTCCCCCTGGACCATTGAATCGGTTTGGTCTTTCCACATAGTAAATTTGGTCCTTGGGAACCCAGTACTTGTTAGATCCTAATTTAAAAATCAAAATGGTCTTAGGGACCCATGCTTGGACATGTTTTTTATTTCGACTTACAATCGACATATACGACTTGTTAGTCGTATTTGAGCTAAACCCAAACCTGACCTTGTTGTACACGACCCTTTGCGATCAAAGTAGAAGGTCAAGTCCCTTGGATCCCAAAGTAAACCTTTCCAACGTATGCCTAAGGTCTTCAACTTGACTTTTCAAAAGTGAGTTCTCAACTTTGAGCTTTTCAACTCGAGTTGAGTCCTCCTCTTGAACTCGACTAGTCGAAGAGGTTAGGGAGACCTCGTGTTTAAGGAGTTTAACCTCCTCAACTAAGCTCTCAACCTTGGACTCAGACTTAGCTAATTTTCTAGTTAAGAATTTAATTGCATTATATAATGTGCTAAGTAAAGATCGGCTTACCTTAAGTGACCCTTTTGAACCGGATGCGGATTTGTAGCTTGTCTTGAATAGCGACTCATCGTCGAATCTGGACTCGGACTCTTCCGCGGGTTCAGACTCTTGTTCGGGCATGGTTGGCTATGTCATAAAGATGAGGTCATCGTCTTCCTCCTCCGATGATTCTTCCCAAGTAGCGTTAAGCGCTTTCTTGGACTTGGGTGCTTTGTTCTTGAGTTTCGGACACTCCGACTTGATGTGTCCGAACCTGTTACATTCAAAACATCTAAAATTAGAATTAGATTTAGATTTACCTTGATTGATGGGTCATCTTCGGCTCTTGATTATCTTCTAAACTAGATTCACTAGTTCGGTTTCCATCTCGGGGTCTACCTCCGACTCGTACTCGTCCTCTTCCTTGGGGGGTGGTTTGTTTACCGCCTTCTTCTTCGAACATGCAAGTAAAGCAATACCTTTCTCGGGAGCCAAATTAGACTGTTCATGAAGTTTGAATTCAGAGAATAACTCATCTAATCTAATCTTAGAGAGGTCCTTAGAAACCTTGTAGGCATCGACCATGGATGCCCATAAGGTAGTCCTAGGAAAAGCATTAAGTGCATACCTTATAAGGTCTCAATTTTAAACCTTTTGTCCAATGGAGTGTAGTCTATTGACAATGTCTTGTATATGAGCGTGTAGTTGTGTTGTCGTCTCATGTTCCTGCATCTTAAGGTTATACAACTTATTGAAAAGTAAGTCGCGTTTACACACCTTCACGTCGTCGGTTCCTTCGTGTATTTCTACGAGTTTGTTCCATAGATCTTTCGCACTTATGAAGGGGACGACACAGTTTAGCTCCTCTTTGGACAAGCCACATTGAAGGATTGGGGTCGCCTTGGCATCGACTTCAATTGTCTTTTCATGGCGTTCGTCCATTGATCGTAATCCAATGATTCACCCACTTTATTAGTAGGAAGCATGAATCCGGTTTGGATTATGATCCACATCTCGATTTGAGTCTTTAAGAAGCACTCCATCCGACCCTTCCAGTAACGAAAGTCATCTCCATTGTAAAACGAAGGTCGGACGGTGCTAAACCCTTCGAGATAGGCCATTTAAGAAAAGAGAGAAAATCTTGCAATGACAAAAACAAGAAAATATACCAATACTTTCGTCTTGGATTAGTAGTGCGGGAGAACGAATTTAAACGAAATGAAAAATTCAAAAAACCAAAAACAAACAAGAAAAATCTGTAAAAAGTTGCTAGATTGGTGGTTTCACCAAATCATAGCGCCCCCGACTTTGATAACACTTGTTGGATCGATATGAGAGCTAGAGGGGGGGTGAATAGTGCACAAAAACTTTTCGTTCATTCATATATTTGATAAGAAAGAAGAGTAAAGTGTAGCAGAAAATAAAACAAGACAAATGCAATTTACTTGGTTCACAGCCTTCCGACTGCTAATCCAAGGCCCTAACAGTCCTAGACCGTGTATAGAGGTAGGAGTGAACGGTTACAATAAAATGATAAAACTCGAGGTAGAGGAACACTCCCCCTCTTCTCGTTACGATTAAAGCTCTGATAAAAAGAAAGAATACAATCTTTGAAATATACTTAAAGTAAAACCTTTACCGACAAATTAAGGGATGGTAGTTTGAGCTCGGGTTATCATCGTTTCGGCAGCACTTCGTCGTTGTAGGATCGCTGGAGTGTCACAACATTTCTGAAGCACTTGGAGAGCTTTGGAATGATTGAAATGGTGAAGAATGACCCTTCTTTTATAGCCTTGAGAAACCTTAATCGTTGAGCTCAAGCCTTATCTTCAAAAGCCACCTCACCCTAAGATAAGAGGATGAGGTTTTGACTCTCCTCGAGGTTGGAATTTGAACATTAGTCAACTAATCAACCCTATCAGTCGACTGATAGAGGTAGCAGTCGACTGATACATGCCATCAGTCGACTGTTGCTCGGGTGTCCAGCTGCAATGAAGAGTTAGCTTGAAAATGCAGTTAATATAAGTAAATTTGATGGACATTTACCATCCGATCTTGACTTAGACCTTCCATGGAAAGTCTTGGTCAGATCGTCGCCTAAGGATGTCCCCGTACGGAGGACACGACCTTACTTACACTCACTCACACGAGCTTACCTCAACCTTTTACCTTTGAAGATTTGCTTCCGGTCTCCACCTGATTTCTTTGTCTCCCTCTGAAGTCCTCTATGTGTTGCTCGACCACCACAATTCCCTCCGGGTGTTGCTGACCTTTGGCTTAGCTTAGCATTTCTTAACACTTGATTCAGTTCGTGAGATAACAATATGGGCTTAACTTTGTGTCTTTTTCTATAATTAAAACTTATGTTCGACTTAGGTGCCTACTCCACCAACACTTAACTCATCTAAACATAACTTAACTCAACTAAACTTAACAACTCAACCCAACCAAACTTTACAAATTTACACTACTTAACTAATTCCTCAATCGATTCAAATAAATTCAAGATAATTCATCTTATTCAAAGTGTAAATTATATTAAGAATTTTTAATTCATGTAGGACTCCAGAATGAACCAATGGATTCTGGATAGTGGTTGCTCTAGACACATGGCAGGAGATAATAAAAAATTCTCAGAATTAAGATTCAAGAATCAAGGCTTAGTCGCCTTTGGAAACAATGACACACTTAAGGTAATTGCATCAGGTAACATTGAATTAGAATCAAATTTTTGTATACATAAAGTCTTTCTCGTAGAAAATTTTAAATTTAATTTGCTTAGTATAAGTCAGTTATGTGATGCTGGTTATGAAGTAAAATTTCTATCAAATGAATGTTTGATTAATAATATTGAAAACTCAAAAATATCACTTAAAGGAGTTAGGAATAAAAATATATATTCAATAAATTTAGAAAGATCCTCAATCAAGTGTCATTTGACATAGCAAGAAGAAAGTTGGTTGTGGAATAGAAAACTTTCTCACATCAACTTTAGACATATAACTAAATTAAGTGAAACTAACTTAGTTAGAGGGTTGCCTAAACTTAAAAATATTGAAAGTAAAGTTTGTAATGCTTGCCAACAAGGAAAACAAACCAAGTCACAACATAAATTAACTAATCAAGGTCGAACAAGCTCAATACTTGAATTAATTCACTTAGACTTGTTTAATTCACATGGGGTAAAATCACTAAATGAAAATTTATACTGTTTAGTGATAATAGACGATTACTCTAGGTTCACATGGGTGAAATTTCTAAAATATTAAAAAACATTTAAAGTATTTAAAAACTTTAGTAAACAAATAGAAAATGAAAAAGATCTTAAGATAAAAAGAATAAGAAGTGATAATGGAGGAGAGTTTAAAAATATAAAAATGTACAACAATGTGTCTAAAAAATGGATATCACCATGAATATTCATGCCCTAGAACACCTCAACAAAACAGAATAGTAGAAAGAAAAAATAGAACTCTACAAGAAGCCTCTAGGTCAATGTTAAATGAATATAACTTACCTATAGGCCGAAGCTATAAACACTACATGTTATGTGCAAAATAGAGTAATAATTAATAAAATACATAATAAAATATCTTATGGAATCTTTAACAATAAAATACCTACAATAAAATATTTAAGAGTATTTAGATGTAAAGTATTCATTTTGAATACAAAAGAGTATCTTGGAAAATTTTCTTCAAAAATTGATGAAGGGATATTTCTTCGATATTCATCCACTAGTAGGGCTTATAGGATTTATAATAAGAAAACCCTAAAAATTGAAGAAACAACTAATGTAACATTTGATGAAGAGGAGATTAACAATGGTCAAACAAACATATTAAAAGATAATCAAGATGGGGTAAATGAAACCATACATGAAGAAGAAGAGCAAATCCAATGTCAAGACAACTTGAAGACACCTAGGATTAATCCGAACCATCCACTTGAACAAGTATTAGAAAATTCAACTCTAGGAATTCAAACTAGATCGACCTTAAGAAACTTAAGTCAAATTGCATTAACATTAAAAATTAAATCAAAGTCAATAGATGAGGCTTTACCTGATACTGCAAGAAGAACTAGCACAATTCAGAAGAAATGAATTATGGAATTTAGTACCTCCACCAACAAATAAATCAATTATAGACACTAAATGGATGTTTAGAAATAAATTAAACGATCAAGGTGAAATCATAAGAAATAAAGTTTGATTAGTAGCTAAAGGGTTTAGTCAAGTAGAACGATTAGACAATGATGAAACTCATGCCCAATAGCTAGGCTTGAATCAATTAAAATGTTTGCTAGCTTATGCGGAACACAAAGGATTCAAGCTATATCAAATGGATGTTAAATCTGCTTTTTTAAATGGAGTAATAAAAGAAGAGGTATACCTAAGTAAACCCCCAGGTTTTGAGAGCTTAGAATTGATGGTTGAAGCTTCGCTTCGGTCGCTTGTGCATGATGATCCTATCATACGTCCCCAGAAAAAAAAATTAATCCAGATGAAGATGGATTACCCAAGCAACCGATCCATCATCGTGCTATTCGATTTGAGTAGTCTCTTGAACAAACATGTTGTTTAAAGCAACCTAACTCTTATCTTCCATTAGCCGCGGAATAGATGATGTACGGATCGCCGAATTTTATGTTTATCTTTGGGGTCCATAATTATACAATTACAAACAAATTGCGAAGAACAAGAAAGAAACTTAAACAAGAATTATACCTCTTGTTTACCTCTTGATCTTCTATTGTATGACCTATCCTCTTCTTGGACGTTGTGTGGGCAACGATCTTCCAAGAAATGAAGCCACCTAGACTACCTTTTCTCCTTCTTTCTCGCTCCAACACAAGTTGTCCCCTTCTTCTCCTCTTGGCCGAACACCCTTCTCCTTCTCCCTTGCTTGTGACGGCCACCAAGGAGAGCTCCCCTTCCTTGTTGCCACCGACCTAAGGGAGAACAAAGGGAAGAACCACCCACAAAGGGAGGTTGTTGCCGTCGGCCAAAGAAGAAGGGTGAAAGCACCCTAACCGTCGGTCACCAAGAGATGGAGAGGGATGCCCTTTGCTTGTATCCACCGACCCTTGCTTGAGGAAGAAGGGCACCGACCACCAAAGGGAAGGAGGGAGGAGGCACCGGCCAAAAACCCTAATGGTTCGGTTTTTGCCGCGGCCCTAGGAGGGGAGGAGGAGAAAAAATTAGATTCAAAACAAAATCCTTGGTTTTTTTTTTGCCCAAGCCTTGGAATCTATTTATAGATTTTGCCCAAGCCTCCTTTTAATCGTGTCCATTGGATCTAGACTTCGTGAGGGTTTTAATAGGCTACAATAGGGACCATGAGGAGGAGTTGGATCTTGGCCACCCAATGGATCTGGCCCACATAGAAATCGATCCATTAATGATAATCCATTCCACTAGAGAATTATCATTGATCCACCTCACCAACCCCCATAATTAAATATGGGCTCCATATATTAATTGTATAAATATCTCCCCGTATTTAAGATATTGAATGCCCGTTAATTAATTAATTCACTGACAATTAATTAATTAATATCTAACTCCTTGAGTAGTATCACTCAACCTTATCATCAAGCTGGACCAAGTTCACCTGCAGGATTTACATGATGATCCTTATAAGCTCCTCAAGGGGACATCATCATCCTAATACATAGGACACGGTTTGCTCCTATAATCAATGACACTATGTAAATAATATCATTTTCCAACTTACCTAGCCTATTGATTTAACCCATAAATCTCGCTCATTGGTAAATCAAAGAAATAAATATTAAGTACATGTGCCCATTATTATATCGGGATTAAGAGCATGTACACCATAATATCTGAGGTCCAACTAAATTATATAGTCAGTATAAATTGAATCACTTCTAAATCGGTCCTACTCAATACACACAAAGTGTACTAGTGTAATTCTATGGTCAAGATAAATCAATACCAAATTACACTACAACCATGCCAATGGTTTGTCCAAAACTATCTTGGTTGTGAGCCTCTATTTATACTCTACAAGGAACTAATAACATGATCTTCTGTGCAACACCACACACCATGTTATCTACAATGTAAAGTATTAGACAATATGCATAACTATAAATATGCAAACAATGATCATGTGATTCTTATTTCAAAATGAAAATGTTCATACAAAGGCTAGGCTTTCAGTATACATCCCAACAATCTCCCACTTATACTAAAAAACTATGCTGCCATCAAACTGCCATCAATCTGATTCCCATTCCCTCCACATGCCTATCAAAAGCTCTAGCTGGAAGGGCCTTAGTGAAAGGATCTGTCACGTTATCCTCTGATGCAATCTTGGCGACAACAACTTCTCCTCACTTTACGATCTCTCATATTATGTGGTACTTGCGCTCTATGTGTTTACTTGCTTATGGGCTCGTGGTTCCTTCGAGTTTGCAACTGCACCACTATTTTCACATCCAAGTCCATTAAGAAGTTCCTGAGTCATACAACTTCTTTGGTTGCCTCAGAGGCTGCCACATACTCAGCTTCCATGGTGGAGCCCGCCATGTATTTCTGCTTGACACTCCTCCATATAATGGCTCCACCTCCAAAAGTAAACACAAAAACCGAGGTAATTTTATTGTTATCCCTATGTAATTAGAAGTTAGAATCTGTGTAACCCACAGGGAGTAATTGATCTACCTGGTATACCAGCATATAATCCCTAGTCCTTCTCAGGTACTTCAATATATGCTTTAACGCATTCCAATGTCCCTGTCCTAGATTACTTTGACATTTGCTAACCATGCCTACGATAAAGTAGATATCCGACCTCGTACATAACATAGCATACATGAGGCTTCCTACCCCGAAGCATAAGGAACCGCCTTCATTTCCTCTATCTCCTTTGATGTTCTAGGACACATCTCTTTAGATAAATGTACTCCATGCTTAAAAGGTAGAAAAACTTTCTTGGAGTTCTGCATGCTAAAATGAGCCAAAATAGTGTCTACGTATGAAGCTTGAGATAAGCACAACATCCTTTTGTTGCGATCCCTTATAACCTAGATCCCAAGGATGTGTCAAACTTCTCCCAAGTCCTTCATATCAAATTGTTTGGACAACCATACCCTTACATCTGACAACACTTTGACATTGTTGCCAATGAGCAAAATATCATCTACGTATAGTACAAAAAATACCATTATGTTTTCGTCACATCTGTTGTATACACAAGACTCATCCAGACTTTGAATAAATCCATATGACTAGATTACCTCAGCAAAGTGGATTATCCAAGATCTTGAAGCTTACTTCAATCTATCAATGGACCGATTAAGCTTGCACACAAGTGGCTCTTTGCCCTTTGCAATGAATCTCTCTGGTTGCTTCATATAGATGTTTTTTTCAAGACTTCCATTAAGGAAAGTTGTCTTGACATCCATCTGCCAAATCTCATAATCCATATGAGCAGCAATAGATAAGAGAATCCGGATAGACTTAAGCATGGCTACTAACGAAAAAGTCTCCTCATAATCGATGCCCTCTTTTTTAGTATACCCTTTCACAATAAGCCTTGCTTTGAAGGTCTCAACCTTCCCATTCATTCCTCTCTTTCTTTTGTAGATCCACTTGCATCCAATAGCTTTTACACCATTGGGTAGTTCTACTAACACCCAGACCTGATTTGAATCAATAGATTCTATCTCAGAATTCATCGCCCTTTGCCAAGATACTGCATCTTTATCTTGGATTGCCTCGTCATATGTCCAGGGATCAGATTCATGTTTGCTAGGGACCAAATCAGAAGATTCTCCCAAGAACATAAATCTCTCAGGTTGTCTAACAACCCTCCCACAACAACAATGTATCACTTGTGTATCCTCTGTGACACGCGGTGCAGTCACTTGTGGTATATCCTCTTGTACCATTGGTATTGAAGTAGGGACTTCCCCTGTTAACTCCTCCAGAACAATCTTGCTTATGGGTTTGTGGTTCATCACAAAGTCTTCCTCTAAAAATCGGGCATTCGTGCTAACGATCAACCTCTGATCTCTAGGACTATAGAACAAACCACTTTTCTTTCCTCTAGGATAGACTACGAACAAGTGCAATTCTATACGAGGTTCCAACTTACCAGCATCTCCATTCAGAACATGTGTTGGACTCCCCCAAATCCGAATATATCTCAGACTAGGCTTTCGCACAGTCCACAATTCTATGGGAGTAGAAGGTACTGATTTAGATGGTACGAAGTTCAGAATATACACTGTCGTATCCAGAGCATACCTCCAGAATGAATTTGGTAACTCAGAATAACTCATCATCGATCTATCCATCTCCATAAGAGTCCTATTCCTTCGCTCCGCAACACCATTTTGTTGCAGTGTACCAGGTGAAGACAGTTGGGATTGAATCCCAGCCTCTGATAAGTAACTCCTAAACTCTCCCAAGAGGTACTCACCACCACGATCAGATCATAGTATCTTGATAATTTTACCTTGATGTTTCTCCACATCAGCCTTGAATTCTTTGAACCTATCAAAGCATTCTGACTTGCGATGCATCAAGTAAATGTATCCATATCTTAAATAATCATCTATAAAAGAGACGAAATATTCAAAACCACCTCTAGCCTGGATAGACATATGACCACACTGTTAGTTAAATCCCTAGAACCAATCATGTGATGGTTGAATAGGGAACATTTTGTATCATATTCTATAAAGGCAAAGAATTGGTTATTATATTTACATCTTGCTTGTGCCAGCTAATTTAAATATAATAATGCCCTAGAAAAGTAGGTTCTTATCTACAGCACATCAATTGGCAGAATTGATTATGAGAGGCTGTAGAGAACACTTTCCTAAATGTTCCTAGTCGAGTATTAATATGCAAGGGCAATATTAATACATAAAGACTAGCATGTAGGTCAATTGATGACTTGATCTCACAAGTCATGGATATATGATATCAAGTTGACACATGGGTATATATTGGAGAATATATACTGAACTGACCCGCCATGAGAAAGTTTCATGGATCGTTATATGAGTGTCATAAACTTTCTCATGTGACTATTGGTATGAATAGTCCTTAGACTCAAGTCACTACGGTTCCTACATAAGGAGTTATGTACTTTGGTATCGTCAAACGCCACCCGTAACAGGTGGACCATAAAGCGATTCTTGGGTATGTAACAAATTATGCGGAGGGATGTGAGTGATGTAGATGGGATCTATCCTCTCATATGGAGAGTGATATCGGTGGGCCCTTGATTGAGTAGAACTACTAAACGCATGGCCATGCTCGAATGAGTCAATATGAGATATTGAGCTCATTTGTTTGAGTTAGTTTACTCGTGGATCAAGAAACACATAGATTGATCGAGGATGACACGGTCTATGCCTCATTGATCAATCGATATCAAGGATAGAAGGACACGGTCATATATTATAGTAGTCACGGAAGGTTAGTCGGATCTTGACTTATCTCAGAACTTGGGTAGCAATGATGTATTGCTAGATGCCTCATTGCTTGTGTATCTAAAAGAGTTTAGGTCCACTGCCAACGTTATGAGAGCCTATAGGGTCACACACAAAGAGCATGATAATTAGAGGAATTAGAGTATTCTAGTTTGACTAGAATAATTTGGGAATAAGCTTAAGTACAAAATGGTTTTTGGACTTTATGCTTAATGAGAATTTTAGCTAATTGATTTAATGAGATTAATTCAATATGTTACCTTATTGATTTAATAAGATTAATTCAATATGATAACATAAGCTTAATTGAATTAATAAGATTAATTCAATATGATAACATAAGCTTAATTGAATTAATAAGATTAATTCAACATGCATGAATGCCACATAAGCATGCCACCTAAGCATCCACCTAAGCTAGATAAGGTGGAAGGGGACAAAATGGTTTTTGTCTCCTTAAGTGGTCGGCCAAAACAAAAGGGGTCTCAATGCAATGGATTGCATTAAATTGTAGGAGGTGAGAGGGTTTTGCCAACCCTATAAAAGGCCCCATGGAGTGGCCGGCCAAAGCATCATTTGGATTGTGATTGTGGTGTGGTTGTGAGAGAGAGCTTGAGAAGCTTGGTGGAAGCTTTGGTTGTGTGGCTTTGTGAGTGTAGGCTAGCAAGAAGAGTAGTCTTCTTCCTCCTTTCTCTTCTTCCCTAGATTCCTCTCCTTTAGGGACTTCTCTAGCAAGAAGTAAAGGAGAGCTCTTCTAGTTTTCCTTTTGTGAGACAAGAGCGTGCTCGTGTGGATACGTATAGAGGCACGGACACTTGAACGTGCTAAAGATCCAACAAACCGAAAGGAAAAGCGGGATTGAAAAGGGCACGCAACAAAGGTAGAACTCTCCTATAAGATAGGTTTGGTTTAGAGAAATTTATTTTATACGAGTTTGCTTTCGCATGGATCACTTGGAAGGGATCCTATTTTCCGTTGCGCATATGCCATTTGGCATACGAGATTTCCCTACAGTGGTATCAGAGCCACTTGCGAAAGATCGTATAAAAATAGGTTTTCTCTATTTTATATGTGATATAGAAGTAGGATAAATTTTATTATGAGTTGATAATTGCATTAGCAAATTTTCAAACATAATAAAATATCCAATGTCTTTTAAAAGTTAAAATGACATGGTGCATGGTTATGGCCTAGTCCCAAAAAGTTTGTGATTGTGTGTTGTAATTCTTAATACGGCCTGCGTGTCATGCCTTTCTCCTAATATTCTTGTTGTAAAATTAGTTTTAGACTCGAATGTAACTCGAGTATTTCTCCTTTTGTAATGTACAAAACAAGGATGGAGGGTCCATTGGAAGATGAGGTTACAAGGAAGAAGTCAACACACAAGACAACCAAAAGGAAGCACTTAGGAGAAGATGCTATCCCTAGGTTGACCAATCAATCTTTTCATTGGCTTGAGAAGATTGTAGAATAAGGGCCATAACCATGACACGTTAGTTTAATATGTATGTGATGCATGTTAGTTTAGCTTGTATGTGATGCATGATTAGTTTAGCTTATATGTGATGTATGCTAATATTTATATGATACATGTTTATTTCTTAATAAGTCTAAACTATATGCCTACCAAAGTTGGTACTCACTACTTCCTCGATCATTTGTTATTGGGTTTGCCAAAGCAAAGCAATGCATTTTATCTTGGAGGGGTGCGAGTGGACAATCGTGATGTCCTGCTATCAGTCTTGGTTAAGACTTAATTAAGTGTTTTCTTAATTGGTTAAGAAAGTAGAGGCATATATTAGCTTTGAACATAAGTGTTAACATTAGTTTTGTGTGATTTCCGAACATCAGCTTTGTCTTAGAAGTGGTCGTGCTGATATCCAAGAAGGCCCTGTGCCTCGCCACTGAAGCTGGTTTAGGAATAAACACTAAACTAATCTAAAACTTAACCAAAGCTATTAAAGAGTTACATCAGATGTAATTGGCAAAAGATTGCCTACCTAATTATACTACGTCTTGGGCGATTAGCCAAAGCTAACTCAAGACGAATTATGATGTGGATCTTTATCCCATATAAATTTATAGCTAAATAGTAGCTATGAGAATTTAGTGGGAGCCTCATTTAATTAAAGGCCTAATTAAATGATTTAGGTATGATACTTAACTTTGCATTTTAATGTTGTAGATCACCATGTCATCTAACACGACACCCCCTCAACTTGCGATCTGTCCTTGAGAAGGACAAGCTCAATGGAGCAAATTTTCTTGACTGGTATAGGAACTTGAGGATTATCCTCAAGCAAGAATGCAAACTATATGTCCTAGAGCAGTCTACCCCTGAAACACCCGCCTACGCGCCACTCGTCTTGAAAGGATGCTTATAAGAAGCATCAAGATGACGATTAGATGTGTCATGTCTTATGCTTGCCACCATGAACTCGAGCTTGAAGCAACATGAGAACATGGATGCCTATGATATGGTTGAGCATTTGAAACAACTATATCAAGGACAAGCTAGGCACGAGCGTTTTGAAGTGTCTAAGGCTCTTTTTGCATGCAAGATGCAAGAAGGAACACCTGTAGGAACTCACGTACTCAAAATGATTGGGTACGTTGAGAACCTCGAAAGACTAGGTTTTCCACTGAGCCAAGAATTGGCAACCGATGTTATCCTCGCAATCGCTGCTAAGCATACAATCAATTTGTCATGAATTATAACATGAATGAAATTGATAAACCTTTGCCTGAGATTCTCAGCATGTTAAGAACTGCTGAACCAAATCTCAAGAAGAAAGTTAGTAATGTACTAATGGTCAAGAAGGACAAAGGTAAGCGCAAAGGCAAGGGTAAGACCCAAGCCAAAGGCAAGGCCAATTCATCCACTTCAAAGGGTAAAAGTAAAGTACCTAAGGAAGGGGACTGCTTCCATTGCGGTGAGATCGACATCGGAAGCGGAACTGCAAAGTCTACCTTGAGGAAGTAAAGAACAAGAGAAGTGGGACTTCTGCCTCAGGTATACACGTTATAGAAGTTAATCTATCTATTTCTTCTACATGGGTATTAGATACCGGATGTGCATCTCACATTTGTACTAATGTGCAGGGACTGAGAAATAGTAGAATAATGGCAAAGGGCGAAGTGGACCTACGAGTAGGCAATGGCGCAAAAGTTGCTGCTGTAGCTGTAGGAACATATTCTTTGTCTTTGCCCACTGGGCTTATCTTAGAACTAGAGGAATGCTTCTATGTACCCGCATTAACAAAGAATATAATTTCTGTATCTTGTTTAGACAAGAAAAACTTTTCTTTTATAATAAAGGACAAATGTTGTTCCATTTATTTAAATGAAATGTTCTATTGTAATGCACCACTTATGAATGGTCTCTATGTTCTAGATTTAGATAACCCAATTTATAACGTAAATACCAAATGGTTCAAATCGAATGATTTGAACCAGACATATCTCTCGCATCGCCGCCTACATAAATGAAAACGCATATCCCAACTCCATAAAGATGGATTATTGGACTCATTTGATTTTGAATCATATGAGGTATCGCAGTCTTGTCTTTAGGAAAGATGACTAAAACTCCATTTAGTGGACATGGCGAGAGGCGACGGACTTGTTAGGACTCATACATCGATGTATGTGGCCCTTTCAATGTCGAAGGAGGCTATAAGTACTTTATTACTTTCACTGATGATGTGAGTAGATTTGGCTACTTATATTTGATGAGACATAAGTCAGAATCCTTTGAAAAGTTCAAAGAATTCAAGAATGAAGTACAAAACCAACTTGGTAAGCGTATTAAGCTACTTCGATCAGATCGAGGTGGTGAATACCTTAGTCAAGAGTTTCGTGATCACCTGGCTGAGTGTGGGATAATATCCCAACTCACTCCCCCTGGAACACCATAATGGAATGGTGTATCTGAGAGGAGAAATCGTACTCTATTAGATATGGTACGATCAATGATGAGCCAGACTGATCTACCTACTTCCTTTTGGGGTTTAGCTCTAGAGACAGCCGCTTTCACACTTAATCGCGTTCCATCAAAAGCCGTAGAAAAGACACCATATACGATATGGACCGGGAAGAGTCCCAAAATGTCTTTTATAAAGATTTGGGGTTGTGAAGCTTACGTTAGACGTCAAGTCTCAGATAAACTAGGACCCAAATCAGATAAGTGCTATTTTGTAGGATATCCCAAGGAAACTAAGGGATATTACTTTTACAATCCCACACTTGGCAAGGTGTTTGTTGCCAGAAATGCTGTCTTTCTAGAAAGAGAATTTATTTCTAGAAATACTAGTGGGAGTAAAATTCATCTTGAAGAAGTTCAAGATGATGATAACACTAAGGCTTCGATGGAAAATGAACAGGCACCACAAAGTGTTGTGGATGAGAAATTTGTTGCCCAAAGAGTTGTGGAGCAAACACCTGTTCAAGTAGACCAACCTCTTCGTAGATCTAATAGGATCCGTCGTCAACCCGAGAGATATTCTTTTCTCTTGACTGACAACGGTGAAGTATTGCTTGTCGATCTTGACGAGCCTACATCCTATCAAGAAGCTATGATGAGCCCAGATTCTGAGAAATGGCTAGAGGCCATGAGATCCGAAATGGAATCCATGTACACTAACCAAGTATGGACTTTGGTTGATCCACCTGAAGGGGTAAAACCCATTGGGTGTAAGTGGGTCTTTAAAGTAAAGACTGACATGGATGGTAATAAGCATACCTATAAAGGTAGATTGGTGGCTAAAGGATTCAAACAAATTCATGGTATTGACTATGAAGAAACCTTTTCACCAGTTGCAATGCTTAAATCCATTCGGATCATACTTGCTATTGCAGCCTACCATGATTATGAGATCTGGCAGATGGATGTCAAAACCGCTTTTCTGAATGGAAAGCTACTCGAGGATGTGTACATGACACAACTTGAGGGTTTTGGAGATCCAAAGCATCCTGGAAAGGTATGCAAACTGCAAAGGTCCATTTATGGACTAAAGCAAGCCTCTCGAAGCTGGAATCTTCGATTCGATGATGCAATCAAAGAGTTTGGTTTCATCAAGAATGAAGATGAGCCTTGTGTCTACAAGAGAAATAGTGGGAGCACAGTTGTATTTCTTGTCTTGTATGTAGATGACATACTTCTCATCGGAAATGATATTCCCTCACTCCAGTCTGTGAAGATGTGGTTAGGGAATTGTTTCTCGATGAAGGACTTAGGTGAAGCTTCCTATATTCTAGGCATCAAGATCTATAGAGATAGATCTAGAAGATTACTTGGCCTAAGTCAGAGTACATACATTGATAAAGTGCTAGATCGTTTTGCTATGCAAAATTCTAAGAAAGGGTTTCTGCCTTTATCACATGGTGTGAGTCTTTCGAAGACTCAATGTCCCTCTTCTAAGGAGGAGAGAGATCGCATGGATAAGATCCCTTATGCATCGCCTATAGGGTCTATCATGTACGCCATGTACTTTGTACTCGTCACGACGCCTCGTATGCTTTGAGCATGACGAGTAGATACTCGAGATCGGTGAAAGTCATCGGATAGCGATCAAAAATATTCTTAAGTACTTACGAAGAACGAAAGAATATTTCACGATATTTGGAGGCAATGAGAGCTAATCAGAAGGGTTATAGTGATGCAAGCTTCCAAGCATGACAAGGATGACTATAGATCGCAATCGAGTGCGTGTTTTGCACGAATGGTGGAGCATGAGTGGAAGAGTTCAAGCAGACACGATTCTTGATTCTACAATGCGAAGCAGTATATTGCGCATCGATCCGCAAAGAGGAGGTCATTTGGCTCCATAAGTTCATCGATGAACTTGGGGTAGTTCTAGCATTGCAGATCAATAGACCTCTATTGTGACAACAATGGGGCTATTGCGAGCTAAGGAACCTCGATCACATCTGGACCAAACACATATCTTGCGGCGCTTCCATCTCATTCGAGAGATCATCGATAGAGGAGATGTGAGGATATCTGAGTACCGGCGAAGCTAACATCACGTAACCATTGACCAAGGCTTTGTACGGAGGAAGCATGATGGTCACACTAGGTCACTAGGTATTAGATATCATAGTGATTGGTACTAGTGCTAGTGGGAGATTGTTAGTTAAAGCCCTAGAACCAATCATGTGATGGTTGAATAGGGAACATTTTGTATCATATTCTATAAAGGCAAAGGATTGGTTATTATATTTACATCTTGCTTGTGCCAGCTAATTTAAATATAATAATGCCCTAGAAAAGTAGGTTCTTATCTACAGCACATCAATTGGCAGAATTGATTATGAGAGGCTGTAGAGAACACTTTCCTAAATGTTCCTAGTCAAGTATTAATATGCAAGGGCAATATTAATACATAAAGACTAACATGTAGGTCAATTGATGACTTGATCTCACAAGTCATGGATATATGATATCAAGTTGACACATGGGTATATATTGGAGAATATATCTTTGAATCAACCCGCCATGAGAAAGTTTCATGGATCGTTATATGAGTGTCATAAACTTTCTCATGTGACTATTGGTATGAATAGTCCTTAGACCTGAAGTCACTACGGTTCCCTACATAAGGAGTTATGTACTTTGGTATCGTCAAACGTCACCCGTAACAGGGTGGACCATAAAGGCGATTACTGGGTATGTAACAAATTATGCGGAGGGATGTGAGTGATGTAGATGGGATCTATCCCTCTCATATGACGAGAGTGATATCGGTGGGCCCCTTGATTGAGTAGAACTACTAAAACGCATGGCCATGCTCGAATGAGTCAATATGAGATATTGAGCTCATTTGTTTGAGTTAGTTTACTCAGGGATCAAGAAACACATAGATTGATCGAGGATGACACGGTCTATGCCTCATTGATCAATCTGATATCAAGGATAGAAGGACACGGTCATATATTATAGTAGTCACGGACAGGTTAGTCGGATCTTGACTTATCTCGTAACTTGGGTAGCAATGATGTATTGCTAGATGCCGCTCATTGCTTGTGTATCTAAAAGAGTTTAGGTCCACTGCCAACGTTATGAGAGCCTATAGGGTCACACACAAAGAGCATGATAATTAGAGGAATTAGAGTATTCTAGTTTGACTAGAATAATTTGGGAATAAGCTTAAGTACAAAATGGTTTTGGACTTTAAGCTTAATGAGAATTTTAGCTAATTGATTTAATGAGATTAATTCAATATGTTACCTTATTGATTTAATAAGATTAATTCAATATGATAACATAAGCTTAATTGAATTAATAAGATTAATTCAATATGATAACATAAGCTTAATTGAATTAATAAGATTAATTCAACATGCATGAATGCCACATAAGCATGCCACATAAGCATGCCACCTAAGCATCCACCTAAGCTAGATAAGGTGGAAGGGGACAAAATGGTTTTTGTCTCCTTAAGTGGCCGGCCAAAACAAAAGGGGTCTCAATGCAATGGATTGCATTAAATTGTAGGAGGTGAAAGGGTTTTGCCAACCCTATAAAAGGCCCCATGGAGTGGCCGGCCAAAGCATCATTTGGATTGTGATTGTGGTGTGGTTGTGAGAGAGAGCTTGAGAAGCTTGGTGGAAGCTTTGGTTGTGTGGCTTTGTGAGTGTAGGCTAGCAAGAAGAGTAGTCTTCTTCCTCCTTTCTCTTCTTCCCTAGATTCCTCTCCTTTAGGGACTTCTCTAGCAAGAAGTAAAGGAGAGCTCTTCTAGTTTTCCTTTTGTGAGACAAGAGCGTGCTCGTGTGGATACGTATAGAGGCACGGACACTTGAACGTGCTAAAGATCCAACAAACCGAAAGGAAAAGCGGGATTGCAAAGGGCACGCAACAAAGGTAGAACTCTCCTATAAGATAGGTTTGGTTTAGAGAAATTTATTTTATACGAGTTTGCTTTCGCATGGATCATTTGGAAGGGATCCTATTTTCCGTTGCGCATATGCCATTTGGCATACGAGATTTCCCTACACACACAAATCAAAATGAACCAATTCCAACACATCTTTGGCTCTATACCCCCTGGCCTTAAAAGGCCTCTTGGTCATTTTTCCTTCCAAGCAAGATTCACAGGTTGGGAAATCTTCCATCACCAATGAACTCAAAGGTCCATCAGCTATCAACCTTTGAATTCTACTCAAGATAATATGACATAACCTTAGATGCCAAAGATACGTTTGGTTCATTTTCGAAGGTTCTTTTCTCTTATTAGATTTAGAAGATGAGTTATTTATTTCTATTTGCATGGGAGCTTTTGGTTCAAGAGTGTACAAATTTCCTACCAACGTACCAGAACAAATAATCTCCCTATTCCTTTTTATAACAACTCTGTCATTAAAAGAAATAGAATATCCATCCAAAAATAATTTAGAAACTGAAATTAAATTCTTTCTAAATTAAGGTACATAAAGGCAATTTCTCATAACTAAAGTTTTATTTCTATCAAGAGATAAATAAACATCTCCCACTGCAATAACCGCCACCTTCGTAGCATTGCCCATGTAGATGGTAATCTCTTCCTCGGCTAGTCGTTTGGTTTCCTAGGACCCCTGCAAAGAGTTTCATACATGATCAGTGGCTCTCGTATCAACACACCAAGTGCCGGTAGATAACAACGCTAAATATGTTTCAATGACTAAACCAAAAGATATACCTTTGTTCTGTTTGTGGTTGGGACAATCCGCCTTCCAATGTCCAGTCTACTTGCAAGTGAAGCACTTGCCTTTCGGCTTCTTCACTTCTCCTTGAGATCCTCCCACCACCTTCGTTGCACCTTGTTTCTTCTTCTTCTTGCCTTTCGGCTTAGAAGTAGAAACCTTCTGGGCAACCAAAACCTAAGAACTCTGATGAAAAAACCCCTCTGCTGCTTGGAGTTCTATCAGAAGCTTCTCCAATGAATAAAACCTCTTATTCATGTTGTAGTTTAGGCAAAACTGCTCAAAACTCCTAGGTAGAGATTGGAGAATGATATCGACCTAGGTTTCCCCATTGATCTCAGCTCAAAGGACTTCCAGCTCATTCAAATGAGCCATCATCTTGAGAACATGATCCCTCACACCATGGTGGTCGTCATCAAGTTTCTCATGGATTCCTGCCTTGTAGCCCGATTCTGGTGTCCGAAAAGTTCCTTGAGATTGAGCATCATGTCATAGGCAGTGGTCATAGTCTGATGCTGATGTTGCAATACATTTGACATAGAAGCCAAAATGTAACACCGCGAAGAGTACATATTTGTACTCCTCAATAGTTAAGACAACATCCAAATTTCTTTTTCAAGCAACATAGTTAGGTCCAGTAAGTTTGTTTTCCTTTAGAATCACAGCAAGTGGGTTGAAAGTCATTTTGATGAAACCTAAGAATCACATAGATCAAAAACATTTAGATTTCAAAAAATTATTGATTCCTCAAACAATAAAATTATAAAATTAACAAACACCTCAAACACCAAGAATATCGTATGCCACGATATTGTGGACGTATACGAATTCTTCATTTGTAAGAGATGCAAACCCATTAATTTTATTATCCTGTCAACCTTACTTTTTGACAAATAAAATTAATAGTTGGTTCCTCTTCGTCCCTACAAATAAAAGCAGTGACTCCAATGGGGAGGATACTTTTATTTGCATCTAAGTGTTCACCATTACCTGATACTAAGGCAATTACCTCGGATTATGTGCCTTCCGATGGAGAAGTACACACTCCTAAATAACTTCCTATAACCATATTTGACCTAGTGATCCACAAAACAAACTCATCCGATATTGAGTCAATGCACAAGTTTGTTCGCATCACATGTCAAATTGTAATGGAGGCCGCGGGAATTTAAAAAAAAAATCTCTCTCCCACTTAGTAATTTAAAATTGAGGAATTTTAACTATGCAAGCACAACAAGCATATAAATCAAAAGCAATAAATATGAAAAACAAAATTTCCAACTATTATGGCTTTTGTTCTTCAATATGCCTCCAGTCGTGTTGCAACCTCGTCTGCTCCTCCTTACGCCATGTACAAGCCATCCGGAGATCCGAGCCGAGAAAAATTATTTTAATTTACATCCATCGATCCTATACTCTACAAAGGAGAATACATGAAATCTAGATCGAAAGTAAACTAAAATAAAAGAGTGGCTAAACAATGTCATACTTAATTACAAAAATTAAATACTAGCCTCGTCAACCCCGAGGATTCAAATAATATTACGATTACACACATACAATCACATACACACACATATGGCCATAATAGTTGGATCTTATGCCTGCAACCAAAAAGTTAGCCTACACACATCCTACTATTATCCGACACACATAATATATGATAAGTGAATAAAAGTAACTGAATCCTAAACACACAAAACCGGAAACTGTGGCTCTGATACCACATGAAGGTTGAAGCTTCACTTCGGTCGCTTGTGCATGGAGATCCTATCATACGCCCCCGGAAAAAAAATTAATCCAGATGAAGATGGATTACCAAGCAACCGATCCATCATCGTGCTATTCGATTTGAGTAGTCGCTTGAACAAACTTGTTGTTCAAGCAACCTAACTCTTATCCTCGATTAGCCGCAGAATAGATGATGTACGGATCGCTGGTTTTTGTGTTTATCTTCGAGGTCCATGATCATACAATTACATACAAATTGCATAGAATAAGAAAGAAACAAAAACAGGAATTATACCTCTTGTTTACCTCTTGATCTTCTATTGTATGACATATCCTCTTCTTGGACGTTCTGTGGGCAACGATCTTCCAAGAAATGAAGCCACCTAGACCACCTTTTCTCCTTCTTGCTCGCTCCAACACAAGTTGTCCCCTTCTTCTCCTCTTGGCCGAACACCCTTCTCTTTCTCCCTTGCTTGTGCCGGCCACCAAGGAGAGCTCCCCTTCCTTGTTGCCGCCGACCTAAGGGAGAACAAAGGGAAGAACCACCCACAAAGGGAGGTTGTTGCCGCCGGCCAAAGAAGAAGGGTGAAAGCACCCTAACCGCCGGTCACCAAGAGATGGAGAGGGCTGCACTTTTCTTGTATCCACCGGCCCTTGCTTGAGGTAGAAGGGTGCCGACCACCAAAGGGAAGGGAGGGAGGAAGCGCCGGCCAAAAACCCTAATGGTTGGGTTTTTGCCGCCGGCCCTAGGAGGGGAGGAGGAGAAAAAATTAGATTCAAAACAAAACCCTTGGTTTTTTTTTGCCCAAGCCTTGGAATCTATTTATAGATTTCGCCCAAGCCTCCTTGTAATCGTGTCCATTGGATATAGGCTTCGTGAGGGTTTTAATAGACTATAATAGGGACCATGAGGAGGAGTTGGATCTTGTCCACCCAATGGATCCATCCCACATAAAAACTGATCCATTAATGATAATCCATTCCACTAGAGGATTATCATTGATCTACCTCACCAACCCCCATAATTAAATATGGGCTCCATATATTAATTGTACAAATATCTCCCCGTGTTTATGATATCGAATTCCCGTCAATTAATTAATTTATTGACAATTGATTAATTAACATCTAATTCCATGAGTAGTACCACTCAATCTTATCATCATGCTGGGCCAAGTCCACCTGTAAGATTTACATGATGATCCTTATGAGCTCCTCATGGGGATATCATCATCCTAATACATAGGACATGGTTTTCTCCTATAATCAACGATACACCATGTAAATAATATCATTTCTCTATAGAGGAAACGGTGACCGCTAGAGGGGGGTGAATAGCTCGTTTCGATGCTTCGATGGAATTCGTTCTGTGTTCATCTACAAATCTTGTTAGCGCAGCGGAAATAGAAATAATAGCAATAACGAAAGTGAAGACAAACACAAATACACAAACACAACTATGTAACATGGTTCAGAACCGAAAGGTTCCTACTCCACGGATCGAGCTCTAAAGAGCTCTAGTGATGCACACGCAACCACTAATCACAAATAACTCCTTCTCGAAATAATCCGGAGGTGGAGAAATCTCGTACAAGTGATCTTACAACAGTATGAAATAAATACAAGCAATTACAATAAGAAAATGCACTTCAAGTAAAGTAAAAATACTTTACAATTGCTTTTGGATTGTTTGCTTTTTGTTGCTTGAAGAATAGCCTTGGAGACCCTGATTTACAGCAACAAATCACCCCAAAGTAGCTCAAGAACCGGTTGTGATTTCCTCCTCCACGAGCTCCATTTAAAGTTGTTGCCTAGGCTGGAAATCGCCTATCAGTCGACTGATCGAGACCATTAGTCGACTGATGAAATTGTTGTTGTGAGACAATGGTGTGATCTACACTGGAAAAATCCAACGGATAGGACATCAGTCGACTGATCATGTGTATCAGTTGATTGATCGAGCTTTTACTCGACTTCTAACCCTAGTAGTCGAGTCAGACTCCATTCTGTGCCCAAAATATTGAGCACCAATCGACTGATCAGAAGATCAGTCGACTGCTCGGCCAATCAGTCGACTGCCCACCTCTAGCAGTAGATTGCTAGGGCACTCCCCGCAGTCAAACCCTAGTTGACTCACACCGATCGACTGCCACATGATTCCAGTTGACTGATACACCTCAAACATGAGGTTTTAACCTCAAACATGAGGTTTAACCCAAGTATGGTGCCCCCATACTTGCTAGACCACCCGTAGCCTAGACTTAAGCCTTCTAACCACCTCCGTCAGCCTCATGCCTATCGGATCCCTCCAAGTTATCCATGACTTTTTCATCCATACGCTAGCCTTCAGGTGCTTCCATCGGCTATGTCATGCTAATGGTGTCTACACAGCCAAGGCATATTGGACTTGCGCTGTCAAGACTCCGCTTGGACTTTACGCCACCAACCATTGGACTTATGCTGCCAAGACTCCCGCTTGGACTTTACGCTGCCAATATCAAACCCCTTGGACTTCTCAAATGCCAAGACTCAAGCTTGGACTTTCCCTTGCCAACCCATGTTAGACTTTCCATGCCATGACCCATGCTTGGACTTTAAAATATAGTGGTATTGCACTACATGTATTTCGCATGCTTACATCGAGCAATACGTAACCGAACGAACCTAGTCAACCATCAAAATCCTCTCGAGTCAAACTTGAGTCCGATCAAATATGACCCGGGTCGATTGTGCCAATAATCTCCCCAAAACAATATCAGACATCAATGTTAAACATCAATGTCAAACATTCATGTCAAACATAAAAACATCACTCGAGTCAAACTTGAGTCTGATCAATCGTGACATGGGATGATTGCACCAACAATCTCCCCCTTTTTGATGTTTGACAAAAACATATATCTTTGAGTTAGAACACTAACTCCAATCTCCTTACCAATTATCCTAAATTGGTAATCCCAAACATTCTCCCCAATTCTCCAAATTGACAATTGATAACATCAATTGATAACACTCTCCATAACATTCTCCCCCAAAACATTCTCCCCCTTTTTGACTAACATCAAAAAGATTTACTCTCCAAGGAGGTCAATGTCTCATATCCAATGAGATCTTACAATCTCCTCCTTGGTCCAGAAATACCTAGGATGCCTACCATCTTCCTAGTGATAAGTCCCATATCACTCAAGAGAGGCAATCCTATACACTCTCCTAATTTCCAAATTTGGTATCTCAAAATCCCTTTTCCCCCCTCATGAGGAAAAATACAATCCATCATCCCATGATGGATGTTAGTGTCAGCACTTAGTGCCAATCATGAGATGATTGATTAGGGATCATGTGTATCATATTTCATTAATAAAAGGCAAGGATTGTTTATTATATTTACTTTATGCATGTGCTAGCTAAAATAAATATAATAATACCCTTGAATAGTAGGTTCTAATCTATAGTTTATCAATTGGTAGAATTGATTATGAGAAGCTGTAGAGAACACTATTCTTAATATTCCAAGTCAAGTATTAATATACAAGGGCAATATTAATGCATTGAGACTAGCATGTAGGTCAATGGATGACTTGATCTCACAAGTCATGGATATGTGATATCACATTGACACATGGGTATATATATTGGAGAATATATATACTGAATTGACTCGCCATGAGAAAGTATCATGGATCGTTATATGAGTGTCATATACTTTCTCATGTGACTATTGGTATGAATAGTCCTTAGACCTGAAGTCACTACGTTTCCCTACATAAGGAGTTATGTACTTTGGTATCGTCTAACGTCACTCCATAACTGGGTGCACTATAACGGCGATCACTGGGTATGTAACGAATTATGCGGAGGGATGTGAGTGATGTAGATTGGATCTATCCCTCCTATATGACAGGAGTGATATATTTGCTCTCTTGATAGAGTAGGACCACAAAATGCATGGCCATGCTCAAATGAATCAATATGAGATATTGAGCTCATTTGTTTGAGTGAGTCTACTTGGGGATCAAGAAATAAAGATCAATAAGGGGATGAAATGGTCTATGCCTCATTGATCGATCTAAGATATCAGAGATAGAAGGACATCGTCATACATGATAATAGTCATGGAAAGGTTGTCGGATCTCGACGATCTTGTAACTTTGGTAGCAAGGATGTATTGCTAGATGTCGCTCATTGCTTATGTATCTAAAAGGGATTTTAGATACATTGCCAATGTTACAAGAGCCTATAGGGTCACACACAAATAGCATTCTGTTTTGTAGATGGTTTCTTTTAGTTGGACTAAAAGGACAATTGAGCATATGGCCAAGATTTGAGTTAGACTCAAACTGGTTAAACTTGAGTTAGACTCAAGTTGAACCATGGAAGATGATTCATCATCATGCATGATTAATTTGATTAATCATGCAAAGGAATACCAAAGGGCTTTGTATTCATGATGAGAATTAAAAGAAGGGAATACCAATGGTCTTGGTATTAAGAGAACTCTTAATAGGGAGATAATGGCATTGATGCCTATGGATTAAAAGGGCCTTTTTGGTGTTCAACGAAAAAGAGAATTTTTTTGTGGCTTTTGGTGTTTGGGCATGCAAGCCAAAAGGGCTAAGAGAGAAATTGTTCTCTCATCTCTCCCTTCCTCTCTTTCTTCTTCCAAAAGAGTTCTTGGCGTTTTGCTAGGGGTTGCTAGCACAACATGACTCCAAAGCTAGTGTGGGTGTCAGTGTGGATACCATAGATATATGATTACCCTTACCGTATTGAGATCCGACAGCATTTGAAAAAGTGGGATTGCCAAGGGCACGCACCGAAAGTATATTCCTCATCTAGATAAGATCTAGACTAGATTAGAGAAAATGACTTATATAGTTTTCCATTGATCTCTAGTGTGATTTGGTTTAATTATTGTTTCCTCTACGGTTGTGCGAAGTATTCGCCCGCGATGTTGTGAACATTAGATCCGGAGTTTTTCCCAACAGTAGTATCAGAGCCACTTACAAAGCATATATTTCGTTATAATGATTAATATGTGATATAAATCTAGATCTTCATGTTTTCTATGAGATATGAAACATATGAATTATGGATAAATGAATTTTAGGCTTGAAATATTGATAAAGGGGCAAAAATGGGGTTGAAAAGGATGACACATGACCGTGTTGAAAAACACGACCTAGCCATGTTCAAACCCATGGCCGTGGGTGGCTCTGCAAGAGCAACCCACGGCCGTCTGGAAAGACGACCTGCCTGTGTGGGCCTCTGATCACCCAAGAATGGTCATGCCAATTGGCATGGCCCGACCGTGTTGGACACGGGATGCTCCGGAAGCAAGCGTCTTGGCTTCATAGTGATGGATCGAGGGCAACAACTCATTTAAGGAGTTGAAAATAAAAATTTTATTCGAGCACGCCCGAGGCCCAAAGTGCTCGCCTTCACCCCACCCGCATTGGCTGAGCGGGACCTGCATGCGTTGTAGCTTATCGGCGAAGTGACTTTAAAATTCATGTATGTATAATTAATTTTATGAAATCACATCATTATGAATGATATGATGCATGGTGCATGGTTATGGCCTAGGACCCAATATGATTGTGGTTTTATGTGTTGTGTGTGCATGTTATAATTCATAATGCGGCATGCATGTCGCACCTTCATCTCTATTTTTCCTATTGTAAAATAGATTTAGACTCGAATGTAACTTGAGTATTCTTATTTTGTAATGTAGAAAACGAAGAAATGGAAAGTCTATTGAAGGGTGAAGTTACAAGGAGGATGCCGACAATACAAGATGACCAAAGGAAGCACTTGGAGAAGATGTCATCCCTAGGTTATCCATTCGCTCTTCTCATTGGCTTGAGAAAATCGTAGATTTGGTCCATAACCCTGTCACGTTTAAAATTATATGTTGATATATATTATGCTTGCATGTGATGCTTGTGTATGTGATGCTTGTATGAGATGCATGCGTAGTTAGTTGTCACAAAATTAGGTCACCTATTATATGCCTACCAAAGTTTAATACTTACTATTACCTTGTTCAATCGTAGCACGTTTGCCAAAGCAAAGTGACTAAATTTATCTTGGTAAAGTACGACAGGACAATTGTAATGTCCGCCTATTAATCTTTGGGTTTGACTTAACTAAGCTCTCTCAATTAGATTGATGAACTTAGAGGCATAGCTCATACGAGATATCTACCTACATTATACAAATCTTGGGTGATTAGCCAAAGTTAACTCAAGATGAGTAGTAATTTAGAAGGATATCTCATTCGATGGGCATTATGAATAAATATTGTTCATAAAGATATACAAGAGTTACATTAGATGTAATTGGTACGAGTTACCTACCTAATTTATACGAGTCTTGGGCGATTAGCCAAAGCTAACTCAAGATGCAGTATAATATAGATCATGTACCACTTTGTGACCAATGGGAGAATCATTTAGTTAAAGGCCTAATTAATTGATTGAAATATGATACATGTCTGCATTTCTATTGTAGATCACTATGTCTTCAAATACGTCAAATATCCTATCTCTGCGATCGGTCCTTAAGAAGGACAAGCTCAATGGAGCAAACTTTATTGACTGGTATAGGAATTTGAGAATAGTTCTCAAACAGAAGCATAAACTCTATGTCCTAAAGCAACCAATTCCTGAACCACCCACCAAAAATGCCACTCGTGCTGATAAGGATGCTTACAAGAAGCATCAAGATGATGCATTAGATGCATCATGCCTTATGCTTGGAACCATGAACTCTGAGCTTCAGAAGCAACATGAGAACATGGATTCCTTCGCAATGGTTGCACACCTGAAGCAACTATATCAAGGGCAAGCGAGGCATGAGAGATCCGAGGCATCTAAGGCATTGTTTCAATGCAAGGTGCAAGAAGGAACACCCGTAGGAACTCACGTACTCAAGATGATTGGGTATGTGGAGAACCTTGATAGATTGGGATTTCCTTTAGGCCAAGAGTTGGCCACTGACCTTATTCTGCAGTCCTTGCCTAGAGACTTTAGTCAATTTGTCATGAATTATTACATGAGTGAAATTGACAAACCCTTGCCTGAGCTCTTAAGCATGTTGAGAACTGTTGAGAGCAATCTTAAGAAGATACAACCTAGTACTAGAATGTACTTATGGTTAAAAAGGGAAAAGGTAAGAAGAAGTCGAAAGGCAAGACCCAAGAAAAGGGCAAGAAAGCATTGAAGCCCAAAGGAGGGGTGGCCAAGGAAGGGACTTGCTTCCACTGTAAGGAAGTTGGACATTGGAAGAGGAACTGTAAAAAGTATCTTGAGGAAGTCAAGAAGAAGCAAAGTGAGACTTCTGCTTCAGGTATACATGTTATAGAAGTCATTATATCTATTTCTTCATCATGGGTATTGGATATCGGTTGTGCTTCTCACATTTGCACTAATGTGCAGGGCCTGAGAAGAAGTAGATCATTGATGCAAGGGGAAGTGGACCTGTGTGTGGGCAATGGCGCAAGAGTTGCTGTTATAGCTGTAGGAATATATTCCTTATTGTTGCCGAGTGGTTTGATTTTAGAACTTAATGAGTGCTATTTTGTACTTGCAATAACTAAACACATTATGTCTATTTCTTGTTTGGAAAAGAAAGATTTTTCATTTACTATAAAGGACAAATGTTGTTCTATTTATTTAAATGAAATATTCTATTGCAGTGTACATTTGATGAATGGACTCTATATTCTAGATCTAGAAAACCCAGTCTATAACATAAATACCAAATGATTCAAATCTAATGATTTGAATCAGACATATCTTTGGCATTGTCGCTTGGGTCACATAAATGAGAGTCCATATCCCAGCTCCATAGAGATGGATTACTGGACTTATTTGATTTTGAATCATATGAGACATGTGAATCTTGTCTTTTAAGCAAGATGACCAAGACTCCATTTAGTGGACAAGGCGAACGAGCAACAAATTTGTTAGGCCTCATACATAGTGATGTTTGTGGTCTTTTCAAAGTCATAGCCAGAGGTGGTTATTAGTACTTCATTACATTTACTGATGATTTCAGTAGATAAGGATATGTGTACCTTATGAGGCACAAATCAGAATCCTTTGAAAAGTTCAAAGAATTCAAGAATGAAGTACAAAACCAACTTAGAAAGAGTATTAAGATGCTTCGATCAGATCGAGGTGGGGAATACCTTAGCCAAGAGTTTCATGACTATCTAGTTGAGTGTGGGATACGATCTCAACTCTCTCCACCCAAAACAACATAGTTGAATGGTGTATCCGAGAGGAGAAATCATACTCTGTTAGACATGGTACGATCGATGATGAGTCATACTGATTTTCCTCCTTCCTTTTGGGGATATGCTCTAGAGACAACTACTTTCACACTTAACCGTGTTCCATCTAAGGTAGTCATAAAGACACCATATGTTATATGGACTGGGAAGAGTCCCAAGATGTCTTTTATGAGGATTTGGGGATGTGAAGCTTACGTGAGACGTCAAGTTTCAGATAAATTAGGCCCCAAATCAGATAAGTGCTATTTTGTAGGATATCCTAAGGAAATGAAAGGATATTACTTTTACAACCCCACGATAGCCAAAGTGTTTGTCGCCAGAAATGGTGTCTTTCTAGAAAGGGAATTTATTTCTAAAAAGGCTAGTGGGAGTAAAATTGATCTTGAAGAAGTTCAAGATACACAAAATAGCACTGATGCCTTAATGCAACAAGAACAAGCATCATAAGGAGTTGTGGTACAACTGGTTCAGGTAGACTAAGCTCTGCGCAGGTCTGATAGGATATGTCGTCAACCTAAGAGATATTCTTTTCTCTTGGATGACAACGATGGTGTCATGCTAGATGAACCAACATCCTATCAGGAAGCTGTAATGAGCCCAGATTCTTAGAAATGGCTTGAAGCCATTAGATCCGAAATGGAATCCATGTACACTAACCAAGTATAGAATTTGGTTGATCCACCTGAAGGGGTCAAACCCATTGGGTGTAAGTGGGTCATTAAAAGAAAGACTGACATGGATGGCAATGTACATACCTATAAGGGGCGATTGGTAGCAAAAGGATTCAAGCAGATTCATGGTATTGACTATGATGAAACTTTTTCTCCAGTTGCGATGCATAAATCCATTAGGATCATGCTTGCTATTGTTGCTTACTATGACCATGAAATCTGGCAGATGGATGTCAAAACTACATTTCTTAATGAAAATCTACTCGAGGATGTGTTTATGACACAGTCTGAGGGTTTTCTCAATCCAAAGGATGTTGGAAAGGTCTGTAAGTTGCATAGGTTCGTTTATGATTTAAAGCAAGCTTCTAGAAGCTGGAATCGTCGATTCGATAATGCGATGAAAATGTTTGATTTCATTAAGAATGAAGATGAACCTTGTGTCTACAAGAAGGCTAGTGGGAGCACAGTTGTTTTCCTCATTTTGTATGTAGATGACATACTACTCATTGCAAATGATATCCCTATGCTGGAGTCTGTGAAGAATTGGCTTGGGAATTGTTTCTCAATGAAGGACTTAGGTGAAGCAGCCTATATTCTTGGCATCAAGATCTATATAGATAGATCTAGGAGATTGTTTGGCCTGAGTCAGAGTACATATATTGACAAGGTGCTTAAGCATTTTGCCATATTAAATTCCAAGAAGGGATTTCTGCCAATGTCACATGGTCTAAGTCTTTCAAAGACTCAATGTCCCTCTTCTGCAGAAGAGAAATAACGCATGGATCAGATTCCTTATGCATCTGCTATAGGATCTATCATGTACGCCATAATTTATACTCGCCCCGATGACTCGTATGCTTTGAGCATGACGAGTAGGTACCAGTCAGATCCTGGTGAGTGTCACTAGATAACAGTCAAGAATATTCTTAAGTACTTGAGAAGAATGAAAGAATATTTCTTGATCTTTGGAGGTAATGAGGAGCTAGTTGTAAAGGGTTACAGCGATGCAAGCTTCCAAACCGACAAAGATGATTTGCAATCGCAATCAGGGTATGTATTTTGTCTGAATGGTGGTGTTGTGAGCTGGAAGAGTTCAAAGCATGACATAGTTGTAGATTCTACAACAGAAGCCGAGTACATTGCTGCTTCGGATGCAGTAAAGGAGGCAGTTTGGATCAGAAAGTTTGTTTCTTAGCTTGGTATAGTTCCTAGCATTGTGAGCCCTATAGAGCTTTATTGTGACAACGACGGGGTTATAGCACAGGCTAAGGAACCTCGTTCTCACCAGCGTTCCAAACATATACTGCGGCGGTATCACCTCATTCGAGAGATCATCGATAGAGGAGATGTGCGGATATGTAGAGTAGATACTGATGTTAACATTGCGGATCCCCTGACCAAGGCTTTGGCACAGAGAAAGCATGATGGTTATTCTAGGTCACTGGGTCTTAGGGATTACAGTGATTGACACTAGTTCTAATGGGAGATTGTTAGTGTCAGCCCTTAGTACCAATCAGGAGATGATTGATTAGGGATCATGTGTATCATATTTCATTAATAATGTTAGGTGGCCGCATCGGAGGCTCATTGGCTCCCATGTCCCCGGATTAAAATTTTCACTAATGAAAGAATTAATCCGGATGGGATGAGCTTCCTTAGCACAACCTATTCGTTGTCGTGCAAACAACTTGAGTGGTCTCTTGAACAAACTAGTTGTTCAAGCAACACAACTCTTCTAGTTGGTTAGCCGCGGAAGAGACGACGGATGGATCGCCGGTTTTTGTGTTTGTCTTCGGGGTCCATGATTATACAATATATATTCATACACACACATGCATAATCAAGACAAATAAGAACATGCTCAGATCTGTACATAAAGTTAAAATAACTTTATACCTCATGATCTTCTACCGTATGTCCTATCCTTCTCGTGGACGACGTGTGGACGAAGATCCTCCACGAGTAGAAGCCTTCTAGATTGCTTTCTTCTCTACCTTGTCTGCTGCGAACAAAGAGAAGAAACAACAAATACCTTCCTATCTAGAACCGGCCACCAAATTATGGAACTTGGTGCAACCGCCGGTCAAGGAACAATTGGATGATTCGCCGGCCAACTTCAAGAAGTGTTGCCGCCGGCCACTTTGGAGAATAGGGAGGAAAAGAGCCGGCCACCAATGGGAGGAGAACCGCTGGCCAAGGAAGAAGGGAAAGACCTCTAGGATGGGTGCCGGCCAAGTGTTGATGGAGGAGGATGGGCGCCGGCAATCAACTTGAAGGAAGGAGGTTGCCGCCCACTTCTTTGCTCCAAAACCCTCGCCGCCCAATGAACCCTAGCCGCCCACTTGTGGATGAGCCAAACCCTAATTCCAATTCTAAACCAATTCATTCCGCCCAAGCCTAAGCCCCCTATTTATAGAATTAGGCTTAAGCCTCCTTTAATCTCCACCGTCGGATCTAGGGATTTAATCTCCACCATCGAATCTAGGGTTTTATCCCAACCGTCGGATCTAGGGTTTAATCCCAACCGTCGGATCTAGGATTTCATCCCAACCGTCGGATCTAAGGTTCCATCCCAACCGTCGGATCTAGGGTTTTATCCCAACCGTCGGATCTAGGGATTTAATCCCAACCGTCGATTCTAGAATTTCATCCTAACCATCGGATCTAGGGATTTAATCCCAACCGTTAGTTCTAGGGTTTCATCCAACCATTGGATCTAGGGATTTAATCCCAACCGTTGGTTCTAGGTTTTGTTTTACATTCTTGGATCTAGACTTCATAAGGATTATATTAGGCTACGATAGGGACCATAAGGAGGAGTTGGGTCTTGGCCACCCGATGGATCGGAACCACACAAACTTGATCCATCAATGATGTTCCATTCCACTAGAGGATCATCATTGAACTACCTCACCAACCCCCATAAATCAATATGGGCTCCATATATTATTTGTACATTAATCTCCCCATGTTTAAGATATCGAATGTCCGTCAATTAATTGATTTACTGACCATCAATTAATTAACATCTAATTCCTCGAGTAGTACCACTCAACCTTATCATCATGTTGACTAAGTCAACCAGCTGGGTTTACATGATGAACCTTATGAGCTCCTCAAGGGTACATCATCAACCTAATATATAGGACACGGTTTCCTCCTATAATCAACGGCACACCATGTAAATAATATTATTTCCCAACTTACCGGGCATATTGATTTAATCCATCTAAATCTCACCCACTGGTAAATCAAAGAAATAAATACTAAGTATATGTGCCTGTTATTATATCGGGATTAAGAGCATGTACAACATAATATCCGAGGTCCGATTCAATCATGTAGTCAGTACTAAATTGAATCACCTCTATGTCGGTCCTGCTCAATACACCTAAGTGTACCAGTGTAACTCTATGTTCAAGACAAAACAATACCAAGCTACACTACAACCATGCCAATGGTTTGTCCAAAACCATCTTGGTTGTGAGCCTCTACTTATATTTTACAAGGAACTGATAACATGATCTTCTGTGCCACACCAAGCACCATGTTATCTACAATGTAAAATATTTAGACAATATGCACACATATATAATGAATATATAAAATACAAACAATGATCATGTGATTCTTATTTCAAAATAAAATGTTCATACAAAAAGAGCTAGGCTTTCAGTATACATTCCAACAAATAAAAGGCAAAGATTGTTTATTATATTTACTTTATGCATGTGCCAGCAAAATAAATATAATAATATCCTTGAATAGTAGGTTCTAATCTACAGTATATCAATTGGTAGAATTGATAATGAGAAGTTGTAGAGAACACTATTCTTAATATTCCTAGTCAAGTATTAATATACAAGGGCAATATTAATACATTGAGACTAACATGTAGGTCAATGGATGACTTGATCTCACAAGTCATGGATATGTGATATCACATTGACACATGGGTATATATATTGGAGAATATATATACTGAATTGACCCACCATGAGAAAGTATCATGGATCGTTATATGAGTGTCATATACTTTCTCATGTGACTATTGGGACGAATAGTCCTAAGACGTGAAGTCACTACGGTTTCCAACATAAGGAGTTATGTACTTTGGTATCATCTAACATCATACCGTAACTGGGTGCACTATAACGGCAATCACTGGGTATGTAACGAATTATGTGGAGGGATGTGAGTGATGTAGATGCGATCTATCCCTCTCATATGACGGGAGTGATATCTTTGGCCTCTTGATAGATACTTTAAGACATTTTCAAGGTTATGTGAGAAATGAGTTTAGAAATTAATCCTAAAAGAATTTAGGATGTGCCAATAAAAATAATGAAGTTGAAAAGTTGATCATAATTGACACAAATAGATTACAAGGTCATAGTGTGTCATTTTGAGTTTTTGGTACACTTGAGGAAAATAGGCATTAAGGCAAAGTGGGTATAATACTATAAAATGACAACTAGGTTTAAAACTTAGGTTTTTCTATACCTTGATTTTATAAAATTTCCATACTTTGCTTGCCATATGCCATGACATTGCTCAAATTATTATTTTTAAATGTCATGATAATGCTTAGTTTAATTATATCATGCTATGAAATCATGCATCATTGGCAAATATGCTTAATTTATGTAATCATTTATTCCATGATCATTTTCATGCATTTAGGTTAATTAAATTGAATTAAGGACAATGACATTAATTTGAAGTCCCAAGATAAGGGTATCAAATAGGGTATGCTTAGATAAAATGCATGAACCCTTAGATTAGGAAAAGAACAAACTCACATCTCACAAAAACCATAAGGATGATATGTGTGTGTATTGATATACTCTAGACACATGTGAGATGTTAGGAATATGAGTTAAGTTCATGTCCTTGCAATGATACATCAAATGAACTAAAACTCATTCAATCATATGTATAAAACATGAGAAAAGCTAATGTACAAATCATGTACATCTATCCCATAGACCATTATTGAAATTAAGGTTTTGAAAATATTTTAAAATCATTTTAGAAATCCTTTGTGAAGCTTATCTTTTGATAGCAATCACCATTGAGAATATTGAAACAAAGTTAGGTAAAACATTGAAAGTTTTCAATACTTTTGAACTTTGTATCAATCTTTCAAAATAATGGATATTTTAATATAAAATTATTTTTCACCTATTATATTTGACATAAGTAATATGTATATGAAATTTCAAGATTTTTCAAAAATCACATAATTATTATGATTTTTCAAAACTCAATTCTGAACACTGATTTACGAATGAAACCAATGATCGTTGCATGGAGCAATGATCGGTCATGGTTCATGATCGATATTTGATTTCAGTCAACTGTCGTGTTTGATATTGGCTGAACAAGGTTTACTTAGCCATTTATCAGCACCCATAAGGACCCTAATCACTCCTAACACTATGATATGCTCAAAAAAGAATTAGAAGGGTGAAATATTCATTGAAAATGAATTGCAGAGCTAATTAGCGTAAAGTATTAAATTTTAAGGGAGGTTAAAGTTTAAGTTTGAACATTTACCCTTATTTTTGATTGGTTAGATTTCAATCTGAAAATCTCTAAGGATATTGTTGGTGTAATGGTCAAGGGGGAGTTTATCCGTCAAGGGATGATGGGTGCATTTTTGACCAAAGGGGGAGAAGTGAAAATTGCCTTCATTTAGTGATAAGGGATGTATCACTAGAGAGAATGAAGGGGTTTATGATGATTTTTTACCAAGGGAAAGAATGTAGGATCTCATTGGGATATGAGACATTGTAAACCCTTGGTAGGCTTTGATGTATGCCAAAGGGGGAGAAGTGAAGGTTTAAGTTAGGTAAACCTTCATTATGCTTTGGCATAAGAAGAGTTAAGTTAGGTTATGGGACAACTTAACTTAAAGGTATTGTCAAACATCAAAAAGGGGGAGATTATTGGTGCAATCGACCCAGGTCATATTTGACCATACTCGAGTGGGACTCGAGTAGGATTTTGATGTTTGACAATGGATTTGACCATTGTTTGACAATATGGGTTTGACCATATGTTGACCACATGACAAGTGGATGTTTGGGATATCCAAGGTCATATGGGATTGTTAAGAGGCGATTGCTGGAGCCATTGGTCTCAGGTCAAGATTGACCTAGCTCGAGTGAGACTCGAGTGGAAGTCCAAGTTTGGAGACTTGGCAAGGAAAGTCTAAGATTGGATTCTTGGCAATGGAGAAGTCCAAGTATGGATACTTGGCAATTGAAAAGTCTAAGGGTGCAGTCTTGGTCACGTAAGTCTAAGTGTGTAGGCTTGGCGGTAAAAGTCCAAATATGGATATTTGACAAAGGAAAGTTCAAGGATATAGTCTTACCAACGTAAGTCCAAGTGTGTAGTCTTGGTGGTAAAAGTCCAAGCATTGAGGCTTGACAATGGAGAAGTCATGAAGGTGCGACCTCTTAGCAAAATAGACCCGCTAGCATGACATAGCCAATGGAAGCACCTGAAGGCTAGCGCGAAGGGTGAAGGAGTCATGGAGGACTCGGATGGAACCTGAGGGTGTGAGATTGATGGAGGTGGCTAGAAGACTTAGGTCTAAGTTAAGGGTATCCGAAGGCATGACATGCCCAATGGAAGCACCTGAAGGCTAGCGCAAAGGGTGGACGAGTAATGGAGGACTCGGACTGATGGTAAGCGTGTGAGGTTGATGGAGGTGGCTAGAAGGCTTAGGCCTAGGCCAAGGATGGTTGATCAAGTATGAGTTAGGACCCTTGGAATGGCTAGAGGGGGGGTGAATAGCGAAGATGTAATTCGATCTCATTTGTGTCTACAATTTCGTTAGCGCAGCGGAATATATATAATGATAAAAGCAATAATGAAATAGACAACAAGCTAACACAATGATATAACGTGGTTCGGAACCGCACGGTTCCTACTCCACGGATCGAGATCCAAAGAGCCCTAGTGATGCACACGCACTCACTAATGATAAACACTCCTTCTCGATACAAGTCGGAGGCGGAGAAACCCCTTATAATAAATCTTACAACAGTAAGAATGAAATACAAGCAATATACAATGTAAATATAAAATACAAGTAAAGAAAAGACTTTACAACACTTGTTTTGATTGCTTGAATGCTTGGTTGCTTGCTTGCACTTGGAGACCTGATTTGCACCAACAAATCGCCCCAATAGCCCTCAAGAACTGATTACTTTTTCCTCCATCACGAGCTCCATATATAGCTTCAACCTGTGCTGGAAAAGGTCTATCAGTCGACTGATCGGGACCATCAGTCGACTGATGCCACTGTTGTCGTGAGACAACGGCTAGTTCCACGTTGGATAAGTCCAACGGAACTACCATCAGTCGACTGATTGTGACCATCAGTCGACTGATGGAGTCCTCACTCGACCAGTCGAGTCTCGACTCCATTCTGTGGTCGAATTCTCGAGCACCACCGATCGATCACACGATCACGATCGCTGATCCATCACCGACTGCCAACCTATGGCAGTCGACTGCTAGGCCATAACCCGCAGTCAAACCCTAGTTGACTCGGTCCAGTCGACTGCCACACGGCACCAGTCGACTGACACACCTCAAACATGAGGTTTTAACTCAAATATGGTTCCCCCTTACTTGCTAGACCACCCTTAGCCTAGACCTAAGCCTTCTAGCCACCTCCATCAGCCTCACGCCTCTCGGATCCCTCCAAGTCATCCATGACTTGTTCATCCATCGCGCTAGCCTTCAGGTGCTTCCGTCGGCTATGTCATGCTAATGGTGTCTACACCGCCAAGGCACATTGGACTTACGCCGCCAAGACTCCGCTTGGACTTTATGCCGCCAATATCAATCCCCTTGGACTTCAAATGCCAACCCATGTTGGACTTTCCATGCCAAGACCATGCTTGGACTTTCCTTGCCAACTCATGTTGGACTTTCCATTTGCCAAGACCCATGCTTGGACTTTCCATTTGCCAAGACCCATGCTTGGACTTTCCTTGACAATTATATTGTCATATGTTTTTGTTGAAACATCAAAACACATCAAAACATCACTCGAGCCAAACTCGAGTCCTGGTCAATCGTGACCTGGGCCGATTGCACCAACAATCTCCCCCTTTTTGATGTTTGACAAAAACCAAACAAATTATTGAGTTAGGACACTAACTCAAATCCCTTACCAATTTTCAAAATTGGTAAATACTCTCCAAATGTTCTCCCCAAACATTCTCCCCCTTTTTGACTAACAGCAAAAAGGTTGTCTCCCCAAGAGGGTCAATGTCTCATGTCCCAATGAGATCTTACAATCTCCCCCTTGGTCCAAAAATACTTAGGATGCCTACCATCGTCCTAGTGTTAAGTCCAATATCACTCAAGAGAGGCAATCCTATTC
This sequence comes from Wurfbainia villosa, assembly GCA_025175895.1. NCBI lineage: Eukaryota > Viridiplantae > Streptophyta > Magnoliopsida > Zingiberales > Zingiberaceae > Wurfbainia > Wurfbainia villosa. The sequence goes on along the minus strand of CM045997.1, from coordinate 22,520,784 downwards.
ACTCTCCCAATTTCCAAATTGGGTATCACAAAAACTCATTTTTCCTTTCCATAAGGAAAAAATACCATTCATCATCCCATGATGAATTCCTTCCCCTAAAGACTTGCTCCCCCTTGACCATTGCACCAACAATGTCCTTGGGAAGTCCCTAAGCCAATAGGAACTCTAAACCATCAAAATTAAGATTAGAAATTCAACATTGAACTTTCCAACACCTTAAAATTGATACAAACCCCAAATACTTCTCCTAATCCATATCCAATGGATTTACACCCTTTATAATGCTTACCAAAGCATATCCTAGGATTAGGAGTGATTAGGGACCATAACCGTAGCTGAAATCGGGTTAAACAACGAGAGTGATTCGAAATCGATCGAATTTCCATCACGATCGCCACTGTAAGCGATCGATAACCAAAATCCCGATTTTCAGTTATCAGAAATAATTTTTGAAAAATCATAACTAATTATACGTATATCGAAAAATCACAAAATTTGATACGTATAATACTTATGACTAATACATTGGGTGAAAAATGTTTGAAAATTATTTTACCCATTAAATAGTGAAATTGGTACAAAGTTCAAAACCATTGAAATTTTCAATGTTTTAGCCCTACTTTGTATCAACTTCATCAATGGTGATTGCTATCAAAAGATAGACTTCACCAAGGTTTTCCAAAATGATTTTAAAATGTTTTCAAAACCTTATCTTGGATCATATTCCTTGGGCTCTATGTATGTGACTTGTACACAAGCTCTCCCAATGATCCACAACTAAAATTAGATAAGTTTTAGTTCATCTAGATGCAAAAACTATGCACCTTGAACTTAACTCATATCCTAGCATCTCACATGTATCTATAGTGTATAAATACACATACATGTCAATTAGATGTGAGATGTGGGTTTTGTTCTCCCTAATCTAGGGTTTCATGCATTTTCCTAAGGCAACTCTACTTGATTCCCTTATAAATGGGACTCCAAGTCATGTCATAGTCCTTAAATCAATTTTAATCAAGTTAATGCATGAATGTATGATCATGGCATAAATAATAGCATTATTAAAAACATGGCCAATGATCATGATGTCATGACATATGATGAAATTTAAGAAAAACATAACATCTAAAGTAACCCTAAACAATGTCATGACATGGTATATGATAGCAATACAATTATACAAATATTCATTCATACACACAAGATTTTTCAGAAACAAAGATTTCATTTAACTTAAAATTTGTCTTTTACATTCAAAATGGAGATTGGCTCAATCTCACTACAAAAATTGACAACCACAAAAAAAAATCTAATATCCTCTGAGAGGTCGCCGAGAGTCGCCCGCATCATCTCTAGCATATCGAGCTGATGCTGCCCTGGGACTCCTTCATCCTATCGAGACGGCGGCCAAGGATGCCGCTCGCTCACAAGATCTTTGTGACTACCTAGAGTCCACCGATCACGAGCGATAGTCTCCGAATCTCGACTCCCACGACGATCTGATGGACCAGCCGCTGATGTGTCTGCTGGCATCTGGTCATCCTCATCAGTGGTCTCTGCATCCTCGTGGTCCTCTGTCGCCTCTCTGGGTGGCGGAGGAGGCTGTCTGTGCGCCCTGGGTGGTGGTCGAGGCGCCAACTCCATCTGTCCAGCGCCCATCCATAGCTTCGCTAATGAGAAGTTACGAACTGATATACAGTCGTACACCTCCGATAGCTGTCGCAGAGAGCCCCTATGGATGTTGATGCCTATGGAGTCGAGCCATGCTGTGATGATATGTCCAAATGGCATATGCACTTTCCCTTGTACAGGGGAAGTGAAGTGCACAATGCAGTGGAAAATGTCCAATGCAAAGTTTATGTCTAACTGATGACGCATGGCATATAGAAGAAAGAGATGGGGAGGCCGAATCTTGGCCAGACCCCGAGTGACAATGGGCAGAAAACACCCAACAATGACCTTGTAGAGGACATTGTCAGGTGCAGATAACTCGGTGATAGGAAATAGATTCTGGGCCAGTGGACGAGGATAACCAAAGATATGCTCATGCATGGACTTCATAGAGATATGATCAAAAGGCCTGTAGAGGAAAGTCCATGGTAGGGTAGAAGATAAAGGTGTTATCTGAAGGCCTACACTCGAGAAACTCCCGCAGTATCGCAGGAGTGAACTCTAACTCGCGTTTTGCAACGCGAGTAGTGTATGTAGGACCGTCATCCACCTTTTTAAGGTTTTGATAGAATTCCTTAATAAGGTCATCATTAATTGGATGCGTGCACAAAACAATTTTCATCAGATTGTAGTATGCAATTAATTCCATAACGTCACTACAATGCCTATTGAAAAAGTTCCTATCGATGTACCTAACCAACATAGGTTGGTACAATCGAGATTCACTCTCGGGTGGATCGTTCCTACGGGCTCTCCTATTATGAATGCAATGTGATGATATGACATGCAATGGCAACAATACACGATTAGATAAACCTTAATTGTAATGGAAATGAAAATTAGGGCTCGGAAAGAAAAATCGTTACTTAGGCGCCATTTGAATGTGTGTGCTGGAGGGAAGACTCAAATGTTGCTGAGGATCGCCGGAAAGGTCGCCGAAAAGCTTCAGCCGCCGGAACCCTAAACGGAACAAGAGAAATAAACCCTAAATCGCGCGAACTAGGGCTCCAAGATAGGTCAAAGATGGAAGAGGAGAGGTTTGTTTATCACACCTAGGACTTTGGAAGGTTGTACCGCCAAGAGTTGGTCGGAGAGGGAGCCATGATCGGAGACCGAAGGAGGAAAAAGAAGTTCGTCGTGAAGACGCCAACCCTAGCGGTTCAGCGTTTTAAAAATGTGATTGATCGATCATGTGGAGCATCACGATCGTGATGGCGGTTTATTACCGGGTTTACGAGCGGCAATCGACTCGAACCTTCTAACGTGCTCTGATAGCATCGATCGACTAATGTTGCCCATCACCGGTCGATGTGCACATCACTCCGCTCGCCGGAGCACTTTCGTGATGGCCTTCGGCCTTAGTGAGCGATATCATCGATGGACCTCATCGATCGGATCGATGTTCGATCAGTAGAGTCATGGAGCTAGCACTCGACTGATGGCCGTATCGTATCGCGCTCAGTGTTATCGATCGACCGATAATCGTATCGGGATCGATATCGATTTTCACGAAAATCAGAAAATCTCGATTTCGTCATCTTAATTATTCCATTTTATCACGTTAGATCTTGTATATCGAATGTATTGATGTTATACTTTTATTCATGTATTTGTTAATGTATTTTAATATTTTATTTCATTTTTGCAAACATTAACATTCAATGATTTCCAAAACCTAACATCTCACCCTTTCTAAGTGTTGAAATACACAATCAAGGTAAAAGACTTATTTTGTGAGATGTAATTTATCCTAGACATTCCTTCCATGCAAACATATGGTAAAACATATGAAGCATGATGAATACAAGACATCAAGTTGTGTGGCACTTGAGTATCACTCTAGATGTTACTTTTACATCTTAACCACACAATTCTTGATACATGACCTTCCAAAGTGTGCCAATAATCAAAGATACACACTATGACCTCTAAATCTAGATCGTGTCAATTTTATTGATTTTCATGTTTTCAAGATATATATTGACACAATCTAAACTTCTTTAAAAATTAAGGCTCAAGGATATTTCCAAGGTAACCATAACCTTGAAAGTAACCTAAAGTGCCAACTTTATCATGGTTGAGTTAACTACCCATCCAATCAAGGTTGGCACACCCTAAACCCATCTTAGCGTGAATCAATCACGCTCTTAGGAACCCAAAATCGATTTGAGCTCCTAGGGTTAATTAGATATTCCTTAGGGATAACCTCCCTGGATACCTTCCTAATGACCCTCCTAGGCTTGTTAGCCTTGGTCATTTGGGTCTTGCCATGTTTAACCTTAGGGATTGCCTCCCTAATAACCCTTTTAGTGGCCACCCTAGGTTTCCTAGAAACCTTAGCCACTAGGCACAAACCTTGGTCAACTCTAGGAATGACTTCCCTATTGACCTTGGTCTTCCTAGACCTAGTTAGTGTTCTATAGTCAAATGGAACACTATGGTAAACCGTCTTAGGCTTAGGTTTTTGACCCAAACCCTTCTGACCTTTGGTTGACTTTTGTCTTTTAGATCCTACTTGTTGACTTGGATTATTTGACCTAAAAGTTTGACCAATTGACCCTTGCCTTTGATTTTGCATAATGTTGAGGGTCTTTTCAAGTTTTTCAAGCCTTGACCTCAAGGCTTGATTTTCCTTTTCTAATATCTCAATTTTTGATTTTTGATTTTCTCTTGAGATATTTCTATTTCTAGGCATATGTCTAGGTTCCTTAGCATCAAAACCTAGATGTTCTCCTATTTTCTTAATACTTTCCTTAGGTAATATATTTTTAGGGACATTAGTCCCAAATTTCTCCTTATTCTTAAGGTGAACATCCTTAGCTCCTAAACAAATATGTTTGTTACTTCTAGCATGCTCTTTATAATACATAACAAAATTGCTAAAATTAGTTCTAGCATGCTTCTTAATATTTAAATTAGGCAGAGCATTATTTAAATATACCTTAAGGTTTGCCTTAGTGGCTCCCACTACTTGTGATGCTCCCCTTTGCCCCTTCTTCTTCTTCTTTGGGCATTGACTCCGGTAATGACCCGGTAGTCGACATTTGAAGCAAATGACATGCTCCTTGCTCTTTTGTCTTGGAGAACTGGCATCCGTTGACTTTTGTTGACTTTTAGGCGCCGGAGGAGGTTTCTTGATCCTCTTTGGACATTTGCTCTTGTAATGCCCATACTCCCTACACTCAAAGCACATAATATGTTTTTTATTTGAAAATAAAGTGTTTGAGTTACCTAGGGTGGTGGTAGGTGCCGGAGTTGAATTTTGAGCTTCCTCATCTTCATCGGATGTTGAAAGCTCTTCTTGAGATTGCTCCGGTGTAGAGGATGGTCTCTCTTCCTCAACCCTAGGTATAGATGCTTCTTCCACCTCTTCTACTTCTTCTTTCTCCGATTCGGAAGTTGACTCCATCTCAACTTCCGATTCCTCACTTTCACTTGAGGATGAACTCTCCTCATGGTATCTTGCCAATTTTCTCCATAGCTCCTTAGCATACATGTAATCCCCTAGCTTGCACAAAACATCATTAGGGATTAAGTCTTCCAAAAGTTTCGTTACCTTAACTTCAGTCTTGAGCTTTTGGCGTTGCTCTTGGGTCCACTTTTTAAATTTTAGGACATTCCCCTTCTTATCCCTAGGGGGTTCAAGACCTTCAATGAGGATGAACCAATCCTCTATGTTCATCATCAAGAATGTTTCCATTCTTGCTCTCCATGCCGGAAAATCTTCTGGATCATATGGAGGTGGAGTGTTGATTTCCCATCTAAGCTTGTCTTGGAATTCCATCTTCACCCTCTAGCCTTTTGCCTTAGCTCCCGGTTGTTAATCCGTAGAAGAGCCCCGGGCTCTGATACCACTTGTTAGGACCCTTGGAATGGCTAGAGGGGGGGGTGAATAGCGAAGATGTAATTCGATCTCGTTTGTGTCTACAATTTCGTTAGCGCAGCGGAATATATATAATGATAAAAGCAATAACGAAATAGACAACAAGCTAACACAATGATATAACGTGGTTCGGAACCGCACGGTTCCTACTCCACGGATCGAGCTCCAAAGAGCCCTAGTGATGCACACGCACTCACTAATGATAAACACTCCTTCTCGACATAAGTCGGAGGCGGAGAAACCCCTTATAATAAATCTTACAACAGTAAGAATGAAATACAAGCAATATACAATGTAAATATGAAATACAAGTAAAGAAAAGACTTTACAACACTTGTTTTGATTGCTTGAATGCTTGGTTGCTTGCTTGCACTTGGAGACCTGATTTGCACCAACAAATCGCCCCAATAGCCCTCAAGAACCGATTACTTTTTCCTCTATCACGAGCTCCATATATAGCTTCAACCTGTGCTGGAAAAGGTCTATCAGTCGACTGATCGGGACCATCAGTCGACTGATGCCACTGTTGTCATGAGACAACGGCTAGTTCCACGTTGGATAAGTCCAACGGAACTACCATCAGTCGACTGATTGTGACCATCAGTCGACTGATGGAGTCCTCACTCGACCAGTCGACTGATCACACGATCAGTCGACTGCTCGATCCATCAGTCGACTTCCAACCTATGGCAGTCGACTGCTAGGCCATAACCCGCAGTCAAACCCTAGTTGACTCGGTCCAGTCGACTGCCACATGGCACCAGTCGACTGGCACACCTCAAATATGAGGTTTTAACTCAAATATGGTTTCCCCATACTTGCTAGACCACCCTTAGCCTAGACCTAAGCCTTCTAGCCACCTCCATCAGCCTCACGCCTCTCAGATCCCTCCAAGTCATCCATGACTTGTTCATCCATCGCGCTAGCCTTCAGGTGCTTCCGTCGGCTATGTCATGCTAACGGTGTCTACACCGCCAAGGCACATTGGACTTACGCCGCCAAGACTCCGCTTGGACTTTATGCCACCAATATCAATCCCCTTGGACTTCAAATGCCAACCCATGTTGGACTTTCCATGCCAAGACCATGCTTGGACTTTCCTTGCCAACTCATGTTGGACTTTCCATTTGCCAAGACCCATGCTTGGACTTTCCATTTGCCAAGACCCATGCTTGGACTTTCCTTGACAATTATATTGTCATATGTTTTTGTCGAAACATCAAAACACATCAAAACATCACTCGAGCCAAACTCGAGTCCTGGTCAATCGTGATCTGGGCCGATTGCACCAACAGGGATCATACTTGGGTTAAATCTCATGTTGAGATTTATCAGTAGACTGAGGCTTTTGACCAGTTGATTGGTCGAGTGCACAACACTCAGGAGGCCTAGTTGACTTGTAGCAATCAACTGGGTTTATGAGCCAGTCGACTGGTGGGTAGTCGACTGAAGCTCGACTATTATCTGTGGCTCTGGCAGTCGACTGCTAGGGTTTAGCAGTCGACTGCTAGAGTTGAGTTGTCGATTGGAATTAAGTGGTCAGGGCACAGAATATTTGGCAGTCGACTACTGGCTTATGACAATCAACTGGTGCCTATGGCATTCAACTACTAGGTCAGGGCAGTCGACTGTTCAACTTAATCTGACATGGATTAAGCTGTTGTAAGACAATGTTACTGTGACCTGTCGACTTCTAGATAAGTGCAATCGACTGGAAGGCAAAAATCAGCCCAAGTTGCAACTTTATAAGGAGCTCGAGAAGGAGGGTAGAAGCTAGCGTTTCTTGAGGAAGTTGAAGGGGAATTAATGCTGCTTTCCAGATCTTCAAGGCATTCCAAAAGCAACCAAAAAGCAAAGCGATCAAACTTTTTTTGTAAAGTGTTCTTTACTTGTATTTATCCTTGCATTTTGTATTTGGATGTGTATTCTTGTTTATTGTTGCAAACACTCCTTGTAAAACGTTTCTCCACCTCCGACGTGTTGCCAATAAGGAGAAGTTTGTTAATGGTTGTGTGCATCACTAGAGCTCGCTCTAGAGCTCGACCATGGAGTAAGAACTAGGGTTCTGAACAACGTTAAATCGTGTATGTTTGTGATTGTGTTCTTGTCTTTGTTTGTGCTATTTATTTTTATATATTCCACTGCACACTAACGAGTTTTATAGATGAGTACGATTGAACATGAAATCAAGAAACCGCTATTCACCCCTCCCCCCCCCCCCTCTAGCACGTCAAATTGGTCCCTAAAATTCTTGTAGAATTTTATAAGGTAATTTCTCAATTAACCAATGTTATTTTATTATTATTTTAATATTTATTTTACATAACATATACTAAAATTAGTCAATTTATAATGCACTAACAACGAAGTATAGAAAATCAAAAGTTCATCTTTCAAATGGATACATCAATCAAAATTAAACAGGACCTCCAACTTAGACCTCATATTAAAAGTAAACGAAAATATGTTCCATGGAATCAAAAAATGATGGTGGAAATATTCTTTCTAAATTACATAAAATGATTGAAATGAAATCTCTCTCTCTAATGTCTCCATGTGTGAATGACTCGACACTATCGAACAAATATCATGACAAAAAATGTTTAATTCTGTAATGACACCGCATACAAAATTTGGTAATATTTTCTTAAATGCAATATGAATTAGTCTTTCCATGAATATACGATAGTAATGACTTTCAAACCAATAAATTTGCATTCCTTCAAATCGACACATCTTCCAAGATTACATAACGATCAGGAAATCTTAATGATTTCAACCATTCACAAACAATCCATCTCTTATCCTTATTCAATGTATAAACTGCTTTAGGCTTTGGTCCCCTACTATTTTCATCGACATCAAGAGTGGGGAGTTTACAAATGAGATGCATATCTTTTCTTACATTCAGACTGTCTTTTATTTTTTCAGTAATATACATCATTGTATTTATCATATTATCAAAAACATCCTTCTCAATATGTATTATATCGAGATTATGATGAATCAAATGACTCTGCCAGCATGGTAAATCCCAAAATATACTCCATTTAGTCCATTTATGTGTACTTCCATAGTAATATGTTGTAACATTTGATTCTTCAATAACAGATGAAAAGTTAAGCACACTGACATATGCATCCACCAGTTAATCTCAATGGTGGAGGTGTTCTTTCAATTCTATTCTCAGTGAATTCTTCTTTATTTCTTCTGAATTTATGATTTAGTGGTAAAAATTATCTATGATAATCAAAATAATTTCCTGCTGTCCATGTTTAAATCTGAATGACTTTGATCTCCCCATACATATTGGACATCCTAAAATCCCAGCTGTAAATCGTGGAGGTAGTAACTGCACACGATTTTGAAGGTGTGTGCATGAATTGCATCACTCCTTCGCTGTGTCCGAGTTCCTATATATGGGAGATAGGATAAGAGGAGAGCAAGGGAAGGATTGTGCCAAGGGCAAAACGCTGCGAGAACAAGAGCAGACAGGCTGCCGAACCGCTAGATAAGAACACTAAAATTCTGCTCGATTTGGTTTGTGAATTTGTGAAGAATTGTTCATCTGTGATAATTCCTCTGTTAGGAGGTAGAAAGAACAAAAATTATCAGAGGTATGCATTTATATTTCTACTTAGATTTTGATCTTTGTAATTGAAAATTCGGATATGTTCTACAATGGTATCAGAGCATGTGGTTATATAATAAATTTCGATTGAATGATAAAATCAAAATTTCATATGAAATACAACATACCTCTAGATCCTTCATGATCTGCCTTCGCAAAGAGGCAAAATCACGATCTACCGCCTCGTTGCCGAAGCACAGAAGGAGCACATTTTGTGCTCACCGACTCGCTGCTGAAGCGCAGAAGGAGCGAGATCTGTTCTCGCGTGCCTCACTGTTGAACGAGATCTGTTCTTGGACACCTCACTGCTGAAAGAGAAAGGAGCGAGATCTGGAGTTCTCACTAGCTTGCTGTTGAATAGCATGAGAAGGATGGTGAAGTCTGCAGTTTTGTTGCTTCACAAGGTTGAGTCTTCAGGAGGCGAGATAGGAGGCGACAGCAGATCAACGGAGATAAAAGAAAAGGGGGAACCGAAGTCGTGATTGAGAAGAAGAAATTAAAAAAATGAAAAAAAAAAGAAGGCGAAGTCACGATTGAGAAAAAGAAAGAAAAAAAATGAGAGGAAAAGGAAGTCAAGAAAAAACAAGTTATTTTTTTTCTCTTTCGGCGTGGGCTCAGTGGAAAAAAATTAAAGGTTCAATTTTGTTTAATGCAGCATGTAGTACATAAAAAATTAGAAATATGATTTGGTCTTTTAATGGGTTGAGTTAGTTGGGCTTCAATTAATTGGGCTTGAGCGGTGTGAATTAATTGGAACTCAATTAATTGGACTCGAGCTGTATTGGATTGACTCAATTGGTTTAGGGTATAGAACCAATTTTGGAAACTTAATTGGGTTGCATACTGAGCCAAAGTTTTTTTGTATGCTCATAACTTGAATGTTGAGTGTTTTGGAATAGCTAGGACTCGACATAAACAACTTAGAGATATGCTAAGTGAACTAGAGTCGGGTGGCTAGAGACGATGAGAAGACAGAATACCATACATGTTGCTTGGGTGCCTAGGCTACTCGGAGCAAATTGGATGGTATCTACATTCTCACGAAGTCATAGTTAAGTTGAGTCTTCATGGTTCTAGTCGACTGGACTTAGATGATGGTCGATTGGTAAAAGTACCAGTCGACTATTCTCCAGAGAATCAAGGAAATTTATTCTTGATTTATTGTGTTGGTTCTATGCCTATGTAAATTGAATTAAGTCGGTATTTGTACTGATTTGTCGATTTTGTACTGACTTAATTAATTTTAATTTTCCCAGTGGCATTGCATAAGCCGTGTGCTTGGTGTATCCAAGGGACCGTCGGACGAGGAGCATTGGAGTGAAGCTAAAGGAAGCTGACTTCAGGGTGAGACGCAAAGGATGGCATTGCGGAAGTCGAGTGCTTGGTACATCCGAGGGACGTGGTCGGACGATGAGAGCTTCGGTGAGGGACTCCAAGGGAGATGAGAGATTGAGTGATTATAACGGTAGCTCATAGGTGAACTTGGCCAAATGACTAAATCAAGTGTCGGATGCTCAAACTTAGGTTTGAGGTTTTACTCGATGTTTGGTTAAGTCTCAAACAAGTGTCTTGTTTGAGGTTTTACCTGACACCAGTCGCAGTCGACTACTCTGAGTCGATGGCACTCGATTGGTATTCGACTGGTGGATTTCTGGCCCAGTAGTCGACTTCCAAGGGACGACAGTCAACTACTGCACCATCAGTCGACTACCAAGGAAAGGCAGTTGACTGATTGAGGGTGTGGCGAGCACAGAACCGCTCGTAGCCGACTGATCAGTCGGCTACGCAGGCAGCAGTCGACTGATGAGAGCATCAGTCGACTACTAGGAGTACCATTGGACGATGACGATGGCAAGGTAAAAGTCATTGTAAGTCGGCCATTAGAGGGGCAGTCGACTGATGACATGCATCAGTCGACTGCCGCCTGCCCAACGGGAAGAAACCCTTCTCCTCTAAAAAAGAAGGGCTGGGGGCTTTTGGGAGGTTAATGCTTCTCTCATAATCTTACTCCTAAGTGTCCAACACTTTTTAACACTCCTCTTCTTGTTCTTATTTCCATCTTATTTGTAAGAGGGAGTGATTATTGTAAAAGAGGTTTACCTCCACCTTGCTTGGGCTAAAGGAGAGACTAGTGGATTGTTGAGGGAGTGATTCGCCATACGAATCGTCCGTGGACTAGTGGCAAGGGTCGTGAACCACGTTACATCTTGGCGTTAGCGTTTGCATCTCTTTTCTCTTTGTGTTTGTCTTAATTGTTTTGTTTTAGCATTTCTGCTACACTAATTGCCTTTGTAGATGATTAAGAACGATCAAATTCCATCTACGTCAACGAGGGCTATTCAACCCCCCTTCTAGTCGGGCCACGATCTTCCAACACAAGTATCCCAACGATATTGTCAAATTCGTCAAACTCTTCAGGAGCATCAGGAGTATTGTGCTAGGTTTCATCAAGATACGGGCGTGACTGACCCGAACTAACAAGAGCGTCTGTTGTCTTTAATGTGAGATACATATCAGGATGGATTCAACGAAGCGGTTCGGTAATATGCTGACCAGGGATTCCCTCTAGCCAATCAACCTGCTCTTTTTCTACATTGGGAAACTGGCTTCAGGTGTTATCCCTCAGATGATTTTAGACTGTAACTTTCATGTTGGCTTTGACCTTTTAGAACTATTGTTACCTATGGACAATTGCATCAACGGATTATTTATCCTTGATATTGTTCTTAACTTTCTTTGTTCTGCAAATGAGAAGCTACTTTTCAATGATATTTATTTCTCACCCCTGCTCATGTTTGTTGGTGCAATCGGCCCAGGTCACGATTGACCGGACTCGAGTTTGACTCGAGTGATGTTTTGATGTTTGACATGAAGGTTTAACATTGATGTTTGACATTGATGTGTGATAATGTTGTGGGGAGATTTTTGGTGCAATCGACCCAGGTCACGATTGACCAGACTCGAGTTTGACTCGAGGGGGATTTTGATGGTTGACTAGGGTTGACCATGTCATGGAAAGTCCAAGTCTTGAGTACTTTGCATTGAAAGTCCAAGCATGGGTCTTGGCAAAGGAAAGTCCAAGTCTTGAGTACTTGGCATGGAAAGTCCAACATGGGTTGGCAAGGGAAGTCTAAGCTTGAGTCTTGGCATTTGGAAAGTCCAAGGGGAATATTGGCATCATAAAGTCCAAGGGTGAAGTCTTGGCAGCATAAGTCCAATGGTTGGCAGCGTAAAGTCCAAGTGGAGTCTTGGCAGCGTAAGTCCAATGTGCCTTGGCAGTGTAGACACTGTTAGCATGACATAGCCGATGGAAGCACCTAAAGGCTAGCGTATGGATGAACAAGTCCTGGATGACTTAGAGGGATCCGATAGGCGCGAGGCTGATGGAGGTGGCTAGAAGGCTTAGGTCTAGGCTGTGGTGGTCTAGCAAGTATGGGGGAACCATACTTGGGTTAAAACCTCATGTTTGAGGTGTATCAGGCGACTGGGACCATGGGTCAGTCGACTGGTGTGAGTCAACTAGGGTTTGACTAAGGAAAGTGCCCCAGCAATCGATTGATAGAGGTGATTAGTCGACTGATGGCTCGATCAATCGAATGATGCTCAGTATTTCAGGCACAGAATGGAGCCGGACTTGACTGCTGGGTTTAGAAGTTGAGTGAAGGCTCGATCAGTCGATTGATGTCCTATCTATTGGATTTTTCCAGCATGGATCACACCGTTGTCTCATAGCAACAGTGTCATCAGTCGACTGATTGTCCCGAGCAGTCGACTGATAGGCAAAATCCAGCCCAGGCAGCAGCTTTAAATGGAGCTTGTGGGGGGAGGATGGAGCATGGTTTTTTGGAAGCTTTTGGGGTGAATTGCTGGTGTAATTCAGGGTCTCCAAGGCTACTCTTCAAGCAACCAAAAGCAAGAGCTCAAGTTCACATTGTGTAAAGTTTTCTTTACTTGTATTTGTGTAGTTTACTTGTATTAGCTTGCATTTTCTTCTTATTGTTGTAAGAATTGTTGTAAGAGGTTTCTCCGCCTCCGACTTGTTGTCGAGAAGGAGTATTATTGCTTAGTGGTGTTGTGTGCATCGCTAGGGCTCTTACGAGCCCAATCCGTGGAGTAGGAACCATTCAGTTCTGAACCACGTTATACTGTTGTGTCTCTTGTGCTTGTGTTGTATTTATTTTTGTTATTATATATTCCGCTACGTTAACAAGTATTGTAGAGACCAACGTGAACAAATTCTATTGAGCATCGAAACATGCTATTCACCCCCTCTAGTGGTCACCGAATCCTCAACAATTGGTATCAGAGCCCAGGGCTCTTCTACGGACTAACCGCCAAGAGCAGAGACGCTAGAGGGAAAGATGAAAATTGAAGAACAACTTGGATGGGACATTAATACACCGGTCCCGTATGCTTTCTATGGACGAGAGGGTTTCAACCAATGGAAGATAAGAATTGAAGATTTTTTTATGATGACGGATTTTGAGGAATGGTCCATCTTAATGGAAGGATTTGAATATCCAAGAGGACCATAGGGAGGCTTCCTCAAAAAGAAGAGATGGACTGAGGAACAACTCCAAGCCTTCAAGAAAAATGATAAGGTAATAAAATTCTTGGTTGATTTGATTCCTAACAATATTGTGTGTATGTTAGGTAATTACATGGATGCCAAAGAGCTTTGGAGCGATTTGGCCAAGCTTCATGAAAATCCCGAGCCGATCCAAGAAGACTTGGAAGAGGAGGAGGTCGAAGATGAATCCTCATCCTCACAATCAAGTGAGGATTCAGAAGTTGAAGAGGAGTCAACTTCCAGATTGGTGGAAGAGGAGGTGGAAGAGGTGGAAGAAGCCTCCACCTCTAGGATTGAGGGGGAGAAGATTAGGACATCCTCAATACCAGAGCAACAAGAAGAACCATCTACATCCGGTCGAGAGGAAGAGCAAGCTCAAGAGACCCTCACCACCACCCTAGGTGACTCAAACACTTCAATTTCAAATAAAGTTCATATAATGTGTTTTGAGTGTAGGGAGTATGGGTACTACAAGAGAAAGTGCCAAAAGAAGGTCAAGAAAAGTCCACCGGCACCTAAAAGTCAAGAAAAGTCAAAGGAAGCTGGTCTCCCAACCATCAAAAGCAAGGAGCACATTATATGCTTCAAATGTAATCAATGAGGGCATTATAGGAGTCAATGCCCTAGGGGGAGCAAGAAGGTCAAAGAGGGAGCTACACATGTAGGGGGAGCCTTTAAGGCAAACCCTAAGGTAACTTCTAAATTTGCCCTTTCCTCAATTAATGGTCAAAAGCATGTTAGGAGTAGTCTTGCTATTTATTATGAAAAATATGCTAGGAATAACAAATATTTTTGCCTAGGAGCTAAGAACGTTCATTTTGAAACTAAGGAGAAATTTAGGACTAATGTCCCTAGAAAAACCTTACCTAAGGCAAGTATTAGGGAAATAGAGGACCATTTAGGCATTAACCCTAAGAAGGGTAGACATATGCCTAGAGGAAATGGTATTGCCCAAAGATTAAATCAAAATTCAAAAATTGGGTAATTAGAAAAGGAAAATCAAGCCTTGAGGTCAATACTTGAGAAAATGGAAAAGACTCTTAGGAGTATGCAAAACCAAATAAAAGGGTCCAATGGTCAAAGTCAAGGGTCTAGATCTAAGAGCCAACAACTAGTCTAGGAGGCAAAACTAATCTATGGGCAAGAAATGCTTGAGCCACAAGCCTAGGTCTAAGGTAGATAAGCCTACCTATCACAATGTTCCATTTGACTATGGAACTAAACTTAGGTCTAGGAAGACCAAGGTCAATAGGGAAGTCATCCCTAAGGTTGACCAAGGTAGGTGCTTAGTGGCCAAGGTTTCTATGAAACTTAGGAAGACCACTAAGAAGGTTACTAGGGAGGCAATCCCTAAGGTTAACCATGGCAAGACCCAAATGACCAAGGCTAACAAGCCTAGAAGGGTCATTAGGAAGGTATCTAGAGAGGTCATCCCTAAGGAATACCTAGTAAACCCTAGGAGCTCAAATAGGTTTTGGGTTCCTAAGAGCGTGATCGATTCACGCTAGATGGGTTTAGGTGTGCCAACTTTAAATGGATGGGTAGTTAACCTAACCATGGTAAAGGTGCCACTTTAGGTTATTTTCAAGGTTATGGATACCTTGGAAATAGGTTTGATTTTTAATCCTAAAAGATTTTAGGATGTGCCAATATACTTTGAAGATTATGAAAAATCAATCAAATTAGCACAATTTAGGTTTAGAGATCTTAGTGTGTCATTTTGGGTTTTTGGCACACTTTGAAAATAATTGATAATATGGCAAATTGAGATTAATTATAAAAAATTACAATTAATATTAAAATTTAGGTATTATATACTTTATATTTTATTTGCCATGCTTGATTTGCCATATAACATGTCATGACATAATATTTATTTTTAATCATTTAATATGTCATGATCATGCTTAGGATTAAGATTAAAATGTCATGTATGCTTAAGTTCAATCATATGCCATGATCTCATGATCATTGGTCATGCTTAATTATTCTATCATTTATGCCATGATAATTCATGCATTTAAAATAATTAAAATCGATTTAAGGACTATGACATGACTTGAAGTCCCATGCATAAGGGAATCAAGTAAGGTTGCCTTAGAAAATGCATGAGGCCCTAGTTTAGGAGAACAAAACTCACATCTCATATTACATTGACTTGTATGTGTATTTATACACCTTAGATACATGTGAGATGCTAGGATATGAGTTAAGTTCAAGGTGCATAGTTTTTGCATCTAAATGAACTTAAACTCATCTTATTTTAGTGTGGATCATTGGGAAAGCTTATGTTCAAGTCATGTACATTAAGCCCAAAGAATATGATCCAATATAAGGTTTTAAAACTATTTTAAAATTATTTTGAAAAACCATGGTGAAGTCTATCTTTTGATAGCAATCACCATTGATGAAATTGATACAAAGTGAGCTAAAACATTGAAGTTTTTCTTCACTTTTAAACTTTGTGTCAATTTAGCTATTTTATGGGTAAAATATATTCTAACATTTTTCACCCATTGTATTGCTTATAAGTAATATACGTAGAATTACTTATACTTTTTTGAATTTCATTTCTGATAACTGAAAATCAAAATTTTTAGTTATCAGTCGACTGATGGGCACGACAGTCGACTGATGCCTGATAAAGTCGACTGCCAGACTAATTTCTGGAAAAACAAGATTTTTAGCCTGTTTTCAGCTACGATAAAGTTCCCTAACCACTCCTAACCCTAGGATATGCTTTGGGAAGCATTATAAAGGGTGAAAATCCATTGGATATGGATTAGTAAAGTTGTTAGCGTGATGTATCAAATTTAAGGATGGGAAAGTTCTATGTTGAACTTTGAACCTTATTTTTGATGGTTTAGAGTTCCTATTGGCTTAGGGACTTCCCAAGGACATTGTTGGTGCAATGGTAAAGGGGGAGCAAGCCTTTAGGGGGAGGTATCCATCATGGGATGATGGATGTTATTTTTCCTCATGAGGAGGAGAAATAGGATTTTAAGACACCCAATTTGGAAATTGGGAGAGTGTGTAGGATTGCCTCTCTTGAGTGATATGAGACTTATCACTAGGAAGATTGTAGGCACCTAGGTATTTTTGGACCAAGGGGAAGATTATAAGATCTCATTGGGACATGAGACATTGACCTCCTTGGAGAAAACCTTTTTGATGTTAGTCAAAAAGGGGGAGAATGTTTGAGAGAATTTATGGGATTACCAATTTGAGATAATTGGTAAGAAGATTTGAGTTAGTGTTCTAA
Source organism: Wurfbainia villosa (assembly GCA_025175895.1). NCBI lineage: Eukaryota > Viridiplantae > Streptophyta > Magnoliopsida > Zingiberales > Zingiberaceae > Wurfbainia > Wurfbainia villosa. The sequence continues at coordinate 22,503,764 of CM045997.1, read as the reverse complement.
CTCAAAGGTATGTGTTTTTGTCAAACATCACAAAGGGGGAGATTGTTGGTGCAATCGGTCCAAGTCATGATTGACCGGACTCGAGTTTGACTCAAGTGATGTTTTCATGTTTGACATGAAGGTTTGACATTGATGTTTGATATTGATGTCTGATAATATTGTGGGGAGATTGTTGGTACAATCGACCCGGGTCATGAGTGACCGGACTCGAGTTTGACTCGAGGGGAATTTTGATGGTTGACTAGGGTCATGGAAAGTCCAAGTCTTGAGTGCATGGCATGGAAAGTCCAAGCATGGGTCTTGACAAAGGAAAGTCCAAGTCTTGAGTACTTGGCATGAAAAGTCCAACATGGGTTGGCAAGGGAAAGTCTAAGCTTGAGTCTTGGCATTTGGAATGTCCAAGGGGAATATTGGCGGCGTAAAGTCCAAGGGTGAAGTATTGGCAGCATAAGTCTAATGGTTGGCGGCGTAAAGTCCAAGCGGAGTCTTGGCAGCGTAAGTCCAATGTGCCTTGGCGGTGTAGACACCGTTAGCATGACATAGCCGATGGAAGCACTTGAAGGCTAGCGTATGGATGAACAAGTCATGGATGACTTGGAGGGATCCGATAGGCACGAGACTAATAGAAGGCTTAGGTCTAGGCTGCGAGTGGTCTAGCAAGTATGGGGGAACTATACTTGGGTTAAAACCTCATGTTTGAGGTGTATCAGGCGACTGGGACCATGGGTCAGTCGACTGGTGTGAGTGAACTAGGGTTTGACTGAGGGAAGTGCCCCAACAGTCGACTGATAGAGGTGATTAGTCAACTGATGTCCCGATCAGTCGACTGATCTGGTGAACAGTCGACTGGTGCTCGATATTTCGGGCATAGAATGGAGTCAGACTCGACTGCTGGGGTTTGCAGTCGAGTGAAGGCTCGATCAGTCGACTGATGGAAATGATCAGTCGACTAATGTCCTATCCGTTGGATTTCTCTAGCGTGGATCACACCATTGTCTTACAGCAACAGTGTCATCAGTCAACTGATGGTCCTGAGCAATCGATTGATAGGTGAAATCCAACCCAGGCAGCAGCTTTAAATGGAGCTCGTGGAGGGAGGATGGAGCATGGTTCTTTGGGAGCTTTTGGGGCGAATTGTTGGTGTAATTCAGGGTCTCCAAGGCTACTCTTCAAGCAACCAAAAGCAAGTGCTCAAGTTCACATTGTGTAAAGTTTTCTTTACTTGTATTTGTATAGTTTACTTGTATTAGCTTACATTTACTTCTTATTATTGTAAGAATTGTTGTAAGAGGTTTCTCCGCCTCCGACTTATTGTCGAGAAGGAGTATTATTGCTTAGTGGTGTTGTGTGCATCGCTAGGGCTCTTACGAGTCCAATCCGTGGAGTAGGAACCATTCGATTCCAAACTACGTTATACCGTCGTGTCTCTTATGCTTGTGTTGTATTTATTTTTGTTATTATATATTATGCTGCATTAACAAGTATTGTAGAGACATACGCGAACAAATTCCATCGAGCATCAAAACGTGCTATTCACCCCGCCCCTCTAGCGGTCTCCAAATCCTCAATAATGTTTATTACTCGTGATTATATATACTGAGGGTCACATAAAACCCATAGGAAATAGGCCAAATTTCTCCTTTCAATAGCCTTCTTCTATATGGTATGAAAATATTTTAAGTGTACAACATTCCAAGGACAAGGTAACTCCTTGCCCTTATCGTCTTTTAGGTAATAGGCCGACCCAGCCACTCGGCGAGTAATAATGTAAGGTCCTTCCCAATTAAGATCTATCTTTTCAGGGTCTCTTACAGGGTTGATCTTGCATAAGACTAGGTCGCCTTCTTGAAACCTCCTAAGCACCACCCTTTTATTAAAGGCTTGTTGTATTCTTTACTTATAAAATCTATCTAGCATTCGGTCTTGCTCCCACTTCTCTTCTAGCAAGTCCAGCTTAGTTCTTCTGATGATCTAATTCTGTTCTAGCTCATAGGCTTCGATTTAAGCACTGCTTAGAATGTCTTCCACTGGAATAACTGTTGGTTTTGCCCGGAAGCTCTGATACCAATTGAAGGGTTTTGCTTATCGAGTCCGTGAGGGGAAACTTCGCTTCCCACTTCACCTCGGTAGCTTGTCCATGGCGATCCCTTCGATGTCCGTGGATTAAAAAAATTTAATCCTAGACAAAAGGGATTGCCCAAACCACCAATCCATCGTCGTGTTATTCGTTTAGAGAGGTCACTTGAACAAACTAGTTGTTCAAGCGACCATCCTCTATTCTACGAGTAGCCGCGGAATAGACGATGTCCGAATTGCCAGTTTTTGTGTTCTATGCTCGGGATCCAAGTATTATTTATCCATTTACAGGTTTATAACATGCTTATAATTGAAAAACAAAAACAAGTAACAAACAAAAGAAGAAAGTAGAATAGGTATACCTGTCGATCTTCTAATGTATGACCTTCCTCCTTTTGGACGTCGTGTGGGTGATGATCTACCAAAAGTTGAAGCTCCTAGATCGCAAATCTTCCCTCCTTGCTCTTCCAAAGCAAGAGGAAGAGTAGAAACAAGGTTTTTCTCCTCTCTAGAAGCAACCAACAAGGAACTAAAACTATCCTTGTCGCCGGCCAACTAGGTGAAAGAGAAGATGGTGGAAAACAACCAAGATACCAAGGGAAGCCCTATATCTTGTTTCCGCCACCTTAGGAGAAGGAGAAGGAAGCTTTTGGGCACCGACCAAGGTGGGCAAAAAGGCTGGAGAGGTGCTAGACGTTGGCCAAAAGAGGAAGAAGAAGAGAAGAATACCTTCCTTATTTGGTGCCACCCTTGCCTCTAAACCCTAATCCTAATCCTATCTCAACTAGGATTCCTCTTCCTTGCCACCCAAAAACCCTAGCTCTCATCAATATTGTCATGCCAACTCCCTTGACATCCTTTTATAGAGTTAGGGATAAGTCATGAATTAATCTCATCCATTGGTTCTAGAGATTTAATCTCAACCGTCGGATCTAGAGATTTAATCTCAACCGTCGGATCTTAGAGATTTAATCTCTACCTATGGATCTTAGAGTTTTGTTTCTATCCATTGGATCTAAGCATCATGAGGTGTTAATAGGCTACATTAGGGACCATGAGGAGGAGTTGGGTCTTGGCCACCCATGGATCAAGCCCACATAAAGTCCGATCCACTAATCATGATCCAATCCACTAAAGGTTCATCATTGATCTACCTTACCAACCCCCATATGATAATATGGGCTCCATATATTATTTGTACATTTTCTCCCCGTGTTTAAGATCTCGAATGTCCGTCGATTAATTAATTTACTGACCATTAATTAATCAACATCTAACTCCTTGAGTGGTACCACTCAACCTTTTCATCATGCCGGACCAAGTCCACCTGCAGGGTTTACATGATGAACCTTATGAGCTCCTCAAGGGGACATCATCATCCTAATATATAGGACACGATTTCCTCCTATAATCAACGGCACACCATATAAATAATATCATCTCCCAACTTACCGAGCCTATCGATTTAATCTATAAATCTCGCCCATTGGTAAATCAAAGAGATGAGTACTAAGCATATGTGCCCATTATTATATCGGGATTAAGAGCATGTACTAAATAATATCTGAGGTCCAATTCAATTATGTAGTCAGCAATAAATCGAATCACCTCTATGTCGGTCATGCTCAATACACACAAAGTGTACTAGTGTGATTCTATGGTCAAGACAAACCAATACCAAATCACACTACAACCATTCCGATGGTTTGTCCAAAGTCATCTCGGTTGTGAGCCTTTACTTATACTTTTCAAGGGGCCGATAACATGATCTCCTGTGTGACACCACACACCATGTTATCTACAATGTAAAGTATTAGACAATATTGCATAACCATAAAAATATGCAAACAATGATCATGTGATTCTTATTCCAAAATAAAGATGTTCATACAAAAGATAGACTTTTCAGTATACATCCCTACAATCTCCCACTTATACTAAAAGACTATGCTGTCCTCATACTGCCATACTTCTAATTCCCCTTCCCTCCACATGCCTATCAAAGCTCTCGCTAGAAGGGCCTTAGTGAAAAGGGTCTATCAGGTAATCCTCTGATGCAATCTAGGTGACAACAACTTCTACCTCCTTTACGATTTCTCATATCAGGTGGTACTTGCGCTTTATGTGTTTACTCACCTTATGGGCTCATGGTTCCTTCGAGTTTGCAACTGCACCATTAGTATCACAATAAATTGCGATAGTTCTGGGCAAACCAGGAATCACATCCAAGTCCATCAGGAAGTTCCTGAGCCATGCAGCTTCTTTGGTCGCCTCAAAGGCTGCCACATACTCAGCTTCCATGGTGGAGTCCGCCACGCATTTCCGCTGGACACTCCTCCATACAATGGCTCCACCTCCTAAAGTAAACATAAAACCTGAGGTAGACTTACTGTTTTCCCTATCAGATTGGAAGTCGGAATCCGTGTAACCCACAAGGAGTAATTGGTCTGCCCGGTAAACCAGCATATAATCCCTAGTCCTTCTCAGGTACTTCAATATATGCTTTACCTCAGTCCAATGTCCCTGTCCTGGATTACTCTGATATCTGCTAACCATGCCCACGGCAAAGCAGATATCTGGTCTCGTACAGAGCATCGCATACATGAGGCTTTCTACTGTCGAAGCATAAGGAACTGCCTTCATCTCCTCTATCTCCTCAGATGATCTAGGACACATCTCCTTAGATAAAGGAACTCCATGCCTAAAAGGTAGAAAACCCTTCTTGGAGTTCTGCATGCTAAAGCGCTCCATAATCGTGTCTATATATGAAGCTTGGGATAAGCACAACATCCTTTTCCTGCGATCCCTTATAACCTTGATCCCAAGGATGTGTCCCACCTCTCCCAAGTCCTTCATATCAAACTGTTTGGACAACCATACCCTTATGTCCGATAACACCTTGATATTGTTGCCAATCAACTGTTGGTGCAGTGGGCACCAAAGTCGAACCGATATTTTGATTATGGCAAAAGGCTCAATAGTTAAGAGTATATTTGTTATCTTACGAGCTCAATTAAGTGTGCAGAAATGCTAAAGTTGAGCGGAAGGTCTGCGACACCCGGTGGGAACCGAGGTGGTCGGGCAACGCCAGAGGGATTTCGGAGGAAGCCGAGGTACTCGGGTGAAGACCGGAAGCGAGGCTACAAGGTAAGCTCGTGTGAAAGCGAAGCAAGGACGTTAAGCGTAGATCCGACCCAATACCTCCAATGGAAGGTCTAGGTCGAGATCAGTTGGTTAGAACCATCGTACTTTATATTTTAAGCTAACTTGTACTGCAGTCCAAAACCCTTTGACCAGTCGTCTACTACATCCAATCGTCTAGTCTAGTTCACCTCGAGAAGAGCTCGAATTTCAAGGGGTGAATTTGGACTTGACTCGTGTTTTGGTACAAAGGGTGATGTGGCATCAAGGTGGACATCCAAACCATCACCAAGCTTGGACCCCCAAAATTAGGTGATGTGGCATCAAGGTGGACATCCAAACCATCATCAAGTTGGACGCCCAAAATGAGGTGAGTTGGCACAAGTTGGATGGCTCCAACAAGTTGGCGTGAAGGCCTCCTTGAGGTGGCACAAGGTGGTTGGATGAGCACCTCATCCTTGAGTTGTGGCACAAGGTGGTTGGATGAAGCACCTCATCCTTGAGTTGGCGCAAAGGATGTGGATGAGCAAGACTTGGGGGATAAGAACCTCACCTTGGACACTACCTATGTCTAAATTCATAGATCAATATCCATAAATAGACATGTTCACGCCAAGCAAAAAATATAAGAAATCAAGAGCTCTCAACCCGCCGTCGTAACGCCGCTACTACTACTCACATTTGCTACGACGAAGTGCCGCCGACAACGAAAGCTACATCTTCTACTTATAAGAGTTGTCGGTATATTTATTTAAGTTCTACTTCTTTAAATTGTCTTTGTGCTTTAATCGTAACAAGGAAAGGGGGAGTGTCCCTTTGCCTTGATTTCTTTTGTGATCGTGTTCCTACCTCCAACGAGGAGGAGTGGTTTTAGTGAATTGCCCTCCGTACGTGATCAAGGATCACTAGGGCCGTGGATTAGCAATCGAAAGATTGTGAACCACGTAAAAATATCTTGTCTACTTTATATTTCCGCTGCGCACTCTCTACTTGCTTTTTACTTATTGCAAAAGTTTTTTAACGACACCGTATCGCTATTCACCCCCCCCCTCTAGCGACACTTTCGATCCAACAATTGGTATCAGAGCCGGGGGCGCTAAGATTCGGTGAAACCACCAATCTAGCTTTGTTTTTCTTTTTTCACAGATTTTTTATTTATTTATTTCTGTTTTCGTATAATTATTTCACTTGCTTATCTTCTCCTACATATAGAATTGCATTAGAGGCTTTAGGATCCGGATAAGGTTGTCCTTCGGGTTAGATCCCGAGTAAGGTTGTCCTCCGGAACTTCAACGACATTCGCATTTGATTGTTTATTTCTTTTTGCAAGTTACATTTTATATATATATTTTTTACTTCAAGACTACTAATCCAAGACGAAAGTCTTGGAATATTCTTTCGTGTGTGTTTTGCAAGATTCTTTTCGTGCTCTTCTTCTTGTTTTTAAATGGCCCATCTCGAAGGGTTTAGCACCGCCGACCCGCTTTACAACGGTAATGACTTTCGTTATTGGAAGGGTCGGATGGAATGCTTTCTTAAAACCCAAATCGAGATGTGGATCGTAATCCAAACCGGTTTCACACTTCCTATTAATGAAGATGGTGAATCTTTGGGTTACGATCAATGGTCAAATTCCATGAAAAACAAGTAGAAGCCGATGCCAAGGCAACTCAAATCTTGCAATGTGGGTTGTCCAAGGAAGAGCTCAACCGCTCACGCCCCTTCATTAGTGCAAAGGACTTATGGACCAAGCTAGTGGAACTACACGAAGGCACCGATTTACACGAAGGTATGTAAAAGAGATTTACTTTTAAATAAATTGTATAACTTGAAAATGCAGGAAAACGAGACCGCAACTCAACTACATGCTCGTATCCAAGACATCGTCAACCAACTCCATGCCATTGGACAAAAGGTCGAGAATCGCGACCTTATCAGGTATTCTCTTAACTCGTTTCCTAGGACCACCTTGTGGGCATCCATGGTCGATGCCTACAAGGTCTCCAAGGACCTTTCTAAAATTAGGTTAGACGAATTGTTTTCGAACTTGAATTACATGAGCAAACTAACGTGGTCCAGCCGAGAAGAGTATTGCGTTAGCTGCGTGTTCCAAGAAGAAGAAGCCCGCAAGCCACCCCAAGGAAGAAGATTTAGTCCGACCTAAGTAGACTCGAATAGAATCCGAACTAGTCAATCTAGTTCGAAGATGATCAAGAGACTAAAACGACCAACAACTCAAGGTAAGCCTAAACCTAATTCAAATACTTCTAATTTTAGATGCTATGAGTGCAACAGTTCGGCCACATCAAGTCCGAAAGTGCCCAAAGCTAAAGAATAACGATCAAAGACCAAGAAAGCGCTAAACGCTACTTGGGAGGAGTTGTCGGAGGAAGAAGACGATATCCAAGCTCTAATGGCCAAGCCGACCGAGCACGACCAAATCAAGAAGAGTCCGAGTCCGAATCCGGCGATGAGCTTCCATTCAAGACAAGCCACGATCCGTGATCCGGTTCAAAAGAATCATTAAGGGTAAGTCGTTACTTAATACTTTGTATGGTGCAATTAAATTTTTAAATAAGAAACTAGCTAAGTCCGAGTCCAAGGTCGAGACCCTAATTGAGGAGGTTAACCTCCTCAAACATGAGGTCTCCCTAACCTCTTCGACTACTTGTATTCAAGAGGAGGACTCAACTCAAGTTGAAAAGCTTGAAGTTGAGAACTCGCTTTTGAAAACACAAGTCGAAGACCTTAGGAACACGTTGGAAAGGTTCACTTTGGGATCCAAGGGACTTGACCTCTTACTTGGATCACAAAGGGCCGTGTACAACAAGGCCGGACTCGGGTTTAACTCAAATACAACCAATAAGTCATATATGTCTATAGTAAACCAACATAAGAAAAATGTCCAAGCATGGGTCCCTAAGATCACTTTGATTTCAACTTTAGGATCTAACATGTATTGGGTTCCCAAGGACCAAATTCACTATGTGAATAGACCCACTCGATTCAATGGTCCAGGGGGAGCCAATACAAAATGTATTTTTGTTAAGTCTTAGAAATTGCATGCTTAGTTTTTACTTTATTTTTAGAATGGTTAGATAGTACTCATAATCAACTAAAATACTACGAAAAGATTGAGCCTCGGGGAGCCTCTTTTCAAAAATAACTAGTTATACCAAGATGTAGTCTCAAGTAAGTCGAGTTATCAATTTCTTGAAATTAGCTTTGTCTAAGGAAGTGGTCGTTGTTCCGATCAAAGAAGGCCTCTGTGCCTCGCCACGACCTGGAAGCTAATCTCTTGAAAAGATTACTTGATGAGCTTAGACTAAATCCGAATCTAACCTAATGTTGGTTAATTTAAATTCATTAATATTAATCAAGTAAAATTGAAAGTCATCTCACAATAACACATAGGAATAACATGTTTTGATCATGTAGATATTGGTGAGATGATTTAGGTTTAAAAACTTACAAACAACCCTTTAGTAATTCCAATATCCGATCCAACTACCTTATATGTAGGATCAATGGATGTTGGACAGTGGTTGCTCCCGACACATGACCGGGGATCAACTCAAATTTTCGAAGTTACGATTCAAACGACAAGGATCGGTAGCCTTCGGAAATAACGGCAAGCTCAAAATCATCGGATCAGGTGATATTGAGCTCAACTCTAACTTTACAATTCAAAATGTCTTATTAGTAGAAAACTTTCAATATAATTTACTTAGTGTAAGCCAATTGTGTGATAACAATTATAAGGTCATATTTCTAGAAAATGAATGCGTAATCAAGATAAATGCAACATCTAAAATAATACTTAAAGGAACTAGGAATAGCAACATCTACACAATAAATTTACCCAACTCCTCAACCAAGTGTCTTATGACACGAAGAGGAATCTTGGTTATGGCAATCAAGACTCGGACACTGCACTCCAAGACTCGGCCCACAAGATGAGTCGAGTGGCTTGGTTATAGGTTTGCCTAAACTAAACAACTTGGATAATAAAATATGTAATGCTTGTCAACAAGGTAAACAATCTAGGACACAACATCAATTAACTAATCAAGAACGAACCAAAAGTGTTCTTGAGCTCCTACACATGGATCTATTTGATTCACATGGAGCTAAGTCACTCAATGGTAGTCAATTTTGCTTAGTCATAATTGACGACTATTCTAGATTTACTTGGGTTAGGTTTATCAAACATAAAAATGATAACCTAGACCAACTAATCAATCTTTGTAGGTTAATAGAAAATCAAAAGAACCTTAAGATTAAAAGACTTAGAAGCGATCATGGTGGTGAATTCGAAAACCACAGTTTACTGATTTAACCCTAAGCGGATACCACCATGAGTTTTCATGTCCTAGAACCCCACAACAAAATGGGTTAGTAAGCGGAAAAATAGAACCCTACAAGAAGCCGCTAGGACAATGTTAAACGCAGTATAACCTACCCGATAGATTTTAAGAGGCCGTTAGTACGGCTTGCTATGTCCAAAATAGGATCCTTATGGTAAAGAGGCACCAAAAGTCCTCGTACGAGATTTATCACGATAAAATACCGAAAATCAAATACTTTAGGGTATTTGGATGCAAGGTACATATCTTAAACACTAAGGATTACCTAGGGAAATTCAAATCCAAAACCTCATCGGAACCTTTCTAGGATACTCAACCACCAAGAGAGCTTATAGGGTATACAATCACGACACTCTTAGAGTCGAAGAAACCATTAATATAGTTTTGACGAAGGACATGAACCCGCTCAATCCTTAACAAAACCAACTAGCAAATCAACTTATAGCAAACCCGACTGATCTTGAACTTGAATCTCGTCTAACCCAAGTCATCCTATCGACCAAGTGATAGATGACCCTAACCCAAGTCATCCTATCAATCAAGTTATAGGTGATCCAAATTTAGGGTTCGAACTAGAGCTTCATACGAAACATTAGTCAAATCTCGTTAATTTCCAAAATCGAACCCAAAACTATTGAACAAGCACTTCTTGATCCCGATGGATTATTGCTATGCAAGAAGAGCTAGCTCAATTCACTAGAAATGAAGTCCGGGAATTAGTACCACCACCTAAAGAAAAATCAATTATTGGAACAAGGTGGGTATTTCAAATAAACTTGATGATAAAGGTGAAGTAGTTAGAAATAAAGCTAGGTTAGTCGCAAAGGGTTTAGTCAAGTCGAAGGTTTAGATTACGATGAGACCTACGCCTGTAGCAAGACTAGAGTCCATCCGAATGTTGTTAGCATATGCTGACATCGAGGTTTTAAATTGTTTCAAATGGATGTCAAGTCAGCATTTTTGAATGGATACATTAAGGAAGAAGTTTACGCTACCAACCTCCGGATTCGAAAATCTAGATAAACCCGACCATGTCCTTAGACTTAAGAAAGCCCTATATGGACTCAAACAAGCCCCAAGAGCTTGTACGAAGGCTTTCGATCTATCTTAAGTCCAAAGGATTCAACCAAGGTTTAGTCGACCCAACCTTATTCGTAAAAACCGTAGGAAAAGAAATCTTTATAGCCCAAATCTATGTAGATGATATAATTTTTGGAACTACCAACTCGATCCTGCTAAACGAATTCATCTCACTTATGGAAAGTGAATTTGAAATGAATTTAGTAGGAGAGTTAAGTTTCTTCTTAGGTTTACAAATTAAACAAACTAAAGATGGAATATATTTACATCAACAAAAATATACTAAGGACTTAATAAATCGATTTGGAATGCAAGATGCTAAAATAATTAATACACCTATAGCAACTAATGTTAATATAAACGAAGATGTAGAAGGAAAACCCGTTGACCTAAAATACTATAGGAGCGCAATAGGAAGTCTCCTATACTTAACCGCGAGCCGACCCGACATTTTATTCGCGGTAAGTATGTGCGCAAGGTTACAAACCTGTGCTAAGGAGTCTCACCTAACCCTAGTCAAGCGTATCCTTAGATATCTAAAGGGCACGCTAAACGTAGGTATTTGGTACCCTAGATCTACCGAGTTTAATCTAATCGGCTACTCCGACCGACTATGCGGTAGTAAACTCGATAGAAAGAGCACGAGTGGTTGTTGTCAAATCCTCGGCTCGAGTCTAGTGAGTTGGTGCAGTAGGAAGCAGCATTGCGTTGCCTTATCTACCACCGAAGCCGAATACGTTGCGATGGGTGAGTGTGTCTCTCAGCTCCTGTGGATGAAGCACACTCTCCAAGACTTTAGCTTAATCTTTAACAACATTAAAACCTACATAGATAACATCAGTTCAATTAACTTAACTAAAAATCCAATATGTCATTCTAGGACAAAACATATAGAAGTTAAACACCACTTCATTAGGGAACATGTAACTAATGGAACTATACAACTAGAGTATGTTGAGTCCAAATCAAACCTAGCGGACATCTTCACCAAACCACTACCCGAAGCCGAATTTAGTTTATTAAGACGAAAGTTAGGTATGTACTCTACTTTTGCTTCTTTTTATGAAATTAGCCTAAGTCTTACCTTAGAAATCATATACCTATAGATTTAAGGAGCCAACACATCTCACAACACATAGGACTAATGTGTTTGTGTACTTAGCCACGTAGACGGGCGTGAGATGTTAGGACCTTACTCCTGGTTCCAGATGTAGATTCAGTGCATCGATATGAACCATGGAGTATAATTATTTAAAATTAATCAACTCCTTCAAGACTTATTGATCATTCTATATCAATCAAGTCCAACCGAAGTTGTACATTTTAGATGAACATATTTTCAAGCTTATTATTATTTTTTTAAAAATATATATATATATATATATATATATATATATATATATATATATATATATATATATATATATATATTGGGAACTTGCTTGGACTTACAAACCCTAAAATATATTTACAAACTTTTTTGAGTTAAGGCAAAAGGGGGAGAAAGTCACAAAAGTAACCAAAATTAACCAAAATTAAAGGGAAAGAAAGTAAACAAAATTATTACCTTTTATATTAAGTAATTCCGATTACTTAAGCAACTATTAAGGGGGAGTAAAAATTATTTTTCAAGAACTCACCTTCGGTCAAGGGGGAGGTTACCTCAAAGGGGAGAACTTGAAACAATAATATTTCTCATTCATATTTAATCATTATGCTAGCTCATTCATATTTAATCTTTATGCTAGCTCATTCATGCTTAATCATTATGCTAGCTTAATTTTTCCTTAACTTTTGTGTCGGTTTGCCATGAATCAAAAAGGGGGAGATTGTTGGTGCAGTGGGCACCAAAGTCGAACCGATATTTTGATTATGGCAAAAGGCTCAATAGTTAAGAGTATATTTGTTATCTTACGAGCTCAATTAAGTGTGCAGAAATGCTAAAGTTGAGCGGAAGGTCTGCGACACCCGGTGGGAACCGAGGTGGTCTGGCAACGCCAGAGGGACTTCGGAGGAAGCCGAGGTACTCGGGTGAAGACCGGAAGCGAGGCTACAAGGTAAGCTCGTGTGAAAGCGAAGCAAGGTCGTTAAGCGTAGATCCGACCCAATACCTCCAATGGAAGGTCTAGGTCGAGATCAGTTGGTTAGAACCATCGTACTTTATATTTTAAGCTAACTTGTACTGCAGTCCAAAACCCTTTGACCAGTCGTCTACTACAGTCAACTGCTGGTCTAGTTCCAGCCTCGAGAAGAGCTCGAATTTCAAGGGGGTGAATTTGGACTTGACTCGTGTTTTGGTACAAAGGGTGATGTGGCATCAAGGTGGACATCCAAACCATCACCAAGCTTGGACCCCCAAAATTAGGTGATGTGGCATCAAGGTGGACATCCAAACCATCATCAAGTTGGACGCCCAAAATGAGGTGAGTTGGCACAAGTTGGATGGCTCCAACAAGTTGGCGTGAAGGCCTCCTTGAGGTGGCACAAGGTGGTTGGATGAGCACCTCATCCTTGAGTTGTGGCACAAGGTGGTTGGATGAAGCACCTCATCCTTGAGTTGGCGCAAAGGATGTGGATGAGCAAGACTTGGGGGATAAGAACCTCACCTTGACACTACCTATGTCTAAATTCATAGATCAATATCCATAAATAGACATGTTCACGCCAAGCAAAAATATAAGAAATCAAGAGCTCGTCAACACGCCGCTACTACTACTCACATTTGCTACGACGAAGTGCCGCCGACAACGAAAGCTACATCTTCTACTTATAAGAGTTGTCGGTATATTTATTTAAGTTCTACTTCTTTAAATTGTCTTTGTGCTTTAATCGTAACAAGGAAAGGGGGAGTGTCCCTTTGCCTTGATTTCTTTTTGTGATCGTTGCTCCTACTTCCAACGAGGAGGAGTGGTTTTAGTGAATTGCCCTCCGTACGTGATCAAGGATCACTAGGGCTGTGGATTAGCAATCGAAAGATTGTGAACCACGTAAAAATATCTTGTCTACTTTATATTTCCGCTGTGCACTCTCTACTTGCTTTTTACTTATTGCAAAAGTTTTTTTTAACGACACCGTATCGCTATTCACCCCCCCCCTCTAGCGACACTTTCGATCCAACATCAACAAAATGTCATCTACATATAGTACAAGAAATACCACTACGTTTCCGTCACATCTCTTGTATACACAAGACTCATCCGGACTTTGAATAAATCCATAAGACTGGATCACCTCATCAAAGCGGATGTTCCAAGACCTCGAAGCTTGCTTCAATCCATAAATGGACCGATTAAGCTTACATACAAGATGCTCTTTGCCCTTAGCAATGAATCCCTCTGGTTGCTTCATGTAGATGTTTTCCTCAAGACTTCCATTAAGGAAAGCTGTCTTGACATCCATCTGCCACACCTCATAATCCTTATGAGCTACTATGCATAAGAGAATCCGGATAGACTTAAGCATGGCTACCGACGAAAAGGTCTCCTCATAATCGATACCCTCTTTCTGAGTATACCCCTTCGCAACAAGCCTTGCTTTGAAGGTCTCAACCTTCCCATCTATTCCTCTTTTTCTCTTGTAGATCCACTTGCATCCAATGGTTTTTACACCATCGGGTGGTTCTACTAGCTCCCAGACCTGATTTGAATCCATAGATCCAATCTCATCATTCATTGCACTTTGCCAAGATACTGCATCTTTATCTTGGATTGCCTCGTCATATGTCCAGGGATCAGGTTCATGTTCGCCAGGGACCAAATCTATCAGGTTGTCTCACAACCCTCCCACTACGATGAGGTATCACCTGTGTATCCTCTGTGACACGCGGTGCAGTGACATGTGGTATATCCTCTTGTACCGATGGTACTAAAGAAGTGACTTCCCCTTTTAACTCCTCCAGAACAATTTTACTCTTGGGCTTGTGGCTCATCACATAGTCTTCCTCTAAAAATCTGGCGTTCGTGCTAACGATCACCCTCTAATCTCTAGGACTATAAAACAATCCACCCTTCGTTCCCCTGGGATAGCCAACGAACATGCGTACTTCTGTACGAGGTTCCAACTTACCAGCATCTGCCTTCAACACATGTGCTGGACTCTCCCATATCCGAATATGTCTTAGACTAGGCTTTCGCCCAGTCCACAACTCTGTGGGAGTAGAAGGCACTGATTTAGATGGAACTAAGTTCAGAATCTACACCGCCGTATCTAGAGCATATCCCCAGAACGAATCTGGCAAGTCAGAATAACTCATCATCGATCTAACCATCTCCATAAGAGTCATATTCCTTCGCTCTGCTACACCATTCTGTTGGGGTATGCCAGGTGTAGTCAATTGAGATTGAATCTCAACCTCTGATAAGTAATTCCTAAACTATCCCAAGAGGTACTCACTACCACGATCAGATCGTAGTGTCTTGATACTTTTACCTTGACGTTTCTCCACATCAGCCTTGAATTCTTTGAACTTTTCAAAGCATTCAGACTTGCGGCGCATCAGGTAAATGTATCCATATCTTGAGTAATCGTCTATAAATGAGACAAAATACTCAAAACCACCTCTAGCCTGGATAGACATAGGACCACACAAATCAGAATGAACCAATTCTAACACATCTTTGGCTCTATACCCCTTGGCCTTAAAAGGCCTCTTGGTCATCTTACCCTCCAAGCAAGATTCACAGGTTGAGAGATCCTCCACCACTAATGAACCCAAAGGTCCATCAGCTATCAACCTTTGAATTCTGCTTAGGTTAATGTGACCAAGCCTAAGATGCCAAAGATATGTTTGGTTCATCTTCGAAGGTTCTTTTCTCTTATTGGAATTAGAAGATGAGTTATTAACTTCAATTTGCATCGTGGGAGGTTTTGGTTCAAGTGTGTACAAATTTCCTATCAATGCACTCGAACAGATAATGTCCCTATTCCTTCTTATAACAACTCTGTCATTAAAAGAAATAGAATATCCATCCATAAACAATTTAAAATCTGAAATTAAATTCTTTCTAAACAAGGGTACATAAAGGGAATTTTCCAGAACCTAAGTTTTATTTTTCTCAAGAGATAAATAAAACTTCTCCCACTGTAATAGCCTCCACCTTCATAGCATTGCCCAAGTAAATGGTAATCTCCCCTTTAACTAGTTGTCGGGTTTCTTGGAACCCCTGCAAAGTATTGCAGACATGATCAGAGGCTCCCGTATCTACACACCAGTGTCGGTAGATACCACCGCTAATCATGTTTCAACGACTAGTCCAAAGGATATATCTTTGTTCTGCTTTGGATTGGGACAGTCCTTCTTCTAATGTCCATCCTGCTTGCAAGTGAAGTACTTGCCTTTCGGCTTCTTTACTCCTCCCTGAGATCCTCCCACCACCTTTGCTCCACCTTGTTTCTCCTTCTTCTTGCCTTTCGGCTTAGAAGTAGAAACCTTTTTGAGCAACCATGGCTTGAGGACACTCTTCAAAGAGTGCATACTTGTACTCCTTAGCAGATAAGACAATATCTGGATTCTTTTCCAATCAACATTATTTGGGTATAGTAAGTTTATTTCCTTTAGTATCATAGTAAGTGGACTGAAAGTTATTTTTGAAAATCTTAAGAATCACATAGATCATTACTGTAGATTTCAAAAATTATTGATTCTTCAAACAATAAAATTTAAAATCAACCAACACCTCAAACATCGAGAATATCATATGCTACGATAGTGTGGATGTATACGAATTCTATATTTGTAAGAGGAGGTTTTACCCATTAATTTTACTATCTTGTCAACCTAACTTTATGACAAGTAAAATTAATAGTTGGTTTCTCTTTGGCCCTATAAATAAAAGCAGTGACTCCGATGGGGAGGATACTTATATTTGTATCTAAGTGTTCACCATTACATGGTACCAAGGTAATTATCTTGGGTTATGTGTCTTACAATGGGCAAGTACACACGCTCCTTAATAATTTCCTATAACCATATTCGACCCTGTGATCCGCAAACAAACTCATCCGATGGGGAGGAAGGCACTTAGAGCTGACGCGCAAGTTTGTTTGCATCACTTGTCAAATCGTAATGGAGGCCGTGGGAATTTATAAAAATATCCCTCTCCCACTTAGTAATTTGAAAATGAGGAATTGTCTAGGCTACGACATGCATATCAAACAATAAGCAATAAATATGAAAAATAAATTATTTTCCAACTATTATGGCTTTTGTCTTCAATATGACTCCCGTCACATCGCCATCTCGTCCGCTCCTCCTACGCCATGTACGAACCATCCGGAGATCCGAGCCGAGACTAAAACCTATTTTAATTTACATCCATCGATCCTATACTCCATGAGGGAGTGTATATGAAATCTAGATCGAAAGTAAAATAAAATAAAGAGTGGCTAAACAATGTCGTATTTAATTTACAAAAACTAAATACTAGCCTCGTCAACCCCGAGGATTCAACAAAATAAATATTTACACAGATACAATCACATACACACATATTGCCATAATAGTCGGATCTTATGCCTGCAACCAAAGAGTTAAACTACGAATATCCTACTATTATTGTGCACATATAATATATGAAAAAGTGCATAAAAATTAACCGAATCCTTAACACACAAAACCAGAAACCTTGCCTCTGATACCAATTGTTGGTTTTGCTCGGAAGCTCTGATACCAATTGAAGGGTTTTGCTTATCGAGTCCGTGAGGGGAAACTTCGCTTCCCACTTCACCTCGGTAGCTTGTCCATGGTGATCCCTTCGATGTCCCCGGATTAAAAATATTTAATCCTAGACAAAAGAGATTGCCCAAACCACCAAGCCATCGTCGTGCTATTCGTTTAGAGAGGTCACTTGAACAAACTAGTTGTTCAAGCGACCATCCTCTATTCTACGAGTACCTGTGGAATAGACGATATCCGAATCGCCGGTTTTCATGTTTTATGCTCGGGATCCAAGTATTATTTAGCCATTTACAGGCTTATAACATGCTTATAATTGAAAAACAAAAACAAGCAACAAACAAAAGAAGAAAGTAGAATAGGTATACCTCTCGATCTTCTAATGTATGACCTTCCTCCTTTTGGACGTCGTGTGGGCGACGATCTACCAAAAGTCGAAGCTCCTAGATCACAAATCTTCCTTCCTTGCTCTTCCAAAGCAAGAGGAAGAGTAGAAACAAGGTTTTTCTCCTCTCTAGAAACAACCAACAAGGAACTAAAACTATCCTTGCCGCCGGCCAACTAGGTGAAGGAGAAGATGGTGGAAAACAACCAAGATACCAAGGGAAGCCCTATATCTTGTTTCCACCACCTTAGGAGAAGGAGAAGGGAGCTTTTGGGCACCAGCCAAGGCTGGGAAAAAGGTTGGAGAGGTGCTGGACGTTGGCCAAAAGAGGAAGAAGAAGAGAAGAATACCTTCCTTATTTGGTGCCACCCTTGCCTCCAAACCCTAATCCTAATCTTATCTCAACTAGGATTCTTCTTCCATGCCGCCCAAAAACCCTAGCTCTCATCAATATTGTCACGCCAACTCCCTTGACATCCTTTTATAGAGTTAGTGATAAGTCATGAATTAATCTCATCCATTGGTTCTAGAAATTTAATCTCAACCGTCGGATCTAGAGATTTAATCTCAACCGTCGAATCTAGAGATTTAATCTCAATCGTCGGATCTTAGGGATTTAATCTCTACCTATGGATCTTAGAGTTTTGTTTCTATCCATTGGATCTAAGTATCATGAGGTGTTAATAGGCTACATTAGGGACCATGAGGAGGAGTTGGGTCTTGGCCACCTATGGATCATGCCCACATAAAGTCCAATCTACTAATGATGATCCAATCCACTAAAGGTTCATCATTGATCTACCTCACCAACCCCCATATGATAATATGGACTCCATATATTGTTTGTACATTTTCTTCCCATGTTTAAGATATCGAATGTCCGTCGATTAATTAATTTACTGACCATTAATTAATCAACATCTAACTCCTTGAGTGGTATCACTCAACCTTTTCATCATGCCGTACCAAGTCCACCTGCAGGGTTTACATGATGAACCTTATGAGCTCCTCAAGGGGACATCATCATCCTGATATATAGGACACGGTTTCCTCCTATAATCAATGGCACACCATATATATAATATCATCTCCCAACTTACCAAGCCTATCGATTTAATCTATAAATCTCGCCCATTGGTAAATCAAAGAGATGAGTACTAAGCATATGTGCCCATTATTATATCGGGATTAAGAGCATGTACTAAATAATATCTGAGGTCCAATTCGATTATGTAGTCAGCAATAAATCGAATCACCTCTAAGTCGGTCCTGCTCAATACACACAAAGTGCACAAGTGTGATTCTATGGTCAAGACAAACCAATACCAAATCACACTACAACCATTCCGATGGTTTGTCCAAAGCCATCTCGGTTGTGAGCCTTTACTTATACTTTTCAAGGGGCTGATAACATGATCTCCTGTGTGACACCACACACCATGTTATCTACAATGTAAAGTATTAGACAATATTGCATAACCATAAAAATATGCAAACAATGATCATGTGATTCTTATTCCAAAATAAAGATGTTCATACAAAAGATAGACTTTTCAGTATACATCCCTACAATAACTGCTTCGGTTCCATACACCTAGCTAAATGGGGTTTCTCCCATGGCTATTTTGGGAATAGTTCGGTAGGCCCATAGAATCCCAAGCAATTCTTCTACCCAATTTCCTCTCCAAGCGCCCAGTTTAGTCTTCAACCCTTGAATAAGGATTCTGTTAGTTACCTCCACTTGGCCATTAGCTTGAGGGTGGGCTACTGAGGTGAAATCTTGTTGAATATTAAGGCTTTGAGACCATTCTCTAATCTTCTTACCCTGAAATTGTCGTCCATTATCACTTACTAACCTTCGCGGGATTCCATACTGGCATATAATATTCTTCTACAGAAACTATATTACTACATTTTCTGTGATTTTAGGTAAAGGTTCAGCTTCTACCTATTTAGAAAAGTAATCCATCACTACTAATAGAAACTTCTTCTGTAAAGGTGCAGTAGACATGAGACCCACTATATTCATTCCCCACTGATCAAAGGGGTAGGAAGCAACTACATCCCTCATCAACTCGGTTGGTCGCTCTGATCGATTGTTCTACTTTTGATAGGCTGAACAAGCTTGCACTAGACGGGTCGCATCTTGATGAAGAGTTGGCCAGAAATACCCAGCCAATAGTACTTTCCTTGCTAAGGCTTTTCCTCCCAAATGATTGCTGCAACATCCTCGTGTATTTCTCGGAGCACCCACTCGGTGTCTTCCTTCCCCAAGCATTTTAATAGGGGGCACCCAAAAGACATCTTATACAGAATCCCATCAACAATTGTGAATCGTTTCGCTCTGGTCACTAAGATGGCGCTCCTCCTTCATCAGGAACCTTCCCTTGTTGTAAATATGTCATAATATCGGTTCTTCAATCGGAGACCAGATCATTTTTTGGTGCCCCCTCCTCTACACTGCATATTGCCAAGGAGTTGGGAACTTCCATGCAAATAGAGCCTTGATGTCTTATCCCTTCTTGGGCACTAGCTAGCCGAGCCAATTCATATGCTTTTCGATTATTTTCTCTTGAAATCTGCTGCAGGATGACATCCTGGAAATGAGCTTTTTCTTTTTCAAAAGCTATTAGATATTTTTTCAAAAGCAACCTAGAGTTGCAACACGGCTAATTGAGAATCTGAATGCATAATAACTGAAGTTGCTCCAACAGCTTTGGCTGCCTGTAATTCGGCTAGAATGGCCTCATATTCTGCCTCATTGTTGGACGCTCGGTATCCAAGGAGAACGGCGATGCAGGTTTCTTCCTCTTTGGAGGATACCAACAACACCCCTACTCTACTGCCTGTAGATCTAGAAGACCCATCCACAAAAACATTCCATACCTTTTTTCCTTCTTCTTTTTCAATCGAACTGTTCTCCAACCCTACGGGTACCTCTGCTAGGAAATTGGCTAACGATTGAGCCTTGACAGTGGTTTGGGGATGGTAGTGAACGTCATATTCACTTAGCTCCACAACCCACTTGGCTAATCTTCCTGAAAAATTAGGTTTAGTAACCACTATACCTAATTCGCTGTTAGTCAAGACATTGACCGGATGAGCTAGGAAATACAACCTCGATTTACGAGCTGTCAGAACTAGGATGTATGCCAATTTTTCCAACTCAGTATACCGTGACTCTGCTCCTTTCAAGATATGATTGGTATAATAAATGGGCTGCTATTGAGAACCTTCCTGCTTCAACAACATTGAACTAATAGCTCCTTCTGAAACTGCTAAATACATCCACAGTGGTTCTCTTGAGACTGGTTTGGCTAGCAGAGGTAATTCAGCTAAATACATTTTTAGTTCTTGGAAAGCTTGCTCACACTGATCATCCCACCAGAATCGAGCGGCCTTGCACAGAATTCGAAAGAAGGGTAGCCCCTTGTCTGCTGATCTGACTATAAATCAAGACAAGGAAACTATTTTTCCCACTAACTTTTGAGTCTCCCATAGATTAATAGGCGACTTCATATTGCAGAGTGCCTGCACCTTCTCTGGATTAGCCTACAACCCCTTCTCTGTAACAATATATCCCAGAAAATTTCCACTCTTTACTCCGAAAAGACACTTTTTGGGGTTTAGCTTCTCAGAGTAGCAAAGGTTTCTTCCAAGTCTATTACTAAGTCTCAAGCTATTTTGGACTTGACCAGAATGTCGTCAACATACACCTCCACATTCTTACCTTTTTGTTCTGCAAAAATTTTGTCCATGAGTCATTGATAAGTAGCTCCCACATTCTTTAGGCCAAAAGGCATCACTACGTAAGCATACAACCCTCCTGCCATCGCAAAACTGACACGCTTCTGATCATCCTTCGTTAGTGGGATTTGATAATACCCTTGGTAGGCATCCATGAGAGATACCACTAAATACCCCATAGTAGATGTTGGATCGAGCGGATCACTAGAGGGGGGTTGAATAGCGATAAAAACTTTCATTCATTTTTGATACTTGAGTTACGCAGCGGAAAGAATAAAACAATGTAAAAGTAAAGAAGACACGAGGGTTTTTTACTTGGTTCGTAGCCTACGACTACTACTCCAAGGCCCTAGTGGTCATTGACCATGCACGAAGGGAAAATCACTAATGAACTCCTCCTCATTGGAGGTAGGAGTTAATCGAATATAAAAACACGAAAGGATCGAGATAGAGGGACACTCCGCCTCTTCTCGTTACGATAAAAGCACGATAAAAAGAACTTAAGTACAGATTGAAACTAAACAAAACTTTTATCGATGACTCATAGATGAAGAGGATTGAGCTCTAGTCGTCGTGTCTGCAGCGCTTCATCGTAGAGATGTCGGAAAGTCGTAGTGTATCGGAAGCACTTGGAGGCTTAGATAATTGATGAAAAACCCTTAGAGAAGCCCTCCTTTTATAGCTTTTGAGCCCCTCATCGAATGGATCTTCAACCGATCACAAATAGACACAAAGCTCCTTGGAATGAGGTGATAAGGCTTGACTCCTCAAAGCTGATCCTTGACCATCAGTCGACTGATGGCCATCATTAGTCGACTGATGGCAGTGTCAGTCGAGTCACAACACTCAGCAGTCGACTGATTTAAGGCAGTCGAGTGGCTCTTGTGGGCAGTCAACTGATGCTAGCTGAAATCACAAGTTAGCTTAACAAAAACATAATTTCGACGGTCGTGATCATCCGATCTCGACCTAGACCATCTATGGGATGTCTTTGGTCAGATCTACGCTTAAGACCATCCCCGTAAGGAGGATACGACCTCACTTACGCTCACACACACGAGCTTACCTCGATACTTACTTTGTAGCTCTTGCTTTCGGCCTTCCACTCGATTCCTTCGGCTCCCTCCGAAGTCACTCGAGTGTCGTCCGACCACCGCGGCTTCCTCCGGGTGTCGCTAGCCTTCAGCTCAAGCTTTAGCACTTTTCTGCACACTCGATTTATCTTGTGAGATAACGATATGAGCTTAACTTTGAATCGGTTGCTATAATCAAAACCCAGGTTCGACTTAGGTGCCCACTGCACTAACAATCTCCCCCTTTTTGATCTATGGCAAACTCACATACAAAGTTAAGGAAATAACATGCATGAAGAATAATAATACGCATGAAGAATAATAATATGCATGAAGAATAAAAGATTAAGTAGGAGTAATAGAGACTTTCTTCCAAGTACTCCTCCTTGAGAAAACCTCCCCCTTGACCGAGGGTGAGTTATTGAAAGAAGATCTTAACCTCCCCCTTGACACTTGCTTCTCTAGAAGAGTTTTTTAAGTAATTAACTATTACTTAAAGTTTTATCCATAGTATTAAAAATAAGTTTAAGTTAAGAATTTTCTTAACTTGGCCTTTCTCTCCCTTTTGTTAAAAAAAAATTGCAAAAATTAAAGTTAAGTAAACATTTACTTAACTTTTGGCCATGAGAATAAGTATGAAGTACTAAGTTAAGTTATAAAAAAAATGATCCCTTAACTTTGGCCTTTTTCTTCCTCTTTTGCCATAAATCGGAAAGAGAGGGTTTGAAAAATATAAGTATTAAGTTTTAGTTTGAAATCCAAGCATGTTCCACATTATTTTGAAAATAATATACTGAAAATAAGCTCATCTATATAATGTTCAACTCTCATTTGACTTGATTGATATGAAAGATCAACAAGTCCTGGTCAGAGTCGGTTAATATATATGATTATACTCCGTGGTTCATGGCGATGCACTAGCTCTACATCTGGAACCAAGAGTAAGGTCCTAACATCTCACGCCCATCTACGTGGCTAAGTATACAAACACATTAGTCATATGTGTTGTGAGATGTATTGGCTCCTTAAATCTATAGGTGCATGATATCTAAGGTATGTCCTAAGCTAGTTCCATGAGCATGAAAAGTAAAAGATAGTAATAAGAAAATATAATTTATAAATTCCTACTCTACTACGCACATGCCCAATTTTCATCTTAATAGACTGAATTCGGCTTCGAGTAGGGGTTTAGTAAATAGATCTGCCAAGTTGGACTTCAATTCGACGTATTCGAGTTGTATGGCTCCATTGGTCACATGTTCTCGAATGAAATGGTGTTTGACCTCTATATGTTTGGTCATAGAGTGACATATTGGATTTTTAGTTAGGTTAATTGAGCTAATATTATCTACATGAATTTTAGTGTTTGTAAAGTCTAACTTAAAATCTCGGAGAGTGTGCTTCATCCAAAGAAGCTGAGTGACACACTCACCCATCGTGATGTATTCAACTTCGGTGGTAGATAAGGCAACACAGTGTTGCTTCCTACTGCACCAACTCACTAGACTTGAGCCGAGAAGTTGACAACAACCACTCGTACTCTTTCTATCGAGCTTACTACCGACATAGTCCGAGTCGGAGTAATCGATTAGTTCAAACTAGGTAGATCTAGGGTACCAAATACCGACATTAAGTGTGCCCTTTAGATATCTAAGGATACGCTTAACTAGAGTTAGGTGAGATTCCTTGGCACAGGTTTGGAACCTTGTGCACATACTTACTGCAAATAAGATATTAGGTCGGCTTGCAGTTAAGTAAAGGAAACTCCCTATCACGCTCCTATAGTATTTTAAGTCAATTGAATTTCCAGTTACATCTTCTCCTATATTTACATTTGTTGCCATTGGGGCATTAATAATTTTAGCATCTTGCATTCCAAAGTGTTTAATTAATTCCCTAGTATATTTGCGTTGGTGTAAGTATATTCCATCTTTAGTTTGTTTAATTTGTAGACCTAAGAAGAAACTCAACTCACCTATTAAATTCATTTTAAATTCACTTTCCATAAGTGAAATGAATTCGTTTAGTAGGATCGAGTTGGTGGTTCCGAAGATGATATCATCTACGTAAATTTGGGCTATAAATATTTCCTTACCTAAGGTTTTTACGAAGAGGGTTGGATCGACTAGGCTTTGGTTAAACCCTTTTGACTTAAGATAAATTGAAAGCCTCTCGTACCAAGCTCGAGGAGCTTGTTTGAGTCCATAGATAGCTTTCTTTAATCTAAGGACATGGTCGGGTTTATCTAGACTTTCAAATTTGGGGGGTTGACTAACGTATACCTTTTCCTTAATAAGTCCATTCAAAAATGCTGATTTGATATCCATTTGAAATAACTTAAATCCTCGATGTGCAACGTAGGCTAACAGCATTTGGATGAACTCTAATCTAGCTATTGAGGCATAGGCTTCGTCATAATCTAAACCTTCGACCAACCCTTTAGCGACTAATCTAGCTTTATTTCTAACTACTTCACCTTTATCATCAAGTTTATTTCGAAACACCCACCTTGTTCCAATGATCTTTTTATCTTTAGGTGGTGGTACTAATTCCCATACTTCATTCCTAGTGAATTGAGCTAGCTCTTCTTGCATTGCAATAATCCAATCGGGATCAAGAAGAGCTTGGTCAATGGTTTTGGGTTCAATTTTGGAAATCAAGGAGATTTGACTAAGGTTTCGGTATGAAGCTCTAGTTCGAACTCCTAGGTTTGGATCACCTATCACTTGGTCGATAGGATGATTCATTTGAGTCCTAGTTTGACTTGGATTAGAGTCACCTATCGTTTGGTCGATAGGATGACTCGGTTGACTTAGGTAAGGATTAATACTAGACTCGATCTCAATATCGGAGTTGAGTCTGGTATGAATCGGCTTGCTAATCAGGGTTGCTAGGAGTTTTATAGGTTCGTGTCCTTGATCAAATACTACATTAATAGTCTCTTCGACTCTAAGGGTGTCATGGTTATATATCCTATAGGCTCTACTCATAGTCGAGTATCCTAGAAAGATTCCAGTCGAGGTTTTGGATGTGAATTTCCCTAGGTGATCCTTAGTGTTTAGGATATGTACCTTACATCCAAATACCCTAAAGTACTTGATGTTAGGTATTTTATCGTAATAAATCTCGTACGAGGTCTTAAGATGCCTCTTTACCATAAGGATCCTATTTTGGACATAGCAAACCGTACTAACGGCTTCTGCCCAAAACCTATTGGGTAGGTTATACTCGTTTAACATTGTCCAAGCGGCTTCTTGTAGGATTCTATTTTTACGTTCTACTAGGTCATTCTATTGTGGGGTTCTAGGGCATGAGAACTCATGGTGGTATCCATTTAGATTACAGAATTCTATAAACCTGTGGTTCTCGAATTCACCACCATGATCACTCCTAAGTCTTTTGATTTTAAGGTTTTGTTGATTTTCTATTAGTTTAAATAGGTTGATTAATTGATCTAGGGTATCACTTTTGTGTTTGATGAACCTAACCTGAGTAAATCTAGAATAGTCGTCAATTATGACTAAGCAGAATTGACTCCCATTAAGTGACTTAGCTCCGTGTGAATCAAATAGATCCATGTGTAGTAGCTCAAGAACACTTTTGGTCCGTTCTTGATTAGTTAGTAGATGTTGTGTCCTAGATTGTTTACCTTGTTGACAAGCATTACATATTTTATTATCCAAGTTGTTAAGTTTAGGCAAACCTCTGACTAAGTCACTCTGACTCATCCTGTGGATGAGTCTTGGATGCGAGTGACCGAGTCGTCGGTGCCACAACCAAGATTCCTCTTGTCATGTCATAAGACACTTGGTTGAGGAGTTAGTTAAATTAATCATATAAATATTGTTATTTCTGGTTCCTTTAAGAATTGTTTTAGAGGTTTCATTTGTATTAATTATGCATTCATTTTCTAGAAATATGACCTTATAATTATTATCACACAATTGGCTTACACTAAGTAAATTATATTGGAAATTTTCTACTAATAAGACATTTTGAATAATAAAGTTAGAGTTGAGCTCAATATCACCTGATCCGATGATTTTGAGTTTGTCGTTGTTTCCGAAGGCTACCGATCCTTGTCGTTTGAATCAAAGCTTCGAAAACTTGAGTTGATCCTCGGTCATGTGTCAAGAGAAACCACTATCTAACATCCATTGATCCTACACGCAAGGTAGTTGGATCGAATATTGGAATTATTAAAGGTTGGTTGTAAATTATTAAACCTAAATCATCTCACCCATGTCTACATGATCAAGCATGTTAACCTTATATGTTCTTGTGAGATGACTTCCAATTTTACTTGATCTAAATTTAATGATTTGAACACTTTTCAACCTTGCGTTAGGTTCGGATTTGACCTTAAGCTCATCAAGTCACCTTTTCAAGATCATGGCTTCCAGGTCGTGGCGAGGCACAGAGGCCTTCTTTGATCGGAAAAATAACCACTTCCTTAGACAAAGCCATTTTCAAGAAAATAGAGACTTGACTCACCTAAGACCACTTCCTGATCTAACTAGTCTAGGATACGACGAGATAGCTTCAGCTAGTTCCACTCGGTCAAATGCACCAAACTAGATACGCCTTATCTAGCCCGAATACACGAGACTCCGCTTTCCTAGCATACTATCATCTCTCCGCGTTCTGGTACTATGTTACCAAGTATTAACGAGTTATAGTCCTATCTAACCATTCTAAAAAGAAAAATCAAAGTAAATAAAGGACCTAAACATGCAATTTCTAAGTTAAAGCACAAACAAGTTTTGTACTGGCTCCCTCTGGACCGTTAAATCGATTCGGTCTCTCCACATAGTGGATTTGGTCCTTGGGAACCCAATACTGGTTGGATCCTAAGTTTAAAATCAAAGCGGTCTTAGGGACCCATGCTTGGACATGTTTTTTATGTCGACTTACAATCGACATATATGACTTGTTGGTCATATTTGAGCTAAACCCTAGTCCGACCTTGTTGTACACGACCCTTTGTGATCCAAGTAGGAGGTCAAGTCCCTTGGATCTGAAAGTAAACCTTTCCAACGTGTTTCTAAGATCTTCGACTTGACTTTTCAAGAGTGAGTTCTCAACTTCGAGCTTCTCAACCCGAGTTGAGTCCTCCTCTCGAACTCGACTAGTCGAAGAGGTTAGGGAGACCTCGTGTTTGAGGAGTTTAACCTCCTCAATCAGGGTCTCGACCTTGGACTTAGCTAATTTCCTAGTTAAGAATTTAATCGCACTGTAAAGAGTACTAATAAGGGATCGACTTACCTTAAGTGTATCTCTTGAACCGGATGCGGATCCATGGCTTGTCTTGAATAGAGCTTCATAGTCCGATTCATCTTCGGGGTTCAGACTCGTGCTCCGGTTCTGACTCCATCTCTGATTCAGTCGGTTTAGCCATGAAGACGCGATCATCTTCCTCTGACACTTCTTCCCACGTAGCGTTGAGTGCCTTTTTGAGTTTCGGTGCTTTGCTCTTGAGCTTCGAAATTCGGACTTGATATGTCCAAACCTGTTGCATTCTTAACACCTAACATTAGAACTTTTAGGCTTACCTTCGTTGGGTCGAGTGACGGTTCACTTTCGGACCTTGACCATCCTCTGAACTAGGTTGACTAGTTCGGCCTCCATTTCCGAATCGGACTCATCTTCTTCTTCCTCCTTCGGGGGTGGCTTGCTCACGGTTTTCGTCTTCGAACCTGCAAAAAGTGTTATACCTTTCTTGGGTTCTGAGTTAGACTGTTCATGGAGTTCGAAATCCGAAAACAATTCATCTAATCTAAGTTTAGAAATATCCTTAGAAACCTTGTAGGCATTGACCATGGATGCCCACAAGGTGGTCCTAGGAAATAAGTTTAGTACATACCTGATAAGGTCGCGGTTTTCAACCTTTTGTCCAATTACGTGTAGGTTGTTGACAATATTTTGAACCAGAGCGTGAAGTTGTGTCGCCATCTCGTGTTCCTGCATTTTTAGATTATACAACCTATTGAAATGGAGATCACGCTTACATACCTTGGCTTCATCGGTCCCTTCGTGTAACTCGACCAACTTTGTCCATAAGTCTTTAGCACTGATGAATGGGTCGACGCGATTAAGCTCCTCTTTGGACAAGCCGCATTGGAGGATTTGAGTCACCTTAGCATCGGCTTCGACTTGTCTTTTTGTAGCATTGGTCCATTGGTCATAATCCAAAGATTCACCCACTTCGTTAGTTGGAAGTGTGAATCCTGTTTGGATTATGATCCATATCTCGATTTGGGTTTTAAGAAAGTACTCCATCCGACCCTTCCAATAACGGAAGTCATCTTCATTGTAAAATGGAGGTCGGTGCTAAAACTCTCGAGATGGGCCATTGATACAAAAAAAACAAGAGAATGAAGAAGAAAACCTAGCAACGACACAAACGATCGAAATGTACCAAGACTCGCGTCTTGGATTAGTAGTGCGGGAGAAAAACTAAACGAATGAATGAGAAAAAAAATCGAAATAAACAGAAATAAAAAAAGAAAAATAAATTTGTAGAAAAGCTAGATTGGTGGTTTCATCGAATCTTAGCACCCCGGCTCTAATACCAATTGTTGGATCGAGCGGATCACTAGAGGGGGTGAATAGTGATAAAAACTTTTGTTCGTTTTCGATACTTGAGTTACGCAGCGGAAAGAATAAAACAATGTAAAAGTAAAGAAGACACGAGGGTTTTTTACTTGGTTCATAGCCTATGACTACTACTCCAAGGCCCTAGTGGTCCTTGACCACGCACGGAGGGCAAATCACTAACGAACTCCTCCTCATTGGAGGTAGGAGTTAATCGAATACAAAAACACGAAAGGATCAAGATAGAGGGACACTCCCCCTCTTCTCATTATGATAAAAGCACGATAAAAAGAACTTAAGTACAGATTGAAACTAAACAAAACTTTCACCGATGACTCGTAGATGAAGAGGATTGAGTTCTAGTCGTCGTGTCTGTAGCGCTTCGTCGTAGAGATGTCGGAGAGTCGTAGCGTATCGGAAGCACTTGGAGGCTTAGAGAATTGATGAAAAACCCTTAGAGAAGCCTCCTTTTATAGCTTTTGAGCCCCTCATCGAATGGATCTTCAACCAATCACAAATAGGCACAAAGCTTCTTGGAATGAGGTGATAAGGCTTGACTCCTCGAAGCTGATCATTGACCATCAGTCGACTGATTTAAGACAGTCGAGTGGCTCTTGTGGGCAGTCGACTGATGCTAGCAGAAATCATAAGTTAGCTTAACAAAAACATAATTTCGACGATTGCTGACCGTCCGATCTCGACCTAGATCATCAATGGGATATCTTTGGTCGGATCTACGCTTAAGACCATCCTCGTAAGGAAGATACGACCTCACTTATGCTCACACACACGAACTTACCTCGATACTTACTTTGTAGCTCTTGCTTCTAGCATTCCACTCGATTCCTTCGGCTCCCTCCGAAGTCACTCGAGTGTCGTCTGACCACCGCGGCTTCCTCCAGGTGTCGCTAGCCTTCAACTTCAGCTTTAGCACTTTTTTGCACACTCGATTCAGCTCGTGAGATAACGATATGAACTTAACTTTGCATCATTTGCTATAATCAAAACTCAGGTTCGACTTAGGTGCCCACTGCACCAACAGTAGAGTAAACTAACTGATCAATACGAGGGTAGGGGTAGTAGTCTTTAGGGCACGCTTTATTCAAATCACGAAAGTCAATACATATTCTCCGCTGCCCAAAAGGCTTGGGGACCAGAACTACATTAGACACCCACTCAGGGAATTGAATTTCTCTAACATGACCAACCTGTAGTAATTTATCTACTTCCTCAACAATGACTTTATCCTTCTTGGACCCGAAGTGTCACCTTTTCTTCTGGATGGGCTGAACTCCCCGAGTGATGTTAAGATGGTGCTCAACAACTTTAGGATCTATCCCCGTGAGATCATGCACATCCTTGGTGAATATATCTTCATTCCTACGTAGGCAATTCACAAGTTCTTCGTTCATCTCCAGTTGTTGGGCCACCTGAGTGACCTTTTCAGGAGCTATCTCCATAGGCTCACCTTCTTCTATTCTTTCGGCTCTAGGTGGGGACTCTTCCAGCACACACACATCAGAGGTGATAACAACTTTTCCCTTTGGGTCGTCCACCCTTGCCTTCTTTTGATCACCCCTTACCATTTGTACATAACAACTCCGAGCCATTTTCTGTTATCCCCATGCTTCCCTGACCTACTGCCTGACTGAGAATTTCACCTTCTGATGGTAAGGGGAGGGCACCGCCCGAAAAATGTGTTAGTGCCTATAAGATCCACATATCTCCACAATGGTATGATATTGTCCACTTTGGGCCTAAGTCCTCATGGTTTTATTTTCGAGCTTTACCCAAAAGGCCTCATACCAATGGAGATATTTTTTTATCTTATAAGCACATGATCTTTTCCATGTCTTACCAATGTGAGACTTTGATTGTATTCTCTATACTCCAAACAATCCCCCCCCTCAAACGAAGGACCACATTAAACCCCCCCCCCCCTCAAGCCTATCCATCCTCCAAGGACTTCATCATCTTGATGTCCGATCCTCAACCCACCAGGACTTCCTGCCAACTGTCTGGTCCTCTTGACCTAGCTGGACTTCCTGCCAATTGTTCGGTCCTTCCGACCCAACTGGACTTCCTGCCTAGTGTCTGGTTCTCTTGATCCGGACATGGGAGCTCAACTTCCTTCGTTCGAGGTTCATGGCTTGACATGGACCATGACTCTGATACCAATTGTTAGTGCCTATAAGATCCACATATCTCCACAATGGTATGATATTGTCCACTTTGGGCCTAAGTTCTCATAGTTTTGTTTTTGGGCTTTACCAAGGAGATATCTTTTTATCTTATAAGCACATGATCTTTTCCATGTCTTACCAATGTAGGACTTTGATTGTATTCCCCATACTTCCAACAAAATAGATAGAAAAGGATGACCCAAAATAGCATTATAAGTGGATGGAGCATCCACTATGAGAAAAGGAATGATATTAGTTTTCTGGTGGGGTTTTGCACCCAAAGTGAGAGGCAAGGAGACCATGTGTCCTGCGAATCCGAATAGAGGAGTAGCCACGTCCTCCAGTTGTATATTTCCCAGCTACATCTGCCCGAATGCTTCATGGAAAAGGATATTGACTGAACTCCTCGAGTCAACTAGGACTCAGGCTACCTCATAGTTAGCTAAAGAAATTCGGATTACCAGAGCATCAGTATGAGGTAGCAGGACACCCCGCAGATCTTCAGGACCGAAAGATATTTGTGGCGCACTCTGGATGGCTTGCTCTGTTCCAATGGCCAAGCTTTCCATTAAGCGGGTGTACAATTTTCTGGCTCTGTTAGAATCCCCATCAGTAGGTCCCTACAATAACATGAATAACTCCCCGAGTGGGGATGTCGTTCGGGGCAACTGATGGGCCTTCGCCTGCTGTCCCTCCTTGCAAAGTACCCTCGTGAGCAGGTATTTGCTGGCCTGGCAATAGAGGAGCTTGAGGCCTTCCGTTGTAGCGTCCCGGGCGAGCCATGTTGGGTCGATGGCCCCTTCTTTCCTATCCTCCCATATGAGGCTGCAGTTGTGGATAAGTGGCACGAATGCGCTCTAACTCCTCTTGTAACTTGAAACAACGACCACTGGTATGGCCATACTCCATATGGTACTGGCAGAAATAAAGGGTAGGGGGATTCCGAGGAACTCTCCGATATCTAGTTGGGCATTGAAGAAACGCCATGTTGATCATACGTCTCCATTTCCTGCTCTTTCCACGTCCGCGAGGGAGGTATGGCGTCGACATCCATGATATGTAAGGGAGGGACTGGACGAGTTCCTGGAAGTAATAATCTGGGCCTAGGTGCTTCTGGTATGAAAGACCTAACATATTCTCTTCGGGTAGGTGCTCGAGGGGTTGTAGGACGACTTCTTTCAGCTGGGGCTGCTGTAAGCATCTGTTCAGCTCGCCTAACTTTCAACCCCTCTTCCTCATTTATGTATTCTTCGGTGCGGCTTAGCAATTCCTCGTAGCAACCCGCTGGTTTCCTCAATAAGGAGGTGAGAAAAAGTCCTTCTGTCAGCCAATGAGGGATGACAACCCTCAAAATATCTGACCCTGTTGAAGGGATATTTCTAGCAGTGGTGGTGAACCATGAAAAAAACCACTAAGAGATTCTGAGGGTTCTTGCTTGATATGTAGTAAAATTGAAGCATCATGTTTATAAGTCTTGCGGCTAGCAAATTCTTGATGGAAAACTCCCTTAAGGTTTGCAAAGCAGGTGATGGATCCGGGAGGCAGAGCACCAAACCATCTCTGTGCTGAGCCTGTTAATGTGGTGCGAAAAACTCAACACTTAAGGGCATATGTATAGCAATGAAGAGAGGAAGCTCCCATAAATTGTGACAGATGTTCCTCTAGATCAGTCATGCCATCATACTTCTCCACTTGTGGATTCCTGAAATATGGAGGTGGCAGCTCAGAAAGAATGTCAGCGGTGAACAAACTAGGCTCATAAACTTTCGAAGCCCTGGTGGACTGACTTTCTCCCTGATCTTCTCGCCTTGTTTGTGTCATGGACATGGTAGGCTGATACACCCTCCCCATAGGTACTTCACCTGGCAGGACTTCCGTATGTTGTAGAGTAACCAGATTGGCTTGGGGAGGTACTTCCAGTATCGATTCCCGAGGAGAGGGCTCACCAGAATGGGGAAGAAGATACCCCACCCTTCTCCTCTCCTTAGCCAGAGCATCAGCCACAGCAACATCCACCATGACCTGTAACTGCGCGGGTAGCAGTGTGATGGGGCTCTCTTCTGCAAAAGAGGCCGATGGATGTGGTATTTCCTCTAACAATATCTCGACGTCTTGCTCAACAAAGTTTCCCATAGGCGACACAAATTGATGTGGATACGCGAATTTTCTCACCTCCTTTTAATGCAAAAGAGCATCCAAGAGGCTTAGGGTTCTCTCCGGCCGCAACAGTAATAGAAAATGAATAGATGATGAGAAAAATAACACAAAAAACGGAGACACAAGGTTTAATATGGTTCGGAATTCTAATTCTTACTCCACGGGATAAGCTCTATAGTGAGTTGTGGTACTAAAGCACTTCTACTATAAAACTTCTCCTTCTTGAAAATATCTTCAGAGGTGGAGGAAACCCCTTACAACTTCAACGATGTACAATATATAGAGAGAGAGTATGGACTGCCCCCCCCCTCCCCACTTCCCTTCTATTCTCTGCCTCTTTCCTTAATCTCTTCCTCTTCCGATGTAAGGTCTCTCTTCTCTTCGATGATGTCCCCTCCTCTTGCTATGGAACTCGAAGTGGTGGTGGCCCCTCCTGCCAATTCCGAAAAGAGAAAAAGATCCAGATACCCTTCTTTCCTCTCCTTCCTTCGCTTTTATCCTCCTCGTCTTCCCTTGCTCCTTACGCTGTAACGAAATGCCTTGATCGTCGTCCACATGGAAGGCTCCTTCTCCCTAGAGAGCAATTCTGTTAGGAGGATAAGGAATGAAAACTCCTGCGAATATTCCATGGAGTCCTAGTTTGTTATATGATATAACAAACTCTCGTAAACTACTGCCTCAGAAAATATTCTATCCCTACTTTTGACCCTCTCTTCTTCTACTGAATTTGACATTCACTCTGTCCCGTCTCAACTAGATCCTCCTCATTCATTTGGACCCAGGTGTACACTCCTCATTTTGCCTTACCAAGCTAATACTTAAACCCACTTTGACTATGAGACCCAGTATCTCATGCTTTTCATGACTCTCCGAGTCAATCCCCGACTCACTTACCGAGTCAGATCTCAGACTTGTACCCTGGGTCGCTCCTCTGGTCCCCTTTTAGTCCTAGAGCTTATCTTTCCGTCCCTATACCTTCACCCTATCAACTCGGGTGACCCCCTAGGGTCGGGTTCCACCAATTTAGTCTGTGTTTCACACATGACCTTCTTCCTTTTAATCCCTAAATTAGATCACAGCGGTATCATTTTCCTTTTTAGGTTTTCGATATTGTCTGAGTTTGATTTTTTTTCCTTTAAGGTTTTTTTCCTTCTTTAGTCAATTATCAACCATTATGTCAAAAAGGAGCAAAATATAGTTACTATTTTTAATAATTGAAAAAAAACTTCCTTTTCTCATTTTGTAGTTTTGACAAAATATTTCACTTGTTGGTAAACTATGATAAACAAAGTAGCTCACCTCATCTAGAATGCTTTTTTTTTATCAACTCTAGATATTCAGACTTTTGATCCGACTAATCCAAAAAATGATCGACCTTGCTCCATGGATCTCTAACAGAGTGTTAAGTAATTCCTAAGTGAAATATAGTCCACCAACTATCAAGGTAAATCAAAAGTACTCGCATGAGCAGTCTTAGCAGCTGTAGCGTCCTTTATTTGTCACTCTATTAGGAAGAAAATTCTACAAATAGATCATGATTGAGGATTGAACCGTAGATATCTGAAAATCGAACTGAACATCCTACCGTTGTACTTCTAAGTATGCATGTCATGACTACAATTTCTTCTCAAATCACCATGGAGGATGGTGATGGTTTTCTCCACTTACCATAACTAATAGGTGGGTGGGTTGGATATCCATTGTTGAGTGAGAAACTCAAGATGCTTTAGGTTCTTGGTCACCTAATAATCCTAACAAACTGTGACTCTTTCTTTTCTATAATATCCATGATCATTTGGTTAGTGCATCAATTCGACTAATGGTTTGCATATGGTTTTCTATTATGTCATGGTTGATGCAATCGCCTCAAAATACTTGATTATCAAACTCAACTTCATAAAGTGTGATGATAATCCTAACGCCGTCGCCATGGTTGGCACAACAAGTCTTAGAAAACTTGACCCACTTGAGCCTCGATTCGATAGCCTCGAGAGGGTGACTTGATGCCCTCAATTGCCTTATCACGAGGAATGGGCATGAAAAAATTATCCTAAAAGGAAATGTGACTCGTTATGCATGAGATGCAATTTAATTTGACTCTCGCAAATGCTCCCTAAATGAAACTTTGTTTAATTAGTTTAGCAACATCTTTAAGAGAACACCCTGGTTTCCAAGATGGTCTTGCTAGCATTCTAGCTATCGAGCTAGGATGCTTTGAATACTTCGAAAGGAATTCGGACTTAAGGCTGAGTATTGAGAAACTTTGTATATATCTACTTTCTTGAGGTATTAAAGCAAATTCAGGACCTTATTTCTTGATTCTTGAACTATGATGTTGAACGACTAAAAGGATTTTTTTTTATTCACACTCTTGAAGCCAAGTCATGAAGATATTGGATTCAATTAGACAAATGATCTCTCGAATTCTATGAAAATAGTACTGAGAAGTACCTTCCTCGTCGAGAAATGAAAAGCTTGAGATGTCTCTTGTCTTCCATAGATAGATGTACATGTAAATACTTTAGTTGCATTACATCTTTTTTACTTAGCTTCTTATCCTTTTCCCTGTAACAAGGAGAGATGAATATCTATGTAACATTTTGATGTGTTAAACTATCATCCAACCATATTTATGTTCATGTGACCATTTTAATGTGTTAATGATCTAGGGTTTGAAGAAACAACAATGGAGATTTTGCGTTAGAAGTATATCACTACAAAATTACATGTTTAAAACCGTCTTGCATGTTTACTTTGACATTTTAGAAGCCCATTTATGATGGCTAAAGACTATCACAATATCCGTCACAAAACATCTAGTGATAGAAAAATTTAAATTATCACAACCTAACAACAACAATCTAGAGTTGCAAAAAAATTATTATTGTAAATGAAAAAGTTTTTTTCTATCGCAAAGTTATGATTCTCGAGTTGATATTCTTTCACATGAGCTATGGCGGTATCAAATAACTCCTAGAAATATCCTTGTTGTAGGATTGACATCAATCTTAAGATACATCTTGATATAAGAAATATATGATAATCGTGTTGTTGAAACACTTTCATGCAACTCACCATTGCTCATTAGAATGATAAATTGTGTTGGTGTCTCGTTAAAGGGCAATCAAGACTTGCATGAAGAGGGATCTTCACATAGGGTCGCACGGATGCTCTGCACAATGAGATGATAGGATGGAAATGTTGATAATGGCTCTTCGACTAGTCAATTCATCAATTCTAGTTATTGATTCCCACGGGATGAGTTGTTGGCTAGAGCAATACAAAAACTATTGCAATAGACAGGAGTCGAATCTCAGTGTGAGATCTAAAATCTTTATTCGGATTTAGAAACTTTTCGCCGTTCTGTCAAATGGCTCAAGGGACATAGTTCTCCATGATTTATCTCCTTCGCATTGGTTGTGAGATCGGTTGACCAAAATACTGAGGACGAACGAATCACCTTTGACTATAATATTCCAATACCTTTGCTCTTTTAGTTTATCAATATACCTCTTTAATTTGGAGATTAGTTATAATTGCCTTTCCCAAAACAATAACTTTAACTACTTAAATTGGAGGACCAAATGAACCTTCAATGTTTTAGAACTCTTGGAGTAGTCTAGAGAGAAGTAATGAATTACTCAAGTTTGGAGCCAAATTAACAACATAAACTCAAGCCAAAGGTAGAGAATTAAACTAAGAATCAGAAGTAATATGAATCAAAGAAAAAACAGAGCCAAATTTCTCTATTTTCTGTACATATTCTTCCTCCATCGCACAGATTAATATTTGAGCAATTTTCCCAAGTCCAATTTGCCCATTCAGAAGATAACTCATAAATCAAAATCAGCCATTTGCACAATATCCTTCAAATGAAATGCGAGCCTGTCCATGGGAGCTCCCCTCACAGCTGACAGTGCCTGGTTCAGCCTTCTTGCCTGTTGCACCATCTCTTCCATTCTCTGCAATCACACAACAAACCTTTTACAATCCATCGGCATAGATCTTGATTGTCATCTGCAATCACAAACAATCGATAAACAGTGCCTGCCTTATCATCTGCATAGATCTTGAATTGGATCTTCTGCTTCTGCGGCTGTTTCTGATGCTGTCGGCTGCCGCCGAATATGAAGATACAAATAGTAGCAGCAACTGCTGCCCCAATACTTGTCAATCTCCAGTTACAGCCAAAGTCCTTACCTTTCAGTTCAGAGGCTGTGTGATCCTTCTTTTCCTCCTCCTCCATGGCTTTGTATTCATCTTCTTCGTCTGTGTGCATCTCCTCTGCTGGAATCACTGCAGGAGGCAGCTCTTTGCGAGATGAGAAATAATTCTCCACCTTCATCGAGATGTAGCCAGTATTGGCTACGGGTTGACCGACAAGCACAGGGTGTTTGGTGCTATGGCTGCTCAGTTCTTGCAACAAGCTGTTGCTGTCTGGGAGAATCTCCCACTCTTGCAGGTCAGCAACCTCTGGGCATGTTTTCTCCATTTGGGAAGAATATTGGGAGGACGAAGAGGACTGTGTGTCTGAATTAGAGGGAAGTTCTTGGTGATGTCTGATGGCCAGAGGCTGAACGGGGGACTTATCCTTTCAGTTGTGATCAGTAAACAATTGGAGAAAGGGACTGTGTTGGTCTGTACCACCTGCCAAAACGAAGGTGACTTCCAAGGACACACGAGTTGTCCACAAAGAGTGACTGTTATTGGTCCATGATTGATTAAAGGAAGGCCACTACATTTTGTTAATGTGGTTAAAAAAAAAGTGTTTTTTTGCCCTTTCTTTCTTTGAATCGCGTCTCCTATCAGTCTGAGTGGCTCATATCAGTGGAAGTTCAACCAAAATGACTAACATGAATCAGATTGAGTCGACTGAAAACAAGTTGACTCGAATCAGTTGGTGAGTGCGATCGGGGATATGTCTCCTCCTTCGATATATTAGATATTGATATAGGATAATTGTATTGCTCTCCTTCAAAAAAAAAAAAAAAAAATTGTACTAAGAGAAAGGATATTTAGCTTTAGAATTAATCCGATAAAATTCAAACATTTGAATTATCAAAAAAATTTAAAATTCCCAACATATTCTATTATCATCCTGATATGCTCTGTTTACCTGAAGAGTGGATGAAGGATGGATGAAACAAACCTAGGGCATGGAAAGGGATGAAAAATAAAAGGAATCCACTATCTGTTGTGCTTGTTTATCTTGATGGAGAAAGGTGAGCAAAATCATTCCATTAAATTGTTTACAGAGATCAAAAGAAAAAATAATTTATTGTCTAAACTACTTTATCCTCTTCAACACACCTCTTTAGATTTCCTATGCTCTTTCAATTTGTGCCTATAACTAATTGTGTCCTGAAAAAGTCATTATTAACTAATTGAAGTTGTATGTCTTTTCTTAAATTATAATTGTTGTGGGTTGGAAATAATTATGTGGTTATTATGAACTTGTTTTAGTTGTTATACAAAGCTAATATAATATCGATGGAATTCCGATCTATGTTAAATAAAAGAACAGTCCTAAAATTAATATATTTTATTGCTTTATTATTATAAATTTTGCTTTACATTTTTAAAATAATATTAATTCTATTTTCAAAATTAAAAAATTATTGCTAACCAAAATATAGTCTATAGTTAGAAACTAAAAATTATCTATCTGTATTGAAAATAATACTCATCTATCTTATAACAGTTCAAAATCAAAATTTATTAGCAATAAACATTATTTAAAAGTAGTCTACAATTATTACAAAATTGTTACTAATCAAAATATGAACTAGAAATTATTTCAGAATAATCTATGAGTATTACAAAATTGTGGCAGATGTGAAAGTGTCATCTACTCAATTATACTCAATTACAGTTAACTTCTTATTCTAACGTAGCATTATAACGATTTTGTCCATCTTTTCAGTGCATTTAATTAAATCCTTTTTGATTTATTATTTAGTCAGTGAACTCATTTCTAATCAACACCCACGTCAAAGGTACACATGAACGTGAATTTTTTTTTTTCGCAATTACAAACTCTTAACATCCAACTATATCAATATTAGACTAACAAACATATTCCATGTACATTCAATAGATGAACATCTAGCATTTGTCAAAAAGTATATTCAATATATTACATTATTCGAATCAAACATTACTAACATATAAAAATTACAATATAAAGTCACACATGATCAATATACTATTTCGTCGCCAAATTCAGTAAATATACATGTCATGAGCCGTCGCTTACAGTATCACCAGTCGACTTGACTGACATATTCACCAGTCGAATGAAGCTTCAGAATTTGGCGACGAAAAAAATTTTCGTCGCAGATTTGGTGACGAAAAAATATTTTCATTGTAAAATTTTGGACTATCAGTCGACTGACATTGGAGCAATCGACTAAAAAATATTCTGTGCCCTACTATAATATCACTAGTCGATTGACATCTTCCATCAGTCGACTGGTAGAAGGTTCCAATTGACTGGTGATACTGTAGCAGGGCATAGAATATTTTTTAATCGATTGGTCAATCGACTCGCTAATATCCGTCGACTGATGGTCATAGACAGTCGATTGATGTTCCAAAATTTTACGATGAAAATATTTTTCCATTGCCAAATCTATGCCGAAATTTGTTTATTGCAAATTTGAAAAAAAAAAAACAAAGAAAAACCACAATATAATCAACTATTTCTATCTATTTTTACAAATTTATAACCAAAATACATATATAAAATGATTCAATAAAATTGTAACATTTAACAATATCTAATATATCACATATCAAACTTCATAAATATCTAATCATTCAAAATGAAATAATACTAAATCAACAATACAAATCATTCATCGTATGAAACTTAATACAAGCGTATCATGTGAGAAGTCAAATAATATTTAGATATAACAATTCAGACATAATCACTATTATCATCACCATCATCAAAAAATTCATTTTCATCATTATTATTATAGGCATTAGTAGGAGGAGATCGAGATGTTGCATGATTAACATCTGCTGTCTGTAAAATTCATTCATTTGTTCATTTAAATCCTTGACTTCCTGATCCCTTTGTCTTTGTAAAGTGCAGACATCTTCAAGTTCGTTATCTTTTTGCACTAGTAACTGCTTCAAATGACTAACCTCTTTGGTCAACTAATTTTTTGTGCTCTTATTGTTGGTGAGCTGAAGAAGATGTACTAGGGACTTTATAAGTTCGGTTCAAAGAATCCAGTCCAACTATTCTTCCACATTTTGATCTGTCAGACACTTCAAGCCATATATTTATATTTTCAACAGATGACTCAGATTCGACAGCATCATCACTTGCTCCCGAATTTATCTATACAAGTTCATCATATTTCTCCTGTATTGAAAAGACAAAAATTAAATCATATCAAATGAGTTTAAATTTTTGAAATTACAAACCTTCATTGTTCTAGCTCTCTCTCCACTCTACGTCTTGTCTTTCTTTTGAGTTGTACAGGTGAAAGTGTTAATGAATAATGACTTAGTTTCCATTTCGTTGGCCTAAACAAACATCGGTATAAATAATAAAATAGTGCGCATTAAATTCAAAAATAAAGATTTGAAAAAATTCATCAATCGATGTCTATATTCATCGATATTGATTGAGCCTCCCGCATACATCACAAATGAAGCACCAGAATTATAAGTTTGATTTTTTTTTTATTTTGTTCACTCCTCCATTTACTATCCTCAGATCATTGAACAATTCTATTCTAATTCTCCTCGATTATGCAATGTGACTTTTTAGATTTGGTTTTCGCATGATTTAGTATGTTTGTAATGTGATCGCCACCCTTTTTCTTAAACATCCTCCTTATCTCCAGTGTTTCAGTCTCCTCCCAAGTAAATACTGATTGTTGGTGCAATCAGCTCAGGTCATGATTGACTAGACTCGAGTTTGACTCGAGCAGTATTTTCATGTTCGACAAAACGTATGACAATGTGAGTGTCATGAAAAGTCCAAACATGTGACTTAGCAATGGTAAAGTCCAAGTCATGGGTACTTGATATGGAAAGTCCAAGCATGGGTCTTGGTAATGGTAAAGTCCAAGTCATGGATATTTGGCAATGGAAAGTCCAAGTATGGGTCTTGGCAATTGGAAAGTCCAAGCATGGGTCTTGGCAATTGGAAAGTCCAACATGGAGTTGGTAAGGAAAGTCCAAGAGTGTGATATTGGCAGCGTAAAGTCCAAGCATGAATCTTGGCAGCATAAGTCCAATGTTTGACAACGTAAAGTCCAAGCGTGGAGCTTTAGCAGCATAAGTCCAAATGGATATTGGCATTTGGGAAGTCCAAGGGTGTGATATTGGCGGCGTAAAGTCCAACTTATTGTCTTGGCGGCATAAGTCCAATGTTTAGCGGCGTAAAGTCTAAGTGTGTGTCTTGGCAGTGTAAGCCCAAATGTACCTTGGCTATGTAGACCCAGTTAGCATGACAATAGCCGATGGAAGCACTTGAAGGCTAGTGTATGAATGAACAAGTCATGGATGACTTGGAGGGATCCGATAAGCATGAGGCTGATAGAGGTAGCTAGAAGGTTTAGGTTTAGGCTAAGGGTGGTCTAGCAAATATGAGGGGATCATACTTGAGATAAACCTCAAGTTGAGGTTTAGCAGTCGACTGGGGTTATGGACAAGTAGACTGATCAAGTGTTTTGACACTTGGCAGCCAAGTCGACTCTGAACAATTGACTAGATTATGACCAGTCGACTGGTCAGTAGTTGACTGACGTTCGACTGTGGAAACGTGGCCTTGGCAGTCGACTGCTAGCAGCTTTGGGCAATCGACTGGCCTTGAGCAGTTGACTGCCATGGAGGGCAGTCGACTATTGGTTGAGGTCACAGGAATAGAAAGCTCGGTAGTTGACTTGGAAGTCAACTACTAGCTTGGTAGTCGACTATTGGCTTGGTAGTCGACTGATGGTAATGACAATCGACTACCAGTGTATCCATTGGCTAGAATGTCGACATGGATCAAGTCCGTTGTGAGACAACGACACTGTAGGCAGTCAATTGGGGTCTTTTAGCAATCGACTACTAGGCACAGAATCAGCCTGATGTAGGTTATAAAAGGAGTAGTTCGTGGAGGATTTCGGCCATGATTTCTTGAGCGGTTATTGAAGCTATTTGGAGGCGAAGTGCTAGTACATTTTAGAGCCCTTCAAGCTCATCCAATCAACCAATAAGTAAAACATTCAAAGTGATCTTCTGTAAAGTTTTCTTTACATCATTTGTTGTATTTCTTTGTATTTGCTTGTATTTTCTTATTACTGTTGTAATCCTTTGTACGAGATTTCTCCACCTCCAGATTTTTCCAAGGAGTGTATTAGTGGTAGTTTGCATCACTAGAACTCATTTAAATAGAAGTCAATACCCCTGAGGTTCCAAACCACATTATATTCTTGTCTTGTGATTGTGATTGTGTTTGTACATTTTGTTTATTCTTTATTCTATATTCTTTGTGCATACTAACGATTGTAGAAAAGCACGATCGAATTCCATCAAGCGATGAAAACGCTATTTACCCCCCTCTAGCAACGCCCGATTCCTTAACAATTGGTATCAGAGCCCAGTGACTCTTAGAAGATAAAGACGCTTCGATACCTCTACAATTGGTATCAGAGCTTGGAGCTCTTCATTTGGACTAACCGCCAAGGAGCAAGGCACTAGAGGGAAAGATGGAACTAAATCTTGGATTGGGATGGGATATCAACACTCTGATTCCATATGCATTTTATGGACGAGAAGGCTTCAATCAATCGAAGGCAAGGATTGAGGACTTCATGATGATGATGGACATCGAAGATTGGTCCGCCTTGATGGAAGGTTTCGAATATCCAAGAGGGTAGAAGGGAGGATTCCTCAAGATGAAGAAATGGACCGAGGAACTACTCTAAAAATTCGGGAAAAATAAGAAGGTAATGAAATTCTTGATTGATTTAATACCTAATGATATTTTGTACAAGCTAGAGAATTATATGGATGTCAAGGAGCTATGGTGCAAGTTAGCCAAGTTCCATGAAGAGCTCGCATCGGTCCAAGATAAGGAAGAAGAAGAGTGTTCGTCCTTTCAAGCTTAAGAAGAAGAGAGTACGTCATCATCCCAAGAGCTTGAGGATTTGAAAGTTGAGAGATGCTCAACATCCGGATCGAAGGAGGAAATTGAAGAAGTCTCCACCTCTAGGATTTAGGGGGACGAGATTAGGCCATCCTCAATGCCGGAGCAAAATCAAGAAGAGCCTCAACATCCGGGAGAGATGAAGAAGCTCAAAATTCCATTTCTGGCTTAGGTAACTCAAACATTGTAATTAAAAATAAAGATCATATAATGTGTTTTGAGTGTAGGGAGCATGGACACTACAAAAGTAAATGCTCAAAATTGGTCAAGGAGAAAGTGTTGGCACCAAAAGTCAAGGAAAAGTCAAAGGAGGCTGGTGCCCCAACACATAAGA
The DNA here is from genome assembly GCA_025175895.1 of Wurfbainia villosa. Classification (NCBI taxonomy): domain Eukaryota; kingdom Viridiplantae; phylum Streptophyta; class Magnoliopsida; order Zingiberales; family Zingiberaceae; genus Wurfbainia; species Wurfbainia villosa. The sequence goes on along the minus strand of CM045997.1, from coordinate 22,459,795 downwards.
GCAAGGAGCACGTGGTGTGCTTCAAATGCAATCAAAGGGGCCACTACCTAGCAAGGGCAAAGGGGGAGCTATACATGTAGGGGGAGCTAAGGAAAACCTTCAGGTATATTTAAATAATTCTCATTCTTTAATTAATAGGTAAAAGCATGCTAGGAATTTTGTTGCTATTGCTTATGAACAAAAACATGCTAGGAATAGATTTTATTTCTTAGGTGCTAAATCATGCGAAATTAGGGCTAAGGACAAATTTAGAACCAATAACCCTAAAATAATCCTACCTAAGGAAGCCATTAGGAAGGTATAAAACCATTTAGGCATTAACCCTAAGAAGGGTATACATATGCCTAAAAGAAAGGACAATGCTCAAAGAATGAATGAAAATTCAAAGATTGGACAATTAGAGTTAGAGAACCAAGCCTTGAGGTCAAACCTTGAAAAATTAGAGAAGACCCTTAGGAAGATGCAAAATCAAATTCAAAGGTCAAATGATCAAAAATTAGGACCTAGGAGACAAGAACCGTCTAGGGGCAAGAAAGGTTTGGATCACAAACCTAAGCCCAAGGAGACATACCATAGTGTTCCATTCGATCATGGAACCATTTTTAGGTCTAGGAAAACCAAGGTTACTAGGGAAGTCATCCCTAAGGTTAACCATGGTAGGTGCCTAGTGGCCAATGTTTCTATGAAACCTAGGAAAGCCACTAAGAAGGTCACAAGGGGAGTTACCCCTAGAGTTTACCTAGGCAAGACCCAAATGACCAAGGCTTCAAAGCCTAGGATGGTCATTAAAAAGGTATCAAGGGAAGTTATCCCTAGTGAATACCTTATAAACCCAAGGAGCTCCAATAGGTATTGGGTTCCTAGGAGCGTGATTCCATCATGCTATATGGGTTAGGTTGGGTCTTGAATGGATGAGTAGTTAACCTAACCATAGTAAAGTTTGCACTTTAGATCATTTCCAAGGTAATGGGATGCTTTGGAAATAAGTTTGAATTTATATCCTAAAGGATTTTAGGATGTTCCAATATCATTTAAGAAGTTTGAAAAATTGAACAAATTGACACAATTAGGTTTAGAGGTTATGATGTGTCATTTTGGGTTTTTGGCACACTTGGGAGATTAATCCATTATGAAAAATATGGATTTAATTCTAGAAATGAAAATTTGGGCTTAACACTTAGGTATTATATACCTTTGTATTTTATACTTGACATGCTTATGTTTGCCTTGCCATGTCACGACATCATGCTTCATATTACTATATAAAATGTCATGATACCTTATGTTTATCTTTTTATGTCATGTATATTTAGGTTTATGATATATGTCATGACATCATAATTATTGACACTTATGCTATTATTATATGTCATAATCATCATTCATGCATTTAGGATTAATTAAAATTGATTTAAGGACTATGACATGATTTGAAGTTCCATGTATAAGGGAATCAAATATAGTTACCTAGAAAAATGCATGAAACCTTAGATTAGGAAGAACAAAAGCACACATCTCACATTAAATTGACATGTGTGTATTGATACACCATAGACACATATGCGATGTTAGGAAAATGAGTTAGGTTCAAGGTGCATAGTTCTTGCATCTAGATGAACTCAAACTCATCTTATACCATTGATGGATCATGGGGAAAGCTAATGTGCAAGCCATGTGCATTGAGCCTGTTAGTAATATATGAGAGATGTCCTAAGGCAATCGCCTTATGTATGAACCATTTATATGATAAATGAAGATTCACTATTTGAGTATACATGTTTTATGTATTTGATTAGATCTTAAACTCATTTATTGAATGTCCATGATACGATTCACAGCATGAGAGAATTTGTGATTGGATCACAACTAGTGAGTATCTCTACATGTGTAATTGTGATGTATCAGAATTATCCCTAGTCGATGAATTGATGGATTTGGACACCATCAATTCTGTCGAGACTAGCACGAGGTATACTCCTTGGTGTATCCAAGCAGCTGATTCTCACTGGCTGGAGACATAGTGATGTCCGAAGTTAATCGTGGATGCTAGTTATGGTAACTAGTTCATTGGATTGACCAGCCGTAAGACTTCATATGGTTCTCTGCATATATAGATATGTCAATGAAGTTCTTACTATGGCTTAAGTGCGATGTTCCTTAGACTTGCGGTATTCAAGTCATCTTGATCATGGAGACTTATGCTTTGACATCTTAAGCAAACATCTCTAAGGAGATGTGGACCCGGGATGATTGGGTATAAGTCGAAGTGATCGAAGGTGTTTGAATAGCCTATAAAGATTCACCACTCCTTGCGAGGAGATGTATACCCATGGCCTCTCGTCGGATTGTTACTAAAGTCTTTGGCCAAAGCATTACATGTTTAGAGTAAGGTACTCTTCGATACATGTGGAGTAACTAGAATCCGTAGGACGAAAAAATGATACTTGGGCTAGGTGTGACGTAGTCAGCCTAGTGGGGACTGACACTATAGACCATGTCCTGAACCAAGTGGGTATAAGATGAGTGAAGGGAATGGGGCACGATTCATTCGATTTCTTTGAAGGGTTTGAAATAGTTCGATCAACCGTTGATCTTTTCGGTTAATTGGGGATCATGATGTACTACTAGGTGCCACTCATGATCGTTCTATAATTAATGGTTAATTATAGACGGCCAACATAAACCGAGAACCTATTTGGTCACACGCAAAACGAGCGTAATCCAAAGGATTTAAAACGAGCTTGAGAATGGGATTCTCAGACCGAGAGAAACTAAGTTTGGTTGGACCAAACATGAAGTGAGCATGAAATCGTTTCAGTCGCAATGGAAGCGTGGATGGGCCGTGTCTTAAGAAGACATAATGGATGAACCAAAATGGTTTGGTTCTAATCCAATGGAGGAGAATAAACCAAAGGGTTTGATTTATTTTAAACGAATGAACCAAAAGTTGGTTCGGTTCGTTTTAACTTAAAATAAACCATCATGGTTTGGTTTATTTTAACTTATCTTAATGGAGCGGGTTAACGGGCCTAATGGTTATGATCCAATAACCATTAAGAGAATTAGTTCTCTATAAAAGAGGGCTTAAGGGATAATTAAGCCCTAATCCAAAACCCTAGCTTGGAGTTGCCGCCCAACCTTCATTGCCGCCCAACCTCCATTGCCGTCCAGCTTGTTGTGCCACCGTCCAGCTCCTTGCCGGCGACCAAGCTTCAGCCGGTGATCCTCCGGCGACCCTCCGGTGATCTCCTATAGGTTTGGCATCAAGGTGACCCTTTTCTTCCCTTGGTTGGCCGGCGCCTATCTCCTCCACCAAAGCTGTCCAGTTTTTCTGGACAGCTTGTTCTCCTCTCGTCGGAGCGTCGTTTGGACGACGGTTAGAGTTCCGACAGTGGATAACTTACTGGGGATTCGATCTCCGATAATCCTCTGAGGTGGAGGAAGAAGGATTCGTCAATTGGTTGACGAATACCTCTCCGGAGAAGCGAGTTTTGAGAACTCGTATTAGGATCCGAATTTGGATTCGGATCGTGATCATCTCTCGATCACGTCGTCTTCAACACGAGGCTAGTAACCCGTACGAAGACGAAGCTCGTGGCTTAGCGAAGTCATCCCGAGGAACTCGGCGTGGATACGGATAGAGACGATTCTAGCGAGGATCGTTCCGGTTGATGCCGTTCCCGCTACACGTCATACGAAAGGTATAACGTAGATAAATTTCCTTTTATTGCAAATTTAAAATTACGGTTATGTCTACACTTGTTGTAATATGCATGCGTGTGTTGTGTGTGTTGTAATAAATGTAGATTTATTATTTTTATTGCTTCCGCTGTGTTCATGTTTACGAAACGTGATCGAACACACACACGCCGCGGTGCCGGAAACCCAATAGAGCCCATAGATCATGGTCTAATATAAGATTTTAAAATCATTTCAAAATCACTTTGAAAAACCTTGGTGTAGTCTATCTTTTGATAGAAGTCACCATTGATGAAGTTGATATAAAATAGGGTCAAAACATTGAAGTTATCTTTGTTTTTGAACTTTGTATCAATCTCACTAATTAATGGGCATTTTATTTTTAAAATACTTTTCACCCATAATGATTGACATAAGTATTATATGTATGAAGTTTAATTATTTTTAAAATTACGTATATTTACTTATGATTTTCTCAATCTTGATTTTTTATTTTTGGAATTCTGCATTTGCAGAAACCAGTCGACTGTCGCCTTGGGAAGTCGACTGGTTGCTGACCGAGTTGACTGCCAAGTCTGATTTCGGGTAAACAAGGTTGTTTAGCCCATGTTTCATCCATTTTAGGCTACTCTAACTGCTCATAACCCTAGGATATGCTTTGGAAAGCATTGGAAGGGTGAAAATCCATTGGAAATGGATTAGGAGAGTTGTTTAGGGTGAGAATCAAATTTTAAGGTGTGTGAAGGTTCAAGTTTGAACTTTTTTCATTAATTTTGATGGTTTAGTGTTCCTATAGGCTTAGGGGCTCTTCAAGGACATTGTTGGTGCAATGGTCAAGGGGGGAGCAAGCCTTTAGGGGGAGGTTATCTATCATGGGATGATGGATGTGTATTCATCAAAGGGGGAGACATGAAGGGTTTTGGAAACCCTTATTGTGCTCACCAAAGAAGGATAATTGGAGAATGAGGATTGCCTCTCATTTAGTGATATGAGACTTATCACTAGGGAGAGTGAAGGCATCCTAGATGTTTTTGGACCAAGGGAGAGATTGTAAGATCTCATTGAGATATGAGACATTGATACCCTTGGGGAGAGTCTTTTTTGATGTATGTAAAAAAGGGGGAGAATTGTGGGAGAATTGGAGAGATTGTTGGCTTAAGTTAGGTGGCCTAACTCAAAGGTTTTTATGGTTTTTGTCAAACATCAAAAAGGGAGAGATTGTTGGTGTAATCGGCCCTGGTTACGATTGACCAAACTTGAGTTTGACTCGAGCAGTATTTTGATGTTTGACAAAACATATGACAATGTGAGTATCATGAAAAGTTCAAGCATGAGTCTTGGCAATAGTAAAGTCCAAGTAATGGGTACTTGGCATTGAAAGTCCAAGCATGGGTCTTGGCAATGGTAAAGTCCAAGTCATGGGTATTTGACAATGGAAAGTCCAAGCATGGGTCTTGGCAATTGGAAAGTCCAACATGGAGTTGGCAAGGAAAGTCCAAGAGTGTGATATTGGTAGCGTAAAGTCCAAGCATGAGTCTTGGCAGCATAAGTCCAATGTTTGACAACATAAAGTCCAAGCGTGGAGTCTTAACATCATATGTCCAAATGGATCTTGGCATTTGGGAAGTCCAAGGGTGTGATATTGGCAGCTTAAAGTCCAAGCTGTAGTCTTGGCGGCATAAGTCCAACGTTTGGCGACGTAATGTCTAAGCGTGTGTCTTGGCAGTATAAGCCCAAATGTACCTTGACAATGTAGACCCGGTTAGCATGACAATAGCCTATGGAAGCACCTGAAGGCTAGCATATGGATGAACAAGTCATGGATGACTTGGAGGGATCCAATAGGCATGAGACTGTTGGAGGTGACTAGAAGGCTTAGGTCTAGGCTAAGGGTGGTCTAGCAAGTATGAGGGGATCATACTTGAGGTAAACCTCATGTTGAGGTTTAGCAGTCGACTGGGGTTATGGACCAGTCAATTGGTCAAGTACTTTTACACTTGGAAACCGAGTCAACTCTGAGCAGTCGATTGGGATTATGACCATCGACTAGTCGGTAGTTGACTGGAGTTCGACTGCAGCCACGTGGCCTTGGCGATCAGCCCAACTTTGGGCGATCGGCCGGCCATGCCAGGTGGCGCCATGGAGAAGCGATCATTGGTTGAGGTCACAGGAATGAAAAACTCGATAGTCGACTTGGAAGTTGACTACGGGCTTGTCAGTCGACTGATGGTAATGGCAATCGACTGTCAGTGTATCCCTTGGCTGGAATGCCAACGTGGATCAAGTCCGTTGTGAGACAACGACATTGTAGGCAGTCGATTAGGGTCTTTTGGCAGTCGACTGTCAGGCGTGGAATTAACCCAATGTAGGTTATAAAAGGAGCACTTCGTGGAGGATTTCGGCAATGGTTTCTTCAGCGGTTCTTGAGGCGATTTGGAGGCAAAGTGCTGGTACATTTCAGAGTCCTTCAAGCTCATCCATGCAACAAACAAGCTAATCATTCAAAGTGATCTTCTGTAAAGTTTTCTTTACATCGTTTGTTGTATTTCTTTATATTTTATTGTATTTTCTTATTACTGTTGTAATCCTTTATACGAGATTTCTCCATCCCCAGATTGTTCCGAGAAGGAGTGTATTAGTGGTGGGTTGCATCACTATAGCTCATTTGAGTTCGACCCGTGGAGTAAGAACCCTAAGGTTTCTAACCACATTATATTATTGTCTTGTGCATGTGATTATGTTTGTATATTTCGTTTATGCTTTATTCTATATTTCGTTGCGCATACTAATGATTGTAGACAAGCACGATCGAATTCCATCAAGCAATGAAAACGCTATTCACCCCCCCCCCCCTCCTAGCGATGTCTGATTCCTCAACACCCACTGCAATGGAGAAAAAATTATTTGATTATATTAACTACAATTTTATATATAAATTGATTAGAATAATGTACCTTGAACTCATTCCACCACAGATTTTTTGTTTCTTCTAAAGTGCTCGTATAAGTCATCAAAGCTCCACCCCAATGGTTATTCATTATTTTATTAATCTCGTGAATAACATGTATAAAATTTATAAATCTATTATAAAATTAAAAAAACATGTTAAATATTTATCAAAAATAATATTATTAAAAACATATATAATTTAAAAATTGAATACTTACGAATCTCCATAAGGGGATATCAACTCTTACATATCTGCCCTCTCAGCAACTGGAGAAGATATATCAGCAGGCACATGCTGAGAACTGGAAGATCCTGTAACTGGAGAAGGAGATAGTTCATATTTAATTTGAAGTACTAAATCATCGAAATAATCTACCAATAGAAAAAAGATAGTTCATTAAAATATCTAATATATGAAATTAAAAATGAGACGGGAAATAGAAAAATATTTGATACTGAATAAAAGTTACCCATTATCATTTTCATCCTCATCTTCTTGCTCTTCAATATCATTATCCTCCTCATCCTCTATCTCAAAAATAAATTCCTCATCTTCATTAATTTCACTTGCATCAATGTCGATCACAACGCCGTTGGGATCTTATAATGTTGAAATATTATATTCTTCGGTCTGAAATGTATTCACAACTTCATCTTGCTGATATGCTATGTTTTTCCAATGTTCCTCAATGTTTTTCCGTGCTTTTGTTTTACAAATAGCCCACCAATCAATTTTGTCAGGTTTCAAACTAGGATATGAAGCATAAAATACTTGAATCGCTTGTTGTGCTAACACAAATGGTTCATACATCTTATACATTTTTTTTATAATTTATTTCAACTAAATTAAATTGTTGATGCACCTTCATGCCTCTGACAGGGTCAAACTAATGACACATAAATAAAACAAATCGCAAATTTGAGTCAGGGTATTCTACCTCTAAAATTTCATCTAACAAACCATAAAAACATTCCTTGCACCTTCATCATTAGATGACGAAACACAAACCCCACTATTCATTATAGTTTTTCCTATTCTATATGCTTGTGTATAAAAATTATATTCGTTTATGAAATATGTCGGCCAAGTTTTCACCATTGAATTTAGACCCCATGACAGATGGATTAGCAATTTTTGCTCAATGTAGCTTGAATATCATGAACCTAAAGTCAAATAAATATGTGTTAAAGTCAAGATTTAACCAATTGATTATTATATACTACTTGCATATTTTTTGAACTATAGTGCAAATTCTTCATCGCAAAAATGATTAAACTCATGTGTCGAAAGCTCAGAATATAAGTTCTGAAAAATCCTACCATAAAAATAATTATAACACGAATAATAATTTACGATATAAGAATTATATAATATAACATATATATATTAACTCGAAATATGAAGTTACTTCTGAAAAGTTCAGTAAAATATATGTGTGGGCTTCTCGCCATTCTTGACCAGTTAGGTATCTATGTGTACAAGATTCACTCGGTCGACCAAGATAGTTAAAAATTGAGAATGATTTCAAATTTGGATCAACAAGACCCTCATCATTTCTTCTCGCTCTTCGCCTTTTGCATTGAACATGAGGTTCAAAATAATATGATGCAAAAGTTATAACTTCCTGTTGGTGTAGGTGCACCAGATAATCGAACCTAGGTTTTGATTATGCCAAAGATCCAAAGTTAAGGTCATATTGTTATCTCATGAGCTAAATTAAGTGTACAAGAAATGGTTAAGCTAAGTCGAAGGTCAGCGATACTCGGAGAATCTCGAGTTGAGAAACCATGGTGGTCGGGTGACACTGGGAGAACTTCGTGGGAGTTGAAGAACCCAGGTGAAGACCGAAAGCAAAGCGACAGGTCATAAAGGACTAGAGGTAAGCACGAGTGCGAAGAGAGATGGTAAGGTCGTGTCCTCTATGCGGGGATGACCGTAGGCGACAATCCAACTAAGACTTCCAGTGGAAGGTCTAGGTCTAGATCAGACGGTAAGAAACCGTCATATTTATCATATTCCGTACTAACCTCTTATTGCAGGGAAGTCACAAGGCTAGCAGTCGACTGTTGCACATCAGTCGACTGATGAAGGGTATCAGTTGACTGATGGCGACGAATCAGCCAAATAGACAAGGTCAAAAAGGATAATGTTTGACGCCGCCACTTCATGATAAGATAAGGTGCCACCTCATGATAAGATCCACAAGTTGAGGATCTGGATCTAGACTTATTCCAAGGCACAAGTCTATAAAAAAAGGGGAGGACTCGAACCCAAGATCATCAACATTGCTCTCAAAGTGATCCTACAATGCTAAAGCTCAAACACCGTAACACCATCATAACGCCGATGCAACGCTAAGCTTACAATCTCTTTATCGGCAACAGCTAGGTTATTTTATTTATTGTATTCGTGATTTTAATCGTAATGAGGTGAGGTAGGTTTGTTGCCTCATCCTCGAGCTTTCATTTTTGTGATAATTGTCTCCTACCTCCAACGAGAAGGAGACTCGATAGTGAATTGCCCCTTCGTACGCGGTCAAGGATCGCGGGGCCTTGGAGTAGCAACCGCTGAGTTGTGATCCAAGTAAAAATAATTTTTTCTTATTTATTTTTCCGCTGCATTACTCATAGTTTTAATCGAACGAACGAAAAGACGAAAAGTTTTATGCTCACTATTCACCCCCCCTCTAGCGACGCTTTTATGATCCAACAATTGGTATTAGAGTGGGCGCGCTAAGATTTGGTGAAACAACCAATCTAACACTTTTTTGGCTTTCTTTTTGTATTTTTTGATTCGTGATTTTTTTTAGGCTTTCTTCTCTCGCACTACTAATCCAAGACGAAGTCTTGGTACTCTTCTTTTGGTTGTGTATTTTGCAAGATAATTAATGGCCCATATTGAGGGGTATAGTACCTCCCGACCTCCGTTCTTGAATGGAGATGATTTCCATTACTGGAAAGATCAGATTGAGTGTTTTCTAAAATCACAAGTCGAGACTTGGATAATCCTCCAAACCGGCTTTGGTCTACCCACCAATGATCGAGGTGAGCCCCTAGACTTCGATAAGTGGACCAACGCAACTAAAAGACAAATCGAAACCAATGCAAAAGCCACACAAATCCTATAATGCAGGCTATCCAAAGAGGAGCTCAATCGCGTCGGCCCATTCATAAGGGAAAAGGACTTGTGGAACAAGCTCATCAAGCTTCACAAAGGAACCGCCGACACCAAGGTATGTAAGAGGGTTCTACTTTTAAATAAATTATTTAACTTAAAAATGCAAGAACATGAGTTGGCCACTCAACTCCACGCTCACATACAAGACATCATGAATGGGCTACATGCGATCGGACAAAAGGTCAAAAATCGGGACGTAATCAGGTATGCACTAAACGCGTTCTCTAGGACCACCTTGTGGGCATCCATTGTCGATGCCTACAAAGTTTCTAATGATCTTTCAAAAATTAGGTTAGATGCCTACAAAGTTTCTAGGACCACCTTGTGGGCACAAGTCTATTTTTGAATTTCACGAACAAACTAACGTGGTCTGGGCCGAGAGAGGTATTGCTTTGCTTACAGGTCAGAGAAGAAAGGAGAAGAGCAAGCCACCTCCCGGGCAAGAAGAAGGATCCGAACCCGAGGGCGTATCCGAGTCTGAATCGGAAGAAGAGGTCGAGATAGTAAACATGGTGCAGAGGATAATCCAAAAATAAAGGGAGCAGTCAAAAAAATAAGAAGAAGGGGCACTTCAAATCAAAAATGAAGAAAAAGCAAAAGGGATCAAAGAAGGCCTTTCAAGAAACTTGGGACGATGAAGAAGAAGGCATCGGTGTAGCATTCATGGCAAGATCGGTAGAGTTCGAGTCAGAGTCTGAAACCAAATACGAATCCAACTCTGACTCCGATTCCGAGGACGACTTCGAGAAGAGACTCAAAGCTGGGTTAAAAGAAAAAATTAAGATAAGCCGTTCATTAATTAGCAATCTTTACCATGCAATTAAAATTTTAAGTATGAAATTAACTAAGTCCGAGTCTAGAGTCAAGTCGTTGCTCGAGGAGGTTGAAATCCTCAAGCAAGAGGCTAATCTAACCTCTACAACTAGTCAAGTTCAATAGGGAAACTCAACTCAAGTTGAAAAGCTTGAGGGGGAGAATTCTCTCTTGAAAGGACGATTTCAAGGGCTCGAGGCTAGGTTGGAAAGATTCACGTTGGGATCTAAGAATCTTAACCGACTTCTTGGAACCTAAAGAGCCGTGTACAACAAAGATGGACTTGGGTTTAGTTCAAGGACTATGAATAGATCTTATATGTCTATCGTAAATTGTAGTCATCAACGAGTCCAAGCATGAGTCCCAAAGGTCTTATTAAACTCACATATAAGGACCAATAAGTATTGGATTCCTCAGGATCAAGTCCACTTTGTGGATCGACCATATTGGTTCAATGGTCCAGGGGGAGCTAACACTAAAATAGTATACCCGCTTCATTAGCAAAATCATTACATGATTAGTTATTTTATTTTACTTTTTATAATGGCTAGATAGGACAAATAGTTAGTCAACTTTGACAACATACTATCAAGATGCGGCGAGATGATAGTATGTTAGGGAAACAATGTCTCGTGTATTCGAGCTAGAAAAGGCGTATCTAGCTTAGTGCACTTGGCTTAGTTGAACTAGCTGAAGCTACCTCACCGTATCCTAAACTAGTTAGACCAGGAAGTAATCTTGAGTGACTCAAGTAATCAATTTCTTGAATTCGGCTTTGTCTAAGGAAGTGGTCATTGTTCTGATCAAAGAAGGCCCCTATGTCTCACCACGACCTGGAAGCCAATTTCTTGAAAAGTTTACTTAATGAACTTGGGGTTAAATCCGAATCTAACACAAGGTTGACTAACTTTAATCAAGTTAAAATCATCTCACAAAACATATAAGATGAACGCATTTTTGAGAAATATAGAATGGGTGAGATGTTAAGGATAATTGGAATACACTTAACATAACTCTTTCAAAATGCTACTTATTTTATTGCACTCATGCTTTCAAAATCGAAGGATAATTATAACTTCGATTGGCCAATACTAGGTATACAACTCTCTAGGTCAAAGTTTAGCGCCCCCTAAATCTCTTATACTTCATATATTTGACTAAGGGGGAGAGAAAACTAACCCTAAGGGTTATATTACAAACCTTTGAAGTTGGTGCAGAGGGGCATACCTCGAACCAATCTATCTAACTAATGCTAGACACATGCTTGGATTCATAGTTGTTTTATCCTTAGTAATTCTAGATGCATGCTTATACGATGCTGTTTTTAAACCCCTATTTTATATAAACACCCCGATTTTTTTTTATTTATGGCAAAAGGGGGAGAAGAGCGAAAGTTAAGGGGGAGTAATACAAAATTTAATTTTAAAAATTAAAGTATCTTTATCAAAACTCACCTAGGGTTAAGGGGGAGTTTTTGAAAGGCGTTTATCATTTACTCTACTTGTTTTATGCTTTAAATTTCCCTTAACTTTGTGTCAGTTTGCCATAGATCAAAAAGGGGTAGATTGTTAGTGCAGGGGCACCAGATAATCGAACCTAGGTTTTGATTATGGAAAAGATCTAAAGTTAAGGTCATATTGCTATCTCATGAGCTGAATTAAGTGTGCAAGAAATGGTTAAGCTAAGCCGAAGGTCCGTGATATCCGGAGAATCTCGAGTCGAGAAACCGTGGTGGTTGGGCGACACCAAGAGAACTTTGTGGGAGTCGAAGAACCCAGGTGAAGACCGGAAGCAAAACGATAGGTCATAAAGGACCAGAGGTAAGCATGAGTGCGAAGAGAGATGGTAAGGTCGTGTCCTCTGTATGGGGACGACCGTAGGCAGTGATCCGACTAAGACTTCCAGTGGAAGGTCTAGGTCAAGATCGGACGGTAAGGAACTGTCATATTTACCATATTCTGTGCTAACCTCTTATTGCAGGGAAGTGATCAGGCTGGCAGTCGACTGCTGCACATCAGTCGATTGATGAAGGGCATCAGTCGACTGATGGTGACGAATCAGCCAAATAACCAAGGTCAAAAAGGATAACGTTTGACGTCGCCACTTCGCGATAAGATAAGGTACCACCTCGTGAAAAGATCCACAAGTTGAGGATCTGGATCTAGACTTATTCTAAGGCACAAGTCTATAAAAGGAGGGGAGGACTCGAACCCAAGATCATCAAGATTGCTCTCAAAGTGCTCTTACAACGCTAAAGCTCAAATGCCGTAACACCGTCATAACGCCGACGCAATGCCAAGCTTACAATCTCTTCGTTGGCAGTAGCTAGGTTGTTTTATTTATTGTATTCATGATTTTAATAGTAACGAGGTGAGGTAAGTTTGTTGTCGCATCCTCGAGCTTTTGTTTTTGATCATTGTCTCCTACCTCCAACGAGGAGGAGACTCTATAGTGGATTGCCCCTTCGTACGCAGCCTTCGTACGTAGTCAAGGATCGCGGGGCCTTGGAGTAGCAACCGCTGAGTAGTGAACCAAGTAAAAATAAATTTTTCATATTTATTTTTCCACTGCATTACTCATAGTTTTAATCAAACGAACTAAAAGACGAAAAGTTTTACGCTCGCTATTCACCCCCCCCCCCTCTAGCGACGCTTTTACGATCCAACACTTCCTCCACAATATATACATTAAAAATAGAAGCCTCAACATGTGCCTTATTTTTCACTTTTTTCTTTAAATGATAGATGAATCTAATAGTAATAAAATGAAATTTATTAGAAAATAATATATACTAAAATTAGTCAATTTATAATGCACTACGAAGTATAGAAAATAAAAAGTTCACATTTCAAATAGATACATCCATAGAAATTGAACAGGACCTCAAACTTTGGCCTCATATGGCAAGTGAACTAAAAGATGTTCCATGGAATTAAAAAATGATGGTGAAAATATTCTTTCTAAATTACACAAAATGATTAGAATGTCTCTCTCTAATATCTCTATGTGTGATTGACTCAACACTGTCGAGCAAATATTATGAAGGAAAATGCTTAACTCCATAATGGCACCCCATATAAAATTTGGTAACATTTCCTTAAAAGCAATAGGAATTAGTCTTTCCATGAATATATGACAGTCATGACTTTTCAAACCAATCAATTCACATTCCTTCAAATCGACACATCTTCCAAGATTAGAGACATAACTATCAAGAAATCTCAATGATTTCAACCATTCATAAACAATCCGTTTCTAATTCTTATTCAATGTATAAACTGCTTTTGGTTTTGGTCACCTACTATTTTAATCGATATCAAGAGTTGGTCATTTACAAGTGAGACACATCTTTTCTTACATTCAGATTATCTTTTGTTTTTCCAGTAATATCTATCACTGTATTTATCAAATTATCAAAAAAAAATTTCTCAATATGCATTACATTGAGATTATGATAAAAACAAATGACTATGCCAATATAGTAAATCTCAAAATATACTCCGTTTAATCCATTTATGTGTACTTCCATATCCGTGTTGTAACATTTGGGTCTTCAACAACAGATGGAAATTTAAGGACTATGCCATATACATTCAGCAATTAATCTCAATGGTGGAAGTGTTTTTTAAATTTTATTATTAGTGAATTCTTCTTTATTCCTTCTGAATTTATGATTTGGTGGTAAAAATTGTCTATGAAAATTAAAATAACTTACCTTCTTTCCATGTTTTAATCTGAACGACTTTGATCTTTCCATACATATTGGACATTCTAAAATCCCAGCAGTACTCCATCTCGATAACATACCATAAGTCAAAAAATCATTTATGGTCCAAAGAAGTGCAACTTTTATTATAAACATATGATTAGTATGAACATCATATATAGAAACACTCTCATTCCATAGTTGTTTAAGCCCTCGCCAAGGGCGACAACCATCCCCACGGCTGGAACGCGGCAAGGGCATCACCCCTATAGCACGCACAATGCCACGTGGCAGGGGCGTTGCCCCTACCACACGCGTGATGCCATGCGACAGGAGCAATGCCACATGGTAGGGGTGTCGCCCCTACCGCACGAGCAATGCTATGCGGTAGGGCATTGCCCCTACCGTGTGTGCGATGCAGATCGGATGTCCACCTCTGGATCTACGTAGATTCAGCGGTGGATCGTCAGAATATGAGAGAGAGATCAAGAAGATGGGAGATTCGTACTAGACCAGGGAGAATCACGAGCATGAGAAGGAGAAGAGGAAAGATCGAGTAGCTTAACTAGGTGAAGTTCTGCGACGATTCATCACGAAATCTGTGGTGAATAAAAAATTCATCAAAATTCTGTGACGAAAATAAAATTCATCGCAAAATATTGCAATGAACTTGACATTCGTCATAGATTTTGTGAAAATATGGTGCATTTTTTTTCAAAATAATTAAAATGAGTGACAAAAATATTTTGTTGTAGATTTCATCGCAAAATTTGTGATGAATTTCATTTTCATCGCAAAGTTTGTGACGAATTCTAATTTTGTCGTAAAATTTGCAACGAATTTGATTCTTCGTCGTAAATTTGGTGATGAAAATAGTAATCGTCACAAATTTTATGACGATTTTAGTGACAAAATTTTTGTTGTTGCAAATTTTGAGACAAATAAATAGTTTATTGCTTATTTTGCAACTAAATATATTTTGTTGCAAATTTCGTTTCTGATTTGCAATGATTTAATATTTTGTCGCAAAATTTGTTCCAAATTAGCAACAAATATTTTGTAGTGAAAGAGAATGTGGGAGAACGAAGTGGAGAGCTTATCCGTGTTGTCGACTTTTTGCCTCATGTCATAACCTCCTTATATAGGCTCTAAGACACATCCTCCAATTAATGGCCTGAGTAAAGGTCATTTATTCCCTTTGTCTTCTCAGCTTGAAATGCCAACTATTAACCATTAATGGTCAATCATTTCATCAGAGTTGTTATGGAACGCCTTTAATTTTTTGTAGTTTCAAATTGGCAATTTAATGTGTATGTTATGCTCTTGAGCAAACAACAAAATGGATTCAAGTAACAAAAGGTAGATTGATCCGCTTGGGCAAATCCTGCACCACCAATTCGACATTAGACAGGTGTAGATTGTGCTCGTATACGAATCACCTAGGTTTAGTACAATCTGAGCCTTGAATTTTCACCTCTCCTATGGGCGTACGCATAAGAGAGAGCCTCTTAACCATACATGTTCACAACCATAGATATTGTGATTCAATATAAATCAATTGATTTGCCCCTCAACTTCTAATGTGGAACTAAAACTCTTTCATATGGTAGTCCCCTCCATCCATCCATCATCTCTTTTTCATTCAAACTTCAAACAATCCCCCACATGAATAGAAAAAAGGTATGTGATAACTTTCAGCAGTTGAATCCTATATAGAATAGATAGATTTTACATTTTGAACATTCCCTTATGAGGATATATTTGCTCACTAGATAACCAGTAAACACAATATTTTTGAATTGTTCTATCGTTGGTCTAAGCATTGACACATCTCACCTAGGACTCTTCCTAATATAGTCTAGTTCTTATGGGTGTGTTCATTCTTAGCATTAAATACATTTGATTTTGTGAGAAGGTCTAAGAATTGTGTTTTACAATTCTCTTCGAAGTAACCCCACTTCTCTCTCACATAGGTGATCTCTTAATTAAGAGTAATTCATATTATCCTGCTTGCAAGTATAATAATCATTAAAAGCCTGAGGTTTAACCTCTATCCTTAACTGGTATCACTGATCCATTGGGTAATTCCCCGAGAGTGATTTTACTTCGTCGGTGCAGTTAGGTTGTCTTATTGAACTTATTTCTTGGGATCTCTAGTCATCATAGGTTGAGTTTTCTTGCACCAACTTATTCCACATGTATCAATCTCATTGCAGGTGATGAACTTGCAACTAACTCTCTATTTAATCATTCGGTTAGCGGATCAACCAAATTATCCTTTGTATATGACACATATATATAAACTTGTCATTATACAGATGGCTTTGTGCCCATCCAATTACCTACTGACTATTACAGTGTATGCAAATTGTCGACATAAGTCTTGGCCATCTCGGAACATCTTCTATGAATTGTCGTAGTCATTCATTCTCTTCACTATATTTTGTTAGGACCTTGGCGTCGCTAGAGGGGGAGTGAATAGCGATTCCCCTTGATCATCAATTGTGTTGGTATTCAAGTGCTCATCTACAAAAGGTTAATACGCAGTGGAAAACAAGTATAAACAATACATAAACACAAGCATACAACACCTCCATTTTAGGTGGTTCGGAATCCCTGGTTCCTGCTCCATAGCCTAGCTCCTAGCGGTATCACCACTATCACTTTCTCTTTCTTGGAAACCTTCCGAAGGTGGAGAAACCTATTACACCTGTTCCTTTACAAAAAGAGCAGCCAAATATGAAATATATAAGTGAAATAAGAAAATAAGAATCAAAACACTTTACACGATGCAATCTTGCTGGCTTGTAGTTGGGTTGTGTTAAAATGCCTTTGGAAGGCTTGAAATGCAACAATACTTCCCCTTCAAAGTCACTAAGAATCGACATCTTCAAATCACCATGAAACCTCTTTTATAGGGTCATCATCGGGCTAATTTTCGTCTATCAGTCGACTGACCTTGCCCCCTAGTCGACTGGTCATCGATCGTTGCTCGAGCTGACAGTCCAATGGCTCAATCCATGTCAAATTATGGTCCATCAGTTGACTACCAACCCTTCTGTGTCCAACTACAGTAACACCAGTCGATTGTCTAACATTTTATACTGAGCTACAGTAACATCAGTCGACTGACTTTAACCAGTCGAATTGGTAGTTGAGATCTCAACACATGCTCGAACAGTGACTCCAATCGACTGATCAACACCATCAGTCGACTAGCATTGACCAGTCAAGTTGGTAGTTGAGTTCACACCCAACCTTGACCCTACATGCATCATTGATCAACTTGACCTAATAACGACTACAACAATCTCCTTCTTCATCACACAACCATCTTCTTTTTCATCACACAACATTGGATGACCCATACCATCCTTCACTCATCATCAACCTATTGTCATATTGTCAGACATCGAAATTCAACTTGAGCTAAACTCGAGCTCGATCAACCTTTACTTGAGAACGATTACACCAACACATTTGTCAAGGGCTGCAAACTTATATTCCATTATAAATATGGTTATTACTATTTGCTTAAAAGATTTTTATGAAATGGTCATCCCTAAAGTGAATAAATATCCACTTGTAGACTTTGAGACTTTCACTTCAGATATATAATTCACATCATTGTATTTTTCAACCATAATCGTATATCTTGTATAGTGCAGTCCACAATCACAAGTATATCTTAAATACCTCAATACTCTTTTTATCACTTTCCAATGCTCAACACCGAGATTACTCGTGAACCTACTTAATTTACTTACTGCATACGCTAAGTTTGGTCATGTACAACAAATCAATTACATAAGACTTTTAATCACTCTAGAGTACTATAATTGAGAGATACTCTCCCTAGACCCGACCACGGGCTGAATCTTACTCGGACTCGACCCGGGCCCATAACTAGGTCAATAGGTCGGTTAACCATTAACGGGTCAAAACCAAAATTGGTTCATCAAGGGATAGGCCGATTGCAATTCTAGTGGCCCAAAATAGTTGAACTGATGGTTTGAACCATTCAGTGGTTAATTTTTTTAAAAAGAATTTAGCCATTGGAATTGGCAGTTCTAAAGGTTAAAAGTTTTTTTTTTCCGATGATTGAGATTATTTAATTTTTTTTTATCAATGACTACGATTTAATGTTCGCTATACTCCAAACTATATATATAGGAGGCTCATTTCATCATTTTCATCACATCTTCCTACTTTTCTCTCTCAATTTTGCTATTTCAAACACTAAATATTTTGAGAAAGTCATTATTCCCTCCAAAGAAATGAAGGCAAAATTTAAATATTGCAATGCCTCATATAAATTCTAATTGAGCAACAGTTACGGGTCATTAAAGTGACATGTCGAAACAAAACACCCAACGAAATTTGAGATAGACCGTTCTCAAATTCAACTTTCCATGTTTTCTTCATCCACCAAAGGTATGAATATAACTTTATTTAAATATCTTGATATTAAACTAAGAGAATCATTAGCTAGATTCATTTCTATAAAACATCTTTCATTTAGTTTTGGGTCTAAATGCACATTTGAAGATTTTTATCAATAATCTCTTAATCCATCTGCTTAACGTGTTCCTAGAACTACACTTGTACAATTAAAAAATTAGTTAAACAAGAAAAAAAAATTTAATTAAAGAATTTAGTAAATTAAATAATAAAGTATCTTTATGTTCAGATATTTGGATTGATCATTGATAAACTCATTCCTATATGGGTGTAACTTGCCATTGGATTGACAACTCTTGGATAATTCAAAAACGTTTATTAGCATATTGAGTTTTTGACTAATCACACATTTCTCATATTATTTTTTTCAATTATTATATTTAATTTTAGAAGAATATGAACTAATTAATAAATTTTTTTCAATTTTATTTGATAATGTCATTTCTAATACCACAAGTATAGATGAACTTAAATTAATTTGTCAACTTATTATTGATGTATTTTTTTCATATTCATTGTGTACATGGACAGAGCTTATATGTGCCAGTGTAGGCAGCTACCCACACTGGCCCAATTTTTTTCTATTATAATATTAATTGTCAAACCCTAGTAAGTAATAATTAATTACCATGCTTCTTTATTTTTTCCATCCGCTCTCATTATTCGTCAACAGTGCTCCTTTGCTGCTCTCATCCTTCATCAACAATGCTCCCAAAAAGGTAAATTCTATTGTTGCTCACTTTTGCATCTATTTTTTTTTATTTCTTAGGGCTGAGAGTTTCTAGGGTTCTATAACTATGTCATCGATTTTCAAAGATTATAACAAAAGTCTTCTAAAGAGGTTGACCATCGAGGTGTCCACTTTTCATTACGATTATAGGTAGTTGTTGTTGTTGCTAATTTTTCTTGTCGCGATCTTCATTTTTTTTTGTTTCATTTTAGATTATTTTTATCTTTATGTTTTGGTTCAAAGGACATAGACAGAGCCAAATTAACACAAGATACATAGAAAAAGAATAAAAATTCTTTCTCTATGTAGATTGAAATTTTGAATTAAAA
This sequence comes from Wurfbainia villosa, assembly GCA_025175895.1. Taxonomy (NCBI): domain Eukaryota; kingdom Viridiplantae; phylum Streptophyta; class Magnoliopsida; order Zingiberales; family Zingiberaceae; genus Wurfbainia; species Wurfbainia villosa. The sequence goes on along the minus strand of CM045997.1, from coordinate 22,439,930 downwards.
TTAGTTTTCTTTTTTCTTGTTTTGGTAGTGTCATTACTTTATTTAGATTTTTGAGCTAATAGTATATGATGCTTTAGAATTTCTTTTAGTTACTACTTACTTAAAGAATGAGATTTAAGATGAAAATATAATTTATTCTATATGTCATCGATTCATAATTTTAAGGTTTTTAGTGTTTAAGTTTGCATTATTAATTCATTTTTATTAGGAAATCACTATATTTACAATGCATAGATTTTTTAAAAGAAAGGAGTCAAAACCATAAGAACAAAATATTGGAAATGTTAGAGTTGAAGAATTTGATTTTTCAAAACTATCGACAGATCCTGGACTAAGGATTCCAATTTATGTTTATAATTCTAACATTATAGATCAAGTTTGAAGGGCATATTTGTAAAAAGGTCCACGTCAACCTTTCGCCTATGAATTCTCAAAATGAATATTTGGAGTAAGTCAATTTAGACAATTCAATCCTTCATGGTTTAAGGAATTTGGTAATTGGTTGGAATATAGTATAGAAAAAGATGCTGCATTTTGTTTGTATCGCTATCTTTTCAAGACAACTAATGGAAAACAAGCCGGAGGAGAGACTTTTGTTAGTAAAAGATTTACAAACTAAAAAAAGTAAAGATAGGTTAAATATGCATGTTAGCCAACATGACAGAGAACATCATAAAGCTCGAATGAATTGTGAAGCTTTCATGAATCAAGATGAGCACATTCAATCAGTTTTACACAAATAATCAAAGAGAATGTGGAATGATTATCGCATCCGTCTCAATGCTTCGATCGATTGTATCAAAGTTTTATTGCAACAAGGAAATTCATTTTGAGGTCATGATGAAACTGAAGGTTCTCTTAATCTAGGTAACTTTCTTAACCAGCTAGAGTTTTTAGGTTCTCATAATAAAGAGATTAATGATGTGATATTGAAAAATTCTCTTAAAAATTGCAAGTTAACATCACCTGATATTCAGAAGGATATAGTGAATGTTTGTGCAACTAGAACGATTAATATAATTATCAGAGATATTGGTGATTCATTGTTCTATATTTTAGTTGATGAATCTGTTAGGAACGTTGCGCCCGCTAGAGTGGGGGGGGGTGAATAGCGTCGTCAGTACTTGATGGAATTCGTTCATGTTCGTCTCTACAAGTCATGTTAGCGCAGCGGAATATATAGCAATAAAACACTAAGACAAACACAATCACAAGACAAAGATATAACGTGGTTCGAAACCGAATGGTTCATACTCCACGGATCGGGCTCGTAAGAGCCCTAGCGATGCAACCACACACCACTAATCCAATAAACTCCTCGGAAAAATCTGGAGGTGGAGAAATCTCGTACAAGTGATTACAAAAATAATACAATAAGAATACAAGCAAATACAATAATGAATTGCGATACAAGTAAAGAAAACAATTTTACAAGAGCTTTTGATTGCATGCTTTTGGTTGCTTGAAGAATAGCCTTGGAGACCCTGAATTACACCAGCAAATTGCCCTAAAAACTCCTCAAAGAACCATGCTCAATCCCTCCTCCACGAGTTCCATTTAAAGCTACTGCCTGGGCTGGATTTCACCTATCAGTCGACTGCTTGGGACCATCAGTCGTCTGGTTCCACTGTTGTCATGAGACAACGGCTAGATCCATGATGGAAAGATCCAACAGATCCATTATCAGTCGACTGATCATGCCCATCAGTCGACTGATAGAGCCTTCACTCGACTGTTAACCCCAACAGTCGAGTCTGACTCCATTCTGTGCCTGAATTCTCGAGCATCAGTTGACTGATCGACATATTAGTCGGCCCGATCGCGTAGCGATCAGCGCGCCAGCGCGATCGGACTCCTAGGCCAATTCCAGCAATCAAACCCTAGTTGACTCACACCAGTCAACTGCCCATAGGTCCCAGTCGACTGATACACCTCAAACATGAGGTTTTACTCCAAGTATGGTGCCCCCATACTTACTAGACCACCTGTATCCTAGACCTAAGTTTTCTAGCCACCTCCATCAGCCTCGCGCCTATCGGATCCCTCCAAGTCATCCATGACTTGTTCATCCATATGCTAGCCTTCAGGTGCTTCCATCGGCTATTGTCATGCTAACGGTGTCTACACCACCAAGGCACATTGGACTTATGCTGTCAAGACTCCCGCTTGGACTTTACACCGCCAACCATTGGACTTATGCTACCAAAACTTTCGCTTGGACTTTATGCCACCAATATTCCCCTTGGACTTTCCAAATGCCAGGACTCAAGCTTGGACTTTCCCTTGCCAACCCATGTTGGACTTTCCATGCCAAGACCCATGCTTGGACTTTCCTTTGCTAACCCATGTTGGACTTTCCATGCCAAGACCCATGCTTGGACTTTCCTTTGCTAACCCATGTTGGACTTTCCCTTGCCAAGACCCATGCTTGGACTTTACATGCCAAGTACTCAAGACTTGGACTCTTCTCATGACAATGGTCAAACCATCGTCAAACATCAAATACTAACCTCGGTCGATTGCATCAGCAATCTCCCCAACACATGTCAGACATCAATGTCAGACATCCATGTCAAACATCAAAACACTTACTCGAGTCAAACTCGAGTCCGATCAATCATGACCTAGGCCGATTGCACCAGCAATCTCCCCCTTTTTGATGTTTGACAAAAATACCTTTGAGTTAGGTCCCTAACTCAAATTACCTTACCAATTATCCCAAATTGGTAATTTTAACATTCTCCCCCTTTTTGACATACATCAAAATGGTTCACCCTAAGGAGGTCAATGTCTCATATCCCAATGAGATCTTACAATCTCCCCCTTGGTCCAAAAATATCTAGGATGCCTACAATCTTCCTAGTGATAAGTCCTATACCACTCAAGAGAGGCAATCGTACACACTCTCCTAATTTCCAAATTGGGTATTTCAAAATCCCATTTCTCCTCCTCATGAGGAAAAATAACATCCATTATTCCATGATGGATATCTCCCCCTAAAGGCTTGCTCCCCCTTGACCATTGCACCAACAATATCCTTGGGAAGTCCCTAAGCCAATAGGAACTCTAAACCATCAAAATTAAGGTCTAAAGTTCAACAATAAACTTTCCCATATCTTAAATTTAATACATCACCCTAACAACTCTCTTAATCCATATCCAATGAATTTTCACCCTTTATAATGCTTCCCAAAGTATATCCTAGGGTTAGAAGTGGTTAGGGAACCTTACCATAGCTGAAAATGGGCTAAACATACCTTGTTTTCCCAAAATCAGCATTGGCAGTCGACTTTATCAAGCATCACGATCATTGCTTTGTACATCGATCAGCTAACAAGAGGCGGTCGTGATCAAAAATCTAATTTTTAGTTATCAGAATCGAATTTTGAAAATTCATAAATAATTATACGTAATTCAAAAAATCATGAAACTTCATATGTATAATACTTATGACCAATACAATGGGTGAAAAATGTTTGAAAAATATTTTACCCATAAAATAGTAAAATTGACACAAAGTTCAAAAGTGAAGAAAAACTTCAATGTTTTAGCTCACTTTGTATCAACTTCATCAATGGTGATTGCTATCAAAAGATAGACTTCACCAAGGTTTTCTAAAATGATTTTAAAACCTTATATTGGATCATATTCTTTGGGCTTAGTGTACATGGCTTGAACATAAGTTTTCCCAATGATCCACAAATGATATTAGATGAGTTTAAGTTCATCTAGATGCAAAACCTATGCACCTTAAACTCAACTCATATCCTAGCATCTCACATGTATCTAGAGTGTAACAATACACATACATGTCAATTAGATATGAGATGTGGGTTTTGGTTTATCTTAAACTAAGACCTCATGCATTTTCTAAGGCAACCCTACTTGATTCCCTTATAAATGAGACTTCAAGTCATGTCATTGTTCTTAACTCAATTTTAATCAAAGTAAATGCATGAATGATTATGGCATTAATGATGTATAAATAAACACATGCTCATAATCATGATGTCATGGCATAAAATGGAGTCTAAGCATACATGACATTTAAACTTAATCCTAAACATGATCATGACATATTAAATAATTAAAAATAGATATGATGTCATGACATGTTATATGACAAACAAAACACGACAAATAAAATTATAGGTATAATAATACCTAAATTTTAGCATTAATTGTCATTTGATATTATTTTGTCCATTTTGCCATATTATTACTCATTTCCCAAAGTGTGCCAAAACTCCAAAATGACACACTAAGACCTCTAAACCTAAATTGTGCCAATTTGATTGATTTATCAAACTTCTTAAATAATATTGGCACATCCTAAAATCTTTTAGGAATAAAAATCAAACCTATTTCCAAGGTATCCATAACCATGAAAATATCCTAAAATGCCAACTTAGCTATGGTTGGGTTAGCTACCCTTCCAATCAAGGTTAACACACCTAAACCCATCTAGCGTGAATCGATCACGCTCTTAGGAACCCAAAATCTATTTGAGCTCCTTGGGTTAATTAGGTATTCCTTAGGGATAACCTCCTTAGATACCCTCCTAATGACCCTCCTAGGCTTAGAAGCCTTGGTCGTTTGGGTCTTGACTAGGTTAACCCTAGGGATTGCCTCCCTAGTAACCTTTTTAGTGGTCTTCCTAGGTTTCATGGAAACCTTAGGCACAAAGCACCTACTTTGGTCAACCTTAGGGATGACTTCCCTATTGACCTTAGTCTTTCTAGGCCTAAGTTTAGTTCCATAGACAAATGAAACACTATGGTAGGTAGGCTTATCTACCTTGGACCTAGGCTTGTGGCTCAAGCCTTTATTGCCCATAGATGAGCCTTGCCTCCTAGACTCTAGGTGTTGACTCTTAGATCTAGACCCTTGACTTTGACCATTTGACTCTTTTATTTGGTTTTGCATAATCCTAAGGGTCTTCTCTAATTTTTCAAGTCTTGACCTCAAGACTTGATTTTCCAACTCTAATTGCCCAATTTTTTATTTTTCATTTGTGAAGGTAGGGAAACTTCGCTTCCCACTTCAACTTGGTCTCTTGTTCATGGCGATCCCTTCTATGTCCCCGGATAAAAAAATTTATCCTTGACAAGGAGGGATTACCCAAGCTACCGTTTCATCATCGTGCAATTCGATTAGAGTAGTCACTTGAAAAAACTTGTTGTTCAAGCAACCAACCTCTATTCTACGATTAGCTGCGGAATAGACGATGTACGGATCGTCGACTTTTGTGTTTGTATTCGGGGTCCAAGTTAATTTAGCCACAAAACAAAAACATACAACATGCATATAATTGAAAAACAATTATAGACATAATACAAAAGAATATAAACAAGCATTATACCTCTCAATCTTCTATTGTATGTCCTTCCTCTTTTTGGAAGTCGTATGGGCGACGATCTTCCAAAAGTCGAAGCCTCCTAGATCACCAATCTTCCTTTCTTTGCTCGCTCCGAACAAAAGGAAGAATAAGAAACAAAAACTCTCCTGATCTATCTAGGACCAACCAACAAGCTCCCAACTTGAAGCTTGCCGCCGGCCTAAAGAGAAGGGATGGTGGGTACCGGCCAAGAGTTCCAAGGAATCACCCTAACACTTATTTCAACTGGCAAAGGAGAAGAGAAAGAAGAGCTTTGGACGCCGGAAAAGGAGTGGAGAGGAGAGGATGGGTGCCGACCACCTAAAAAAGAAGAAGGAAATTTTTTCCTAAATTGTGGCCGCCCACTTCTACCTTGCCGCCCAAGCCAAAGAAGCAAAAACCTTAATCTCTCTAATTCTCTTCTTGCCGCCCACCTTAAACCCTTATTTATAGAGTTAGGCTTAAGCCTCCTTTTAATCTCCATCGTTGGTTCTAGGGATTTAATCTCAACCGTCGGATCTAGAGATTTAATCTCCACTGTCGGATCTAGAGTTTTGTTTTTCATCATTGGATCTAGGCTCCATGAGGTTTTAGTAGGCTATAATAGGGACCATGAGGAGGAGTTGGATCTTGGCCACCCAATGGATCAAGCCCACATAAAGTCCGATCCATTAACGATAATCCATTCCACTAAAGGATTATCATTGATCTACCTCACCAACCCCCATAAATTAATATGGGCTTCATATATTATTTGTACATTTTCTCCCTGTATTTAAGATTTCGAATGTCCGTCAATTAATTAATTTATTGACAATTAATTAATCAACATCTAACTCCATGAGTAGTACCACTCAACCTTATCATCATACCAGACCAAGTCCACCTGCAGGGTTTACATGATGAACCTTATGAGCTCCTCAAGGGGACATCATCATCCTAATATATAGGACACGATTTCCTCCTATAATCAACGGCACACCATATAAATAATGCCATTTCCCAACTTACCGAGCCTATCGATTTACTCTATAAATCTCGTCCAATGGTAAATCAAAGAAATGAATACTAAGTATATGTGCCCGTTATTATATCGGGATTAAGAGCATGTACAATATAATATCTAAGGTCCGATTCGATTATGTAGTCAGTAATAAATCGAATCACCTCTAAGTCGGTCCTACTCAATACACACAAAGTGTACTAGTGTGATTCTATGGTCAAGACAAACCAATACCAAATCACACAACAACCATTCCAATGTTTTGTCCATAACCATCTCGGTTGTGAGCCTTTACTTATACTTTACAATGAACCGATAACATGATCTCCTGTGTGACACTACACACTATGTTATCTACAATGTAATGTATCAAACAATATGTATAACCATAAATATGCAATCAATGATCATGTGATTCTTATTTCAAAAATAAAGATGTTCATACAAAAGATAGACTTTTCAGTACACATCCCAACAATCTCCCACTTATACTCAAAGACTATGCTGTCCTCAAACTGCCATACATCTGATTCTCATTCCCTCCACATGCCTATCAAAAGCTCCCGCTGGAAGGGCCTTAGTGAAAGGATCTGCCAGGTTATCCTCCGATGCAATCTTGGCCACAACAACTTTTCCTCTCTTTACGATTTCTCATATTAGATGGTACTTGCGCTCTGTGTTTACTTGTCTTATGGGCTCGTGGTTCCTTCGAGTTTGCAACTACACCACTATTATCACAATAAATTATGATAGTTCTAAGCAAACCAGGAATCACATCCAAGTCCATCAAGAAGTTCCTGAGCCACACAACTTCTTTGGCCGCCTTAGAGGCTGCCACATACTCAGCTTCCATGGTGGAGTCCGCCACGCATTTCTGCTTGACACTCTTCCATACAATGGCTCCACCTCCCAAAGTAAACAAAAAACCTGAGGTAGACTTACTGTTATCCCTGTCTGATTGGAAGTCAGAATCTGTGTATCCCACGGGGAGTAATTAGTCTTCCTGGTAAACTAGCATATAATCCCTAGTCGTTCTCAAGTACTTCAATATATGCTTTACCGCAGTCCAATGTCCCTGTCCTAGATTACTCTAATATCTGCTGACCATGCCCATGGAAAAGCAGATATCTGGTTTGGTACATAGCATCGCATACATGAGGCTTCCTACTGCCGAAGCATAAGGAACCACCTTCATCTCCTCTATCCCCTTAGATGTTCTAGGACACATATCCTTAGATAAATGAACTCCATGCCTGAAAGGTAGAAAACCTTTCTTGGAGTTTTGCATGCTAAAACGATCCATAATTGTGTCTATGTATGAAGCTTGAGATAAGCACAACATCCTTTTCCTGCGATCCCTTATAACCTTGATCCCAAGAATGTGTCCCACTTCTCCCAAGTCCTTCATATCAAACTGTGTGGACAACCATACCCTTACGTCCGATAACACCTTGACATTGTTGCAAATTAACAAAATGTCATCTACGTATAGTACAAGAAATACCACTACGTTTCCGTCACATCTCTTGTATACACAAGACTCATCCAGACTTTGAATAAATCCATAAGACTGGATTAGCTCATCAAAGCGGATGTTCCAAGACCTCAAAGCTTGCTTCAATCCATAAATGGATTGATTAAGATTACACACAAGATGATCTTTGCCCTTTGCAATGAATCCTTCTGGTTGCTTCATATAGATGTTTTCCTCAAGACATCCATTAAGGAAAGCTATCTTGACATCCATCTATTATACCTCATAATCCATATGAGTAGCAATGCATAAGAGAATCCGGATAGACTTAAGCATGGCTACCGGCGAAAAGGTCTCCTCATAATCGATACCCTCTTTCTGAGTATACCCTTTCGCAACAAGCCTCGCTTTGAAGGTCTCAACCTTCTCGTCTATTCCTCTCTTTCTTTTGTAGATCCACTTGCACCCAATAGTTTTTACACCATCGGGTGGTTCTACTAGCTCCCAGACCTGATTTGAATCCATAGATTCAATCTCAGTATTAATTGCACTTTGCTAAGATACCGCATCTTTATCTTGGATTGCCTCATCATATGTCCAGGGGTCAGGTTCATGTTCGTCAGGGACCAAATCAGAAGATTCTCCCAAGAACATGAATCTATCAGGCTGTCTCATAACCCTCCCACTACAACGAGGTATCACTTGTGTATACTCTGTGACACGCGGTGCAGTGACTTGTGGTATATCCTCTTGTACCGGTGATACTGAAGAAGTGACTTCCCCTTTCAATTCCTCCAGAATAATCTTACTCATGGGCTTGTGGTTCATCACGTAGTCTTCCTCTAGAAATCTTGCATTCGTGCTAATGATCACCCTTTGATCTCTAGGACTATAAAACAAACCACCTTTCGTTCCTCTAGGATAGCTAACGAACATGCGCACTTCTATACGAGGTTCCAACATACCAGTATCTGCCTTTAGCACATGTGCTGGACTCCCCCAAATTCGAATATGTCTTAGACTAGGCTTTCGCCCAGTCCACAATTCTGTGGGAGTAGAAGGCACTGATTTATATGGTACTAAGTTCAAAATATACACTGCCGTATCTAGAGCATATCCCTAGTACGAATCTGGCAACTCAGAGTAACTCATCATCGATCTAACCATCTCCATAAGAGTCCTATTCCTTCGCTCTGCTACACCATTCTGCTGGGGTGTGCCAGGTACAGACAATTGGATTTGAATCCTAGCCTTTGATAAGTAATTCCTAAACTCTCCCAAGAGGTACTCACCACCACGATTAGATCGTAGTGTCTTGATACTTTTACCTTGACGTTTCTCCACATCAGCCTTGAATTCTTTGAACTTGTCAAAGCATTCAGACTTGCGACGCATCAAGTAAATGTATCCATATCTCGAATAATCATCTATAAAGGAGACGAAATATTCAAAACCACCTCTTGCCTGGATAGACATAGGATGACACAAATCAGAATAAATCAACTCCAATACATTTTTGGCTCTATACCCCTTGGCCTTAAAAGGCCTCTTGGTCATTTTTCCCTCCAAGCAAGATTCGCAGGTTGGGAAATCTTCCACCACTAATGAACCCAGAGGTCCATCAGCTATCAACCTTTGAATTCTGCTTAGGTTAATATGACCAAGTCTTAGATGTCAAAGATATGTTTGGTTCATCTTCGAAGGTTCTTTTCTCTTATTGGAATTAGAAGATGAGTTATTAACTTCTATTTGCATCATGGGAGCTTTTGGTTCAAGTGTATATAAATTTTCTATCAATGTACCAGAATAGATAATCTCCCTATTCCTTTTTATAACAACTCTGTCATTAAAAAAAAAATAGAATATCCATCCATAAACAATTTAGAAACCGAAATCAAATTCTTTCTAAATAAAGGTACATAAAGGCAATTCTTAAGAACCAAAACTTTATTTTTCTCAAAAGACAAATAAATATCTCCCACTGCAACAGCCGCCACCTTTGTGGCATCGCCCAAGTATATGGTAATTTCCCCTTCATCTAGTCGTCTGGTTTCCTGGAACCCCTGCAAAGTATTGCAGAAATGATCAGTGGCTCACGTATCTACACACCAGGTGCCGGTAGATAACACCGCTAAACATGTTTCAACGACTAGACTAAAAGATATACCTTTGTTATTCTTCTAGTTGGGGCAGTCCTTCTTCCAGTGTCCAGTCTGCTTACAAGTGAAGCACTTGCATTTCGGCTTCTTCACTCCTCCCTGAGTTCCTCCCACCGCCTTTGCCCCAGCTTGTTTCTTCTTCTTCTTGCCTTTCGGCTTAGAAGTAGAAACCTTTTGAGCAACCATGGTTTGCGCTTGAGCACTCTGATGAAAAAGCCCCTCTGTCGCCTGGAGTTCTGTCAGAAGCTCCGCCAACAAATACAACCTCTTGTTCATGTTGTAATTTAGGCGAAACTACTCAACACTCCTAGGTAGAGACTGGAGAATGATATCGACCTGGGTTTCCCCATCGATCTCAGCTCTGAGGACTTTCATCTCATTCAAATGAGCCATCATCTTGAGAACATGATCCCTTACGGGTGTTCCCTTGATCATGGTGGTCATCATCAAGTTCCTCATGGTTTCCTGCCTGCCAGCCCGATTCTGGTGTCCGAAAAGCTCTTTGAGATTGAGCATCATGTCATAAGCAGTGGGCATGGCTTGATGCTGATGTTACAGTATATTTGACATAGATGCCAAAATGTAACACCGCTCCATCTCATCGGCCTTGATCCACTTCTTATAACTCTCCTTCGCCTTTTCCCCAGAATCATCCGTAGGCTTAGGAGGGCACTCTTCGAGGAGTACATATTTGTATTCCTCAACAGTCAAGACAATTGCAAGATTCCTCTTCCAATCAACATAGTTGGGTCCAGTAAGTTTATTTTCTTTCAGTATCATAGCAAGCGGGTTGAAAGTCATTTTGAAAACAACCTAAGAATCACATAGATCAAAACATTAGATTTCAAAAAATTATTGATTCCTCAAACAATAAAATTTTAAAATCAACCAACATCTTAATACACCGAGAATATCATATGCCACGATAGTGTGGACGTATACGAATTCTACATTTGTAAGAGGAGGTTTCACCCATTAATTTTACTATCTTGTCAACCTAACTTTTTGACAAATAAAATTAATAGTTGGTTCCTCTTCGGCCCTACAAATAAAAGCAGTGACTCCGATGGGGAGGATACTTATATTTGTATCTAAGTGTTCACCATTACTCGGTACCAAGGTAATTATCTCGGGTTATGTGCCTTCCGATGGGGAAGTACACACGCTCCTTAATAATTTCCTATAACCATATTCGACCTTGTGATCCGCAAACAAACTCATCCGATGTGGAGGAAGGCACTAAGAGCCGACGCGCAAGTTTGTTTGCATCACATGTCAAATCGTAATAGAGGCCGTGGGAATTTATAAAAATATCCCTCTCCCACTTAGTAATTTAAAATTGAGGAATTTTCTAGCCTATGACATGCATATCAAACAATAAGCAATAAATATGAAAAATAAATATTTTCCAACTATTATGGCTTTTGTCTTCAATATGTCTCTCGTCGTATCGCCATCTCGTTCGCTCCTCCCTACGCCATGTACAAGCCATCCGAAGATCCGAGCCGAGAAAATAAACTATTTTAATTTACATCCATCGATTCTATACTCCACGAAGGAGTGTACATGGAATCTAGATCGAAAGTAAACTAAAATAAAAAGAGTGGCTAAACAATGCCGTATCTAATTACAAAAATTAAATACTAGCCTCGTCAACCCCGAGGATTCAAATAATATACAATTACACACATAAAATCACATACACACATATGGCCATAATAGTTGGATCCTATGCCTGCAACTAAAAAGTTAACCTACGCATATCCTACTATTATCTGGCACATATAATATATGAAAAGTGCATAAAAGTAATCGAATCCTAAACACATAAAATCGGAAACCGTGGCTCTGATACCACTTGAAGGTAGGGAAACTTCACTTCCCACTTCAACTCGGTCGCTTGTTTATGGCGATCCCTTCTACGTCCCCGGATAAAAAAAATTATCCTTGACAAGGAGGGATTACCCAAGCTACCGTTTCATCATCGTGCTATTCGATTAGAGTAGTCACTTGAACAAACTTGTTGTTCAAGCAACCAACCTTTATTCTACGATTAGCCGCGGAATAGACGATGTACGGATCACTGGCTTTTGTGTTTGTATTCGGGGTCCAAGTTAATTTAGCCACAAAACAAGAACATACAATATGCATATAATTGGAAAACAATTATAGACATAATACAAAAGAATATAAACAAGCGTTATACCTCTCGATCTTCTATTGTATGTCCTTCCTCCTTTTGGACATTGTGTGGGCGACAATCTTCCAAAAGTCGAAGCCTCCTAGATCACCAATCTTCCTTTCTTTGCTCGCTCTGAATAAAAGGAAGAATAAGAAACAAAACTCTCCTCTATCTAGGACCAACCAACAAGCACCCAACTTGAAGCTTGCCGCTGGCCTAAAGAGAAGGGATGGTGGGCGCCGGCCAAGAGTTCCAAGGAATCACCCTAACCCTTGTTTCAATCGGCCAAGGAGAAGAGAAAGAAGAGCTTTGGACGTCGGCAAAAGAGTGGAGAGGAGAGGATGGGCGCCGGCCACCTAAGGAAGAAGAAGGAAAATTTTTCCTAAATTGTGGCCGCCCACTTCTACCTTGCCGCCCAAGCCAAAGAAGCAAAAACCCTAATCTCTCTTATTCTCTTCTTGCCGCCCACCTTAAACCCTTATTTATAGAGTTAGGCTTAGGCCTCCTTTTAATCTCCACCGTTGGTTCTAGGGATTTAATCTCAACCGTCGGATTTAGAGATTTAATCTCCACCGTCGGATTTAGAGTTTTGTTTTTCATCATTGGATCTAGGCTCCATGAGGTTTTAATAGGCTACAATAGGGACCATGAGGATGAGTTGGATCTTGGCCACCAAATGGATCAAGCCCACATAAAGTCCGATCCATTAATGATAATCCATTCCACTAGAGGATTATTATTGATTTACCTCACCAACCCCCATAAATTAATATGGGCTCCATATATTATTTGTACATTTTTCTCCCCATGTTTAAGATCTCGAATGTCCGTCGATTAATTAATTTACTGACAATTAATTAATCAACATCTAACTCCATGAGGAGTACCACTCAACCTTATCATCATGCCGGACCAAGTCCACCTGCAGGGTTTACATGATGAACCTTATGAGCTCCTCAAGGGGACATCATCATCCTAATATATAGGACACGGTTTCCTCCTATAATCAATGACACACCATATAAATAATACCATTTCCCAACTTACCGAGCCTATCGATTTACTCTATAAATCTCGCCCATTGGTAAATTAAAGAAATGAATACTAAGTATATGTGTCCATTATTATATCGGGATTAAGAACAAGTACAATATAATATTTGAGGTCCGATTCGATTATATAGTCAGCAATAAATCGAATCACCTCTAAGTCGGTCCTGCTCAATACACACAAAGTGTACTAGTGTGATTTTATGGTCAAGACAAACCAATACCAAATCACACTACAACCATTCCAATGGTTTGTCCATAACCATCTCGGTTATGAGTCTTTACTTATACTTTACAATGAACCGATAACATGATCTCCTGTGTGACACTACACACCATGTTATCTACAATGTAATGTATCAGACAATATGCATAACCATAAATATGCAAACAATGATCATGTGATTCTTATTTCAAAAATAAAGATGTTCATACAAAAGATAGACTTTTCAGTATACATCCCAACAATTTGGTCTTTGGGCATTACCATTTCCTCTAGGTATATGCCTACCCTTCTTAGGGTTAATGCCTAAATGGTTTACTATTTTCCTAATGCTTTCCTTAGGAAGAGTTTTTCTAGGGACATTAGTCCCAAAATTCTCTTTATTTGAAATGTTTACACTCTTAGCACCTAGACAAAAATATTTGTTATTTCTAGCATGCTTTTCATGAGTAATAGAAACAAAATTCCTAGCATGCTTTTGCCTATTAATTAAAGATGGTGCATTATTGACTTTTACCTTAGGGTTTACCTTAGAGGCTCCCCCTACTTGTGTAGCTCCTCTTTGCCCCTTCTTCTCCCCCTTTGAACATTGACTTTGGTAGTGTCCCGATTGTCGACATTTGAAGCAAATAACATGCTCCTTGCTCTTTTATCTTTGGGCACCGGCTTCTTTGGTCTTTGGCACGACTTGTGCTGTTTTCTTGACCCATTTCGGACACTTGCTCTTATAGTGTCCGGTTTCCCTACACTCAAAACATATTATATGAATCTTATTATTAATACATATGTTTGAGTTACCTTCAATGGTAGGGGAGTCCCGAGCTTCCTCTTCCTCTCGACCAGATGTAGATGGTTCTTCTTGTTGCTACGGTATTGAGGATGCCCTAATCTCCTCCCCCTTAATCCTAGAGGTGGAGGTCTCCTTTAATTCTTCCTCTTCTTCCACCGATCCAGAAGTTGACTCCCTATCAACTTCCGAATCCTCACATGCTTGTGAGGATGAGGATTCTTCTTCTTCGGGCTCTTGGATCGGTTGAGGGTTCTCATGGAGCTTGGCCAATTCCCTACAAAATTCCTTTGCATCCTTGTATTCTCCTAATTTGGAAATAATATCGTTAGGAATTAAATCACTCAAAAATTTTATTACCTTTTGATTTGTCTTGAACTCTTGGAGTTGTTCCTCGGTCCATTTCTTCATCTTGAGGAGTCCTCCTTTTGGCCCTCTTGGAAAATCAAAACCATCCATCAAGGCGGACCAATCTTTGAAGTCCTTCATCATAATGAATTCTTCAATTCATGCCCTCCATTGCCAAAAACCTTCTTGTCCATAGAAGGTGTGTGGAATTGGGGTGTTGATGTCCCAACCCAATTGTTCTTCAAATTCCATCTTCCCTCTAGCGCGTTTGCTCCCTCGGATGCGAAGTTGGTGAAGAGCGACCCACTCTGATACCAATTGTTAGGAACATTGTGCCCGCTAGAGGGGGGGGGGGTGAATAGCGTCGTCGGTGTTTGATGGAATTCATTCGTGTTAGTCTCTACAAGTCATGTTAGCGCAGCGGAATATATAGCAATAACAAACTAAGACAAACATAATCACAAGACAAAGATATAACATGGTTTAGAACCGAATGGTTCCTACTCCACGGATCTGGCTCGTAAGAGCCCTAGTGATACAACCACACACCACTAATCCAATAAACTCCTTCTCGGAACAATCCGGAGGTGGAGAAACCTCGTACAAGTGATTACAAAAGTAATACAATAAGAATACAAGAAAATACAATAATGAATTGCAATACAAGTAAAGAAAATAACTTTACAAGAGCTTTTGATTGCTTGCTTTTGGTTGCTTGAAGAATAGCCTTGGAGACCCTGAATTACACCGGCAATTCGCCTCAAAAACTCCTCAAAGAACCATGCTCAATCCCTCTTCCACGAGCTCCATTTAAAGCTGCTACCTGGGATGGATTTCACCTATCAGTCGACTAGTTGGGACCATCAATCGACAGGTGCCACTGTTGTCGTGAAACAACGGCTAGATCCATGCTGGAAAAATCCAACGGATCCATCATCAGTTGACTGATCATGCCCATTAGATGACTGATAGAGCCTTCACCAAGTTAACCCCTTGAGTTCGACTCCATTCTGCTCGATTCTCGAGCATCACCAATCCGATCGACATATCGGTTGATCGAAGAAAGTAGTCTCTTCGCCAAAGGTCGATAATCGATCGCTAGGCCAATTCCCACAGTCAAACCCTAGTTGACTCACACCAGTCGACTGCCCAAGGTCTCAGTCAACTGATACACCTCAAACATGAGGTTTTACTTAAGTATGGTGCCCCCATTCTTGCTAGACCACCCGTAGCCTAGACCTAAGCCTTCTAGCCACCTCCATCAGCCTCGCGCCTATCAGATCCCTCTAAGTCATCCATGACTTGTTCATCCATACGCTAGACTTCAGGTGATTCCATCGGCTATTGTCATGCTAACGGTGTCTACACCGCCAAGGTACATTGGACTTATGCTGCCAAGACTCCCGCATGGACTTTACGCCACCAAACATTAAAATTATGTTGCCAAGAGTCCCGCTTGGACTTTATGCTGCCAATATTCCCCTTGGACTTTTCAAATGCCAAGACTCAAGCTTGGACTTTTCCTTGCCAACCCATGTTGGACTTTCCATGCCAAGACCCATGCTTGGACTTTCCTTTGTCAACCCATGTTAGACTTTCCCTTGCCAAGATCCATGCTTGGGCTTTATATGCCAAGTACTCAAGACTTGGACTCTTCTCATGACAATGGTCAAACCATCGTCAAAGATCAAATACTAACCTGGGTCGATTGCATCAGCAATCTCCTCAACACATGCCAGACATCAATATCAGATATCCATGTAAAACATTAAAACACTTACTCGAGTCAAACTCGAATCCGGTCAATCGTGACCTAGGCCGATTGCACCAACAGAATCTAGTGATGTGTCAACAAAGGAGCAATTGTCAATTGTTTTGGGTTATGTGGATAGTAATGGACACGTGAATGAGCACTTTATTGGAATTGGACATGTTACCAATACTACAACACTCTCACTTAAAGCTGTCATTGATAAGATGTTCTCTAAATATAATTTGAGTATGTCTAAATTGAGAGGATAGGGTTTTGATGGAGCAAGTAATATGCATGATAAGTTTAATGGTCTAAAAAGCACTTATTTTAAAAGAGAACCTGTAGGATTGGAGTGTTCCGAGAGAGGGGGGTGAATCTCGGAATATAAAATTTTCTTTTAGATTTTAAAACTTTTCTTTTCAAGAGTATGTAGCTGAATTAAATAAAAATAAAAATAAAGAGACAATTATTTTTACTTAGTTCACAACCCTAGTCGGGTTGCTACTCCAAGGCCCATATCTCTCCGAGAGCTACCTCGATGGGCAATCCACTAAATGATCCTCTGACTCGAGAACTCTCGACTTTGGAGGGGTTTACTTTTTACACAGATTAAGAGAAAGGTAATAAGCTACCTTCTCTTTGAATTAAAGTACACAAAGTGAAGTTACAACAAAAATTAAAGTATACTGACACTTTGTAGCCTTTGAAATAGAGCACGGAGTGTCGGAGTTGTGGCGTTGCAATGAGATGAAGCTTTTGTAGATGAAGAACACTTGTGATAGCACTTGGACATAGTAAAGTTATCTATTTCGGATCTAGTCATCCATTTCTTTTATAAGTCTTTTCCAGTCGACTGGAATGCCCTCCAGTTGACTCAAATTAGCATGTTGATTTGGTACATTGGCCTTTCCAGTTGACTAGACCTAGTCCAGTCGACTCCAGATCACTTGGCTCTGCAACGGGAAATTTGCTTTTCCAGTCGACTGGACCTCCCCAGTTGACTAGAGCTCTTACCATCTTGGTCGTCAGATCTCTGATCGATCACCATCTTATCTTGCCAACTAGGTACCCAGTCGACTGGACCATACTTAGTCAACTGCCCTTCAATCAACTAGAAACCTTTCAGTCGACTGGTCCCCTGCAAAAAAAGATTAGCAAAGCATACAGTATGAAATGTGGCAGTAGTAATGCTATCTGATCTCTACTTCTTAGTCCCACGCGGACTATTCGTCGGATCGATGCCTATCTTTGTGTCCACCTAAGGAATCGACCTCACCTCTTCACTTGAGGCTTACCCGTCGGCTGTCCAGTTGGACTTACCATGCTTGACATCCAATGTGACCCACCAGGACTTCTACCAGCTGTCCGGTCTCCCTAACCCAACTAGTCTTCATGTCGATTGTTTGGTTTCTTGACCCAATCGGTCTTCATGCCAGATGTCCGATCCACTCGACTCATCTGGACTTCATGCCTAGTGTCTGGTCCTCCTGACCTATCAAGGCTTCTTCGTAGTATCCAGTTTGCCTGACCTACTAGAGCTTTGCTATTAGCCTGCACACTTAGCATATATATCAAACCACAAGTAATTCCTAACTTTAACTGTGGTTCATACATCAAAACTAGGGAGTGGTGCTCTCTGCACCAACAGTCTCTCCCTTTTTGAGGTATGCCAACACATCAGTTAAATTTAGGAGAATCGATTTGCAATATTCAAGTTAAATAATATATTAGCAATGCATCAAGCTAAATTTTTTTATCATTTATATGCATGAAATGCTCACACGCACGAAATGCTTCCTTACTTTAAACTTTTCTAACTTTAAACCTTCTCTCCCCCCCTTTGGCATACATCAAAAATACCATTATTCAACAAATAATAAAATTCAAAGACGAGTTCAAAGTATTTAGCTATTCAACACAAGGTCTAAACTTATGAAAGTTACTTCTGATAAAAAAATACTAGCTTGACACGTTCCATAAGTGTTTCAAAAATTCCTAAGCTTTGCAATATAAATATTCATTTCAATGTACTTAAGTTTTTTAAATTTCAAAAGTGTTTTATTTTTATTTTTATTTTTTGTAAATCATATTTTTAAAATTTCAAAAGTTTCAAAGTTTGAACTCCCCCTTAAACAAAGCTAAAAGGTTTTCAAGATTTTTCTCCCCTTCAAAAAAAGATAGAGTTTTTGAAAATGTTTTAAATAAAGATAAAATATATTAAAATTTCAAAACTCCCCCTTAAATAGAGATTGAATATTTTCAAAACTCCCCCTTAAATAAAGCTCTTCAAAATAGTCTTGAAATTATTTTCTCATTTTATTAAAAAACTTTAAGTAATGCAATAAGAAATGTCCAAGCATGAATTCCTATTCATAATTGATTTAAATAATATATTGAAAATACACATCTAAAAATTATCCTTAAAGAAAATTTCCAACTCTTTAGTAGCTCAAGTGATATAGAATTATCATTAAGCTTTGGATTAGAATTAGTCATCGAAGTGATTGATTTGCTTTTTAAACCCTGTTGTGGTTCATGTCGATGCACTGAATCTATATCGGGAACCTAAGGTGCAGTCCTAACATCTCATGCCCATCTTTGTGGCTCAATACATAAACAGATAGTCCTAGGTGTTTGTGAGATGCGAAGACTTACATAGGTCTATAGGATCATGAAATCTAAACTTGACCTAGGCTAGATCAATTTTTAATTTTCCTTTAAGAAAATAATATTACTTAGTAAAACAAAATAGATTTTTAATAATGAAACATTAAAGAAGCCTAGTCTACTAAGCGTAACCCAACTCATGTTTAAGAATAACTAGAATTTAAAAGTTACCATATTAACTACATAAGTTCAGACTACATCAACTAGTGTATCTTATACAATCCTAATTTGAAGAAGGAGGTGAAGGAGGTGGATGGCTCATGCCCTAAGATCGAAAAATCTCCATCATCTCTCGATGATAACCCTATGATCCTCTCTCTGCATCTGAAGCATATGCATCATCTCAAGATGACGTGTCTGATGTTGCTGCTCTTGATGTTGCATCACATCCTCCAATCTGGATAATCTCTCTGCTACTGTGGGAGGTGCAGGAAGCCCAAGAAAAAGAGATAGACTATCAAATCCTGGTGCCTTCTGATGCTCAGACTGAGGGTCGGAATGATGCTTTGGGTCAATCCAGGCTCAGGCTAGTGCTGGGGCTGAGGCTGAGGCTGAGGGTCATCTCTCCTCCAAGTCAGGATGTTATTTTCATCTAAACCTATTTTAGCTAATGCAAATTTTCTAGAACCTATCATGTCATACTCAGAGAGTTGTTTGATGTTACTTGTGGTAACATCAAACCCTAATGTAGCTAGTAAAGATGTGATGACATAGTAATAGGGCAAATGTGCCTTTCTACTAGTAACTACCCTAGAGTGATGGATGATAGGATAAAACATTTATAAACTAATATCTAAGTTTAATCTATGACTAAGTGCATAAAGTAAAAATGAATGATAGGGATGCATCATGGCGATGTCCCTAGTGGTGAGTGGTAAAATATAGTTCACTATGACTCTGTACAAGGCATAGTCCTATACTCTAAGTCTAGTGGAACTGAAGATACTCATAGATGGAGTCCTCTCCTCACCAAAGAGATGCAAATGTATTATATCTAATGTGATGTGAGAGTAGGGATCACCATACGGTAACTCCATAGAGAGAAAATACATTACTGGACATGATGAATGCATAAGTCCTAAATGATCTCTCAATAAGGAGGGGGTAAAGATAAAATCTTGACCTTGTACTCTAGTGGAGTATGCAAGATCATCAATTCTAGTGAAGTTATTACAAAACTCAACACATAGGTCTATGTTAATAGAGTTTTTACAATAAACTAGTTTATCTAGGCCATAATGTGCTATAACTTCAAGGCTAGGTATGCATGATCTACTAAAAAAATGATCTACCTATATATCTAGTAGGCATGAGAGTATAATTGGTGCTATCAAACCTAATGCTATGTCCCTTAGTGGGAAACTAATGTCCATACTGGGAGTAGAGGATGGCTCTGCCTCAACTGCTCTTCTTTTACCCCTAATTAAATTACAACAATTTAATATTTATACAAAAATAATTGAAAATAAAGTTTAGAATTGTTACCTCGTCATTATGGATGATATTATATAAGAGATTTGATGACCAAAGTGCTTTGAAGGGTTGGAAAAGGGTGTTTGTCGGCTATTTGGGATTGATGTGAGTCGACTTGGCGCTGCCCTAGCACTGGTTTTATAAATGAAATCCTATCGACTGGAAATATTTCAGTCGACTGAATTTGAGTCGACTGTTATAGGTTTACCATTTACTGCATTCACTACCCAATCGATTGTATGGGTTTAAGTCGAGTGGGTTAGTCTTATCACTTATCTACGATTGTATTCAAGTTGACTATATTAGTTTTAGTCGACTGGAGTCGTATTTTTACCTTTCCGAGGTTTTGAGGCAATTGGACATGATCCAGTCGACTCTTGTACAATCGACTGGAAATGTTCCGGTTGACTGGAATCGATAAATTTTTAATTTTATGATTGATTTAATTTGATTAGAATTAATTAAGTTGATTTGAATTGATTAAGTTGTTTAAGTTGAGTTGATTAAGTTAATTTGATTAAGTTGATTTGGTTAAGTTAATTAAATTGAGTTGATTAAGTTAATTTGATTAAGTTGATTAATTTCTAATTCATCTCACCTGATCTAAGTTTTCAATACATGTTAATGTTAGGGCAATCTCTTGCCGTAATATGGTTTTGATGGTGTGGCAAAGGGTTTAAGTTAGTGTGTTATGTTGATTTGATATGTGCGTTGAAGTCATGCAGGACTTAGTAATTCGCACATGGAGCCTTGGCGGGTTCACCCTCACAATCTCGGTCCTTGAGTCGGTGAAGGATGACTTTGCGGAAGCCGTGCGCTTGGAGCATCCGAGGGACCGCCGGACGAGATGACTTGAAGTGAAGCCAAGGAAGCAGACTTCGGAGGCAAGAGACGCAAAGGAGCATTGCAGAGCCGTGTGCCTGATGCTGCCGAGGGACGTGGCCGCGAACGAAGAGAGCTTCGGCGAGGGACTTCGAGTGAGATGAGAGAATGAGTGAAATGTAAGTAACTCATTAGGTGAACTTGGCCGAATGGCTGAGTGTCGGAGACTTGACTGCAAGGGTTAAGGATTACCCGACCGCCGGAAGCTCAAACTTATGTTAAGTTTGAGTTTCACATGGCACCAGTCGACTGCCATGTAATGGAAGTCGACTGCTCTGAGTCGAGTGGTATTCGACTGGTATCCGACTGATGGGTTTAGGCCCAGCATCATCGCCATGGAATGACAATCATTGCCGCGGAGGATATCACGCGCAAACCTCGTAGTAGCCAAGGCGGTCGACTACGGAGGCGGCGATCACGAGGTCCAGAATGATCGCCAAGAGTTTCGTTGGACTACAACGGTCCGGATCCGACGTGTTCGGAGGCCGTTGTAGTGACGGTAGTCGACTGCCAAGGGCAGCAGTCGACTGGTGGCGGCCAATGGGAAGAAATCAGCCCTCTCTATAAAAAGAGAGGGTGTGAGCCTTTGAGAGGCTAATGCTTATGCTCCAAGTGATCTTCCTAGTGCCCCACAAGCTCTAAACTCTTCTTACTTGTTTTTACTCCATTCTTATTGTAAGAAGAGTGATCTTGATTGTAAAGGTTACCTCCACCTAGCTTGGTGCAAAGGAGAGACTAATAGTGATTGGCTTTGGAGGAGTGATTCACCTCGGACGAATCGGGATCGTGGATTAGCGACGTAGTCGTGAACCACGTTACATTCTTTGTTAGCATTTGTTTTCTAGTATTTCTATTTGCTTGTTTTTATTAGTCTTCCGCTTGCGCTAATTAGTTTTGTAGACGAGCAAATACCGGCATCCAAACGAAAAGGGCTATTCACCCCCCTCTAGCCGGCCACTCGATCACCTACAAGTGGTATCAGAGCCGAGGTCACTCTTCAAGGACTAATCGCCGCGAGAGCACTACAAAATGGCCGGCTCCAACATCCATCCTCCAAAGTTCGACGGCGAATTCTCTTGGTGGAAAAAGAGAATGGAGGTATTCTTCGAGATCGATTTTGATATTATGCTTATAATGGAAAATGGTTTCGAGTTGCCTAGGGATGAAAGAGGTCAACCAATTGAAAAATCACGTTGTACTAAGAAACAAAGAGAGGAGCACCTTGCAAACTCAAAGGCAAAACATCATCTTCTCAATGTGCTCCCTCAACAAGAGATCAACCAGATCGGAGAATGTGCTAGCGCCAAAGAGATGTGGGAAAAGCTTGTAGAACTCCATGAAGGCACATCCGAGGCCAAGCTAGCTAGGAGAGACCTCCTCCGCTCCCAACTCTCAAACATCAAATTAGAAAAGGGAGAAAAGGTAACTTCCCTACATTCTAGATTTAAAGAAATATTAATTGGGCTAACAAGTGTAGGAGAAAAGCTCTCCAACTGGGATATGGTAATGAAGGCCATAGATGCCTTTCCCCGGTCCTCAAGATGGAGCTCCATGGTGGATTTGTTTTACATCTCCAAGAACTTGGAAGTAAGTACCTTGGAGGAATTTTTCTCAACAATGGAGCTCCACGAAACTAGGCTTTGTTGGATCAATGCGGTTCGCTAGAGGGGGGGGGGTGAATAGCGAAAGAAAATTTTTCTCGTACGAACTCGTTTTAAAAGAAAACTTATATGCAGCGGAAAGATAAGCAAAACAAAAAGTAAAGAAGACAATAGACACAAGAGATTTACTTGGTTCGTAGCCGAAGGCTACTACTCCAAGGCCCTAGTGGTCCTTGACCACGTACGGAGGGCAAAAGCACTAAAGGAACTCCTCCTCGTTAGAGGTAGGAGTTAATCGATACAAGAAGAAACCACAAAAACTTGAGGTAGAGGGACACTCCCCCTCTCCTCGTATACGATAAAAGCTCCGGAAATATAAATAACAAACTGATAATAAAAACTAAGGCCGACGTACAATAATAAAGAAAGTTAAACCTAGACGTCGGAATGGAAGGACTTCGTTGTCGTAGAGTTGCAGCGTAACGGAGGCTTTTGAGCACTTAGAATTGTTAATAAAACCCTAGGTTTGGCCCTCCTTTTATAGCCTTTGAGCCCCTTTTCGAGTGGGTCTTCAACCAATCACAAATGGACACCAAACCGCTTTGAGGTGGAGTGATAAGCCTTGACTCCTCAAATCTGATCATTGACCATCAGTCGACTGATGGCCATCATCGATCGTGATGGCGACATCGATCGATTGATAACCTTCGGCGATCGTGATACGGCGATCGAGTCCTCAAAAGCGATCGTGATGCTTGCTGCAAGTCAAAGTTAGCTCAATAAAAACATAATTTCGATGGTCGTCGACCATCTGATCTCGACCTAGACCATCTATAAGATGTCTTTGGTCGGATCTACGCTTAAGATCATCCCCGTAAAGAGGATACGACCTTACTTACTCTCGCACACACGAGCTTACCTCGATACTTACGTGTCGCTTTTGCTTCCGGCCTTCCACTCGATTCCTTCGGCTCCCTCCGAAGTAACTCGAGTATCGTCCGACCACCGCGGCTTCCTCCGGGTGTCGCTAGCCTTCAGCTCCAGCTATATCAATCTTCTGCACACTCGATTCAGCTCGTGAGAAAACAAAATAGACTTAACTTTTGTGTCTTTGCTATAATCAAAACACAGGTTCGATTTGATTGGTGCCTCTTGCACCAACAATCTCCCCCTTTTTGATATATGGCAAAAACACACAAAGTTAAGGAAATTAAGTGCATGAAACAGTAAAGACAAGAAGCAAAAGTAGGAGTAGTAAAAATATTTCTCAAGTTCTCCCCTTAGAGGAACCCTCCCCCTTGACCGAGGGTGAGTACTTGAAAAAGACTTTTAGCTCTCCAAACACAAAAGATAATGAGTTAAGTAAATGGCATTACTTAACTTAGGCTTCTTAGAGTCAAAAATAAGTGCAAGTTAAGTAATCAAAAGTTAAGTCAAAAGGTTAATTGTTCAAAAGGTTTAACTTTTGATTTCTTAACTTGGGCCTTTAAAGTTTTCAATTCCAAAGAATTGAAACCTAAACCTTACTCCCCCTTAACTTAGGCCAGAATCAAAGTTTTAAGTTAAGTTATCAATTTCAAAAATTTGAAATTTAACTTTGGCCTTTTCTTGAACCTTAACTTTGGCTTTGGCATTTTCTTGAACCTTAACTTTGGCCTTTTCTCCCCTTTTGACATAAATCAAGGAAAAGTGGGGGGTTTTAAGAAAACCTAAGTCCAAGCATGATGATTTTAAAAATAGTATGTGAAAATAATTCATCTAAATGTTCAACTCTAGTTTGACTTGATTGAAATGATATTATCAACAAGTCCTGATTAGAGTTGGTTAATATTAGTTGCATATTTATACTCCGAGGTTCATATTGATGCACTTGATCTACATCTTGGAACCTGGAGTAGGGTCCTAACATCTCACGCCCATCTAAGTACACAAACACATTAGTCCTATGTGTTGTGAGATGTCTTGCTCCTTAAATCTATAGGTGCATGTTATCTAAGGTATGTCTATGCTAGTTCCATCAAAATGAAAAATAAGAAATAGTAGTAAGAAAATATAGTTTGCAAGTTCTTATTCTATTCACATGCCCAATTTTCGTCTTAATAGACTAAATTCCGGGTAGGGGTTTAGTAAATAGTGCCTAGGTTAGATTTCGATTCGACGTACTCGAGTTGTATGGCTCCGTTGGCCACATGTTCTCGAATGAAATGGTGTTTGACTTCTATATGTTTGGTCCTAGAGTGACATATTGGATTCTTTGTAAGATTAATTGAACTAATGTTATCTACGTGAAGTTTAGTATTCGTAAAGTCTAACTTAAAGTTGCGGAGAGTGTGCTTCATCCAAAGAAGCTGAGTGACACACTCACCCATCGTGATGTATTCGGCTTCGGTGGTAGATAAGGCAACACAATGTTGCTTCCTACTGCACCAACTCACTAGACTCGAGCCGAGTAGTTAACAACAACCACTCGTGCTCTTTCTATCGAGTTTACTACCGGCATAATCCGAATCGGAGTAGCCGATTAGTTCGAACTCGGTAGATCTAGGATACCAAATACCGACATTAAGTGTACCCTTTAGATATCTAAGGATACGCTTAACTAGGGTTAGGTGAGACTCCTTAGCACAGGTTTGAAACTTGGCGCACATACTTACTGCGAATAGGATGTCGGGTCGACTCGCAGTTAAGTATAGAAGACTTCCTATTGCGCTCCTATAGTACTTTAAGTCAATGGACTTACTTTCTAGGTCTTCTCCTATGTTAACATTTATCGCCATTGGGGTGTTTATTACCTTAGCTTCTTGCATTCCAAATCTTTTAATTAACTCCTTAGTGTATTTTTGTTGATATAGGTATATACCATCCTTAGTTTGTTTAATTTGTAGACCTAAAAAGAAACTTAACTCGCCTACCAAGTTCATTTCGAACTCACTTTCCATGAGTGAAACGAACTCATTTAGTAAGGTTGAGTTAGAGGTTCCAAAAATTATATCATCTACGTAAATTTGAGCTATGAATATTTCTTTACCTAAGGTTTTTACAAAGAGAGTTGGGTCAACTAAGCCTTGGTTAAACCCTTTTGACTTAAGATGGATTGAAAGTCTCTCGTACCAAGCTCGAGGAGCTTGTTTAAGTCCATAGAGAGCTTTCTTAAGTTTTAGAACATGGTCGGGTTTATCTAGATTTTTGAATCCTGGGGGTTGGCTAACATAAACTTCTTCTTTAATGTATCCATTTAGGAATGTCGACTTAACATCCATTTGAAGCGACTTAAATCCTCGATGTGCGGCATAAGCTAGCAACATTGAATGGATTCGAGTCTAGCTCTTTGGGGCATAGGTTTCGTCGTAATCTAAGCCTTCGACTTGGCTAAAACCTTTGGCGACTAACCTAGCCTTGTTTCTAACTACTTCACCTTTATCATCAAGCTTATTTCGAAACACCCACCTTGTTCCAATTATCGTTTTGTCTTTAGGTGGTGGTACTAATTCCCACACCTCGTTCCTAGTAAATTGAGCTAGCTCTTCTTGCATTGCAATAATCCAATCGGGATCAAGAAGAGCTTGTTCAATTGATTTGGGTTCTATCTTTGAAATTAAGGAAATTTGACTAAGGTTCCTATAGGATGCTCTAGTTGAACTCCTAGATTAGGATCTCCTATGATCGATAGGGTGGTTAGTCTGAATCCTAGATTGGGTTGGGTTTGTGTCACCTAATGCTTGATCAATGGGGTGACTTGGTTGAACACTAGTTTGGTTGGAGTCATCTATCACTTGATCAATAGAGTGACTAGGTTGACCTAGGTTAGGATTAACACTAGACCTGATCTCCGGATCAGAGTTAGGTCTAGTATGAATCGGCTCGCTAATTGGGGTTCTTAGGGGTTTTGTAGGTTCATGTCCTTCATCAAATACTACATTGATAGTCTCCTCGACTCTAAAGGGTGTCGTGGTTATATACTCTATAAGCTCTACTTGTAGTCGAGTATCCTAGAAAGATTCGGTAAGTGGTTTTGGATGTAAATTTTCCTAGGTAATCCTTAGTGTTTAGGATATGTACCTTACACCCAAATACCTAAAGTACTTGATGTTAGGTATTTTATCGTGATAAATCTCGTCATGAGGTCTTAAGGTGCCTCTTTACCATAAGGATCCTATTTTGGACATAGCAAGCCGTGCTAACTGACACGCTAAAACCTATCGGGTAGAGTCGTATTAGTTCAACATGGTCCTAAGCGGCTTCTTGTAGAGTTCGGTTTTTGCTCCACTAGGCCATTTCTGTTGAGGGTCCTAGGGCAAGAGAATTCATGGTGGTATCCGTTTAGGTTCTGAAGTCGGTGAACCTTTGATTTTGAATTCACCACCATGATAAACTTCTAAGTCTTTTAACCTTAAGGTCTTTTTGATTCTCGATTAATTTGAATAGATTGATTAATTGATCTAGGGTATCATTTTTATGTTTGATGAACCTAACCTTGAGTAAACACAGGTAGTAGTCAATTATGACTAAGCAATATTGACTTCTATTGGTGACTTGGCTCCATGTGAATCGAATAGATCCATATGCAGGAGCTCAAGTACACTTGAGGTTCGTTCTTGGTTAGTTAACTTGTGTTGTGTCCTAGGTTGTTTTCCTTGTTGACAAGCATTACAGATTTTATTAACCAAGTTGTTGAGGTTGGGTAAGCCTCTGACTAAGCCACTCTGACTCATCTTGTGGATGAGTCTTAAAAGTGCAAAGTGACCGAGTCGTCCACAACCATGATTCCTCTTGCCGTGTCATAAGACACTTAGTTGAGGAGTTGGTTAAATTGATCGTATAAATGTTGTTATTTCTAGTTCCTTTAAGAATTATTTAGAGGTTTCTGGTATTAATTACATTCATTTTCTAGAAATATAACCTTATAGTTATTATCACACAATTGGCTTACACTAAGTAAGTTATATTCAAAATTCTCTACAAGTAATACATTTTTAATAAAAAATTTGTGTTAAGCTCGATATCACCTGATCCGATGATTTTGAGCTTGTCGTTATTCCCAAAGGCTACCGATCCTTGTAGTTTGAATCGAAGCTTTGCGAATTTGAGTTGATCCCCGGTCATGTGTCGGGAGCAACCGCTGTCCAACATCCATTGATCCTACACACAAGGTGGTTGGATTGGATGTTAGATTTTTGTTAAGAAAATTGGTTGTAAGTTGTTAACCCTAGGTCATCTCACCGGAGTCTATATGATCAAGCATGTTATACTTATGTATTTTTTTGAGATGACTTCCAATTAAGTTGATTAAGTGGATTTAGGTTCAAGTAATTTTATGTTAGATTTGGATTTAACCCTAGGCTTGTCAAGTTTACCTTTTCAAGATCATGGCTTCCAGGTCGTGGCGAGGCACAGGGGCCTTCTTTTATCGGATCATCGACCACTTCCTTAGACAAAGCCATTTTCAAGAAAATGATGACTTGACTTACCTAAAATTATTTCCTCGTCTAACTAGTTATTTTTGAAAAGAGGCTCCCCGAGGCTCAATCTTTTCGAAGAATTTTAGTTGGTTATGTTTTTGAAAAGAGGCTCCCCGAGGCTCAATCTTTTTGAAAAATTTTAGTTGGTTATGTTTTTGTTCTAAGTGAGTTCACAAGTTTTAAAGTACAAACTTTCTAAGTTAAAGCATGCAATTTCTAAGTTAAAGCACAAATATGTTTTGTACTAGCTCCCCCTAGACCGTTGAATCGGTTCGGTCTATCCACATAGTGGATTTGGTCCTTGGGAACCCAGTACGGGTTGGATCCTAGAGTTGAAATCAAAAAGTTCTTAGGGACCCATGCTTGGACATGTTTCTTATGTCGACTTACAATCGACATATACGACCTATTAGTCGTGTTTGAGTTAAACCGAGTCGACCTTGTTGTACCACGGCCCTTTGAGATCCAAGTAGGAGGTCAAGTCCTTTGGATCCCAGTGAACCTTTCCAACGTGTTCCTAAGATCTTCGACTTGACTTTTCAAGAGAGTTCTCAACTTGAGCTTTTCAACTCGAGTTGAGTCCTTCTCTTGAACTCGACTAGTCGAAGAGGTTAGGGAGACCTCGTGTTTGAGGAGTTTAACCTCCTCAACAAGGGTCTCGACCTTGGACTCTGACTTAGCTAACTTCCTAGACAAAAACCTAACCGTATTATGTAAAGTATTAAATAAAGCTCGACTCACCTTAAGGGTATCTTTTGAACCGGATGCGTATCCGTGGCTTGACTTGAAGGTAACCGTAGTCCGAGTCATCCTCGAGTTACGACTCAAGTTCGGTCTCGGTCTCCGTGTCGACTCAATTGATTTCGCCATGAAGGCGTGATCTTCGTCTTCTTGGATGACGCTTCTTCCCATGTCGCGTTGAGGGCCTTCTTATGCTTAGGTGCTTGGTGGTTGAGCTTGGGGCACTCGGACTTGATATGTCCAAACTGTTGCACTCATAACACCTAATGTTAGAACTTTTAGGCTTACCTTGGTTGGGTCGAGTCGTGGTTCGCTTCGTCCCTTGGCTATCCTTGAGCTAGGTTCATTAGTTGGCGATCAACTCCTCGGTTCAACTTCTTCTTGGACTCGTCTTCCTCCTCGGTTGGTGGTGGCTTGCTTGCGATTTTCTTCTTCTTTGAACACGCAAACAAGGCTATACCTCTCGGGTTCCGAGTTGGATTGTTCATGTAATTCGAAATCGGAAAAGAGTTCATCTAACCTAATTTTAGAAAGATCCTTGGAGACCTTATAGGCATCAACCATGGATGCCCATAAGGTAGTCCTCGGAAAAGAGTTTAGGACATACCTTATAAGGTCGCGGTTTTCGTCCTTTTGCCCGGATTCGTGTAGGTTGTTGACTATGTCTTGGACACGGGCGTGGAGTTGCGTCGCGATTCGTGTTCTGCATTTTTAGTGTGTACAATTTATTGAATAACAAATCACGTTTGCAAACCTTAGCTTGATCCGATCCTTCGTGTAACTCGATTAGTTTTGTCCAAAGATCCTTTGCGCTTATGAAGGGGCCGACGCGATTTAGCTCCTCCTTGGATAGGCCACATTGGAGGATTTGTGTCGCCTTAGCGTCGGCCGACTTGTCGTTTTGTGCAGCGGTCCATTGATCATAATCCAAGGAGTCACCCACTTCATTGGTCGGAAGTGTGAAACCCATTTGAATTATGATCCACATCTCAATTTGGGTTTTGAGAAAACATTCCATCCGACCTTTCGATGCGGAAATCATCTCCGTTGTAAAGCGGAGGTCGGACGGTGCTAAAACCCTCGAGATGGGCCATTAGAACAAAAAGACAAGGAGACTAAAATGAAAACCTAGCAACAACAAAAACACACGAAAGTACCAAGACTTGCGTCTTGGATTAGTAGTCTTGAAATAAAAGAAATAAATGAAAATAGAAAGTTAAGCAAAGAAATAAGAAACTAAATAAAAGTAAGTACTCACAACCTTGATGTCCTGAAGGCTACTAAACGTCATTTTTGAGGATGAAAACAGCTTGTTACGGGGTAAACCCGGTAAGAAGTGTAGATCTGTGAGGGCTTCGATTTGGTAGGTAGACCGTGTCGTGGGTCAACTTGTACGAAAAGTTATGCCCGTTTGACCGTCGGCTACTCCAAAAGCGAATACTTGCAAAACAAAATCAAACGAAGAGTACCAAGACTTCGTCTTGGATTAGTAGTGCGGGAGAAAAATTTAAACGAACAAAAAATAAATCTGTAAAAAAAAATGTTAGATTGGTGGTTTCACCAAATCTAAGCGCCCCCGGCTCTGATACCAATTGTTGGATCAATGCGGTTCGCTAGAGGGGGGGGGTGAATAGCGAAAGAAAATTTTTATCGTACGAACTCGTTTTAAAAGAAAACTTATATGCAGCGGAAAGATAAGCAAAACAAAAAGTAAAGGAGACAATAGACACAAGAGATTTACTTGGTTCGTAGCCGAAGGCTACTACTCCAAGGCCCTAGTGGTCCTTGACCACGTACGGAGGGCAAAAGCACTAAAGGAACTCCTCCTCGTTAGAGGTAGGAGTTAATCGATACAAGAAGAAACCACAAATACTTGAGGTAGAGGGACACTCCCCCTCTCCTCGTACACGATAAAAGCTCCGGAAATATAAATGACAAACTGATAACAAAAACTAAGGCCGACGTACAATAATAAAGAAAGTTAAACCTAGACGTCGGAATGGAAGGACTTCGTTGTCGTAGAGTTGCAGCGTAACGGAGGCTTTTGAGCACTAAGAATTGTTAATAAAACCCTAGGTTTGGCCCTCCTTTTATAGCCTTTGAGCCCCATTTCGAGTGGGTCTTCAACCAATCACAAATGGAAACCAAACCGCTTTGAGATGGAGTGATAAGCCTTGACTCCTCGAATCTGATCATTGACCATCAGTCGACTGATGGCCATCATCAGTCGACTGATGGCAGCATCAGTCGATTGATAACCTTCGATGATCGTGATACAGCGGCAATGAGTCCTCAGTAGCCGGTCGTGATGCTTCGCAAGTCAAAGTTAGCTCAATAAAAACATAATTTCGATGGTCGTCGACCATCTGATCTCGACCTAGACCATCTATAAGATGTCTTTGGTCGGATCTACGCTTAAGATCATCCCCGTAAAGAGGATACGACCTTACTTACTCTCGCACACACGAGCTTACCTCGATACTTACGTGTCGCTTTTGCTTCCGGCCTTCCACTCGATTCCTTCGGCTCCCTCCGAAGTAACTCGAGTATCGTCTGACCACTGCGGCTTCCTCCGGGTGTCGCTAGCCTTCAGCTCCAGCTATATCAATCTTCTGCACACTCGATTCAGCTCGTGAGAAAACAAAATAGACTTAACTTTTGTGTCTTTGCTATAATCAAAACACAGGTTCGATTTCGGTGCCTCACTGCACCAACAGGCTTGAAGGAATACAAGAAGAGCCTAGAATTCAACCCTCAAGAGGAGTAGCTTTGATAGCGAACAAGGGGAAGAAGAAGATGGAAATCCCCTCCTCCTCCAATGATGAAGCATCCTCATCCTCCTCCATGGATAGCACCGAAGAAGCATATATGGTAAGGAGGGTAAGACGTGCTTTAAAGGGTTTTAAATTTAACAAATCAAATGATAGGAATATGAGACCAAGAGGGAAGGTCATATGCTACAATTGCCAAGGAGAGGGGCACATAAGGGACAATTGTCCTCTTCTAAACAAGAGCAAGGAAGAGAGGAAAAAGAAAGAAGAAAAGAAGAAGAAAAAGGGGAGCAAGAAGAAAAAGGAAGAGGAGAAGAAGACAAAGGAAAAGGGAAAGGCCAAAGCTCTCAAGGCAAGGACTTGGGATGACCCATCCTCATCCTCCTCATCATCATCGGATGAGGAGAATGCCCTTGTCACCAATTTGGCCTTGATGGCATTTGATGACTTGGATTGCTCCTCCACCGAAAATGAAGAATCAAGCTCAAGTGGAGAGAGCCTCCTCTACATCCTCATGCGAAGAAGAGGACTTGGTAAGTGAGGTAACTAATCTACCCCCTAAACAAATTATGTCCATGATTTCTAGCCTCACTAAGGACTTATTTAGAGCCAAGAAAAAGAACAAATGCATGCTTGAACAAATTAAGGATTTAGAACAAAAACTAGAAAAAGCATGTGTTAATGATGATAATGATGATGCTTGCTCACATGATAACTACATGCCATTAGATGTAAATGATGCATGCATAGAAGAAAATAGGGCATTAAGGGAAAAGGTAGACTATTTGACAAAAGCCCTAGAGAAATTCACAATTGGCTCCAACACATTGAACATGATCTTAGGGAGCCAAAGAGCTAGTTTCAACAAAAAGGGCCTAGGCTACAAGGAAAAGAAAAATGAAAAGGCCTACAAATGCCTAATAGCTAGGGGACAAGATAAGAAGAATGTAATAGCTAGGAAATGGATCCCCAAGGAATACTTAGTGAATACAATAGGAAAGAATCTATTTTGGGTTCCAAAATCCATCCTTAAGGGTTAGAAAACCCCTAGGGTAGTCAACCATATGCAATTGACCTATATCATATTTTGGTTGACTTAGGATGGAGGGACAACATTTTTAGAATAGTGTTGGGTGATGATAACGTGCCCATAAATAGATAATAATGCTTAAATCATGATGATTAATGTAATTGCTATGTATATGTGAAATCATGATTTATGATTTTAATACTTGGCACGAAATCATGAGAAATAGGGTTGAATCATGCTTTAGGTGATACTTTGCTTATTATCATCATATAATACCTAATGCATGATTATTATTCAATGAATACATGTATTTCATGATCATAATGTAAAATTAATTGACATATGCCTTTATGATCATGATGATTGTTAGGTTGATACTTAACCTTGATAGAATTGTATGAATATGATGGTTAAGTATATACAAATACCCCCCCCCCCTAGGATGCATCTCACACTCACTATAGGCTAACTTGATTGCAAACTTAGCATGGGTGAGATGTTAGGATGATACAAATGTCCACTAATGCCTATGGCATTTAGATGGTCATTTAAGGTATCAAAATAGCAATAATAGACCAATCATGGGGAAGGCTTATGTTTAATTCATAGACATATTGCCCAAAGATCATGGTTGGATATTTCATATGTTTTCAAAACAATTTCTTAATTTAAAATCTATGTACTCATGTTTTGAAATAATTCAAAGCAAGACTAGGTGTCAAAATGGATACTCTTATGATAAAAAACCTAGTAGTTTTTAAAGCTTATGGATTTTTGGCAAATATGTGGAAATATAATGATTTTTCATGAAAACCTATTTTTCACTGATAGATATACTTAAAAGAAATGTGTTTTCAAAATTTCATGATTTTTCGAATTTTCTGGAATTTTTAATGCATTTCTAAAATTCATCCAGAAAATCAGAAATTCGGAATCCATTGTGTCAGTCGACTGCCATACTGATAGCAGTCGACTGATAACCTGAAAAATAGCCCAATATTTTCTAATTTTAGATTTTAATCAAGTTTTTGGGTTTCTCTTTCTACTATACTTGATGCCATGAGTTTATAAATTAGGATTAATCTTTTTGATGGTGTCAAAGGGGGAGAAATGTATGTTTAAGTAAAGGGGAACATATTTAGGGGGAGAAATGATTATGCTTATGATAGGGGGAGAACATTTTTATGATGAGTTTCATGGATTAAGGGGGAGTTTCATGTTGCTATATCATGTTTATCTTTACATGCTTTCTTACCTTAGAATTTATATCAAATGTTTTTACCTAACTTAAATGGATTTCCACACATCAAAAAGGGGGAGATTGTTAGGGCAATCTCTTGCCGTAATATGGTTTTGATGGTGTGGCAAAGGGTTTAAGTTAGTGTGTTATGTTGATTTGATATGTGCGTTGAAGTCGTGCATGACTTAGTAATTCGCACATGGAGCCTTGGCGGGTTCACCCTCACAATCTCGGTCCTTGAGTCGGTGAAGAATGACTTTGCGGAAGCCGTGCGCTTGGAGCATCCGAGGGACCGCCGGACGAGATGACTTGAAGTGAAGCCAAGGAAGCAGACTTCGGAGGCAAGAGACGCGAAGGAGCATTGCAGAGCCGTGTGCCTGATGCTGCCGAGGGACGTGGCCGCGAACGAAGAGAGCTTCGGCAAGGGACTTCGAGTGATATGAGAGAATGAGTGAAATGTAAGTAGCTCATTAGGTGAACTTGGCCAAATGGCTGAGTGTCGGAGACTTGACCGCAAGGGTTAAGGATTACCCGACCGCCGGAAGCTCAAACTTATGTTAAGTTTGAGTTTCACACGGCACCAGTCGACTGCCATGTAATGGAAGTCGACTGCTCTGAGTCGAGTGGTGTTCGACTAGAATCTGACTAATGGGTTTAGGCCCAGCAGTCGACTGCCAGAGGATATCGCGGGCACAGAACCGCTCGTAGCCGACTGGGCAGTCGACTACGGAGGCAGCAGTCGACTGCTGAGGTCCAGCAGTCGACTGCCAAGAGTTCCGTTGGACTACAACGGTCGGGATCCGACGTGTTCGGAGGCCGTTGTAGTGACGGCAGTCGACTGCCAAGGGCAGCAGTCGACTGGTGGCGGCCAACGGAAAGAAATCAGCCCTCTCTATAAAAAGAGAGGGTGTGAGCCTTTGAGAGGCTAATGCTTATGCTCCAAGTGATCTTCCTAGTGCCTCACAAGCTCTAAACTCTTCTTACTTGTTTTTACTCCATTCTTATTGTAAGAAGAGTGATCTTGATTGTAAAGGTTACCTCCACCTAGCTTGGTGCAAAGGAGAGACCAATAGTGATTGGCTTTGGAGGAGTGATTCACCTCGGACGAATCGGGATCGTGGATTAGCGGCGTAGCCGTGAACCACGTTACATTCTTTGTTAGCGTTTGTTTTCTAGTATTTCTATTTGCTTGTTTTTATTAGTCTTCCGCTTGCGCTAATTAGTTTTGTAGATGAGCAAATACCGGCATCCAAACGAAAAGGTCTATTCACCCCCCTCTAGCCGGCCACTCGATCACCTACAGTTAATCCTATAGGTTTTGTGAGATGAGGATGTTGATGCAGTGAGAATCACTCCTTAATTTTGATGTATGAACCTTAGTTAAAAGTTAGAATTCACTTTTGTTCTAATATCAGTGTTAAGTGTGCAGGCTTAACAGGAAGTCCTAGTAGGACATGTTGACCAGATAGTAGGCAAGTATCTTGACATATCAGGAGGATCGGACACCAAGCATGAAGTCCAGATGGGTCGCGTGGACCAAACATTTGGCATGAAGACGAGTTGGGTCAGAAGATCGGACAATAGACAAAAAGTCCAGTTGGGTCAGGCATACCGGACAACTGGTGGAAGCCCTGGTGGGTCAGATCGGATGTCAAGAGTGGTAAGTCCAGCAGATAGTCGGCAGGTAAGCCTCGAGTGAAGAGGTGAGGCTGAGTCCTCTGTAGGGGGACAAAGCTAGGCGTTGATCCGACGAAAAGTCCATGTGGGACTTAGTAGTTGAGATCGAGCAGTATTACTACCGCTATCACATTTTATGTTAAATATTGAAATTTAAAATACTAAATTAAATGGCCAAAATTTAAGGAAAAAAAATATATAATCCTAGAAATTATTTTGGGATTTTTAGAGAATTTTAGGAATTTTTATGGATTTAAACGGAGTCTGTACGAGATTTAGGGAGTTAATTAAATTACTGGGGGATTAATGGAAACCTAACCTAGGTTAACTCTTAGATAACGGGGTAATTCGGATTATTTGGGACCGATCCCAGTTATTTCCCATCGCGCTGACTTTTCTCCCTTGCGACCTGTAACCTCTCTTCTTCATTTTCGCGAACCTTTCTTCTCACCGCGCCGCAGCCAACAGCCGCGACACTTTCTTCTCGCAGTGACCCATTCTTCTGGCCGTGCCACAGCCAACAACTGCAACGTTGCAGCCGCCGCTCAACCTCGACGTCGTTCTTTCGGTTGCTCCACGCTCGACGGGACGTTGCGATCCCCTCCTTGACAACGATTGCCCAGCCGATGCCGTCGGCATTGCAGCGATCGCCCAGCGATGCCGCCGGCCTTGCGTCTGACTCCGGCATCCCTTCTACAACCATACAGGCGACGCAGACTGCGCGTGTCGCCATCTCATACCGCTGCGCCGTCACCGCCTTCGTTGAGGGCGGTGATCTCTGTCGGTGGTCGTCGGAGCAAGGTAAGAGGTCGACCTTCTCCTCTTAGTTGTGGATTTCTTGTCCTAATTTTGATCCTTCGTGGTTGGGTAGTGAATTAGGGCAGCCGAAATTTTTCTCCGGTGAATAGGGTAGAGGAGTTGCTGCCGGAGGAGTCTCTATTGCTGGTAGGCTCGGTTTGTTTCTCTTCGTCGACACCGCGTGCTAATTTTAGGGCTTAGATTTCTGCCAAAAATAGACGGTGGCTCGGCAGTAGCTGTATGCAATTCGGAACTAGGGCTGCAATTTTCGGTCAGAGCAGGTAAGCGGGCGAGCTAGGTCCTTGTCGATCGGTGTCGGAAGAGGTGAGCACTGCTCTGCTCCTTATTTTGGATGGTTGTGACTTCTTTTGTCTTAACGAGGATCCTTGTTGGGCAGGTGATTGTGAATAGCGATCACAGCCGATGAACAGAGGAGTTGAGTGTTGGTGCAATCGGCCCAGGTCACGATTGACCAGGACTCGAGTTTGACTCGAATGATATTTTGATGTTCGACAAAAATATATGACAATGTAATTGTCAAGGTAAAGTCCAAGTCATGGGTACTTGGCATGGAAAGTCCAAGTGGAACACTTGGCATTTGGTAAAGTCCAAGTCTTGAATACTTGGCATGAAAAGTCCAAGTGGGACACTTGGCACATGAAAAGTCCAAGCATGGGTCTTGGCAATGTAAAAGTCCAACATGGGTTGGCAAGGGAAAGTCCAAGCTTGAGTCTTGGCATGAGAAGTCCAAGGGGATTGATATTGGCTGCGTAAAGTCCAAGCGGGAGTCTTGGCAGCATAAGTCCAATGGTTGGCAGCGTAAAGTCCAAGCGGAGTCTTGGTGGCGTAAGTCCAATGTGCCTTGGCGGTGTAGACACCGTTAGCATGACATAGCCAATGGAAGCACCTGAAGGCTAACACGATGGATGAACAACTCATGGATGACTTGGAGGGATCCGAGAGGCGTGAGGCTGATGGAGGTGGGTAGAAGGCTTAGGTCTAGGCTAAGGGTGGTCTAGCAAATATGGGAGCACCATACTTGGGCTAAAACCTCATGTTTGAGGTGTGCCAGTCGACTGGTGCCATGTGGCAGTCGACTGGACCGAGTCAACTAGGGTTTGACTGCGGGAAGTGGTCTGCGATTGCGCGGAGGTGGGCGATCGGTGATGGCTTGAGCGATCGGATCGTGTGATTAGTCGGGGTGCTCAGATACAGCCCGCGAGAATGGAGTCTCACTCGACCGCTGCGACGAGCAGTCGAGTGATGGCTCATCAATCGACTGATGCTCATGATCAGTCGACTGATGTCCTAGCCGTTGGATTTTTCTAGCGTGGATTACATCATTGTCTCACGGCAACAGTGTGATCAGTCGACTGATGGCCCCGAGCAGTCGACTGATCGACCTTTTCCAGCACAGGTTGAAGCTATAAAAGGAGCTCGTGATGGAGAAAAAGATAGCGATTTTCTTGAGCGAAATTGAAGGGGGAAGTTGGTGCTTTCCAGTCCTTCAAAGCTAGTTCAAGGCAATCAAAGATCAAGCAATCCAAAGCTCTTGTAAAGTGTTTTTCCTTTACTTGCATTTCTATTTCATTGTATTTGCTTGTATTTATTTGATTATTGTTGTAATCATTATTGTACGAGGTTTCTCCGCCTCCGGATTGTTCCGAGAAGGAGTGTTTATTTGTGGTTGCGTGTGCATCACTAGAGCTCGTAGAGCTCGATCCGTGGAGTAGTAACCGTGCGGTTCCGAACCACATTACATACTCGTGTTCTGGTTGTGTTGGCGTATTTCGTTATTGTATTATATCTATTTCCGCTGCGCACTAACGAAATTGTAGAGACGAACACGCGATCGAATTCCTTCTACGAACGGTCAAACGCTATTAACCCCCCCTCTAGCGGCGTCAAATATCCTACAATTGGTATCGGAGCCAGGGGCTCTTCTACGGACTAACTGCCGGGAGCTAAGATAAAGAAGCTAGAGGGTGAAGATGGAAGAACCATTGGGATGGGATATCAACACCCCAATTCCCTATTCCTTCTATGGACAAGAAGGATTTAGACAATGGAAGGCGAGAATTGAGGACTTCCTAATGATGAGGGATCTCGAAGAACGGTCCATTTTAATGGAAGGATATAGCTATCCAAGAGGACCAAAAGGTGGATTCCTCAAGAAAAAAAGATGGACCGAAGAACAAGTTCAAGCCTTCGAGAAAAATGAGAAGGTAATGAAGTTTTTAATTGATTTAATACCTAACAATATCTTGTGTATGTTAGGTAATTATGTAGATGCAAATGAGCTATAGAGCCAAGTGGCCAAGCTTCATGATAGCCCATCAACGGTCCAAGAGGAAGAGACCAAAGAGGCTAATGCATCATCCTCACAAGGAAGTGAGGATTCGGAGGTTGATAGGGAATCAACATCCGGATCGGAAAAGGTGGAGGAAGTGGAAGAAGCATCCACCTCAAGGATTGAGGGGGAGGAGAGAACTTCCACATCGGAACATCAAGAAGAAGTTTTGACATCCGGTCAAGATGAAGAAGCCCAAAGTCCAATTCCGGTCTCCATTAACCTAGGTAACTCAAACATATGTGTTAATAATAAAATGCATATAATATGTTTTGAGTGTAGGGAAACCGGGCACTATAAGAGCAAGTGCCCAAAGAAGGTTAAGAAGACTCCTCCGGCGCCTAAAAGTCAACAAAAGTCAAAGGATGCCGGTTCCCCATCATCTAAAGACAAGAAGCATATCATTTGCTTCAAATGTCGGCAACCGGGACATTACCGAAATCAATGTCCTAGGGGGAGCAAGAAGACCCAAGGAGTATCCCAAGTAGGGGGAGCTATTAAGGTAAACCCTAAGGTATATTTTCATAATGCTCATTCCTTAAATTCTAAGCAAAAGCATGCTAGAATTAATTCAAATAATTCTTCTATTACTCATGAATCGAAGCATGCTAGGAATGATAACTCTAGATCTATTTCAAAGAAGGAGAAATTTGGGACTAATGTCCCTAGAAATGTCATTCCTAAGAAAGCAATTAAGAAAATCGAAAATCATTTAGGTATCGATTCCAATAAGGGTAAACATATGTCTAAGGTAAATGGTAATGCCCAAAAACCTAATCAAAAATCATTTGGGCAATTAGAATTAGAGAACCAAGCCTTAAGGTCAAGGCTTGAAAAACTAGAAAAGACCCTAAATAAGCTACAAAATCAATTTCAAGGGTCTAATGGTCAAAGTCAAGGGTCAAGATCTCAAAGTCAACATCTAGGACCCAAAAGACAAAAGTCAACCAAGGGCAAGAAAGGTTTGGGTCACAAACCTAAGCCTAAGGTGACTTATCATTGTGTTCCATTTGACTATGGAACACAAACTAGGTCTAGGAAGACCAAGGTTGCAAGGGGAGTTACCTCTAGAGTCAACCTAGGTAAGACCACAATGACCAAGGCTAACAAGCCTAGGAGGGTCATTAGGAAGGTATCTAGGGAGGTTATCCCTAAGGAATACCTAATTAATTCAATGAGCTCAAATAGATTTTGGGTTCCAAAGAGCGTGATTGATTCACGTTAAATGGGTTAGAATGTGCCAACCATGATTGGATGAGTAGTTAACTCAACCATGGCAAAGGTGGCACTTTAGGTTATTTTCAAGGTTATGGTTACCTTGGAAATACATTTGAGCCTTAATCCTAAAAGATTTTAAGATGTGTCAATATATTTTTGAAAACATGAAAATCAATAAAATTGGCACAATCTAGATTTAGAGGTCATAGTGTGTAACTTTGATTGTTGGCACACTTTAGAAGTTCATGTATCAAGAGAAGTGTATTTAAGATGTAAAAGTAACATCAAGAGTGATACTCAAGTGCCACACAACTTGATGTCTTGTACTTACCATGCTTCATATGTTTCACCATGTGTTTGCATGGAAGGAATGTCTAGGATGTATTGCATCTCACAAAACAAGTCTTTTACCTTGATTGTGTATTTCAACACTTAGAAAGGGTGAGATGTTAGGATTTGGAAATCATTGGATGTTAATGTTTGTCAAAATGGAATAAAATATTAAAATACATTAACGAATAAATGAATATAAGTGTAACATCAATATGTTCGATATACAAGATTAAACATGATAAAATGGAATAATTTAGATGAAGAAATAGAGATCACATAGTTATTACCGACCAGCGATATGATGAAAGTGTCGCTCCAGACTCGATCGCTGATCCACCGATGGACATCACGATTGATGGTATTGTTCATCGAGACTGAGGGTCATCAATGAAAGTGCTCGCCATCACGAGTGGTGACACCACGATCAGACCGATGACCTCAGGCTCGGTGCCGCTGAGATGAGCCGACCGATGCGCACATCACCGACCGGCGGAGCGATCAAGCTGCCGGTTCGGTAAACTTCGCTAATAAGCGCGATCGATCGATCGATGCATCGATCGGATCGGGCAAGCGCAATTTTATAACGCCGAACTGCTAGGGTTTGGCGTCCTCACGCGAAGCTCTTTCATTTTCCTCTCCTCTCAGATCGCCATCCTCTTCTCCGACCAGTCTTTCCGGCCGTGCCAGCCGCCCAAGCTTTTAGGTTTGATAGCTAAGCCCCTCTTCTTGCGTTTTTCACTTATCTCAAGCCTTAGTTCACTCGTTCTAGGGTTTGTTTCCCTGTTTCCGATTAGGGTTCCGGTGTCTGAGTCCTCCGGCGAACTTTTCGGCGACCCCCTCAGCAATATCTGAGCATCCCCTCATCACACCTCCAAATGGCACCGAAGTAAAGTTTTCTTACCCAAAACCCTAATTTTCCTTTCCATTGTAATTTATTTTTATCTAATCATCCATTGGTGTCCTTGCATGTCATATCATTACATTGCATTAATAATAGGAGAGCCCGTAGGAATGATCCACCCGAGGGTGAATCTCGATTGTACCAACCTATGTTGGTTAAGTACATCGATAGAGACTTTTTCCATCGCTATTGTAGTGATGTCATGGACTTATTTGCATACTATCATCTCATGAAAATTGTCTTATGCACACATCCCATTAACGTGACCTCCTTAAGGAGTTTTATCAGAACCTAAAGAAGGTAGACGATGGCCCTACCTACACTACTCGCATTGCAAAATGCGATTTAGAGTTCACTCCTGCGATACTGCAGGAGTTTCTCGAGTGTAAGCCCTCGGATGACACCTTCATCTTTTACCCCACCTTTGATGCTCCTTTACCTGAGCCATTTGACCATATTTCTTTAGACTCCATGCATGAGCATATTTTTGGTCATCCTCGTCCACCAGCTCAGAATTTATTTCCTATTACTGAGTTATCTGCACCTGACAATGTACTCTACAAGGTCATTGTTGGGTGTTTTCTTCCGATCGTCACTTGGGGTCTGGCCAAGATTCGGCCTCCCCATCTCTTCCTACTTTACGCCATGCGTAATAGATTAGACATTAACATTGCATTAAATATGTTTCATTGCATAGTGCATTTCATTTCCCCTGTACAAGGGAAAGTGCATATGCCATATGGTCACATTATCACAGCATGGTTAGAGTCAGTAGGCATCAACATTCACAGGGGTTCTCTGAAAGCGCTCTCTGAGGTGTACGACTGCATATCGATTCGCAACTTCTCGTTAGCGAAGCTGCGGATGGGGCCTGGACAGATGGAGTTGGCGCCTCGACCACCACCCAGGGCACGCAGAGAGCCTCCTCTGGTACCCAGAGAGGCGACAGAGGACTATGAGGATACAGACGCCGCTGATGGGGAGGATCAGCTGCCAGCAGATGCATCAGCAGCGGGTCCATCAGATCGTCTTGGCCAGCTGGAGTCCAGATTCCATGATTATCAGCAAACAGTCGACTCCAGGCTGTCAGAGCTCTTTGTATGCCAAGCATCCATGGGCGCATGTCTTGGTCGGATGGAGGAGAGATATATGCAGATTGCAGAGTCCCAGAGTCGTATCGAGCAGCATCAGCTCGATATGTATGAGATGATGCGTGCTTGGACTTTGAGCCAGCAGCCTCCTCCACTGCCACCTCCTG
Source organism: Wurfbainia villosa (assembly GCA_025175895.1). NCBI lineage: Eukaryota > Viridiplantae > Streptophyta > Magnoliopsida > Zingiberales > Zingiberaceae > Wurfbainia > Wurfbainia villosa. The sequence goes on along the minus strand of CM045997.1, from coordinate 22,397,176 downwards.
CAGACGACTAGATTTAGAGGATGTTAGATTTTTTTGTTTCTCAGTTTTGTAGTGAGATTGAGTATATAAAATCTCCATTTTGAATGTAAAAACTGAAATCCTTTTAAATTGAATGAAATTTATGTTTGTGAAAATCATGTGTGTTTGAGTGTGTATTTGTATTAATGTATTGGTTTATGAAAATTGCTATATCATGACATGACATGAAATTTCATCTTATTATATAACATGTCATGTCATTGGTTGTGATTACTTTAAATGTCATGTGTTTTTAAATTTCATCATATGCCATGACATCATGATCATTTCATGCATTAATTTGATTGAACATTGATTTAAGGAAAATGACATGACTTGAAGTCTCATTTATAAGGGAATCAAGTAGGGTTGCCTAGGAAATGCATGAAACCCTAGATAAAATGAATCAAAACCCACATCTCACATCACATTGACATGTATGTGTATTTATACACCCTAGATACATGTGAGATGCTAGGATAATAAGTTAGGTTCAAGGTGCATAGGTAGTGCATCTAGATGAACTCAAACTTATTTTAATTATCACCAAGAATCATAAGGAAAGCTAATATACAAGTTATGTATATTTAGCCAATAAACCATGGTTCAAAATAGGTTTTCAAAAACATTTTAAAATCAATTTAGAAAACCTTGGTGAAATCTATCTTTTGATAGCCATCATCATTGTAGAAGTTGATACAAAGTGGATCAAAAACTTTAAAGTTTTAATAGTTTTTGAACTTTGTACCAATCTCCTATTTCAATGGTAAAAATATTTTTCCAAAATTTTTCACTGATTGTATGTGTGATAAGTAATATACGTATCAAGTTTCGTGATTTTTTGATTTACGTAGAATTACTTATGAATTTCCAAAAGTCGAGTCTGATTTCTGAAAATCAGGTTTTCAGTTATCAGTCGACTGCCTCTACAGTGCAGTCGACTGATGGGCAGCGTTTGGACTCGACTGCAGCGCAGTATCACTCGACTGTTGCTTCGTGCCAGTCGACTGATGGACACATCAGTCGACTGGTAGCTGACAGAGTCGACTGATAGCCTGATTTCGGGGTAACCAAAGTTGTTTAACCCGATTTCAGCTGCGGTTAAGGTCCCTAACCACTCCTAACCCTGGGATATGCTTTGGGAAGCATGATGAAGGGTGAAAATCCATTGGATATGGATTAGGAGAGGTGTTTAGGGTTTGTATCAATTTTAAGGTGTTGGGAAGTTCAATGTTGAATTTCTAACCTTAATTTTGATGGTTTAGAGTTCCTATTGGCTTAGGGACTTCCCAAGGACATTGTTGGTGCAATGGTCAAGGGGGAGCAAGCCTTTAGGGGGAGGTATCCATCTTGGAGTGATGGATGTGTTTTTCTTTCTTCTTGAAGGGGAAAATGTTATCAATTGGGAAAATTGATGGATTTTTAGAAACCCAATTTGGAAATTGGGAGAGTGTATAGGATTGCCTCTCTTGAGTGATATGGGACTTATCACTAAGAAGATGGTAGGCATCCTAGGTATTTTTGGACCAAGGGGGAGATTGTAAGATCTCATTGGGCCATGAGACATTGACCTCCTTGGAGAAACCTTTGATGTATGTCAAAAAGGGGGAGAATATGTTTGGGAAAATATTTGGGATTACCAATTTGGAATAATTGGTAAGAGACTTGAGTTAGCGGTCTAACTCAAATGGTTTGGTTTTTGTCAAACATCAAAAAGGGAGAGATTGTTGGTGCAATCGGCCCAGGTCACGATTGACCAGGACTCGAGTTTAACTCGAATGATGTTTTGATGTTCGACAAAAATATATGACAATGTAATTGTCAAGGTAAAGTCCAAGTCATGGGTACTTGGCATGGAAAGTCCAAGTGGAACACTTGGCATTTGGTAAAGTCCAAGTCTTGAGTACTTGGCATGGAAAGTCCAAGTGGGACACTTGGCACATGAAAAGTCCAAGCATGGGTCTTGGCAATGTAAAAGTCCAACATGGGTTGGCAAGGGAAAGTCCAAGCTTGAGTCTTGGCATGAGAAGTCCAAGGGGTTTGATATTGGCTGCGTAAAGTCCAAGCGGGAGTCTTGGCAGCATAAGTCCAATGGTTGGCGGTGTAAAGTCCAAGCGAAGTCTTGGCGGCGTAAGTCCAATGTGCCTTGGCGGTGTAGACACCGTTAGCATGACATAGCCGATGGAAGCACCGGAAGGCTAACACGATGGATGAACAAGTCATGGATGACTTGGAGGGATCCGAGAGGAGTGAGGCTGATGGAGGTGGCTAGAAGGCTTAGGTCTAGGCTAAGGGTGGTCTAGCAAGTATGGGGGCACCATACTTGGGCTAAAACCTCATGTTTGAGGTGTGACAGTCGACTGGTGCCATGTGGCAGTCGACTGGACCGAGTCAACTAGGGTTTAACTGCGGGAAGTGGTCTAGCAGTTGACTGCCAGAGGTGGGCAGTCGACTGATGGCTCGAGCAGTCGACTGATCGTGTGATCAGTCGACTAGTGCTCGGATTTTTGGCCACAGAATGGAGTCTCACTCGACCACTGCGACGAGCAGTCGAGTGATGGCTCATCAGTCGACTGATGCTCATGATCAGTCGACTGATGTCCTAGCCGTTGGATTTTTCTAGTGTGGATTACACCGTTGTCTCACAGCAACAGTGTGATCAGTCGACTGATGGTCCCGAGTAGTCGACTGATCGACCTTTTCCAGCACAAGTTGAAGCTATAAATGGAGCTCGTGATGGAGAAAAAGATAGCGATTTTCTTGAGCGAAATTGAAGGGGGAAGTTGGTGCTTTCCAGTCCTTCAAAGCTAGTTCAAGGCAATCAAAGATCAAGCAATCCAAAGCTCTTGTAAAGTGTTTTTCCTTTACTTGCATTTGTATTTCATTGTATTTTCTTGTATTTATTTTATTATTGTTGTAATCATTATTGTACGAGGTTTCTCCACCTCCGGATTATTCCGAGAAGGAGTGTTTATTAGTGGTTGCGTGTGCATCACTAGAGCTCGTAGAGCTCGATCCGTGGAGTAGGAACCGTGCGGTTCCGAACCACGTTACATACTCGTGTTCTTGTTGTGTTGGCGTATTTCGTTATTGTATTATATCTATTTCTGCTACGCACTAACGAAATTGTAGAGACGAACACGCGATCGAATTCCTTCTACGAACTGTCAAAAGCTATTCACCCCCCCCTCTAGCGGCGTCAAATATCCTACATTGAGGATATTGGTTGCCGGTGGAATTCTAAGACAGGTAGGCAACATTCATAACATGATTTGATTGTGTTATTCGGTTAATTGTAATTGTTCAGTGGAGATTAGATTGTTGGTTGATTTCGGATAAATTTTTGATCTGTGGGATGGATCTACTTTGAGTGGGTTGGTTGTGAGGGTTGAGGTGTTCTATTTGGGTGGTTTTGGTCGATTGTATAAGGGTTGGATAAATTAGTGAAATTGGAAGTTGATTGGGGTTAATTGGTTATGTAAGAAACCGATTAAGTATTCAATTTGTCGGTGAATTGCATTTTGTTCTTAACAATAGTTATGCTGTATGCAGGTTTCGATCACGAGGCAAGTTCACGGTCGTGACGATTTGGTTCTTTTTGCGGACATTTTATCAGGCGGGTAATTTGACTTATCTTTTAGATATAGTCAAGTTGATATGCTAGTTAGGATAGCTTTTAATAATTTTCATGATTATATGCCTAGTATGTTTTTGGTGCCTACTTGATACATGCATGTGATAGGTTATGATTATACCTTCCCTGTTTTATTTGGATCATAGTTACTTGGATTATGGACATGTACATATTGATTGTGCATATTATTCGGATAGGTGTATTTAGTTGGATTTACATGTTTTAGTATTATGCACCATCTTGCATGATTGCATGCTGGCTGGACGGGGTTCCTTTATAGTTGAGCCCGTAGCCAGTTACATGGCCTGCACACGCTGCCACTGATGGGTTAGTGGTACATCAGAAGGGTGTGTGCAGTTGCTCTGTCAGGCTCTGCTGGTCCGCTAATGGGTAGCGATGAGGCAGCGTGGTAGCAGGCAGGGATCCCTCCTCTGGTCTATGACACCGGGAGATGAGAGCTTAGCTCCCCCACTCTGCTTGGGATAGGAGGATAGGTGTACTCCGATAGCATCCTGTCCAATCGGTCACTCAGGAGCAGTGATGATAGAGTGCACAGTTGTCATAGCCCTACCCACTCAGCTTCACCATCGTGTGTGAGGCGGCTAACTGGCGTTAGGGGTGACAATGTCATTTGTACGACATGCACTTTGCACGGATCGCATTTGTATTGTGTTTGCTGCATTATTTTATTGATGCCTTGGATGTTGCATATGATTGCCATGCATACAGGATTTATATTCGTATATGGTGATGACTTTATCTCTTATAGTAGGGCACATGCTCCTATATCAGGGTAGGAGATTCAGGTGAGTAAAGTCCTTTTGCATTTATTTCTTGCTTACCCTATATGTGAGACTGTACTGGCTTGATTTATATTGTTAGCTATATCTTACTTTGCATATCGACTATACCCGCTGAGTTCTTTGATCTTACCCCGTTGATTTATATCTATTTCAGGATGAAGCTGTAGGAGAGTCCAGCTGCCAAACCCCACTCATCGTGAAAGTTTTTATTTGTTATTTGTTTCTATGGTTTGGATATTTTGATTAGAAGACATGTTTAGGATTGGAGATGGATATTTGTATTCGTGGATTTTTGGTGTCCTTATGGACCTTTATTTGGTTTTGTTTCAATTGGATTTGGTTGGGTTATTCCTTCCTAGATGACAGAAGGGGTAAGTCTAGTTAGTGTAGACTTTTGTTTACCTTTATTTGTTGGCCTGAGGCCTATTTTATTACCTACGTGTGATGTTTGGATTCCGGTCGTGTTGACTGATGTATAGTGGTCGTGTAGGCCTTGTATGAAAATTGGTATTGTCACCCGTACAGGGGAGATGCTGCCGGATTTTTGTCTGGCGGAGTCTCCCTCAGGGCGTGACAATTTATTTGGTATCAAAGCGTAGGTTTCGAGTTCCTTAGGGTGTTTGGGTTTTTGGAGTTCGCCAAGTTTGGCAGGTTAATTGGGGTATTTTGGAGTTGTACGAATTTCCGACGATTGTTATGTTTCGGAAATTCGAGGTATTATTGACGAGGTCAATATGGGGGATTTGGCGATGACAGAATATCTCCAGACAGCTAACAGGTAAATTCTAGAAAATTTTCTAGATTTAGTGCATATTTGTATTGGTTATGCGGTGGTATCATGTTTTGTCTAGTATTGTTTTAACCTGATATCTATTGGACAATTAGATTTTTAGGTTGTTGGTTTATTGTTAGCATATGGTTATTAATTTCTATTACTGCTATACGTAGCTAGTTATCATGGTGATATAAATGATTAGATATTATTGGTAGAGGTTTACCTCTTACTTTTTGGACTAGTATTGGGATTAGACTAGTTGAACATGACTAAGATGGATAAATTCGTAGAAAGTATACATATAGGTTCTTTGAATCTAGATCCTAGTGCATGATGACATGATTACATTTCTTACATAGTTTAGGGTATATATAGGCATCTGATGCTTTAATTAGTATTGCCTTGACTTTGTTCTGGCATGACCCTTTAGTTATACCCTAATTAATTTCAATGAACATGCTGTCGTTTATTTGACAACATGTTATATGTTTATATGGTTATGAGTTTTGCGGTGGATACCATGATTGAGACTAGTAGAGATAGAATAACTTAGATAATGTTATTCTGTAGGAGCGGATCTCAGGAATGAAACAAAATTAGTAGAACCCTAGGTGTGGGAACCCTAGGCGTAATAACCCAGATGGGCTAAATGAAATATGTTTATCCATTTACTATTTCGGTGATACGGTGATCGGACTAGTAGAGTTTGTATGGTTAGGATGCGATTAATCCTTACTATATCTCCCATTCTTGGTTGAGAGAGAGTCTGTAGTAGAGTCTCTCTATAGGTAGGTGCTTGGTATATTTGTGGTCAATCATGTCCCCCATACATGGTTGAGATAATCTACTATAAGGTTATACTTTTGCGTTATTCGTTCAGAGTTGGTGATAATCGGATTCGTATAACGTCTATAGCTAGATAGCTACTTTATATCTTAAGTATCCACGAGATCTGTTCGTGATAACATGTTATAACATGCATGATTGAACTGGTAGAATGATATAATTTAGGCTTAACCCTCTTGAAGGGCTTGATAGTAGATTTGTGGTCCTTATTGGCCTTGATAGACGTTTCATGTTAGCTGGGACGAAACCCTAGGATCAATCGTCTCAACGTGTTTATGAGTGGACTGGACTTATGATTTTTATCGACCATGATAACCGTTCATGTTAGAAGGGTTAAGACCCTAGAATTAAACCATCTCGACTTATTTATTTATAAGTCAATGATCTTTACCGACTTTGGTAAACATTTCGTATTAGAGGTGTTGAAACCCTCGCTTGATCGCCTCAATGGGCTTAATTGTAGATCGATGATACTTCTCGATTTTGATAGACGTTCTATGCTAGATGTATTGGATAACCCTAGGCTTAACAACCTAGGATAATCGACTGCTCATGCGACCTATTGGTGGTAGTATGCTAGTGCGTGCAATCAATAATTAGATATTTATATACTGTCTGTCTATCCACGAGTCTCATTCACAGTAGCATATAGTTGCACGTAGACCGTGCTATTAATTGTCAGCCCATGGGTTACGTTCGCGGTAGCTCATAGGTAGTTCCCTTTTTGTGCGAGAGCCACGAGGCTTTGTCGTGGTATCCGGATGTGCACTGCTTGTTGCAGTGGTTGTGTATGTTGCGGGTATATTTGTTATCTACACGATCGTGGGATAGCATCGGTGATATTGGTACTCTGAGGGTTGGGTTACTCTAGCTTGTTCCCTGTGACTTCCATTATGTGTATTATGATTATGCACTATTGTCTATACATCCACAGAGTGGTTGTACTCACCCCCTCCTCACTTATCCTCTAGGTTAACTGATGGAGGACGTGACCTGTTGACCTACCTTTGTGTTGCTCAGAGAGTTCCTTGCCGTGCTTGTCTCCCTGCATCGTCGGGATGCCGCTTTATTTACTTTATCGGTGTTGCATTTTGTTATGCACTTTGGATTTTGTCGCAGTTTGATTTGGTGTCACAAAACTATTTTACTTTAATTGATATATGTTTAGTCGTGCATGCATGCAGTTATTAACATACTTGTATTTCTATAATTATTTCGAGGTTTTTACCAGATCTGGTCCATGTATTTCAAAATATTGTCACTAAGGGGCTCCTCTGTCATTTGGATGACGGATATGCCCCCAGGACGTGAGAATTTTATTGGTTTGCAGTTTTGGTTTAAGGATTTTGTGTTTCGAGGATTTTCTTTTCCTTGGATTTTTGGGAGTTCTCGTGTTTTGGGACCAGACAAGCTGAAGGATATCTCTGAGCTATAGGAAAAGTATTGTCTTTAGTGGTTACTGTACTTTAGTGGTTAGGAAAAGTATTGACCTAGTGAAATTGCCCTACTCATGGTCGGGGACGAGGTCGATGACGTAGTGACCTTGCGGAACCTAACGATGATTTCAGAAGTACGGACTCTTTAGAGGTGACGACTGATGTCGAATTTGGAAGCTAGGGATTTGGCCTGCTAGCCACCAATTTGAAGGACAAGGAGTAAACCCTCAGAGAATATTAGTCCCTACTATTAGTGATTTGGTTCTGGATAAGGTGTGTATACCTACACTGGTCAAGACGATGAAAGATCATTTTACCTTATTATCGGAGGTGTTGGATGGGATATTTATCTGTCCCAGTATTTCTTTCAGAAAAGATCCGGAACTCTTTGTTAAAGGAGAGATGGACCTTTGAGGTTATGCATCGATTATCGATGATAGAATACGGTAGTTGTAGAAGGAAATGAATATCCTTCATTGTGGAAAGATGATCTATTTAGATCAACTATAGGATACCTGTGTATACTCTAGGATTGATTCATGGCTAGTGGGTTGATATTGTAGTGACACGGTGTCATACAATTATCATTGTCATTGGGATGATTGTTATATCATCAGCCTAGAGTAAAGAGAATGCAGTTGTATAACGACGATAATTTCATACTTGGTATGAATTGTATGAGCTTGTGATTATCTTATTAGACTTATTGATGAATTAGTTGTCTAGGGATTTGGGAAGTCGTATAGTCTGGACACGATTGGCTCAGTTGTGGTCGTTGGATTGCGTAACTTAGCCACTGTTGAGGGTGGTAGTTGGAGTTGTGCACTCGACCACCATAGATGGTGGTTTCTTGGTATTGATTTGGTTATTACCATAGATATGGATAGGATGCTCTAGCGGTACTACATCGCTGACTGGTTGAACCAGGAAGGTAATGAAATTTATTTGGTCTGAAGCTTGTGAAACTAGTTTCAGGGCTCAGACGATGGTTGACTTTTACGCCAGTGTTGATTAATCATTCTGGTGTGGATGAAAGGGTAGTGTACACGGATACATCATTTCGGAGATCGGAGCGATTCTGATGTTATTGAATAAGACATATCCTAAGCTTACGACAGTTAAAGAACTGTGAGATAAGCCGTCATATATATGATGTGGACTTAGCAGTGATTATGTTGTTTTGTAGAGGTGAGGAGCAGGAATGCTCATGGAGTTTTGGCTAGCTATTGGATAGCTACTATAGAGTAGCTGGAACACGAATGGTTGTAACAAGGAAGTTTGGTCGCGATAGCCTCCCATGCACTTACAGAGTGTGTGGTGGAGTGGATTTTGGACGGTAGGTGGACTACCGTCTCTGACTCCGAGGAGGATAATGGTTTTTGGAGTTGCATTAGATTAAGGAACAGATGCTTCAGGAAATTCCGATTCCGGAATGGAAGTGGAAGCGTATTATTATAGATGTTGTGGTGGGTTTGCCTAGGACACAACAATGCCATGACGCGATTTGGGTAGTCGTTGACCGACTAACTAAATCCACGCACTTCTTAGCGATTCGGAAGACCGACTCTTTGGATCATTTGACAGTGTTATATTGTCGGGATATCATCAGATTGCATGGTGTTCCTTTGATCATTATATCAGATAGAGATCCTCAGTTCATGTCCCATTTCTGGCAGAGTCTACAGCAGGCCTTAGATACATAGCTCCGTTTTAGTACAACATTCCATCCTCAAACCGATGGACAGTCTGAGCGGGCCATTAGACACTAGAGGACTTGCTGAGGTCCTGTGTTATGGTTTCGGGGGCAATTGGGAGGACCACTTACCATTAGTGGAATGTGCCTACAACAACAACCATGATTCGGCTATCCAAATGGCATTGTTTGAAGTATGGTATGGTAGTTAGTGTCGGATACCTACCTTCTGAAAGGAGGTTGGGGAGACTCAGTTGTTAGAACCCCAGAGAGCTCAGTATGAGGCAGGGCTGGTCCGTACTATCAGACGTAGGATTGCAAAGGTGTAGGATCGTCAGAAGAGTTATGTCGATCAGAGACGGAGACCTCTGGAGTTCTCAATTGGTGACTAGGTATTCTTGCGATTTTCACCCACGAAAGGGGTGAAGAGATTTGGACTCCGTGGTAAGCTAGCTCCTAGGTACATTGGTCCGTTTGAGATTTTGGAGAGGATCGGAGCAGTCGCTTACTGCATAGTGCTACCACCGTACTTGGCTGGTATCCATGCTCTTTTTCATGTGTCCATGTTGAGGAAGTATGTGTCATACCCTACACATATTCTGTCAGGTGTGTCAGGTTCCATTCAATCTTATGCTACTTACGAAGAGGTTCAGGTACGGATTCTGGATCACAAAGAACGACAGTTGCGAAACAAGATTGTGCGACTTGTCAAGGTTGGGTGGAGTCACCACACCGATGAGGAGGCTACTTGGGAGCTTGAGGAAAATATTCAAGCTCAATACCTCCACCTGTTTACTTAAGGTGCGTGAGATATATATTTTCCATATTTTTGGTATCTCTTACTCGTTGTGCACTTGAGTAGGAAATTTGGGGACCAAATTTTTATTAGTGGGGGAGAATGTTAAATACTGAAATTTAAAATACTAAATTAAATGGCCAAAATTTAAGGAAAAAAATATATAATCCTAGAAATTATTTTGGGATTTTTGGAGAATTTTAGGAAATTTTCCAGAATTTTTCTGGATTTAAACGTAGTCTGTACGAGATTTAAGGAGTTAATTAAATTACTGGGGGGATTAATGGAAACCTAACCAAGGTTAACTCTTAGATAACGGGGTAATTCGGATTATTTGGGATCGATCCCAGTTATTCCCCATTGCGCCGACTTTTCTCCCTCGTGACCCGTAACCTCTCTTCTTCATTTTCGTGAACCTTTCTTCTCACCGCGCCGTAGCCAACAACCGCGACCCTTTCTTCTCGCCGTGCCGCAACCAACAACCGCGACATTGCGGCCGTCGCTCAACCTCGACGTCGTTCTTTCGGTTTCTCCACGCTCGACGGGACATTGTGATCCCCTCCTTGACAATGATCGCTTCGGCCCGTCGGCATTCATTGATCGCCACGCCACCGCGGCCTTGCGTCAGGCTCAGCATCCCTACTACAACGGACAAGTGGCCTTGGTATGCGTGTCGCCATCTCATACCGTTGCGCCGTCACCGCCTTCGTTGGGGGCGGTGATCTCTGCCGGTGGTCGCCTAAGCAAGGTAAGAGGTCGACCTTCTCCTCTTAGCTGTGGATTTCTTGTCCTAATTTTGATCCTTCATGGTTGGGCAGTGAATTAGGGCAGTCGAAATTTTTCTCCGGTGAATAGGGTAGAGGAGTTGCTGCCGGAGGAGTCTCTATTGCTGGTAAGCTCGGTTTGTTTCTCTTCGTCGACACTGCGTGCTAATTTTAGGGATTGGATTTCTGTCGGAAACAGACGGTGGCTCGGCAGCAGCTGTATGCAATTCGGAACTAGGGCTGCGATTTTTGGTCGGAGCAGGTAAGTGGGCGAGCTAGGTCCCTATCGATCGGTGTCGGAAGAGGTGAGCGCGGCTCTACTCCTTATTTTGGATGGTTGTGATTTCTTTTGTCTTAACGAGGATCCTTGTTGGGCAGGTGATTGTGAATAGCGATCGCAGCCGATGAACAGAGGAGTTGAGGATATTGGTTGCCGGTTGAATTCTAAGACAGGTAGGCAACATTCATAACATGATTTGATTGTGTTATTCGGTTAATTGTAATTGTTCAGTGGAGATTAGATTGTTGGTTGATTTCAGATAAATTTTGATCTGTGGGATGGATCTACTTTGAGTGGGTTGGCTGTGAGGGTTGAGGTGTTCTATTTGGGTGGTTTTGGTTGATTGTGTAAGGGTTGGATAAATTAGTGAAATTGGAAGTTAATTGGGGTTAATTGGTTATGTAAGAAACCGATTAAGTATTCAATTTGTCGGTGAATTGCATTTTGTTCTTAACAATAGTTATGTTGTATGCAGGTTTCGGTCACGAGGCAGGTCCACAGTCGTGACAATTTGATTCTTTTTGCGGACATTTTATCAGGCGAGTATTTTGACTTATCTTTTAGATATAGTCAAGTTAATATGCTAGTCAGGATAGCTTGCAATAATTTTCATGATTATATGCCTAGTATGTTTTTGGTGCCTACTTGATACATGCATGTGATAGGTTATGATTATACCTTCCCTGTTTTATTTGGATCATAGTTACTTGGATTATGGATATGTACATATTGATTGTGCATATTATTCAGATAGGTGTATTTAGTTGGATTTACATGCTTTAGTATCATGCACCATCTTGCATGATTGCATGCTGGCTGGACGGGGTTCCATTATAGTTGAGCTCGCAGCCAGTTACATGGCCTGCACACGCTGCCACTCATGGGTTAGTGGTACATCAGGAGGGTGTGTGCAGTTGCTCTGTCAGGCTCCGCTGGTCCACTCATGGGTAGCGATGAGGCAGCGTGGTAGCGGGCAGGGATCCCTCCTCTGGTCTATGACACCGGGAGATGAGAGCTTAGCTCCCCCACTCTGTTTGGGGCAGGAGGATAGGTGTACTCCGACAACATCCTGTCCACTCGGTCACTCAGGAGCAGTGATGGCAGAGTGCACAGTTGTCATAGCCCTACCCACTCGGCTTCACCATCGCGTGTGAGGCGGCTGACTGGCGTCAGGGGTGACCATGTCATTTGCACGGCATGCACTTTGCACGGATCGCATTTGTATTGTGTTTGCTGCATTATTTTATTGATGCCTTGGATGTTGCATATGATTGCCATGCATACAGGATTCATATTCGTATATGGTGATGACTTTATCTCTTATAGTAGGGCACATGCTCCTATATCAGGGTAGGAGATTCAGGTGAGTACAGTCCTTTTGCATTTATTTCTTGCTTACCCTATATGTGAGACTGTACTGGCATGATTTTTATTGTTAGCTATATCTTACTTTGCATATCGACTATACCCGCAGAGTTCTTTGAACTTATCCCGTTGATTTATATCTATTTCAGAAAGAAGCTGTCAGGAGAGTCCAGCTGCCAAACCCCACTCGTCGTGAAAGTTTTTATTTGTTATTTGTTTCTATGGTTTGGATATTTTGATTAGAAGACATGTTTAGGATTGGAGTTGGATATTTGTATTCGTGGATTTTTGGTGTCCTTATGGACCTTTATTCGGTTTTGTTTCGATTGGATTTGGTTGGGTTATTCCTGCCCAGATGGCAGAAGAGGTAAGTCTAGTTAGTGTAGACTTTTGTTTACCTTTATTTTTTGTCCTGAGGCCTATTTTATTACCTGTGTATGATGTTTGGATTCCGGTCGTATTTACCGATGTATAGTGGCCGTGTAGGCCTTGTATGAAAATTGGTATTGTCACCCGTACAGGGGAGATGCTGCCGGATTTTTGTCTGGTGGGGTCTCCCTCGGGGCGTGACATTTTATTTTATCTATTTGTTCTAATCCTGTTTTGCAGGGATCAGTCGACTGAATGAATTCAAGTTGACTGAATTCCAGTTGATTAGACATGGATCAGTCGACGGATATCTATTTGGCAGGATCAACTGGTGATCGATCGGAGATCGAGCGACATAGATGGAAAGGGTTTCAGTCGACTGAAGGGTTTTAGTTGACTGAAGTGACAAATTTTGCAATGCGGAGCCGGATGACATGGAGTCGACTGAAGAGGTTTTAGTCGACTAGAAGACCAGAAGTTCCATATCGATGGGCTGATGTGGAGTTGACTGGAAAAGGTCTTTAAAACAAGTGCTCAACCAGATCTGAGTAGAATATCGAATCTACATCGAAGTTCTATCGAAATCTACACTCATCCACCAAAGCTAAATCTTCACTACAAGGCAATCTTTCGACACTCCGAGCAAACTTCAATCATCTATATAGTGTCGGTATAAGCTCTTATATTGTTCACTTTCTTTTTCGCTTCCGTACTTAATTTCAAAGAGTGGGTAGTGTGTTACCCATCTCTAACATTTATAAAAAGTGAAACGCTCCGAAGTCAAGAGTTCTCGAGTCGGAGGGCATTTAGTGATTGCCCATATAGGTAGCTCTCGGAAGAGCTACGAGCCTTAAAGTAGCAGTCCAGTTAGGGTTGTGAACCAAGTAAAAAAATTATCTCATTTTCATTTTTGCTGCATACTCAATATTCTAAATTGTTTTATAAATTAAAATATTTTTTTAAACTACGAGATTCACCCTCTTCTCTCGGAGAAACACGATCCTACAATTGATATCAGAATAATTGTATGTGTGTGTGTGTGTGTGTGTGTGTGTGTGTGTGTGTGTGAGTGTGAGCAGTATATATAGATACAATCTATATTTATGCTTGATGTTTTGTTGCATTTGTTTGTGCTATGATTGCTGCATTTAATTGTACATCATCTTGCATGTTATTTGCATGATCTATACTATTGTGTGTGGGATACAAGTGTATGACTTAGACCGGATTGTTGTACTCCTATGGCCAGTATCATGATGTTGTATAGGACAAACCAGGTTTGATGATGTTGTTGTTTATAGGTTAGTAGGGCAGTGTGTTGATTACATGCTTATTGTTGTTCTTTCATGTTGTATTTGTTATATGATAGTATGTGTGTTCAGGTTATACTAGTTGTATCATTGCAGATCTTCAGTATGTCAGTATATTACGTTATGTACAATTGATCACTTTGGTATATGCACTGATTAGGATCATACTGATAGTTTCGTTGTTTCCTTTAAGACTGTAAACTTGTTGATCTCCCTCGGTATACCTATTCATTTCTATTTGTATACCTGTTGCTCTTCGTACTTTGTATTTGTTGTTCATGCACTATCTTTTATATTACCGCTGAGTTTTATACTCACCACCACAGACCCTGGGTTTTCTTGTCGCCCAGGTAACAGGTAGAAGATTCCTTGGATGCTTGGAACTCCACCAGCTGATCCCATCTCACCTCAAGTATTTGGACTGTAATCCATATTTGTGTTGTATGTTTTGGATTTTTATCCTATATTGTTTTCGTTGTTGGTAATAGGTTATTTTGTTATGTATTGGATTCCGATTATGTTTCCTTGTTATGTCAAGTCGTACCGGTACACAACTATTTGAGTCCTATATTTTATTATTTGTTGGTGTATTCCGCTGTGACTTTGGTTTTAGATTTCATTATGTTGTTGGGTGGTGGCCGAAAGGCTTTGTATTAACAAGGAATTGTATCACATACAGGAGAGATATTGTCCGATTTTTGGGCTCGGCATACTCTCGGGGCGTGACAATTTTATTGGTATCAGAGCCCTAGGTTGCGAGTCCACTTTCGAATTTTATTTCGTTCGGACATCGAGTTTTGCTTTACTCGGTTTTAGTTTGTGAGTTCTGGGTTTTGGCTATTGTGGGACGTCTCCGAGCTGCAAGGGATAAGGTATACTAATTGTTATCTCATTTCTTTTGTTGGCTATGCATTTAGTTGCTTATAACAGTGCATGACATGTAGTGTGTTAGTCATTATTCGTAACCATGGTTTGAGTTAACCACGGGAACGACATGTTGAAGTCATTAGACATGTACTTGCTATCGAAAAGGTGAATTACCTTTGAGAACCGACTGATACCTAGTCGGAAAGTAGGGGTTAGGCTGTCACATTTCTTATGGAGATCAAATATTACAGTCTTAGAGATTTTCACTAACATTGCTAGTCAAGTCATTACCTATTGGGTAATGGACATGGCGAGTATGCTATTGTTGACATATATCGTGGAGGATTAGTTTATGATGTTGCATAGGGATTCGGATCCTTGAGTTAATTGTGTTGGGTTGTATAACTTTGAAGGTACTTTTGAGTACTTAACTCGTGTTATATAGAGAAAGTAGGATGAGTTGCATACCATTATTGGGATCAAATCGGTACTTGGTGGAAGATGTAGGAAATAACCTTCGGGGAATAACATATCACTTGATCATGGTTTAGTAATGTTGTGAGAGAGTATTTCCTCGCGTCACTTTCTATGACTCATTGTCAGGGAATTCTTGAGCATCAAGTAGGTTGATTGATTGGTAATGGGAGTACCGTGCAGTGTCGTTAGACTTGAAAAGGTTACGACCACCTAAACCTCAAGAATGTGAAGGGATGTTTTAAGCCACCCAGGGTTTATTGACTTACATTTTGATTAGGATGTTTGGATCTTCTATCAGATCCTACCGGTAGACATTGGATCGAGTCATAAGTTTAGAAATGACTCCGTACAAGTGTTGTAATAGTTGAAGATCGATAAGCAGGCATTGCAAGTCAGATGTTGGGATAAAAAGACGTCGAATGTTGGACAAAAGGAGAAAGATCAGAGTCATAGGCCACGAGCTACTATTATAGAGTTTTTTCAATCATAGAAGACCAACCGTAGATCGTCAGAACTTTCTCATATTATCAACGAAATCAGAAGAAAGACTCCGAAGGGATTATGTGCGTGCAGTGTGAGACATGATGACACACGAAGTCAGATTATTCATTGGATCAGTTCATCTATTGCTATTGTAAGCAACCAGTACATTTGAGAAGGTGTACTTTGAAGACTCAGTTGAAGACTGTCGATGTTATTTCGAGAGGATGATGAGCAATCTCGATAGCAGAGATCATCACAAAAGATTAGATTATCACACGAGCAGCGATCTACTATCTCAGGCATAGTTGGGGTTCCTTGATAATTCCTTCCAGGGGAAGTGATTTACTCAGCAGTATCAACAGAAGACATCTCAGAAGACTCATTCAGACAACAACAATTGTTACCTCCCCAGACGTGGATTTACTTTGTACAGAGGAGAGAGTATACGACGATGGTCATATCTAATTTGTATTCTCCAATTGTAGCTATACCATTTGCAGAGTATGAAGCGTGCTACGATGTTGACAATTATTCAGTACCTTACAGTCGGTGGTGTACTCTTTACTAGTACAACAGTGTTTACCATCTCCATTGTAGTCATTCTGGGTTGTACCTTAGTTCAGCAGTTGATTTCAGTTCCTTCAGAGTAGTATTTTGCACTTACAAAAGTTCAATCACCAAGAGTAGAAGTTGGATGGGTTTACATGTCACGCCCCGAGAGTATGCCGAGCCGAAAAGGAAATGGACGACATCTCCCCTGTATATGGCAACATGTCCTATTTATACAAGCCTTTCGGCCACACCAATAATAACATATACAAATGTAAACATAACAACATAACAAAGCACAGCGGAACTAACACAACTACAATACAAACCACACACCATGCATACCGGTATGACTAACACCAAATTAAGAAAATGCCGTAACAAAACCAGAAAGAACGGTACAACAACACTAGTGTCCAACACTACAAATCATCATATAAAACCAAATCCATAACGAAACACCTATGATAAACCGAAAAGCTCGGACCCTCGGAGTTGAGATGAGACGATCTCAGCTAGTGATGCTCCAAGCCGTCACAAAGACTTCTACCTGTTACCTGGGCGATAGAAAAAACCAGGGTCTGTGGTGGTGAGTATAACTCAGCGGTAATATGAGAGAACATGTATATATATCAAATATCACATATAATTCAACAATATAACCTACAGGTACATCAGGTATACACCAGTATAGTATATAAATACATGCATATACTCCCTAAACAAAATGAACAACGTAAAGTGCAGACATATATGAAAGTCTACTATGCTACATATATCCAACCTGAGCATATATCCACAATATACAATAGGAAGAGTAATACTACCTCATACTTTATCATGATACGGGTCAAAGTTATCAAATAGACCGACCAACAAGTATACAGATATCCAACACCCAACCATATAAAAAATTCAATAGCATGTATGAATATGTACAAACAAATGTAGCAAGCATAGTACAAACAAATGCAACATCATAGTAAGCATACATATAGACTATATCCATATATATACTAAACACAATCATCCATATATATATATATATATATATATATATATATATGGTAATATTCAAGACACCATAAGACACGGCAATGCAACATGCATGGTCATGCTGACTCACCCTAAAACTACCACGACCCTAGTGTGGTCTCGGTGGCTCGACATAACAACTGTCCCAACTCAACACCAACCACTACTCTCGAGTGGCCAAGTGGGCAGTATGATCGAGTAGCATATAAGTGTAAAGAGAAAGCTACCCGACGGAGGTCCCTACTGTTGGCCACTCCGACATTCACTACCCATGAGTGGTCGAGTGCCACACATGCAAGAAAACGACACGCAAATCCAACTACCACCGTCTATAGTGGTAGAGTGCGGCACAACAAATGCTCAACCCTCACACCGATTACTCCTCCTATGAGTAACCGTGGAGACAGGATGATTGACGACTCTCTCAACCACAAGGGAGACCTAATCGCGACATGCATGTAAATGGTATGAATATATAGTCACACATACAGACGTCCACCACAGACTCTCTATTCTACAGAGAGTCATACCAATCTGATCAATACACTCTCTATCCTGTAGAGAGTCGTACTCAACTGATCATAACACTCTCCATTCTGTAGAGAGTCATACCAATCTGATCAATGCACTCTCTATCCTGTAGAGAGTCATACTCAACTGCTCATAACAAGCTCGGACCATCGGTTCGTAGTGACACACTATTCACAATTCACCTGACCATTTACACAACACATGATCGGTAGTAAATATGCAACATAAGGGTATTGGAATCAATCCTACGTTCAGGACCTTACTTACCCACGGATGTCCTTTTTACCCAATTTACAAATCATGTCATCATCCGTACTCTACTATTTACACATAACTAAGCATTTATAGGTTTACTTACATCACATCTGTAACTCTTAATCATGATGAAGGAAAATGTGATAACAACAATAGAGCATATAAGGCTAAAGATAAAGTATTAAGCACAAGAATAAATAAGAGTGGAGTCAAGGTAATATGATCATATAATATGATCATATATCTAAATCTGCATGCATCAATAACTACCTAACCAGGGTAGGAAATTACCCACCTGTTATATTGCTCGTAATAACAACATCTTCATGGTCGCGGTTCTGTCTCGTATCCACGTCCTGCATATATCAAACATTATGATTAAGTGCAAGTATATGACGAATAATCGAATCGAATCCTACATCGACTTCGTATCCCCATCAACTAGATTGATCTAGTTATCCATTTAACCTAATCAATCTTCCACATTAATCCCAATCAACCATTAGATCAATTAGTAATTTATTATGCATTTATAAATACCCACATTTGAACTTACCAACCTTATCCACACATGCACAACTTCAACTAATCTTAACCCTCAACACATCTTCCACGGCTTCACCACAAACACAACAGAACACCATAACTCCTTACATACATCACCCCTGTTCACCAAAATCAATCACCCAACAACTAGGTCAAAGGGTGAAGAAACTCACCCCTTAATCAGTCGGTTACAACCGGATCAGATCCACGCCAACCAAGGAGACATAATCGGAGATACTCGCTGCCCACCAGAATGCTCATTCACGACTGTGAATAGGGTCAATTCAAGCTCAATTGCTGCTGTAAATAGAGATAAATCAAACAACCTACCTCACGACACTGCCCTTCCATAACCTAGAACAGAATCACCCTTCACAACTAGCAATTCTCTAATACCAGCCTCTATACTACGATCCATTGATAGATAACTCGTCGGATCCAAACTCATTGACACACCACAATCATTCACAACTCACAATCCATCAAACCCATCGGACAGAAGTGGAAAATAGAAACGAGATTATACTAGAATTCTGTGACTTCACCGGCTGCACTCCCCCAATCTGATTGGTTCCCCGAAAAACCTCTGATGCACTAAACCACAAAATTAGGAGCTATAATGAAAATAGAAATCAGTGATGAAGGACCGCCTCAACTCACCTAGCACTCACAGAGATCGAGCAGAGACGACTCCTAACCGAGTAGCCACAAAGCAGCTATCGATTTCCTACTCCAATGAGTGTTCTCCCGAATCCCTCTCCGGTGGTGCTGCTCGGTGTCCTTCTCTCCGACCAGATTTCCCAGTCGTAGTGGCGACGTCGTCGTGCTGCTCGCATGAGGAGCCGATGAGATCTGAGACTGGCAGAAATCGAAGAGGGCAGCACTGCAGAGAGATCACTCGGGGAGGAAGGAAGAGCCACGCGTGAGAAGGAGAAAGGGTTGCGCGAAAGGGGAATGGAAATTGTAGCTCGTTCGGCGGGGGAGGGAATGCTGGACGACAGAGTCTCCGACCGGTGAGGAATACTTCATGCAGAGAAATGCTTGCATAGTATGAGGTCCTTCGACGATGAGGAACGAAATCGGCTGTGGGTTAAGGAACAGCAGATCGGGTTTAATAACGGGTTGGGTTTAGTCTTATAAGCCATTTAACCCTTGGTACATTTAAACCAAGATTCAATTAAACCATTAAACTCTTGAACTAATTAGGTTAGGTTTAAATTAAATCCCTAATCATCCTTCAAAAATTTTAATTAACCCACTAATAATATTACCCTTTAGCCATTTTACTTGCGGTATTTTACATTCTCCCCCACTTAATAAAAATTTGGTCCCCAAATTTCATACTTACATGCAAAATTAATTCAAGCAAGTTTTCGAAATGACCACCACAAACCTCATGTGAATGTTGGATCGAGCGGATCGCTAGAAGGGGGGTGAATAGCGATAAAACTTTTTCTTATGAATTTGTTCGAATGGACAAATATATGCAGCAGAAAGATAAATGAAAGCTAAAAGAGACAAGTAGATTTTTTACTTGGTTCGTAGCCTTCGGCTACTACTCCAAGGCCCTAGCGGTCCTTGACTACGCACGGAGGGCAAAACACTAAAGAACTCCTCCTCGTTGGAGGTAGGAGTTAATCGAATACAGGAAAACACTAAAAGCTTGAGGTAGAGGGACACTCCCCCTCTCCTCGTTACGATAAACCTCCGAGACAATAAAAAGATGAACTGAATTGAAGCTTATACCGACAAAAAAAAATATAAACAATTTAAACCTAGAGCGTCGGAGAAGTAGAACTTCGTTGTCGGAGAGTTGTAGCATTGTGGAGGCTTTTGGAAGCTTAGAATTGATGAGAAAACCCTAGGATAGGCCCTCCTTTTATAGCCTTTGAGCCCCTTTTCGAGAGGAACATCAGCCAATCAAATTTGAGCACTGCTCCCCTTGAAATGAGGTGATAAGCCTTGACTCCTCGAAGCTGATCCTTGACCATCAGTCGATTAATGTCCATCATCAGTCGACTGATGGCAGTATCAGTCAAATGTTGATTGCAGATAGTCGACTGATGGATAACAATCGAGTCCTCCAAGATGGCAGTTGACTAATGCTAGCTGAAATCAAAAGTTAGCTAAACAAAAACATTATTTCGATGGCCTCCGACCGTCCGATCTCGACCTAGACCACCAATGGGATGTCTTGGGTCGGATCTACGCTTAAGACTATCCTCGTAAGGAGGATACGACCTCACTTACGCTCGCACACACGAGCTTACCTCGATACTTACTGTGTCGCTTTCGCTTCTGACCTTCCACTCAATTCCTTCGGCTTCCTCTGAAATCACTCAAGTGTCGCCCGACCACCACGGCTTCCTCTGGGTGTCGCTGGCCATCAGCTCCAGCATTGGCACTTTTCTGCACACTCGATTTAGCTCGTGAGATAATGATATGAGCATAACTTTGTATCGTTTGCTATAATCAAAACTCAGGTTCGGCTTAGGTGCCTACTACACCAACAATCTCCCCCTTTTTGATCTATGGCAAACCCACATACAAAGTTAAGAAAATAGCATGCATGAAGAATAATAATGTGCATGAGAAACAATAATAAAAGAATTAAGTAGGTGTAGTAAGGATTTTCTTCAAGTACTCCCCCTTGGGGAAACCTCCCCTTGACCGAGGGTGAGTCTTGAAAGAAAATCTTAATCCTCCCCCTTGAGGGTTGCTACTTAGGAAGAGTTTAAGTAATTTAACATTACTTAAAGTTGGCCTTAGTGAAACATTTAAGTTAAGAAGACTTCTTAACTTGGCCCTTTCTCCCCCTTTCTTAAGTAAAGCATTAACGTTTGGCCATAGTGTTTAAAAATAAGTTTAAGTTAAGAATTCTCTTAACTTGGCCTTTACTTCCTTTTTGTTAACAAAAAACAAGTTAAGTAAATTTTCAAAACTTAAAGTTAAGTAAACATTTACTTAACTTTTTTCCATGTGAATAAATATGAAGTGAGTTAAGTTATCAAAAATTTTTGATCCCTTAACTTTGGATTTTGATCACTGATCCCTTAACTTTGTCAATTTTCTCCCCCTTTTGCCATATATCGAAAAGAGTGGGGGTGTATGAAAAACAAATATAGATATTAATTTTAAAGTCCAAGCATGTTCCATATTATTTTGAAAATAATATACTGAAAATAATCTCATCTATAAAATGTTTGACTCATATTTGACTTGATTGATATGAAAGATCAACCAGTCCTGGTCAGAGTCGGTTAATATGTATGATTATACTCCGTAGTTCATGGCGATGCACTAGCTCTACATCTAAAACCAGGAGTAAGGTCCTAACATCTCATGCCCATCTACGTGGCTAAGTACACAAACACATTAGTCCTATGTGTTGTGAGATGTATTGACTCCTTAAATCTATAGGCACATGATATCTAAGGTATGTCCTATGCTAGTTCCATAAAAATGAAAAGTAAGAAAATATAATTTGTAAGTTCCTATTCTACTCGCGCATGCCCAATTTTCATCTTAATAGTCTGAATTCAGCTTCGGGTAGGAGTTTAGTAAATAGGTCTGCCAAGTTGGACTTCGATTCGACGTATTCGAGTTGTATGGCTCCATTGGCCATATGTTCTCGAATGAAATGATGTTTGACCTCTATATGTTTGGTCATAAATGACATATTGGATTCTTAGTTAGGTAAATTGAGCTAATGTTATCTACGTGAAGTTTAGTGTTTGTAAAATCTAACTTAAAGTCTCGGAGAGTGTGCTTCATCCAAAGAAGCTGAGTAACACACTCAACCATCGCGATGTATTCAGCTTCGGTGGTAGATAAGGCAACACAGTGTTGCTTCCTACTGCACCAACTCACTAGACTCGAGCCAAAAAGTTGACAATAACCACTCGTACTTTTTCTATCGAGCTTACTACCGGCATAGTCCGAATCGGAGTAGCCAGTTAGTTCGAACTCGGTAGATCTAGGGTACCAAATACCGACATTAAGTGTACCCTTTAGATATTTAACGATACGCTTGACTAGAGTTAGGTGAGACTCCTTAGCATAGGTTTGGAATCTTACGCACATACTTACTACAAATAGGATATCATGTCTGCTCGTAGTTAAGTAAAGGAGACTCCCTATTATGCTCCTATAGTATTTTAAATCAATTGAATTTCCGATTACATCTTCTTCTATATTCACATTAGTTTCCATTGGGGTATTAATAATTTTAGCGTCTTGCATTCCAAAGCATTTAATTAATTCCCTAGTATATTTGCGTTGATGTAGGTATATTCCATCTTTAGTTTGTTTAATTTGTAGAACTAAGAAGAAGCTCAACTCACCCACTAAATTCATTTCAAATTCACTTTTCATAAGTGAAATGAATTCATTCAGTAGGATTGAGTTGGTGGTTCCGAAAATAATATCATCTACGTAGATTTGAGCTATGAATATGTCTTTACCTACGGGTTTTACGAAAAGGGTTGGATCAACTACACCTTGGTTAAATCCTTTGGACTTAAGATAAACTGAAAGCCTCTCATACCAAGTTCGAGGAGCTTGTTTAAGTCCATAGAGAGCTTTCTTTAACCTAAGAACATGGTCAGGTTTATCTAGACTTTCGAAACCGGGGGGTTGACTAATATAAACCTCTTCTTTAATGTATCCATTCAAGAATGCTGACATTACATCCATTTGAAACAACTTAAATCCTCGATGTGTAGCATATGATAATAACATTTGAATGGACTCTAGTCTAGCTACTGGGGCATAGGTCTCGTCGTAATCTAAACCTTCGATTTGACTAAACCCTTTAGCGACTAGTCTAGCTTTATTTCTAACTACTTCACCTTTATCATCAAGTTTATTTCTAAACACCCACCTTGTTCCAACAATTGTTTTATCTTTAGGTGGTGGTACTAATTCCCATACTTCGTTCCTAATGAATTGAGCCAGCTCTTCTTGCATTGTAATAATCCAATCGGGATCAAGAAGAGCTTGGTCAATAGTTTTGGGTTCAATTTTGGAAATCAAGGTGATTTGACTAAGGTTTCTGTATGAGGCTCTAGTTTGAACTCCTAGACTTGGATCACCTATCACTTGGTCGATAGGATAATTGGTTTGAGTCCTAGTTTGATTTGGGTGTGGGTCATCTATCACTTGGTCAATAGGATGACTCGTTTGAGTCCTAGTTTGACTAGAGTCTTCTACCACTTGGTCGATAGAGTGACTTGGTTGACTTAAGTTAGGATTAATACTGGACTTGTTCTCCGGATCAGAGTTAGGTCTGGTATGAATCGGCTCGCTAATTGGGGTTGCCAGAGGTTTTGTAGATTCGTGTCCTTCATCAAATACTACATTGATAGTCTCCTCGACTCTAAGGGTGTCATGGTTATATACTCTATAAGCTCTACTTGTAGTCGAGTATCCTAAAAAGATCCCGGTCGAGGTTTTGGATGTAAATTTCCCTAGATAATCCTTAGTGTTTAGGATATGTACCTTACACCCAAATACCCTAAAGTACTTGATGTTAGGTATTTTATCATAATAAATTTCGTATGGGGTCTTAAGGTGCCTCTTTACCATAAGGATCATATTTTGGACATAGCATGCCATACTCGCGGCTTCTGCCCAAAACCTATCGGGTAGGTTATACTCGTTTAAGATTGTCCTAGCGGCTTCTTGTAGGGTTCTATTTTTATGTTCTACTAGGCCATTTTGTTGTGGGGTTCTAGGGCAAGAGAACTCATGGTGGTATCCATATTTAGGTTACAGAATTCTGTAAATCTGTGGTTCTCGAATTCACCACCATGATCAGTCCTAAGTCTTTTGATTTTAAGGTTTTGTTGATTTTCTATTAGTTTAAATAGGTTGATTAATTGATCTAGGGTATCACTTTTATGTTTGATGAACCTAACCCAAGTAAATTTAGAATAGTCATCAATTATAACTAAGCAGAATTTACTCCCATTAAGTGACTTAGCTCCGTGTGAATCAAATAGATCCATGTGTAGGAGCTCAAGAACACTTTTGGTTCGTTCTTGATTAGTTAGTTGATGTTGTGTCCTAGATTGTTTACCTTGTTGACAAACATTACATATTTTATTGTTCAAGTTATTGAGGTTGGGCAAACCTCTGACTAAGTCACTCTGACTCATCTTGTGGATGAGTCTTGGGTGTGAGTGACCGAGTCGTCGGTGCCACAACCATGATTCCTCTTGCCGTGTCATAAGACACTTGGTTGAGGAGTTAGTT
Organism: Wurfbainia villosa; assembly: GCA_025175895.1. Lineage (NCBI taxonomy): Eukaryota > Viridiplantae > Streptophyta > Magnoliopsida > Zingiberales > Zingiberaceae > Wurfbainia > Wurfbainia villosa. The sequence continues at coordinate 22,372,089 of CM045997.1, read as the reverse complement.
AGATTAATAGTGTAAATATTGTTGTTTCTGATTCCTTTAAGGATTGTTTTATAAGTTTCATTTGTATTAATTATGCATTCATTTTCTAGAAATATGACCTTATAGTTATTATCACACAATTGGCTTACACTAAGTAAATTATATTGAAAATTTTCTACCAATAAGACATTTTGAATAATAAAGTTAGATTTGAGCTCAATATCACTTGATCCGATGATTTTGAGCTTGCCGTTGTTTCCGAAGGCTATCGATCCATGTCATTTGAATCGAAGCTTCGAAAACTTGAGTTGATCCCCGGTCATGTGCCAGGAGCAACCACTGTCCAACATCCATTGATCATACACGCAAGGTAGTTGGATCGGATATTGGATTTATTAAAGATTGGTTGAAAATTATTAACCTAAATCATCTCACCCATGTCTACATGATCAAACATGTTAACCCTATATGTTCTTGTGATATGACTTCTAATTTTACTTGAATTAAATTTAATGATTTGAACACTTGTCAACCATGCGTTAGATTCAGATTTGACCTTAGGCTCATCAAGTCACCTTTTCAAGATCATGGCTTCCAAGTCGTGGCGAGGCACAAAGGCCTTCTTTGATCGGAACAACGCCCACTTCCTTAGACAAAGCCATTTTTAAGAAAATAGAGACTTGACTCACCTAAGACCACTTCCTGGTCTAACTAGTCTAGGATACGATGTGGTAGCTTCAGCTAGTTCCGCTCGGTCAAGTGCACCGAACTAGATACGCTTTATCTAGCCCGAATACACAAGACTCCGCTTTCCTAGTGTACTATCATCTCGTCGCATCCTGGTACTATGTTATCAAGTATTGACGAGTTATAGTCCTATCTAACCATTCTAAAAAGAAAAATCAAACTAAATAAAGAACCTAAGCATGCAATTTCTAAGTTAAAATACAAACAAGTTTTGTACTGGCTCCCCCTGGACCGTTGAATTAGTTCGGTCTCTCCACATAGTGGATTTGGTCCTTGGGAACCCAGTACTGGTTCGATCCTAAGTTTGAAATCAAGGAGGTCTTAGGGACCCATGCTTGGACACATTTTTTATGTCGACTTACAATCGACATATATGACTTGTTGGTCGTATTTGAGCTAAACCCTAGTCCGACCTTATTGTACACGACCCTTTGCGATCCAAGTAGGAGGTCAAGTCCTTTGGATCCCAAAGTAAACCTTTCCAACGTGTTCCTAAGATCTTCGACTTGACTTTTCAAGAGTGAGTTCTCAACTTCGAGCTTTTCAACCCGAGTTGAGTCCTCCTCTTGAACTCTACTAGTCGAAGAGGTTAGGGAGACCATGTGTTTGAGGAGTTTAACTTCCTCAACCAGGGTCTCGACCTTGGACTCGGACTTAGATAATTTCCTAGTTAAGAACTTAATTGCACTATAAAGAGTACTAATAAGGGATCAACTTACCTTGAGTGTATCTTTTGAACCGGATGTGTATCCGTGGCTTGTCTTGAATAGCGCTTTGCAGTCTGACTCGTCTTCTGTTTCTGGATTCATGTTTAGGTTCCGACTTCGTTTCTGATTCCACCGATTTATCCATGAGGACACTATCATCATCTTCTTCCTCGGATGCTTCTTCCCATGTAGTGTTGAGTGCCTTTTTGTGTTTCTGCATTTTTAGATTATATAATTTATTAAACAAAAGATTGCGCTTACATACCTTGGCTTCATCGGTCCCTTCGTGTAGCTCTACTAATTTTGTCCAAAGATCCTTTGCGCTGATGAAGGGGCCGACGCGATTAAGCTCCTCCTTGGACAAGCCGCATTGGAGGATTTGAGTCACCTTGGCGTCGGCTTCGACTTGTCTTTTTGTAGCATTGGTCCAATGGTCATAATCCAAAGATTCACCACTTTGTTAGTCGGAAGTGTGAATCCCGTTTGGATTATGATGCACATCTCGATTTGGGTCTTAAGAAAGCACTCCATCCGACCCTTCCAATAACGGAAGTCATCTCCGTTGTAAAACGGAGGTCGGATGGTGCTAAAACCCTCGAGATGGGCCATTGATACAAAAACAAACAAGAGAATGAAGATGAAAAAATGTAACAACAACACAAACAATCGAAATGTACTAAGACTCACGTCTTGGATTAGTAGTGCGGGAGAAAAACTAAGCGAATGAAATAAATTCGAAATAAACAGAATAAAAAGGAAAAAAAAATCTGTAAAGAAGCTAGATTGGTGGTTTCACTAAATCTTAGCACCCCCAGCTCTGATACCAATTGTTGGATCGAGCGGATCGCTAGAGGGGGGGGTGAATAATGATAAAACTTTTCGTACGAATTCGTTCGAATGGACAAATATACGCAGCGGAAAGATAAATGAAAGCTAAAAGAGACAAGTAGATTTTTTACTTGGTTCGTAGCCTTCGGCTACTACTCCAAGGCCCTAGCGGTCCTTGACCACGCACGGAGGGCAAAACACTAAAGAACTCCTCGTTGGAGGTAGGAGTTAATCGAATACAGGAAAACACTAAAAGCTTGAGGTAGAGGGACACTCCCCCTCTCCTCATTACGATAAACCTCCGAGACAATAAAATGATGAACTGAATTGAAGCTTATACCGACAAAGAAAAATATAAAAAATTTAAACTTAGAGTGTCGGAGAAGTAGAACTTTGTTGTCGGAGAGTTGTAGCATTGCGGAGGCTTTTGGAAGCTTAGAATTGATGAGAAAACCCTAGGATAGACCCTCCTTTTATAGCCTTTGAGCCCCTTTTCGAGAGGAACTTTAGCCAATCAAATTTGAGCACCACTCCCCTTGAAATGAGGTGATAAGCCTTGACTCCTCGAAGCTGATCCTTGACCATCAGTCGACTGATGTCCATCATCAGTCGACTGATGGCAGTATCAGTTGAATGCTGATCGCAGATAGTCGACTGATGGATAGCAGTCGAGTCCTCCAAGCTAGCAGTCGACTGATGCTAGCTGAAATCAAAAGTTAGCTAAACAAAAACATTATTTCGACGACCTCCAACCGTCTGATCTCAACCTAGACCACCGATGGGATGTCTTGGGTCGGATCTATGCTTAAGACTATCCCCGTAAAGAGGATACGACCTCACTTATGCTCGCACACATGAGGTTACCTCGATACTTACTGTGTCGCTTTTGCTTCCGGCCTTCCACTAAATTCCTTTGGCTTCCTCCGAAATCACTCGAGTGTCGTCCGACCACCGTGGCTTCCTCCGGGTGTCGCTGGCCTTCAGCTCTAGCGTTGGCACTTTTCTACACACTCGATTTAGCTCGTGAGATAACGATATGAGCTTAACTTTGTATCATTTGCTATAATCAAAACTCATGTTCGACTTAGGTGCCTACTGCACCAACAGTGAATAGATAAGGGTACCATGCTCGGATAGTTTCTTCCAGCTCCCATGTAGCCTCCTCATCAGTAGGATGTCATCATCCAACCCTTACAAGTCAGATGGTTTTGTTCCGCCACTGTCGCTCCTTGCGACCAAGAATCTGCACTGGAATCTCCTCATAGGTTGCATTAGGCTAAAGTGGAATTGGTACCTCTTTCAGAACATAATCAAAACGTGGCATGTATTTCCTTAGTATAGAAACATAAAATACGTTGTGAACACCCGCAAGTGTCGGAGGTAAAGCCAACCGGTAAGCTACACCCCCAATCCGCTCCAATATCTCAAATGGATCAATATAGTGTGAAGCTAATTTTCCTTTCAACCCAAATCGTTTCACCCCTTTCGTAGGTGAAACACGCAGAAATACCTTATCCCTAACTGAGAATTCCAAAGGCCTTCGCCTCCGATCTGCATAACTATTATGTCGATCCTGTGCCTCTAATAACCATCATCTGATGATGCGTACCAACTCTGCATCATGTTGGATACTCTATGGCCCCAATAGCTATTGTTTCCCAACCTCCTCCCACAACACAGAAGATCTGCAGGGTATGCTGTATAAGGCCTCAGAAGGATCCATCTGAATGGAGGAGTGATAACTCTTCTTATAGTCAAATTCCACTAAAGGAATGTGATCCTCCCAACTACCTCCATAATCCACGACATAAGATCTTAATAGATCCTCTATATTCTGAATGTTACGCTTAGACTGTCCATTTGTCTGCAGATGAATGTTGTACTGAGTCGAAGCTCTATGCCCATGGTTTGATGCAGACTCTACCAAAATCGCGAGGTAAATCGCAGAATCTCTATCAGATATAATACTCAAAGGTACGCCATGCAACCTGATAATCTCTCGGTAGTACAACTCTGCCAGACGATCCAACGGATCCGTCCCATGAATAAACAGAAAGTTAGATGATCCACGATCACCCAAAATGCCTCATATCCTTTATGGGTTATAGGCAATTCCGTAACGAAATCAATAGTGATATGCTCCAACTTCCTTTCCGGAATCGGAATTTCTTGGAATAATCCAGCAAGTTTCTGATGTTCAGCCTTTACCTACTGGCATACTAAACATCGAGTAGCAAAATCTGCTATATCTCTCTTCATACCATTCCACAAGTATAAACGTTTCAAATCTCGGTACATCCGAGTACCACCAGGATGTATAGCATATCTCGAATGATGTGCTTCCTATAGCAACTCTTCCTTATCAGAGACGGAAAATTATCTTTTCACAAGAGAAGTCCATCTACCATCCAAAATCCACTCCCCCACACACTCTGTAAGTGCATGGGAGACTATAGCGACCAACATCCCTTATTGCAACTGTCCGTGTTTCAGTAACTCTATGGTAGCTACCCAGTAGCTAGTCAAAATCCCATGAGCATTCCTGCTCCATACATCCACAAATCAGGATAACATCCACTAAGTCCATGTCATGTGTATGACAGCTTGTCTCACAGTTTCTCAACTGTCGTAAACTTAAGATACGCCTTATTCAACTAGATCGGGATCGCTTCGATCCCTGAAACGATGCATCTGCATACAACATCCTTTCATCCACCTCGAAAGGATTAACTAATACCCGTGCAAAAATTAACCACCATCTAGGTCCTATAAACTGGTTTCACCAGCTTCCGACTAAGTGAATTCCATCACTCTCTTGGTCAAACAAGTCTATGGTATAGTAATGCCAAACATTCTATCCACATCATAGTATTAACCAAATCATACAAGGAAACCACCATCTACGATGGTCGAGTGCGCAACTCCAACTACCACCATCAACAGTGGCCAAGTTACGTAACTCCAACAACCACAACCTGATCCAATCGTGTCCAGAATACACGATTCTCAAATCCAGGGGCGACTGGGGCGACTAAATCGTTAAATACGTCTAATATCATTAAACACATCTCATAAATTCATACTAAGTATGAAATATCATTTTTTATACACCTGCATCCTCTTTACTCTAAGCTGATGATATACCAATCATCACAATGACAATAATAATTGTATGACATCATGTCACTACAATATCAACACTCCAGTCGTAAACCAACCCTAGAGTATACACAGGTGTCTTTAGTTGATCTAAATAGATCATCTATCCATAACGAAGGATATTCACTTTCAACAACTATCGAATTCTATCATTGATAATCGATGCATAATCTCAAAGGTTCGTCTCTCTTCTAATAGAGTTCTGGATCTTCTCAAGAAAATATTGGGACAGATAAATATCCCATCCAACACCTCCTATAATCGCAACTTATATTCTTTCAATTCCCATAGTGTTTAGTAACACTTATACCAATCAAATTATCACCCGATATGGGATCTTCGGTATCAGAACTAATCCCAAAATCACTCCAATCGCATACTCTGGTTGCCTATGCAGTGGTAAGCCGTCAAGTTTATCCAAAACTACATCTGAGTGCTCTCGGATTATACGCACATCCGAGAGACATAATCGTAACAATTTAACCATCCATAAGGTTATGTCTACTATAAAGGTATATCTATCAGAGTCTAAGAGCACCCTTTGACTTCTTAATTATTGGTCAACATCTCACCTGATGGTTGAGATACCACCGACCCACAAGTCTATGTATAGGAATCCTTCTAATCCGAACTAAGAATGTTCTCGACAAAGATACCTGTAAACTACAAGTATCTCCCAATATATTAACCTAGAGGGTAAACACCTTGAACAATCAATTATCTGTCGATCTGATCCAAAGGCTCCACGTAGGTCTCGATCTTTCCCAGAAGAGAATGGGATCAGATCCAATAGTCTGCGACAAAGCGGTCACATTTTTGTGACAAATAACCTGGGGATTTTCCTAGATCATCTGACCCCATCACTTAATCCTACGAGCTGCAACTGTAGAATATAGAATAGATACGACCATCGTCGTATACTCTCTCCTTTGTACCAAACCAATCCACGTCTGGGGGTAACAGTTGTTGTCTGCATGATGTCTTCTAAGATGTCTTCTGCTGATACTGTTGAGTAAATCACTTCCCCTGAAGGGAAGTATCAAGGAACTCCAACACGCCTGAGGTAGTAGGTCACTGCTGGTGAGATAACCTAATCTTCTGTGATGATCTCTGCTGTCGAGGCTATGCATCATCCTCCCGGAATACCATCGATAGTCTTCAACTGAGTCTTCAAAATATACCTCCTCAACTGTACTAGTTGCTTACAATAGCAACAGATGAACTGATTCAACGGATAATCTGACTTCGGTGTTGTCGTGTCCCGCACTGCACACACATAATCCCTTCGGAGTCTTTCTTCTGCTGCTAATAACCTGAGAAAGTTCTGACGATCTGCGGTTGGTCTTCTATGATCAAAAAATTGCTCATCACTCCTGACTTCGATCTTGCTCCTTTTATCCAACATTTGGAGGCTTCTCATTCCAACATCCGACTTACAATGTCTGCTTATCGGTCTCCAACTCTTAAATATTTGTACGGAGTCATTTTTAAACTCCTGACTCGATCCAATGTCTTCTGGCAGGATCTTATAAAAGACCCATCCAAATGTAAGCCAATAACCCTGGTTGGCTTAAGACATCCATTTACACTCTTGAGTTATTAGGTGAGCGTAAACTCTGCAAGTTTAATGACTCCGCACGGTACTACCATTACCGAACGATCACCCTACTTGAAGCTCAAGAATTCTCTGACAATGAGTCAAAGGAAGTGATGTGAGGAAATACTCTCTCTCAACATTACTAAACCATGATCAAGTGATATATTATTCCCCGAAGGTTCTTTCCTGCATCTACCACCAAGTACCGACTTGATCCCGATAATGGTATGCAACTAACTCCACTTTCTTTGTATAACACGAGTTAAGTACTCAAAAGTACCCTCAAAGTTATACAACATAGTATGAACAACTCAGGGATCAAACCCCTATGAAACACCTAATCTAACCCTCCGCTATCTGCATTATCTATAGCCTACATGTCTTGTCATTACTCAACAGGTAATGATCTGACTAGTATCATTAGTGAAAATCCTTAAGACTGAAGTCTTTGATTTCCACAAGCAATGTGACGACTTGACCCCTGCTTTCCGACTCGGTATCAATCGGCTCTCAAAGGAAATTCACCTTTTTGACACAGGTTCATGACTCACAGACTCAATAGGTCATTCCCGTGGTCAACTCATTCCACGGTTATGAATAATAACCAACACCCAACATGTTATTCCATGTTATAAACACTAAATGTACAACCAACAAAACCAGGAATATAAATACTAAAGGTAACTTCGGTTGGTTGCCTCGGTGGATGACCCCTAATACATGTATGTACAGGTGCCATCACTTGTCTGTATACACCTGTTGAACAAATTTATATAAGTATCTAACTAAAAATAAATTATCATGAGTACTTACTTCGTGCTGCTCGGAGCTCATGTCGCTGTCAATCTCATCTCACAAAACCAAAATCGAAACAAATCGACTCCCGAGAATCCAAGACTCGACAAAAACAACATTGTATGGTATCACAAAACCTTGGGCTCTGATACCAATAAAGTTGTCACGCCCCGAGAGTATGCCGAGCCGAAAAGCAAACGGACAACATCTCCCCTGTACGTGGCAACATATCCTATTTATACAAGCCTTTCGGCCACAACCATAATAACATATACAAATGTAAACATAACAACATAACAAAGCACAACGGAACTAACCCAACTACAATACAAACCACACACCATGCATACCGATATGACTAACACCAAATTAAGAAAACATCATAACAAAACTAGAAAGAACGGTACAACAACAGCAGTGTCCAACACTACAAATCATCATATAAAATAAAATCCATAACGAAACACCTACGATAAACCCAAAATCTCGGACCCTAGAAATTGAGATGAGACGATGCCAACCAGCAATGCTCCAAGCCATCACGAAGACTTCTACCTGTTACCTAGGTGACAAAAAAATTCAGGGTCTGTGATGGTGAGTATAACTCAGGGGTAATATGAGAGAACATGTATATATATCAAATATCACATGTAATTCAACAATATAACCTACAGGTACATCAGGTATACACTAGTATAGTATATAAATACATGCGTATACTCCCTAAACAAAATGAACAACGTAAAGTGTAGATATACCTGAAAGTCTACTACGCTACATATATCCAACCTGAGCATATATCCACAATATACAACAGGAAGAGTAATACTACCTCATACTATATCATGATATGGGTCAAAGGTATCAAATTGATCGACCAACAAGTATACAGATATCCAACACCCAACCATATAGAAAATGCAATAGCATGTATGAATATGTACAAACAAATGCAACATCATAGTAAGCATACATATAGACTGCATCTATATATATACTAACACAATCATCTATATATATTTATATACATGCATATATGGATATATATAACAATTTGCAAGACGCCATAAGACACGGCAATGCAGCATGCATGGTCATGCCGGCTCACCCTAAAGCTACCATGACCCCAGTGTGGCCTTGGTGGCTCGACATGATAACTATCCCAACTCAACACCAACCACTACTCTGGAGTGGTCGAGTGGGCAGTATGATCGAGTAGCATATAAGCGTAAAGAGCAAGCTACCCAACGGGGTCCCTGCTATTGACCACTCCGACAGTCACTACCCATGAGTGGTCGAGTGCCACACACGCAGGACAACGACATGCAAATCCAACTACCACCATCTATAGTGGTAGAGTGGGCACAACAAATGTTCTACCCTCACACCGGTTACTCTTCCTATGAGTAACCGTGGAGGCAGGATGATTGATGACTATCTCAACCACAAGGGAGACCTAATCGCCAGCATGCATGTAAATGGTATGAATGCATAGTCACACATTCAGACGTCCACCACAGACTTTCTATTCTATCAGAGAGTCATACCAATCTGATTAATACACTCTCTATCTTGTAGAGATTCATACTCAACTGATCATAACACTCTCTATCCTATAGAGAGTCATACTAATCTAATCAACGTACTCTCTATCCTACAGAGAGTCGTACTCAACTGATCATAACAAGCTAGGACCACCGATCCGTAGCGATACACTATTCATAATTCATCTGACCATTTACACAACACATGATCGGTAGTAAATATGCAACATAAGAGTATTAGAATCAATCCTACGTTCAAGACCTTACTTACCCACGGATGCCCTTTTTATGCAATTTACAAATCAGGTCATCATCCGTACTCCACTATTTACACATAACTAAGCATTTATAGGTTTACTTACATCACATCTGTAACTCCTAATCATGATGAAGGAAAATGTGATAACAACAATAGAGCATATATAGCCAAGATAAAGTATCAAGAACAAGATAAATAAGAGTGGAGTCAAGGTAATATGATCATATAATATGATCATATATCTAAATCTGCATGCATCAATAACTACCTGACCAGGGTAGGAAATTACCCACCTATTATATTGCTCGTAATAACAATATCTCCACAGCCGCAGTCTTGTCTTGTATCCACATCCTGCACATATCAAACATTATGATTAAGTGCAAGTATACGACGAATAATCGAATCGAATCCTACATCAACTTCGTATCCCCATCAACTAGACTGATCTAGTTATCCATTTAACCTAATCAATCTTCCACATTAATCCCTATCAACCATTAGATCAATTAGCAATTTATTATGCATTTATAAATACCCATATCTGAACTTACCAACCTTATCCACACTTGCACAACTTCAACTAATCTTAACCCTAACACATCTTCCACAGCTTCACCACAAACACAACAGAACACCATAACTCCTTACATACATCACCCCTGTTCACAAAAATCAATCACCCAACAACTAGGTCAAAGGGTGAAGAAACTCACCCCTTAATTAGTCGGTTACAACCGAATCAAATCCACGCCAATCGAGGAGACATAATCAGAGATACTTGCTGCCCACCAGAATGCTCATTCATGAATGTGAACAGGGTCAACTCAAGCTCAATTGCTGTTGTAAACAGAGATAAATCAAATAACCTACCTCATGACATTGCCCTTCCATAGCCTAGAACAGAATCACCCTTCACAATCGGCCATTCTCTAATACCAGCCTCCATACTATGATCCATTGACAGATAACTCATCGGATCCAAAGGCATTGACACACCACAATCATTCACAACTCACAATCCATCAAACCCACCGGACAAAAGTGGAAAATAGAAACGAGATTATACTAGACTTCTGTGACTTCATCGGCTGCACTCCTCTAATCTGTTTAGTTCGCCGAAAAAACTCTGCTGCCCTAAACCACAGAATTAGGAGCTATAATGAAAACACAAAATAGTGATGAAGGACCACCTCAACTCACCTAGCACTCGCAGAGATCGAGCAGAGACGACTCCTAACCGAGTAGCCACAAAGTCGTTGTCGATTTCCTACTCCAATGAGTGTTCTCCCGAATCCCTCTCCGGTGGTGCTGTTCGGTGGCCTTCTCTCCGTCCGGATTTCCCAGTCGTAGTGGTGACATCATCGTGATGCTCACGTGAGGAGCCGATGAGATCCGAGACTGACAAAAATCAGAGAGGGCAGCGCTGCAGAGAGATCGCTTGGGGAGGAAGAGAAGAGCCACGCGTGAGAGGGAGAAAGGGTCGCACAAATGGGGAATGGAAACTGCAGCTCATTCGACGGGGGAGGGAATGGTGGATGGCAGAGTCAGTGATAGGTGAGGAACGCTTTGTGCAGAGAAATGCTCGTGCGGTATGAGGTCCTTCAGCGATGAGGAACGAAATCGGCTGTGGGTTAAAAAACAACGGATCGGGTTTGATAACAGGTTGGGTTTAGTCCTATAATCCATTTAACCTTTGGTACATTTAAACCAAGATTCAATTAAACCATTAAACTCTTGAACTAATTAGGTTAGGTTTAAATTAAATCCCTAACCATCCTTCAAAAATTTTAATTAACCCACTAATAATATTACCCTTTAGCCATTTTACTTGCGGTATTTTACATTACATATTTGCTCGAGAGGATATGTAGTGGACCGAAGGATTGATTAATTAGGGTATTACTTTAGTTTATCCTATTCGTGGATATAGTGAGAGATACTGGTAGTTTACACATATCTATGTCTAGAATATTCTTAGTTCAGATTAGAGGGGTTCCTATACATTGACTTGTGGGTCTGTGGTATCTCTACCATCAGGCGAGATGTTGACCAACAATTTAGAAGTCAAGGGATACCCTTGGACTTTGATAAACATATTTTTACTGTGGACATATCCTTACGAATAATTAAATTGTTGAAATTATGGTATGATATGTCTCTCGGATGTGTGTATAATTCGAAAGTATTCGGATGTAGTTTTGGATGAACTCCCAGGTTTTCCATTGCATAGGCAAGTGGAGTATACGATGGAGTGATTTTGGGAATAGTGTCGATATTGAAGACCTCATACCGGGAGATAATTTTATTGGTGTCAATGTTGCTATACACTATGGAAATTGGAAGAACGTAAGTTGCAATTATAAGAGGTGTTGGATGGGATATTTATCTGTCCCAGTATTTCGTCTAGAGAAGATTAGGAACTCTTTGTTAAAAAAGAGATGGACCTGTGAGGTTATGCATCGATTCTCGATGATGCGCTGCGGTAGATGTGGAGAATGAATATTTTTTTGTGTGGATAGATGATCTATTTAGATCAGTGAAAGGACACCTGTGTATACTCTAGGGTTGATTTATGATTGGAATGTTGATATTGTAGTGACTTGGCATCATACAGTTATCATTATCAGTGTGATGATTGAGATATCATCAACTTAGAGTAAAAAAGATACGGGTGTGTAGAAGATGACATTTCATACTTGGTATGATTTTATGAGCCGTTGATAATGTTGTTAGACGTATTTAACGATCTAGTCATCCATGAATTTGAGAAATCATGTATTCTAGACACAATTGGATCAGTATGTCGTTGTTGGAGTTACGCACTCAGCCACTGTAGATGGTGGTTTCCTTGTATGGATTTGGTTATTACCGTAGATGTGAATAGGATGCTCTAGCGATACTATACCACTGACTTGTTGGACCAAGAAGATGATGAAAATCACTTGGGTGGAAGCTTGTGAAACTAGGTTTCAAGGCCAAGATGATGATTGACTCTTGCAGTAGTGTTAGTTAGTCCTTCCGGTGTTGATGGAAGGGTACTGTACTATAATGTATCATTTCAAGGATCGGAGCGATTCTGATGCAGTTGTATGAGATGTCTCTTATGCTTACATCAGTTGAGGAACTACGAGATAAGTTGTCATCCATTTGATGTGGACTTAGCCGTTATTATCTTGATTTGTAGATGTATGGAGCAGGAATGTTTATGGGGTTTTGGCTAGCTAATGGGTAGTTGCTATAGAGTTGCTAGAGCATGGACAGATGTAACTAGGGAGATTGGTCATTACAGCCTCCTAGTCACTTCCGGTGTTGTGTGATAGAGTTGATTTTAGACAGTAGATTAATCCGTCTCTAAGGAGGATAGCGGTTTGCAGAGTTGTTTTAGTTTTTGGATGAGTGTTTCAGGAGACTCATCATTCAAGATTGTTGATGTACTCAGAGTATATCCGGAAATAGTGAGTTTCAAAATGTTCTGGTTGGTGGAACGATATATGGGACATGGTTGATTCCATAACTTGGTGTTGGTGTGTCAACTAGTAAAGGAGGAATACTAGCGATCAGCAAGATTACGTACCGAGATGGAAGGGGAGACTAGTACGATGGACGGTGTGAGGAGATTATCTGGAATTCGGAAAGGATTTGATGCAATTTGGGGTAATCGGTGGTCGATTAACCAAGTTCGCTCATTTTCTACCGAGCTGTAGGATGTATTTCGTTGGGTCATTCCACAAAATTATACTGCAAGGAGATTTTTAGTTTTCTTGGTGTATCCTTGAGTATCACTTCCGATAGTGATTCATGATTCACCTTACAATTTTGGAAAAAGAAAGTCTCCAACAAGTCACGAATAAGAGCTTCACTCTAGTACAGTAGTTACCTTTTGATAGTTGGTCAATATAAAGGTACTGTTTATATTTTAGAAGGGATGTTGAGAGTATATGTGATAGATTTTGGAGGCTATGTGAGAGCTAAAAAATAATATTCAAGCTCATTACCCAACTTAATCACTTGAGGTGTGTGACTTTTCTCCGGATACTTGAGATGGTTGTTTTAACATCTTGTACTCGTACATGCATCGGAAATTTGGGGACCAAATTTTTATTAGTGGGGGAGAATGTAAGATATCGGAAAATAAAATAATAATAAAATACCTCCTGTTAATTAAGAAGTTATCTTAATGAAATTATTCAAGATTTTAGAAATTTTTTGGATTTGAATGGAATTTTTATGGCATGTGGTGGGGAAAGATTTAATGGGCTTTATTAAAGCCTATTTGGATTATCATATATTTAGGAGTTAATAGGGTTAATTAATCTAAGTTATAAATAGAAAACCTAGGTTTCTATTTATATTTTTCACTCATTTTTATTTTCTTTCTTTTTCTCCCGATTCCCTCTCGCGTTGTAGCCCTTCTCCCGATTCCGCCACGCCGCTTGCCGCGCTTCCATCTTCCGGCCAGTCGTCAGCCCTTGCTTCGAGCGCACGCAGCCAGTAGTTGCGGCCTCCATGCTATCGCCACCCCATCCACGGCCAGCCTCTGCCTGACTCCTCGGCCTTCGACGCCGCATCCTTGCCCTATGCTGCCTTATCGGCGCTGCCGGAGCTCTCCATCGCCGGCCCTGCCGGAGCTGTTCGCCATCGCCTTCTCCATCTCATCCGACGCCAAGATCACAACAAACATCGGTCCATCTTCTCTACAAGTCACATCTGCTCTCATTGTGAATGGGAAGAACATAGGCATTGTTGTTCAGGGTGGATATGAGGCTTGAGTTCGGTGAATCAATCGGGTTCATATTTTCTACAATTTCTCCATCTAGTTCTAGTAGGTGTTGATCATCTTCTATAGGTAACATTTTGTTGTTATGTTTTCCATTGATGGAAGGTTTTGAGATGGAATTTGGCCATAGTTCCTTTGAATTGTGCAAATCAGATTGTCTTGTGTATCAAGAAGCTATGGCTGGTTGATTTGGAGTGAGGTAAGTGGATTTGGATGCATTAAGGTTATGCAATTGGAATCTTGTCTATTATTGCAGTGGTAATGGTGTTAATGTTGGAGTTACATGCAATATAGGAAAGCTATAATTTAGGTGTTGTGATTGGGGATTGATTTGAAGGGAGGGGAAACTTCGCTTCCCCTTTCGACTTAGTCGCTTGTTCATGGCGATCCCTTCTACGTCCCCGGATAAAAAAATTTTATCCTTGACAAGATGGATTGCCCAAGCAACCTTGTCATCGTCGTGCTATTCGTTTAGAGTAGTCACTTGAACAAACTTGTTGTTCAAGCGACCAACCTCTATTCCACGAATAACCACGGAATAGACGATGTACGGATCATTGACTTTTATATTTATGTTCGTGGTCCAAGTATATTTAGCTACAAAAAAGAATATATATCATGCATATAATTGAAAAAAAAATATAAACATGTTACAAAAGAGAATAGAGAATCGATATACCTCTCGATCTTCTATTGTATGACCTTCCTCCTTTCGGACGTTGTGTGGGCGACGATCTACCAAAAGTTGAAGCTCCTAGATCACCAAACTTTCTTCCTTGCTCGTTTCGAGCAAGAGGAAGAATATAAACAAGACTCTTCTCCTTCCTTTAGCCAACCAACAAGCAACAAACAATTTTCTTGCCGCCGGCCAACAAGGAGAAGGGAGAAAAGGTGAATGCCGACCAAAGCTCCAAGGGAGAACCCTAAGCCTAGGTTTTACCAGCCAAAGAGAGGGAGAGGGGCTGCTTTGGATGCCGGCCAAGGGGTGGAAAGGGATGCTAGGTCACCGGCCACCTTGAGGAAGAAGAAGATAAGGAAAATATTTCCTTAATAGGTGCCGCCAACTCCAAACCCTAGCCTGCAAGCCTTGCCGCCCAAAACCCTAATCCTATCTCTAATTGGATTCAAGTTGCCGCCCACCCCTTGCCCTCCTTTTATAGAGTTAGGGATAAGCCTTGTTTTAATATCCACCATTGGTTCTAGGGATTTAATCTCAACCGTCGGATCTAGAGATTTAATCTCAACCGTCGGATCTAGAGATTTAATCTCTACCTTTGGATCTAGAGTTTTGTTTCTATCCATTGGATCTAAGCTTCATGAGGTATTAATAGGCTACAATAGGGACCATGAGGATGAGTTGGATCTTGGCCACCCAATGGATCAAGCCCACATAAAGTTCAATCCATTAATGATAATCCAATCCACTAAAGGATTATCATTGATCTACCTCACAAACCCCCATAAGTTAATATAGGCTCCATATATTATATGTACATTTTCTCCCCGTATTTAAGATCTCGAATGTCCATCGATTAATTAATTTAATGATCATTAATTAATCAACATCTAACTTCATGAGTAGTACCACTCAACCTTTTCATCATGCCGGACCAAGTCCACCTCCAGGGTTTACATGATGAACCTTATGAGCTCCTCAAGGGGACATCATCATCTTAATATATAGGACACGGTTTCCTCCTATAAACAACGGCACACCATATAAATAATATCATTTCCCAACTTACCAAGCCTATCGATTTAATCTATAAATCTCGCCCATTGGTAAATCAAAGAAATGGCTACTAAGTATATGTGCCCGTTATTATATCGGGATTAAGAGTATGTACAATATAATATCTGAGGTCTGATTCGATTATGTAGTTAGTAATAAATCGAATCACCTCTAAGTTGGTCTTGCTCAATGCACACAAAGTGTACTAGTGTGATTTTATGGTCAAGATAAACCAATACCAAATCACACTACAATCATACCAATGGTTTGTCCAAAGCCATCTCGGTTGTGAGCCTATACTTATACTCTACAAGGAGCCGATAACATGATCTCCCATGTGACACCACACACCATGTTATCTACAATGTAATGTATTAGACAATATGCATAACCATAAAAATATGCAAACAATGATCATGTGATTCTTATTTCAAAATAAAGATGTTCATACAAAAGATAGACTTTTCAGTATACATCCCAACATGATTTTACCATTTATCTTGTTGGTGATGTTATTACAGTAGATTACTTGTGAAGGCTGCTAGTTGGGATCATTTGCTTTTGATTCAATTGTGGGATTGATATATGGGATCTTGAAATTTGGAACAAGAAGTTGTGCCAACGAGGATAAGCTTGGTAAGTTCGGATTTGAATTGATATGGATGTGATGCTAGATTTATAGCTAGTTACTATTGGTTTGCTGATTAATAACTAATGGAATTATGCTTTTAATTGGATAATGGATTAGGTGTTGTTGTGATGGATTTAACTTAATTACAGGGAACTTGGATTAGAAAGTGTATGGGATTACACTATTAAAGGATTTGACCCGATCATTCCAGCTTGCACGAGATATTTATCAGGTGGGTAATATTCTACCCTAGTCAGGTAGACGCTTAAACTTGGTGCATGAGTTTTATGTTGATGATGACCTTTACCTTGACTCTACTCTTATTTAATCATGTGCTTGATACTTAATCTTTGCACTTTGAGATATACTATTATTGATGTCATATTTCGTTCATCGTTGCTATGAATTACCGATGCTATTGTATGTAGGTCTTTAGATGCTTAACCATGGGGGGTGTAGCTGAGTATAGATGTTGATTTGACTCGTGTTATCAGGAACAATCATTCGGCGATGGATGATGTCCTTAATGTAGATTTTTATGGTTGTATTACCTTACCTTTCGTTGTATAAATGTTATGGATCATATGTTTGTACACGGTAGTGTAGGTTGTCGACGGTGTGTCTGTAACGCCCGCAAAATTCTAAGCTATGCAAAGTAATTATATAGGTTTCAAGGCCATAAAAGGTTTAAAATAAAATAAAAATAAAAGATGGTTATAAGTAGGATTTGAACCCTGAACCTCCTAATAGGGAGGTAGCCTTGACACCACTAGACCCTAGGATAAATTATGGATAAGATATATAAAGAATATACAAAGAATATAGATGGGAAGATGAGGAGTTGGTTCACCCTCCCCATGAAAGGATGATGGGTTTTCATTCCCTAGGTATTAAAGAGGAGAATTAAGAGAAGAGTGGAAGTAAAATCCCACTTTCCTTCTTCATTCTCCTTCTTCCTCATACTTGGCCGAATTCCCCATTTCCCCTTCCTCCCTTTTCATCCCAAGCTCTAGAAATTTTATAAGAATTCTTGTATGATTATAATGGGCCTTATGTGGGCTCTTATAAAAAAAAATAAATAAATAGAGCCAAAAAGGATGCATGGCCTAGGAATTGAACCCCAAACCTCTAGAAGTAACCAAACCCTATAGATGCATCCACTAACCAGAACCCCAATAGGATATTATCATTAGAGGAATAGGGGAAATTATGGTTAAGTGTAAGGGAGATCAAGGGACTCTCTAAGTGAATAAATAGGGGAAATGAGGGGGCATGAGTTAGCAAATTTGTTTTCTCCTCTTCTCTTCTTCTTCCTCACCGAATCCTAGAGCTCTCCCTCCCCATTTTCACCCCTTGGCCGAATCTCATCCAAGCAAGAAAGCAAAGTCTAGGTTTGGTTCCTTAGGTTATCTTCACGCTACAAGCAAAGCGAAGGATGTAAGTATCCCTCACCTGCATACGAGTAGCTTCGATTGATGGTTGTAAAAGAGATCTATATGTTATATTCGGCCAAGCTATGTTTTTGGTTTATCAATGAAGTTATATGCTATGTTTAGTAAGTATATGATGATGTTAAGATGGAAAAAGGGGTTAGGACAAAAGCTAACCCTAATAGCCACCAAGATCCATTCGGCCAAGCCATGTTTTAAAGTTTCAATGAAGTTCTATGTTATGTTTTTGTAACTATATGATGATGTTAGGATTTAAGATGGATTAGGACAAAAGCTAACCCTAATAGCCACCAAGGTCCATTCGGCCAAGCCATGTTTTTTTAAAGTTTCAATGAAGTTCTATGCTATGTTTTTGTAACTATATGATGATGTTAGGATTTAAGATGGATTAGGACAAAAGCTAACCCTAATAGCCACCAAGGTCCATTCAGCCAAGCCATGTTTTTTAAAGTTTCAATGAAGTTCTATGCTATGTTTTTGTAACTATATGATGATGTTAGGATTTAAGATGGATTAGGACAAAAGCTAACCCTAATAGCCACCAAGGTCCATTCGGCCAAGCCATGTTTTTTAAGGTTTCAATGAAGTTCCATGCTATGTTTTTGTAACTATATGATGATGTTAGGATTTAAAATGGATTAGGACAAAAGCTAACCCTAATAGCCACCAAGGTCCATTCGGCCAAGCCATGTTTTTTTAGGTTTCAATGAAGTTCCATGCTTTGTTCTTGTAACTATATGATGATGTTAGGATTTAAAATGGATTAGGACAAAAGCTAACCCTAATAGCCACCAAGGTCCATTCGGCCAAGCCATGTTTTTAAGGTTCCAATGAAGTTCCATGCTATGTTTTGTAACTATATGATGATGCTAGGATTTAAAATGGATTAGGTCAAAAGTTAACCCCAAAAGCCAACAAGGACCATTCGGCCACCCCTATATTTTGATGATTCAATGAAGCTTTATTCCATGTTTGTATGCTTATGATGTTGTTAGTATGTTAATCGAATTAGGGTAAAGGACTAGCCCTAAAATCCTATAAAGACATTCGGCCACCCCTATATTGTTGTGATTCAATGAAGCTTTTGCATGCTTATGATGTGGTTAGTATGTTAAATGAATTAGGTTAAAAGATAACCCTAGAAACCCCTATGGACCATTCGGCCATCATGTATTTTTGGGTGATTAAATTAAG
The DNA here is from genome assembly GCA_025175895.1 of Wurfbainia villosa. Classification (NCBI taxonomy): domain Eukaryota; kingdom Viridiplantae; phylum Streptophyta; class Magnoliopsida; order Zingiberales; family Zingiberaceae; genus Wurfbainia; species Wurfbainia villosa. The sequence goes on along the minus strand of CM045997.1, from coordinate 22,352,686 downwards.
TTTTGATTCAAGTTTTATATGCTTATGAAGTTGTTGTTATGTTAGATGAATTAGGTTAACATGTGTTTTATGTTGGGTGAATTCATGTTGACTTGTGATATTAAATGATGCTAGATGAAGATAACATGCCTTAGGTTAGTGTTTACTTACTTTTGATGTCATGCCTTATGCCATGCCTATGTGTATGTGATATTTAAGATATGTTATGAAATGGAAAACGATAAGATTATGAAATGAAACAAAACGATATGTTCACGACATGAGTATGATATGATGATGAAATGAAGAATGATATGTTATGAAATGAAGTATGGTATGTTTATGAAATGAAAGATGATATGTTCACGAAGTGAAGCATGATGTGTTATGAAATGAAGTATGCTATGTTGCAAAATGAAATAAGCTATGTTATAAAATAAGCATATAAGTATTTTACCTTCTGCATGGCTTGTACCAAGACCTTAACAAGGTCCAAGAAGGGATGGGCTCCTAAGATGCCCTAGGTCGATGGAATAAGACTCGGGCCTAGGACGGGCTTCTATGTATGATTGCCCCTAGGTCGATGGAATAAGACTCGAGCCTAGTACGGGATGGGCTCCAAGATGCCTTAGGTCGATGGAGTAAGACTCGGGCCTAGGATGGGCTTCTACGATATGATGATTGCCCTAGGTCGACGGACTAAGATCGGGCCTAGTAACCTATTAGGTTCGAGACTTGCTACCTCGGGCCTATTTAGGGGTGCGCGCTATGATAATGAAGAAGTGGTACAATGCCGGGCCCAAATATGTTGAGATTTATGTTTACGTACCTAAAATATATGTTTTCAAAAGCATCTTGCATATGTTTACCTGATTGATTGTTATGTTCTCATGTTATGATTGAAATGTCATGTTTACGCCATTATGTTACACAGGTTGTATGTTATGTTGATATGTCAGGTATATGTTGCTATGTTACATATGATGCATGTTATGTTTGATTAAGTATATATTCATGTTATGCCGCTAAGTTATGGATGATACATGTTATGTTTACTCATGTTACTTATGCTATATGTTAAGTTGATGACGCCATGTATGTTACATGTTATATTGCAGTCATGTATATATTCATGTTATGCTGCTAAGTTATGGATTATGCATGTTATGTTTACTCATGTTACTTATGCTACATGTTAAGTTGATTACACTATGTATGTTACATGTTATATTGCTTATATGTTATGAATGTTACATGCCATGATTAATGCTGATGTATGGTTTTTGTGAGTAGGATAGGATCTTACTTAGCCTATGTGCTTATAGTTTATCTTTCCCTCGTACTGCAGATAAGGGTAAGGGATGGATAAACTAAAGGGAGCAGCAGGAGGGGCCAATGTGTGTGGTAGTGGCATGGTGGAGAGGATCCGTTAGGTCTATATATATATATGTTTACCTATGATGATGATGTCTATGGATGTCCTTACTTATGTCTTCTTATGACGATGATGTTTACGAACTTGAACTAAGCACTAAGTATCTATATATATGATGCATGCTCTATGTTGATAAGAAGAAGTAAAGAAGAAGTAAGAAGAAGTATCTATACATGTTATGAAGCATACTCTATGTTAAAAAGAAGAAGTATATATATATATATATATATATATATATATATATATATATATATATATATATATATATATATATGCATATATATATGTCAATGCATGTTTATGTTTTAAAAGAAAAAAAAATAGGTCTAAAGTCTTCCGCTGTAAGAATTAAGAAGTATGTATAAAGTCTTCCGTTGTATGTAATGTCACGTCACGCACGCCTTCCGGATTCGGGTCAGAAAGGGCGGGCGCGTGATGTTGTCGCTCTGTTGGAAGTCCAAGCATGGTCGATGGTTAGTTGTATACGACTCTCTGTTGGGTAGAGAGTGTATTGTGGATGTATTTGTGGTTGTGCATGCTGGCGACTTGGTCTCCCTTGTGGTTGAGAGGGTCGTCAGTCATTTTGCCTCCACGATTACTCGTGGTAGTAGTAACTAGTGTGAAGGCAGTTCATTTGTTGTGCCGCACTCGACCACTTTTGATAGTAGTAGTTGGAGTTGTGTGCAGTTGTCCTGGGTGTGTGGTACTCGACCACTCATGGGTAGTGTCAGTCGGAGTGGCCAACATCAGGAACCTCATTGTGTTGCTCATAGCTCTTTAACTTATCTCTACTTGTTCATACTGCCCACTCGGCCACTCGAAAGCACTGGTTGTTGTTGAGTTAGGATAGTTGTCATGTCGTGCCACCTAATCCACATTGGGGTCGAGGTAGTGAGTGGGGTGCACAGGCATGACTGTGCATTTGCATTATCATGTGTGAGGGCATATATATATATATATATATATATATATATACATACATATATATGTGAGTGTGAGCAGTCTATATATATGCTTGTTATATTGTTGCATTTGTTTGTGCTATGATTGCTACATTTGATTGTACATCATCTTGCATGTTATTTGCATGATTTATACTGTTGTGTGTGGGATACTAGTGTATGACTTGGATCGGATTGTTGTACGCCTATGGCCAGTATCATGATGTTGTATAGGACTGACTAGGTTTGATGATGTTGTTATTTATAGGTTAGTAGGGCAGTGTGTTGATTACATGCTTAGTGTTGTTCTTTCATGTTGTATTTGTTATATGGTAGTATGTGTGTTCAGGTTATACGAGTTGTATCGTTGCAGATCTTCAGTATGTCAGTACATTACATTATGTACAGTTGATCACTTTGGAATATGCATTGATTGTATCATACGGATAGTTTCGTTGTTTCCTTTAAGACTGTAAACTTGTTGATCTCCCTTGGTATACCTATTCATTTCCATTTGTATACCTGTTGCTCTTCGTACTTTGTATTTGTTGTTCATGCACTATCTTTTATATTACCACTGAGTTTTATACTCACCACCACAGACCATGGGTTTTCTTGTCTCCCAGGTAACAGGTAGAAGATTCTTTGGATGCTCGGAGTTTTGCCAACTGATCCCACCTCACCTCAAGTATTTGGACTGTAATCAATATTGGTGTTGTATGTTTTGGATTTTTATCCTATATTGTTTTCGTTGTTGGTAATCAGTTATTTTGTAATGTATTAGATTCCGATTATGTTTCCTTGTTGTGTTAAGTTGTACCAATACACAACTATTTGAGTCCTGCATTTTATTATTTGTTGGTGTATTCCGCTGTAACTTTGGTTTTAGATTTCATTATGTTGTTGGTTGGTGGCCGAAAGGCTTTGTATTAATAGGGAATTGTATCACGTACAAGGGAGATGCTGTCCAATTTTTAGGCTCGGCATACTCTCGGGGTTTGACAATCTCAAAGTACAAAGACTAGGTATCAAGCACATGATTAAATAAGAGTGGAGTCAAGGTAAATATATCGTCAACATAAATATCATGCACAAGATACTTTAACTACCTGACTAGGGTAGGAAATTACCCACCTGATTTATAGCTCGTGTCAATAGCTTGCGCATCCGCGAATCTGCCTTGAATAAAAGTCCTACACATAACACATAATAAAACTAAATTATATTCATACATCCAATGACCAAATCAAATCATGATCGATTCTTAATACCTGAGTTAATCTACCCTCATCAATACATTATCCACTGAGTTTATCTAACTCCTTCATGATTGTCAATTATACCACAATATTTGAAATCAACAACATGCTACATAAATACTTGCACTTTCATCATGATACCCAACTAATAAAATTATCCAGATCAACTACCTTGCTTATCCTCAATCGCATAACATCTTGCTCCAATTTAGGGTATCAAATCTGCATCAAACAACCAAATTAAAGGCATGACCCAATTCAAATCATCTTCATCTCCTAACAATCATATTCTAGATATCCCTTATCCCTACTAAAATCCATAATCACTTTGTGACATTGTTCACAGCCTATCCGGTAGAACAAACCCACCGCATATCACCCTCCATCAACAATAAGAAATCACCAGAGTTTGCTGCGATGGAGATCGATAGACCACATCCAAGGAAAACCGTCGAATCTTGATGTGGGGAGAAGCAACGACGAGCTAGGCTGAGGAAGGAGTCCGCGACGAAAGAAATTAGCCAGTTGCAAAGCTAATACTAATTGTGCCAAGTGCAGAAACGGCGACGATGTGGTGAGATCGTTGGAGCAAGCAGTCGACATCGACCGCGACAGAGACCACCGATTGGCTGAGACAACCGATTGGTGCTTGGTTAGCACGATGGAGGGATGATTGGTCGAGGAAGGAGTGGCAAAGGAGAAGAAAAACCTAGCCGATGACAAAACGACAATCCAGGCGGCGGCTGGGGCAGAGGTGTTCAGTTGGAGATTTTCGATGACGAAGCTAGCGACCTATGAATCGCTTTGGCGACGCTGGAGGAAAAGAGGAGAGGTGGCCATTGGCAACGGCAACGAGCTCGGGGTAGAGATCGGGCTGGATCGACACCGGCGGTAGTGAAGTGGAGGAAATCATAGTTGTGCGTGAGGAGAGGAATCACGGAAGAGGAGTTGGGCTCGCGGTGAGGAAATTGGGAAATAGGAAACACGAGAAAACCTAGAAAATAAAACCTAGGTATTGATTATACCCTTATTAATATACTTAGGTTAATTATCCCAATTAATCTAAGTATCTGACAATCCAAATAGATTCTACCAAAGCCTATCTATTTTATCCCCATCAAATATCATAAAATATCCATTTAAATCCAGAAAAATTTCTAAAAATTCCTGAAAGAAATTATATAAGATAATTTCTTAAGTAATAAGGGTGGTACTTTTTGTTATTTTATTTTCCGATATCTTACACTCTCCCCCACTAATAAAAATTTGGTCCCTAAATTTCCTACTCAAGTACGATGAGTAAGCAATACCTCTCTGCCCGACTCAAGTACTTAGAGAAAAGTCACATACCCCAAGTAACTAAGTGAGAGTACTGATAGCCTCTAAAATCTATCACACATGCTTTCAACAACCCTTCTAAAATCTGAATAGTACCTTCATATTGACCACCTATCAAAAGTAAATAACTGTATCATGGTAGAGCTCTAAATCCATGACTCGTTGGAGACTTTTCCAGAATCGTAAAGTGAACCGTGAATCTCTATCACATATGCTATTCAAGGATACTCCATAAAATATGGAAATCTCCTTGCAATATAAATCTATCAAATGATCCAACAAATTCATCTTATGGATCGGAAGAAAATGAGCGGACTTGGTTAAACGACCACCGATTACCCCAATTCGCATCAAGTTCTTTCTGAATTCTAAATAATCTCCCAATGCTATCCATTGTACTAGGCTCCCACTTTCATCTCGGTACGTAACCCTACTGGTTACTAATATTCCACCTTTACTTGTTGGCATACCCAACATCAACCTACAAAATCAACCACGTCCCATATGTCGTTCCACCGCCAAGAACGTTTCAACACTCACTATTTCCGGATACACTCTGAATAAACCACCGATCTCGAATAACAATTCTCTAGAAGCAACTCTTCTTAATTCGAATATAACTCCGGAACCCACTATCCTCCTCAGAGATAGGGAATTCCTTTTTCGCAAGAGAAATCAATCTGCTGTCCAAAATCTACCCCACCACGTATACTGTAAGTAACTGGGAGATTATAGTGACCAATCTCTCTTGTTACAACTATCAATGTTCTAAAAACTCTATAATAGCTACCCAGTAGCTAGCCAACACTCCATGAGCACTCCTGCTCCATACATCTACAACCCCTCAACTGTCGTAAGCATAAGATACGTCCCATTCAACTGCATCGAAACTGCTCTTATGTAATGGTGCATCTGCGTACAATATCCTTCCATTAACCCCGGAAGGATTAACTAATACTCGTGCAAAAGTTAACCACCGTTTAGGTCTTGAAACCTAGTTTCACCAGCTTTCGACCAAGTGAATCCCACCACCTTCTTGGTGAAACAAACCAATGGTATAATAATGATAACAACATCCTATCCACATCTAAGGTAACAAACAAATCAATACAGGAAAACCACAACTTCCCTTAAGATCGTGAATATATCCAAGAAAAATATCATCTAAGAAGACAACCACAAATCGATCCAACCAAGTCTAAAATACTCGATTCCTCGCATCCATGAACGACTAAATTGTCAATAAGTCTAACAATATTATCCCAAAGCTTATAAAATTCATACCAAGTATGAAATTGTCGTCTCTACATACCTGCATCCTTTTTACTCTAAGCTAATGATATCTCAATCATCACACCAATAATGATAACTGTATGATGGCAAGTCACTATGATATCAACACTTCAATGATAAATCAACCCTAGAGTATACACAGGTGTCCTTTAACTGATCTAAATAGATCATCTATCCACAACAAAGGATATTCATTCTCAACAACTACTACATACCATCATCGATAATCGACGCATAATCTCAACGGTTCATCTCTCTTTTAACAAAGAGTTCCGGATCTTCTTGAGAAGAAATACTAGGACAGTTAAATATCCCATCCAACACCTCCTATAATCGCAATATACATTCTTCTAATTTCCATAGTGTATAGCAACATTAATAATCAATAAAATTATCTCCTGGTAAAATCGTCATTCTAACAAATACCTCCTGTGCATCATCAACCTCCTATAATCAATGAGGGTATCAAACAACCTGATTATGCTCACAACCAATCGAATGACATTGCATTGAGTACAACACGAGCTTCAGCTACTTTGTGTGCTTTACACTAGCCCTCAGCCAATGCACCCTAAATAAAAACATTTGGCTCTACTATATCATTACCTCAATCGGTAAAGTAATCATCAAAAATTTTCTCCCGATATGAGGTCTTGAGTATCGAAACTATTCCTGAAATCACTCTGATTGTATACTCCACTTGCTTATGCAATGGCAAGCCTAGGGGTTCATCCGAAACTACATCTGAATACTCTCGGATTATATGCACACCCGAGAGACATATCATACCATAATTTCAACAATTTAACTATCCGTAAGGATATGTCTATAGTAAAGGTATGTCTATCAAAGTCTAAGGGCATCCCTTGACTTCTTGGTTGTTGGTCAACCTCTCACCTAACGGTAGAGATACCACTGACCCATAAATCGATGTATAGAAACCCTTCTAATCCCAACTAAGAATGTTCTAGACATAGATACCTGTAACCTACCAGTATCTTGTTAGGGCAATCTCTTGCCGTAATATGGTTTTGATGGTGTGGCAAAGGGTTTAAGTTAGTGTGTTATGTTGATTTGATATGTGCGTTGAAGTTGTGCAGGACTTAGTAATTCGCACATGGAGCCTTGGCGGGTTCACCCTCACAACCTCGGTCCTTGAGTCGGTGAAGGATGACTTTGCGGAAGCCGTGCGCTTGGAGCATCCGAGGGACCGCCGGACGAGATGACTTGAAGTGAAGCCAAGGAAGCAGACTTCGGAGGCAAGAGATGCGAAGGAGCATTGCAGAGTCGTGCGCCTGATGCTGCCGAGGGACGTGGCCGCGAACGAAGAGAGCTTCGGCGAGGGACTTCGAGTGAGATGAGAGAATGAGTGAAATGTAAGTAGCTCATTAGGTGAACTTGGCCGAATGGCTGAGTGTCGGAGACTTGACCGCAAGGGTTAAGGTTTACCCGACCGCCGGAAGCTCAAACTTATGTTAAGTTTGAGTTTTACACGGCACCAGTCGACTGCCAAGTCATGGCAGTCGACTGCTCTGAGTCGAATGTAGTTCGACTGGTATCCGACTGATGGGTTTATAGCGCCGATCGCCATGGAATGACAAATGATCGCCGAGGATATCGCGATAGAATCGCCAGCCAATCGGGCCGACTACGGAGGCGAGTCGATCGGTGAGGTCCATCCCGATCGCCAAGAGTTCCATTGGACTACAACGGTCGGGATCCGACGTGTTCGGAGGCCAGAGTGGCAAGAATGATCGCGCAAGGGCAGATCGTGATGGCGGCCAACGTGAAGAAATCAGCCCTCTCTATAAAAAGAGAGGGTGTGAGCCTTTGAGAGGCTAATGCTCATGCTCCAAGTGATCTTCCTAGTGCCCCACAAGCTCTAAACTCTTCTTACTTGTTTTTACTCCATTCTTATTGTAAGAAGAGTGATCTTGATTGTAAAGGTTACCTCCACCTAGCTTGATGCAAAGGAGAGACCAATAGTGATTGGCTTTGGAGGAGTGATTCACCTCGGACGAATCGGGATCGTGGATTAGCGGCGTAGCCGTGAACCACGTTACATTCTTTGTTAGCGATTGCTTTCTAGTATTTCTATTTGCTTGTCTTTATTAGTCTTCCGCTTGCGCTAATTAGTTTTGTACGCTGAGCCAAGGAATAAGACTCATGAGACGGTTGGCATGTATGGCGGGTTATTCTGAGTTACCGGATTCGCTCGGGTATGCTCGATACGCATGCTGGTATATTCTCAACTTGGTACGATCTAAATTAGCAATACGTAACTGAAACGAAGCAATCATGTATACTCATCCAACTTCTACTCTTAGCGACTGAGCTCATGTAGGTGCAAAAGACTACCTTGGAGGAACTAAAGTCAACTATCAGAATGAATACGCAAATCGAAATGGCCGCAATGGAGGTGGTAAACACTATTGTACTGGTAACGAGTATACCACCAACTGTAAGGTACTGAAGAACTACCAACATCGTAACATGCTCCAACTCTGCAAATAATTTAGCTACAACTGAAGAATACAGAATAGATATGACCATCGATGTATATTCTCTCCTCTGTACAAAAAAAAATCCACGTCTGGGGAGGTAACAGTTGTTGTTGTCTCCATGAGTCTTCTAAGATGTCTCTTGCTGGTACTACTGAGTAAATCACTTCCCCTGGAGGGAAGTATCAAGGAACTCCAACCACATCTGAGATAGTAAATTGCTATTGGTGTGATAACCTAATCTTCTGTGATGATCTCTGCTGTCGAGATTGCACATCATCCTCTTGAAACAACATTGACAGTCTTCAACTGAGTCTTCAAAGTACACCTCCTCAAATGTACTGGTTGCTTACAATAGCAACAGATGAACTGATCCACCGGATAATCTGACTCTGTGTCTTCGTGATCTGCACTGCACGCACATAGTCCAGAGTCTTTCCTCTGATTTCGCTGATGTGCACGAGAACCTCTTGATGTTGTGCGATTGGTCTTCCATGGTCAAAAAGTAGCTCATAACCCATGACTCCGATCTTACTACTTTTGTCCAACATTCAGAGACTTCTAATTCCAATAATTTGACTTGCAATGTCTGCTAATCGATTGTCAACTTCTAAATCACTTGCTACGGAGTCATTTCCATACATATGACTCGGTATAATGCTTCCCGGTAAGATCTAATAGAAGGTCCATACATCCTAATCCAACTGTAAGCCAATAAACCGTGGGTGACTTAAAACATCCATTCACACTCTTGAGCTATTAGGTGGGCGTAAACTATGCAAGTCTAACGACTTTTCATGGTATTCTCATTATCAACGATCACCCTACTTGAAGCTCAAGAATTCTCTGACAATGAGTCAAAGAAAGTGACGTGGGAAAATACTCACTCACAACATCACTAAATCGTGATCATGTGATATGTTATTCTCCGAAGGTTATTTCCTACATCTTCCACCATGTACCGGCTTGATCCTGATAATGATATGCAACTAACTCTACTTTCTCTATATAATATGAGTTAAGTACTCAAAAGTACCTCCAAAGTTATACAACCCAACAAGAACAACTTAGGGATCAAACTCCCGATGAAATACCATAAACTAATTGTTAGTGAAAGCCCTAAAGTCAATCATGTGATGATTGTTGTATGAACTTTATTGTATCATATTCGTATTTATAAAGGCATGGTTATTATATTTACTTGTATTTTTGCCAAATGACTAAGTATAATAACGTCCTTGAGTAGTAGGTTCTTATCTATATCAATCGATTGGTTGAATCGAGAATGAGATGATATAGAGAACACTATTCTTAATCATTCCTAGTCAAGTATTAACATTCAGGGACAATGTTAATGCATAGAGACTAGCATGTAGGTCAACACGATGACTTGATCTCACAAGTCATGGATATGAGATATCAAGTTGACACATGGGTATGCATTGGAGAATGTATACTGAATGACTCGCCATGAGAACGTATCATGGATTGTTATATGAGTGTCATATACTTTCTCATGTGGCTATTAGTATGACTATTAGTCCTTAGACCTGAAGTCACCGTGGTTCCCTACATAAGGAGTTTCATACTTTGGCTTCGTCAAACGTCACCCGTAAATGAGTGGACTATAAAGGCAATTACTAGGTATGTAACAAATTATGCGGAGGGATGTGAGTGATGTAGATGGGATCTATCCCTCCTATATGACGGGAGTGACATCGTTATTCTTGATAGAGTGAGACCACGAAGTGCATGGTCATGCCCAAATGAGTCAATATGAGATATTGAGCTCATTTGATTAGATTGTACCGAGGATGACACGGTCTATGCCTCGATTGGTCAATCTAGATGTCAAGGATAGGGGGACATTGTCACATATTGTGAGAGTCACAATTAGTAGTCACAAAGGTGATGATGGAGCTCAACATTCTTGTAACTTGGGTAGCAATGATGTGTTGCTAGATATCGCTCATTGCTTATGTTCCTAAATCAGTTTAGGGGCATTGCCAACATTACAAGAACCTATAGGGTCACACACAAAGGGCAATTAGGTGGAGATTAGGTTCATATGATGAATCATGAGGATTAGGTTCATGGGATGAACCAAATTGGATTAAGAGTAATCCAAATTAGACTAATTGAGTTAGACTCAAGTTGATTCAAGTGTTGAATGAGTCTAATTTAGATTTGATTCATTTAGTAAATTTAAATTAATGAATAGAGATTCATTAAATCAAATTGACTTGAATCAAGTGGTTAGATTTGATCAACCATGGGAGATAAGAGGTTAAGTTTGACTTGACTTGAGAGGGAAGATGAATGGTCAATTTTGACTTGACCAATTGTCATGTCATAGTGACATGGCATGGGGGCCGACCATCATCATTGACTTATCATGTGGTGCCACCTCATGAGGGAGACCAAGAGCCATTGGCTCTTGGAGTTACATGCATGCATGTAACCCCCCAAGTATTGAAGTGGCCGGCCACTACACTTGATGAATGGAATTCATTTTGTGGTAACTTCATCTTCTTCTTCCTTGGACCATCTTGTTGGGAGTATGAGGAATACAATCAAAGTCCCACATTGGTAAGACATGGAAAAGATCATGTGCTTATAAGAAAAAAGATATCTCCATTGGTATGAGGCCTTTTGGGTAAAGCCCAAAAACAAAACCATGAGGGCTTGGGCCCAAAGTGGACAATATCATACCATTGTGGAGATATGTGGATCTTATATGCACTAACAATTGGTATCAGAGCCATGGTCCATGTCAAGCCATGAACCTCGAACGAAGGAAGTTGAGCTCCCACGTCCGGATCAAGAGAACCAGACATCAGGAAGGAAGTCTAGTTGGGTCGGGGGGACCGAACAACTGGCAGGAAGTCCTGGTGGGTTGAAGATCGGACATCAAGCAGAGAAAATCCTTCGAGGAGGGATAGGCTTGAGGGGGGGCCCAATGTGGTCCTTCGTTTGAGGGGGGGATTGTTGGGAGTATGAGGAATACAATCAAAGTCCCACATTGGTAAGACATGGAAAAGATCATGTGCTTATAAGAAAAAAGATATCTCCATTGGTATGAGGCCTTTTGGGTAAAGCCCAAAAACAAAACCATGAGGGCTTGGGCCCAAAGTGGACAATATCATACCATTGTGGAGATATGTGGATCTTATATGCACTAACACATCCTCTCAAGCTCTCCCATCCTCTATCTTGGCCGAACCATCCAAGGGGTGCTAGCACACTCAAGGTTGTGTTTTCTCCCCCATTTGTCCGTGTGGATACCAATAGAGGAGTGTGCACTTGACACTCTTGAGTTCCGACAAAGCTTTTGGACGAGCGGGATAAGCGAAGGGCGTCGCTACGAGGGTAACGCTCTATCTTATAGATCTAAGGTAGATCTAGGATCTTTAAACACATACATGTTTTCTTTTATATATATCTTCGCACGGATCCGTGGCCAGGCTTCCGAGGTTTCCGCAACGCAAAAAAAAAACGGTTTTTGCGGATCGAAAAAGTCTAACAATGGTATTAGAGCCACGTGCGAAGCATGTATGTGTTTCATTTTTGTAGTTTTTGTATTAGATATAAAAATTACAGATTTTTATGTTTCTGTAAATTTCCTATTTTTATCAAATTTTTGGGTATTTTTCTCGAAGAGTCGAAGCAACGAGTGTTGGGACACTTGTATGCTTCAACCATCGAGAAAAACTCTCCGAAACGGCGAGTTCTTGCTCTAGGTTTTTGGGACAGTGACTTAAGTCACTGTAAGATCATAGTAGGGACACTCACAAAGTTTATTTTGCGAGTAGGGGTGCTGCCCCTATCCCCGAAAGGGGCCTTGTCCCGCGATCGCGCCCGAAAACCGCTTAGTGGGACAGTTACGGAGAGGTGACTCATAAAATTGAAAAAAAAAGGAAAAATTATATAAATTTTTTGTAAAATACATAATTTAGAATTATGTATAATTCTGTGATGGTCATGGCCCAAGAACCCCAATATGATTGGATGATGATGTGTTGTAATTCATAATACGGCCTGCATGCCATTTTTGTGATTGTACTTGTTGTATAGGGTATGCGACCTGCGTGTCGTGCCTCTTCTTTTTAAAATTCTAGTTGTAAATAGTATTAGACTTGAATGTAACTTGAGTTTCATGTTTGTAATGTACAAAATGGAGCGGTGGAAGGTCCACTTTTAGACGGAGTTACGAGAAGGGTGCCGACGACACATGACGGTCAAAGAAGGCGCTTGGAGAAGCCGCTAATCTTAGGTTGACCGTCCGATCTTCTCATTGGCTTGAGAAGATCGTAGTAGGGCCATGACCTAATCACAATTAATATATATATATATATATATATATATATATATATATATATATATATATATATATATTTATATTTGTTATGCTTGTATGTATGTGATGCATGCTAGTAGAATAATGATTGTATGTATATGATGCATGCTAGAATGATGCTTGTATGTATGTGATGCATGCTAGTGTAGGATAATAAAGGCCTTAATGCGTATATGATACACATTACGATTAGATTAGATCTTAATCGAATCAACTCGAAAATGCCTACCAAGTCCTTGATACCCATCACTACCTCGATCATTTGTAGTTGTTGAATCTGCCAAAGAAGAGCAATGCATATTATCTTGGTAGGGTGCGGAGGGACAATCTTGGTCCCGCCTATCACGGCTTGGGTTAGAGTAAGCTCAATTAGATTGAGTAAAACTAGTTAACTCAATTGGATCGAGTAGAACTATAGGCATATTCCAACCGTTGGAAAGATAGGATAAGATCGCATTTACACTAAATCTTGGGCGATTTAGCCAAAGCTAACTCAAGGTCTTTTGTAAATGTGGGTCTTGATCCTATAAACAAGAGTTGTATAGAGATGTAATCGGTAATGTGTTACCCACCAATCAAACTAAGTCTTGGGCGATTTAGCCAAAGCTAACTCAAGGCTTAGTGTGATGTGGATCTTGTCCCGCAAGAATTATAGCTAGTTTGTATGAATCTAGTAATGTGGTTTGACCACATCCATAACTCGATTCTACAAAATTCCTATAATTCAGTGGGAGTATCATTTTATTAAAGGCTTAATTAAATGATAAAAGGAATATGATATTAATTCTCTGCATTATATGTTGTAGATTACTATGTCGACAAACACGAACACTCTCTCTCTGCGTTCTGTCCTTGAGAAGGACAAGCTCAATGGAGCAAATTTCTGTGATGCGGGAACACGAGAATCATTCTCACCCAGAAAGGAAATCATGCGTCTTGGAGCGGCCCATTCGGAGGCACTCACGCCAACGCCTCGCGGTGACAAAGATGCTTACAAGAAGCATCAAGATGATGAATTAGATATGTCATGTCTAATGCTCGCGACCATGAACTCTGAGCTTCAGAAGCAACACGAGTTCATGAATGTTCATGATATGGTTGAACATCTTCGTCAACTATATCAAGGACAAGCAAGGCATGAGAGATATGAAGTCTCTAAGGCATTGTTTGGGTCCAAAATGCAAGATGGGACGCCCATAGGTCCATATGTACTCAAGATGATTAGGTACGTAGAAAACCTACAGAGATTGGGATTCCCCCTTGGCCAAGAGCTGGCCACTAACTTGATCTTGCAGTCTTTGCCACAAAGCTACAATCAATTTGTCATGAATTATAACATGAATGAAATTGATAAGCCACTTCCTGAGATGCTCAGCATGTTGAGAACTGCTGAGCTCAACCTTAAGAAGGGAAAATCTGACTCCATTTTGATGGTGCAAAAGAAGAATGGCAAGGGCAAGCCTAAAGGTAAGGGAAAGTCCCAAGCCAAGGGCAAAGGAAAGGAACTTAAACCCAAAGGAGGGGTGGCCAAGGAAGGGGCTTGCTTCCACTGCAAGGAAGCTGGACACTGGAAGCGTAACTGCAAAGCTTACCTAGAAGATCTTAAGAAGAAGAGAAGTGAGACTTCTACTTCAGGTATAAATGTTATAGAAGTCAATCTATCTATTTCTTCATCATGGGTATTAGATACCGGATGTGCATCTCACATTTGTACCAATGTGCAGGCGCTGAGAAATAGCAGGGCATTGACAAAGGGTGAGGTGGACCTACGAGTAGGCAATGGAGCAAGGGTTGCTGCTATTGCTGTAGGAACTTATGATCTATCTCTGCCCTCTGGGCTTGTACTAGAATTAGATGAATGTTGTTATGTTCCTGCTTTAACTAAGAACATAATTTCGGTTTCTTGTTTGGACAAGAAAGGATTTACATTTATAATAAAGAATAAATGTTGTTCAGTTTTTTTAAATGATATGTTCTATTGTAGTGCACCTCTAATGAACGTACTCTACTTTCTAGACTTAGAGAGCCCTATCTATAACATAAGTACCAAAAGGTTCAAGTCAAATGAGTTGAACCAAACCTATCTCTGGCATTGTCGCTTAGGTCACATAAATGAGAGTCGCTTATCTCAGTTCCATAAGGATGGGCTGCTAGACTCATTTGATTTTGAATCATATGAGACATGCGAGTCTTGCCTGTTAGGCAAGATGACCAAGACTCCCTTTAGTGGACACAGCGAAAGAGCAACAGACTTGTTAGGACTTATACATAGTGATGTATGTGGCCCTTTCAATGTTGCAACTAGAGGTGGTTACAGGTACTTCATTACATTTACTGATGACTTCAGTAGATATGGTTATGTGTATCTCATGACACATAAATCATAATCCTTTGAAAAGTTCAAAGAATTCAAGAATGAAGTACAAAACCAGCTTGGCAAGAGTATTAAGATACTTCGATCAGATCGAGGTGGTGAATACCTTAGCCATGAGTTTCGTAACTATCTAGCTGAGTGTGGGATTCTATCCCAACTCACTCCTCCTGGAACACCACAGTGGAATGGTGTATCCGAAAGGAGGAATCGTATCCTATTATATATGATACAATCTATGATGGGTCACACAGATCTTCCTATATCCTTTTGGGGATATGCTCTAGACACAGCAGCCTTTACCCGTAACTGTGTACCATCCAAGGCTGTGATAAAGACACCATATATGATATGGACAGGGAGAAATCCCAAGATGTCTTTCATGAGGATTTGGGGTTGTGAGGCTTACGTTCGACGTCAAGTCTCAGACAAACTGGGACCCAAATCTGATAGGTGCTATTTTGTTGGATATCCCAAAGACACGAACAGATATTACTTCTACATTCCCAGTCAGCACAAAGTGTTTGTGGCAAAGACTGGAGTTTTTCTAGAAAGCGATTTTATTTCTAGAAAAACTAGTAGGAGTACATTCGATCTTGAAGAAATTCAAGATAAGGAACATAGCACTGAGGCCTTGATGGAGGTTGAACAGGAACCACAAAGTGTTGTGGGTGATGAGGTTGTTGCACAAAGAGTTGTAGAACAACCACCTGTTCAGGTAGACCTACCTCTTCGCAGTTCTGATAGGGTACGTCGTCAGCCTGAGAGATACTCATTTCTCTTGTCTGACCATGATGATGTTATTCTCATTGAGAATGAGCCTACCTCCTTTCAGAAAGTTGTGATGAGCCCAGACTCTGCGAAATGGCTAGAGGCCATAAGATCTGAGATGGAATCCATGTACATCAACCAAGTATGTACTTTGGTTGATCCACCTGAAGGGGTCAAACCCATTAGGTGTAAGTGGGTCTTTAAGAGAAAGACTGACATGAATGGACATACGCATACCTATAAGGGTCGATTGGTGGCTAAAGGTTTTAAGTAAATTCATGGTATTGACTATGATGAAACCTTTTCTCCAGTGGCGATGTTTATGTCCATTCGGATCATGCTTGCTATTGCAGCATACCACGATTATGAGATCTAGTAGAAGGATGTCAAAACCATGTTTCTGAATGGAAACTTACTCGAGGATGTGTACATGACACAACCTTAGGGTTTTGTAAATCCACAACATACTGGGAAAGTATGTAAGCTGGAAATGTCCATTTATGGGCTAAAGCAAGCTTCTCGGAGCTGGAATCTTCGATTCAATGATGCAATCAAATAGTTTAGTTTCATCAAGAATGAAGATGAACCCTGTGTCTACAAAAGGGTTAATGGGAACACAGTTGTCTTCCTTATATTGTATGTGGATGACATACTACTCATTGGGAATGACATCCTTTCGCTATAGTCTGTTAAGACTTGGCTAGGGACGTGCTTCTCAATGAAGGACTTAGGTGAAGCAGCCTGTATTCTAGGCATCAAGATCTATAGAGATAGATCTAAGAGATTGCTTGGCCTAAGTCAGATTACATACATTGACACAGTATTACTACGGTTTGCCATGCAAAATTCCAAGAAGGGACTTCTGCCGATGTCACATGGTGTGAGTCTTTTGAAGACTCAAAGTCCCTCTTCTAAAGAGGAGAGAGACCGCATGGAAAAGATCTCTTACGCATCTGCTATAGGATCTATCATGTACGCCATGCTGTGTACTCATCCTGATGTCTCGTATGCTTTGAGCATGACGAATAAATACCAGTCAGATCCAGGTGAGCGCTACTGGATAGCAGTCAAGAATATTCTTAAGTACTTGAGAAGGACTAAAGAATATTTCTTGATATTTGGAGGCGATGAGGAGCTAGCTGTAAATGGTTATAGCGATACTAGCTTCCAAACTGACCAAGATGATTATAGATCGCAGTCACGGTTCGTGTTTTGCTTGAATGGTGGCGCTGTGAGCTGGAAGAGTTCCAAGCAGAAGACAGTTGCTGATTATACAACAGAGGCTGAATATATCGGTGTTTCCATTTCATTCGAGAGATTATCGATAGAGGAGATGTGAAGATTTGCAGAGTACCTACAGAGGCTAACATCACAGATCCCTTGACCAAAGCTTTGACACAGAAAAAGCATGAAGGTCACACTAGGTCATTGGGTATTAGATACTACGGTGATTGACACTAGTGCTAGTGGGAGATTGTTAGTGAAAGCCCTAGAGCCAATCATGTGATAATTATTGTATGGACTTTATTGTATCATATTTTTATTTATAAAGGCATGGTTATTATATTTACTTGTATTAGTGCCAAATAACTAAGTATAATAACGTCCTTGAGTAGTAGGTTCTTATCTATATCAATCGATTGGTTGAATCGAGAATAAGATGATATAGAAAACACTATTCTTAATCATTCCTAATCAAGTATTAACATTCAGGGATAATGTTAATGCGTAGAGACTAGCATGTAGGTCAACACGATGACTTGATCTCACAAGTCATGGATATGAGATATCATGTTGACACATGGGTATGCATTGGAGAATGTATACTGAATGACCCACCATGAGAAAGTATCATGGATCATTATATGAGTGTCATATACTTTCTCATGTGGCTATTAGTATGACTATTAGTCCTTAGACCTGAAGTCACCATGGTTCCCTACATAAGGAGTTGCATACTTTGGCTTCGTCAAACGTCACCCGTAAATGGGTGGACTATAAAGGCGATTACTGGGTATGTAACAAATTATGCAGAGGGATGTGAGTGGTGTAGATGGGATCTATCCCTCCTATATGACGGGAGTGACATCGTTATTCTTGATAGAGTGAGACCACGAAGTGCATGGTCATGCCCAAATGAGTCAATATTAGATATTGAGCTCATTTGATTAGAGTGAGTCTACTTGGAGTTCAAGATATAGATTGTACCGAGGATGACACGGTCTATGCCTCGATTGGTCAATCTAGATGTCAAGGATAGAGGGACATTATCACATATAGTGAGAGTCACAATTAGTAGTCACAAAGGTGATGTTGGAGCTCAACATTCTTGAAACTTGGGTAGCAATGATGTGTTGCTAGATATCGCTCATTGCTTATGTTCCTATATCGGTTTTGGGACATTGCCAACGTTACAAGAACCTATAGGGTCACACACAAAGGGCAATTAGGTGGAGATTAGGTTCATATGATGAATCATGAGGATTAGGTTCATGGGATGAACCAAATTGGATTAAGAGTAATCCAAATTAGACTAATTGAGTTAGACTCAAGTTGATTCAAGTGTTGAATGAGTCTAATTTAGATTTGATTCATTTAGTAAATTTAAATTAATGAATAGAGATTCATTAAATCAAATTGACTTGAATCAAGTGGTTAGATTTGATCAACCATGGGAGATAAGAGGTCAAGTTTGACTTGACTTGAGAGGGAAGATGAATGGTCAATTTTGACTTGACCAATCGTCATGTCATGGTGACATGGCATGGGGGCCGACACATCATCATTGACTTATCATGTGGTGCCACCTCATGAGGGAGACCAAGAGCCATTGGCTCTTGGAGTTACATGCATGCATGTAACCCCCCAAGTATTGAAGTGGCCGGCCACTCCACTTAATGAATGGAATTCATTTTGTGGTAACTCCATCTTTTTCCTTGGATCATCCTCTCAGGCTCTCCCATCCTCTATCTTGGCCGAACCTTCCAAGGGGTGCTAGCACACTCAAGGTTGTGTTTTCTCCCCCCATTTGTCCATGTGGATACCAATAGAGGAGTGTGCATTTGACACTCTTGAGTTCCGGCGAAGCTTTTGGACGAGCGGGATAAGCGAAGGGCATCGCTACGAGGGTAATGCTCTATCTTGTAGATCTAAGGTAGATCTAAGATCTTTAAACACATACATATTTTATTTTATATATATCTTCGCACGGATCTGTGGTCAGGCTTCTGAGGTTTCCGTAACGCAAAAAAAAATGGTTTTTGCGGCTCGAAAAGTCCAACACTAATCCTCTACCGTCGGCATCAACAATATTATACTAGTTTGTCCATTACCCCACGGGTAATGATCTGACTAGCATAAATAGGTGAAAATCCCTAAGACTGTACTATTTGATCTCCATAAGAAAATGTGACTACCTAACCCTGCTTTCCGATTTGGTATCAGTCGGCTCTCAAAGGTAATTCACCTTTTCGAAAGCAGGTACATGTCTAATAGACTCAATATATCATTCCCTATTATAATCAACTAAGTGCATAACTAACAAAAGAATATGTGATAACAATTATCATACCTTGTACCTTGCAGCTCGGAGATGTCTCGCTACAGCCAGATCCCAAAACTCATAAAACTAAAACCGAGTAAAACAAAACTCGATGTCCAAACTGAAATAAAATTTGAAAGTGGACTTCGTAACCTAGGGCTTTGATACCAATAAAATTGTCATGCTCCGAGAGTATACCTAGCTTGAAAATCGGACAACATCTCTCCTATACGTGTTACAATTCCCCGTTGATACATAGCCTTCCGGTTACAACCACACAACATATAGAAATATATAACCAAAGTCACAGTGGAATACACCAACGATAAAAAAAACAAAGACTCAAATACATGCGTACCAGTATGACTTTGACACAACAAGAGAACATGATTGAAACCAAATACATAACAACATAACTGATTACCAAACAACAGAAACAATATAGGATAAAAATCCAAAACATACAATCCAAAATATACAACACCAATATGGATTACAATCCAAATACTCTAGCTGAGATGGGATCAGCTGGCGGTGCTCCGAGCATCCAAGGAATCTTCTACCTGTTACTTGGGCGACAAGAAAACCCAGGGTCTGTAGTGGTGAGTATAAAACTCAGCGGTAATATAAAAGATAGTGCATGAACAAATAACATATGTAGAGCAACAGGTATACAAATGAATATCAACAGGTATACCTAGGGAGATCAATGTATATACAATCTTAAAAGAAACAACGAAACTATCAGTATAATACTAATTAGTGCATATACCAAACCAACTGATCAACCATACATAACGTAATGTAAGGTACTGACATACCTGAGGATCTACAATGATACAACTCATACACCCTGAACACATATACCACACTATAACACATACAACATAAAGGAGCAATACTATATTTGTAATCAACACACTACTATATGAACAACAAATAAACAAGTACATAAACCAACCTGGTCCATCCTATACCACAACATGACGCTGATCAAACGCATACACCAGTCTGATCCAACTCGTACACTGTACTCCACACACAATAGTATAGAATATGCAAACAATATGCAAAATGATGAACAAATATATGCAGCAAACATAGCTCAAACAAATGCAACATCACAACAAAAATATATATATAGACTATATCTATATGTATTGCTCACACTCACACACACATATATACATAAATATATATATGTATATATATGCAAATGTCCTCACACATGGCAATGCAAATGCATGGTAATGCCTGCACACCCCACTCACTACCACGATCCTAGTGTGTCCTAGGTGGCACAACATGACAACTGTCTCAACTCAACAACAACCACTGCTCTTGAGTGGCTGAGTGGGCAGTATGAATAAGTAGCGATAAGCTAAAGAGCTATAATCTACACAACGGGGGTCCCTGCTGTTGGTCACTCCGACTAACACTACCCATGAGTGGTCGAGTATTACACACCCATGACAACTGCACTCAACTCCAACTACCACTATCAATAGTGGTCGAGTGCAGTACAATAAATGAATTGCCCTCACACCAGTAAGTACTATCATGAGTAACCGTGGAGGCAGAATGACTAACGACCCTTTCAATCACAAGGGAGACTAAGTCACCAGCATGCATGCAAATGGAATGAAAGTACAACCACACATACGTAACCCATAACACACTCTGTATCCCTCAGAGAGTCATATACAACTAACCATCGACCATGCTAGGACTTCCAGTCTGTAGTTGCACACCATCGACAACCCACACTACCATGTACAAATATATGATCCGTAATAGTTATACAACAAAAGGTAAAGTGATACAACTACAAACTATACATTAAGGACATCATCGACCCTTGGATGATTGTTCCTGATGACACGAGTCAAATCGACATATATACTCAGCTACACCCCCCCCCCATGGTTAAGCATCTAAAGACCTATATACTATAGCATCTGTAATTTATAGCAACGATGAACGAAATATGACAACAACAGTATATCTCAAAGTGCAAATACTAAGTATCAAGCACATGATTAAATAAGAGTGGAGTCAAGGTAAAGGTATCATCAACATAAATATCATGCATAAGATACATTAACTACCTGACCAGGGTAGGAAATTACCCACCTGATATATAGCTCGTGTCAGTAGCTTGTGCATCCGCGAATCCGCCTTGAATCAAAGTCCTACACATAACATATAATAAAACTAAATTCTATTCATATATCCAATGACCAAATCAAATCATGATCGATTCTTAATACCTTAGTTAATCTACCCTCATCAATACATTATCCACTGAGTTCATCTGACAACTTCATGATTGTGAATTATACCACAATATTTGAAATCAATAACATGCTACATAACTACTTGCACTTTCATCATGTTACCCAACTAATAAAATTATCCAGATCAACTCACCTTGCTTATCCTCAATCGCATAACATCTTGCTCCAATTTAAGGTATCAAATCTGCATCAAACAACCAAATTAAAGGCAAGACCCAATTCAAATCATCTTCATCCCCTAACAATCACAAGATATCCTAGATATCCCTAATCCCTACCATAATCCATACTCACCTTGTGACGTTGTTCACAGCCTATCCGGCAGAACAAACCCACCGTATATCACCCTCCATCAATAATAAGAAATCACCGGAGTTTGCTGCAGTGGATATTTGCACACCACATCCAAGGAAAACCGTCGAATCTTGCCATTGGGAGAAGCAACGGCGAGCTAGGTTGAGGAAGGAGTCCGCGACGAAAGAAATTAGCCGGTTGCAGAGCTAATACTCATCGTGCTAAGTGCAGAAAGGGCGGTGATGTGGTGAGGTCGTTGGAGCAGGCAGTCGACATCTACCACGGCAGAGACCACCGATTAGCTGAGACAACCGATTAGCACTTGGTCGGCACGATGGAGGGATGATCGGTCGAGGAAGGAGTGGCAAAGGAGAAGAAAAATCTAGCCGGCGACAAAATGACAATCCAGGCGGTGGCTGGGGCAGAGGAGTTCAATTGGAGATTTTTGACGATGAAGCTGGTGACCTACGAATCACTCCGACGATGCAGGAGGAAATGAGGAGAGGCGACCATGGGCGCGACGAACGAGAGTGGGCGATCAGGAAATCGTGGTTGTGCGTGAGGAGAGGAATCGTAGAAGAGGAGTTGGGCTCGCGGTGAGGAAATTGAGAAATAGGAAACACGAGAAAACCTAGAAAATAAAACCTAGGTATTGATTATACCCTTATTAATATACTTAGGTTAATTAGCCCAATTAATCTAAATATCTGACAATCCAAACAGATTCTACCAAAGCCTATCTATTTTATCCCTATGAAATATCAAAAAACATCCATTTAAACCCAGAAATTTTTTGGAAATTTCTGGAAGAAATTATATAAGATAATATCTTAATTATTAAGGGATACTTTATTATTATTTTATTTTCTGATATCTTACAACTTAAC
The DNA here is from genome assembly GCA_025175895.1 of Wurfbainia villosa. Lineage (NCBI taxonomy): Eukaryota > Viridiplantae > Streptophyta > Magnoliopsida > Zingiberales > Zingiberaceae > Wurfbainia > Wurfbainia villosa. The sequence continues at coordinate 22,329,422 of CM045997.1, read as the reverse complement.
TTAACAAACTACTTAATAACTTGGCTTAAATTTAATTTAATTAAATCTAATTTAACTAAATTAAAACAAACCCAGTTGACTCACTAAACTAAACGTAAATAACCTACTAAATTAAACTTAATCATCTACTCGATACAACTGACTTAATCAAATCAAAATAATTAAGTAAATAAATGAAATTAACCTAATAAAATCAATTAAATCAAATTAAACATATAAATCAACCAAAATTAAACATACTCAAATTCAGTCAACTGAATTATTTTCAGTCGACTTAACAAGAGTCGACTGAATCAACTTCAGTTGCCTCCGAGTATCGGGAAGGTAAAACACGACTTCAGTCGACTAAAATCAATTCAGTCGACTGAAATGAAATGGTAGATAAAATTTAGGCAGTGAAATAAATGTTAAAATTAATTATAGTCGATTGAAATAGGTTCAGTCGACTCAAAGTTAGTCGACTAGACTAGTTTCAGTCGACTGGGTCCTGTCTATAAGAACACTGCCAAGCCACGCCAAAAAGACTCACAACCACTACAAATCCACCGCGAAAACCCTAATTCCAGAATTCCGAAGCATTTAGGTCGTCATATTTCTTTAATATCATCCAAAATGCAAAGGTAATAAGTCTAAAACTTTAGTTTCAATTACTTTCAATAAATATTGAATAGTTGTAATTTAAATAGGGGCAAAAGAAGAGTTGTTGAGATTGAGTCATCGACTTCATGCTTGGATATTAGGTTCCTTACTAAGGGGCATAGGATTAGATTTGAGAACACACTCTATACTCCTATGCCTACTCGATACATTAGTAAATCATTTTTTAGTAGTTCATGCATGCTTAGCATAGATGTCATAATGTATTATGGGTTAGAAAAACTGGTCTATTGCAAAAACTCTATCAACATAGACTTATGTGCAGAGTTTTTCAATAATTTTAGTAAAATTGATGATCTTGCATATTCGATTAGAGTGCAGGGTAAGAACTTTGTTTTTACCCCCTCTATGTTGAGAGAACATTTAGGACTCATGCATTCTACTTGTCCGGTTGCATGCTTTCCATCCACGGAGTTACTGTACGGTGACCCCTACTCTCATATTACATTAGATAGAATACATATGCATCTTTTTGGTGAGGAAAGAACTCTGTCTATGAGTATCTTTAGTTCTACTAGACTCAGAGTACAGGACTATGCCCTATATCGAGTTATAGTGAACTGCATTCTGTCACTCACTACTAGGGACATCGCTATGATGCACCCTTATCACTCATTTTTACTTTATGCATTTAGTCATAGGTTAGATATAGACATTAGCTTACAGATGTTTCATTCCATTATCTACCATTCTAGGTCAGTTACCAGCAGGAAGACACATTTGCCTTACTGCCATGTCATCACATCCCTCTTAGCCGCATTAGGGATTGATGTTATCACAGGTAACATCAAACAGCTTACTAAGTATGACATGATAGGGTCTAGGCAGTTTGGTTTAGCAAAAATAGGGTTATATGAAAATAATATCCTTGCATGGAAGAGAGATGGTCCTCAGCCCCAGCCCCAGCAGGAGCATGAGCCAGAGATTGACCCTGACCACCACTTTGAGTCCGAGCATCAGGAAGCCCTAGGATTTGACAGTCTATCACCATTTCTTGGGATTTTAGCATCTCCTACTGTAGAAGAGAGATTATCCAGGTTGGAGGATGCGATGCAGTGCCAGGAATAGTAACATCTTGAGATGATGCAAATATTGCAGGTGCAGAGAGAGGATTATCGAGAGATGATTGAGCTTCTTAGGTCTTAGGGCATGGGTCCTCCTCCTCCTCCACCTTCTTCCACTGACTGGGAGTGTGTTATGTCACTTTAGTTAAACTTAATAAATTTAATTTTTAAATCTTGTGTGTGAATTGTTTTATGCTTGGTAGATTAGAATGTTGTCATACTTATTACTTAAATTTATTTTGAAAAATAATATTATATTTTTTTAAAAAAAAAATAAAAAATTAATATAGGTCAATCTAGATTTCATGATTCTATAGATTTAAGTAAGCCTTCGCATCTCACAAACACCTAAGATTATCTGTTTATGTATTGAGCCACGAAAATGGGCATGAGATGTTAGGACTGCACTCCTGGTTTCAGATATAGATCAAGTGCATCGACAAATCAATCACTTCAGTGACTAACTCTAATTCAAAGTTTGATGAATAATTCTATATCATTTGAGCTAGTAAAGAATTGGATATTTGCTTTAAGGATGATTTTTAGATGTATATTTTTTTAATATAATATAAATATAATATTTAAGAATTCATGCTTGGATTTATTCCCTATCATTTTTGCATCAACTTAAATTTTTTTGAAAATTCTGAAAATAAGTTTTTATTCAGGAGGAGTTTGAAAAGTTTGGAATTTTTTTTTAAAAAAAAAGTTTTGAAAAATTTTGAAAATTTTGAAAATGAGTTTTTATTAGGGGGAGTTTGAAATTTTTTTTGAAATTTTGAAAATAAATTGTCATTCACGGGGAGTTAGAAAAATTGTTTGAAAATTTTGAAAATTTTGAAACTTTTTAAATAATAAGGGGGAGTTAGAAAAATTGTTTGAAAGCTTAAATTAAGTTTTTGAATTCAAATTCAAGGGTGAAATATTTTAACTTAATTTTTGAGCTTGAATATTTCTCATTTTTCTGAAATTTCAACTCTCCACTATATCATTTTGGCATTTTAAATTTGATCTTTATTTTGATGTATGTCAAAGGGGGAGAGAAGAGATATAAAGTTATAGATTTATTAAAAGAAGAGATTTATTGAAAGAAAGATGCAAACATTTGATAAAATTTTATGCATCTCATACATGGTTAATTTTATGCATCTATTATACATATCAATATTTGATAGTTCATCTCTTATACATGTCAATATTTGATAGTTCATCTCTTATACATGTCAATATTTAGATATTGGTATTTGATTCTCCTAACTTTAACTGATGTGTTGTCATACATCAAAAAGGGGGAGATTGTTGATGCAGAGAGCATCACTCCTCAGTTTTGATGTATGAACCTAGTTAAAAGTTAGGATTCACTTGTGTTCTAATATCAGTGTTAAGTTTGCAGGCTTAACAGGAAGTCTTAGTAGGTCATGTTGACCAGATACTAGGCAAGTATCTTGATAGATCAGGAGGATCGGACACCAGTCATGAAGTCCAGATGGGTCGCGCGGATCAGACATTTGGCATGAAGACCGTTTGGGTCCGGAGACCGAACAATCGACAAAAAGTCTAGCTGGGTCAGGTAGAACGGACAGCTAGTGGAAGCTTTGGTGGGTCAGATCAGATGTCAAGAATGGTAAGTCCGACAGATAGTCGGCAGGTAAGCTTCGAGTGAAGAGGTGAGGTCGAGTCCTCTGTAGGGGGACAAAGCTAGGCGTTAATCCGACGAAAAGTCCACGTGGGACTTAGTAGTCGAGATCGAGCAGTATTACTACTGCTATCACATTTTATATTATCTATTTGTGCAGGGATCAGTCGACTGAATGAATTCGAGTTGACTAAATTCAAGTCGACTGGACATGGATCAGTCGATTGGATACCTATTTGGCGGGATCAGCTGGTGATTGATCAGAGATCTAGCGACGCAGATGGAAAGGGTTTCAGTCGATTGAAGGGTTTGAGTCGACTGAAGCGGCAAATTTCTCGATGCGGAGCTGGGTGATAAGGAGTCGACTAAAGAGGTTTTAGTCGACTGGAAGGCCAGAAGTTCCATATCGACGGGCTGATGTGGAGTCGACTAGAAGGCATTCCAGTCGTCTGGAAAAGGTATTTAAAACAAGTACTCAACCGGATCTAAGTAGAATATCGAATCTATGTCGAAGTGCTATCGAAATCTACACTTATCCACCAAAGCTAAATCTTCACAACAAGGCGATCTTCCGACACTCCGAGCAAACTTCAATCATCTACTTAGTGTTTGTATAAGCTCTTGTATTGTTCACTTTCTTTTTTGCTTACGTACTTAATTTCAAAGAGTGGGTAGTGTGTTACCCATCTCTAATATTTGTAAAAAGCGAAACTCTCCGAAGTTGAGAGTTCTCGAGTCGGAGGGCATTTAGTGATTGCCCATCGAGGTAGCTCTCGGAAGAGCTACGGGTCTTGGAGTAATAACCCAGTTAGGGTTGTGAACCATGTAAAACAATTGCATACTCAATATTCTAAATTGTTTTTATAAATTAAAATAAATTTTTTAAACTCCGAGATTCACCCCCCTCTCTCAGAGAAACACGATCCTATAGAGGATTCATTTTTATCTTAATTAATTTTAATGAAAAATTTCAAAGTTTTTTAAACTTGTGTTAGATTCAAGTTTAGCTTGAGCTAATCAAGTAGTTTTTTTTTAAATTGACTTCCAGGAAGTGGCAAGGCATATGTCCTTCTTGGATATTAGGTGGACCACTTTCTAAGACAAAGTCAATGAAGGAATCAAATACTTGACTCACTTTGGATTAAGCTTTGGTCTAACTAGTTAAAGACTTAGTGAGTTAGCTTCGATCAGTTCCACTCAACTTAGTGCACCAGGTCGTGGCGAGGCATATGACCTTCTTTGGATATCAGGTCGACCACTTCCTAGACATGCACCTCGAAGAGTTTCCCTAACTTACTATCAGTTCACTTCGTCTTAGTACTAGGTTGTTCAAGTTTAAACTACTTTATTTCCTATCTAGTACATTCTAAATTAAGCTAGTAAAGTAAACTAAACATGCAAGAGTTTAATTAATTAAAGAAATAAGAAAAGTGTTTGCTCCCCCTAAGTGATAACTTAGTTGAGTTTTGTTCACTAAGTGAACTTGACTCTTGGGAACCCAAATTTGGTTTGGTCCAACTTGGTTGACTAAGCTAGACTTAGGAACCCATGCTTGGACTTGACTCATAGCGTTTTGGCTAAGTAATGACATGTATGATTTATATGAAAATTTATCCTTGTGCCAGAGTCCAGACTTGTTGTACACGGTTTGCTGAGATCCAAGCATCATGTTCAGATACTTGGAGGCCAAGTTGAACCTTTCCAACATTCTGGTGAGATCTCCTACTTGCCTTTTTAGGACCAAGTTCTATTCCTCAAGTTTTGCAACTTGAGTTGAGTCCCTATCCTCTACTTGGCAAGTTGAAGTCTTCGAGTTAACTTGTTCCTTAAATACTTGAACTTCCTTAAGGAGTGAGTCTACTCGGTTCTCGGACTTAGCTAATTTACTACCTAGGCATGCAATTACGTTATATAATTTATCTTCTAATGGAGAATTTACCTCGTCTAGTCCTTTGAAAATGGATGTGGATCCGTGGCTTCTCTCGGACTCGAATTCGGAACTTGATTCGGTCTCGTAACTTGATTCAGCCATGAATGCTACAAAGCTCCTCTTGGTTTCTCCTGCGTCTGACTCTTCCGAAGATGATTCATCCCAAGTCGCCTTGAGTGTTTTCTTCTTCTTTTCCTTTTTAGGTTTTTCTTCCTTCTTTAGACTTGCGCACTCCGACTTGTAGTGACCTTTCTCGTTGCACTCTAACAAGTCACTTCCGATCTAGGTCTTGGCTTGTTGTCAACGACCTTTTTGGCATCTTTCTTCATAAATCTCTTTTTTTGGTTAAACATCATTCAAACCATGTTTACGATCTCTTCCATTTAGATCCGACTCCGACTCGTCTTTGGAATCACTCTTGGTTTTCCTTTCCTTTTTGTCGAACCTACTACTAAAGCAATACCATTCTTGGTTTGATCCGAGTTAGCTTGTTCGTGTAGTTCAAGTTCGCAGAAAAGTTCATCTAGTCTAATTAAGGAAAGATCCCTAGAGACCTTATAGGAATCGACGATGTGTTGGGTTTCCGGCACCGCGGCGTGTGTGTGTTCGATCACGTTTCGTAAACATGAGCACAGCGGAAGCAATAAAATAATAAATCTACATTTATTACAACACACACAACACACGCATGCATAGTACAACAAGTGTATACATAACCGTAAATTTAAATTTGCAATAAAAGGAAATTTATCTACGTTATACCTTTCGTATGATATATAGTGGGAACGACATCAATCGGAACGATCCTTGCTAGAATCGTCTCTATCCGTATCCATGTCGAGTTCCTCGGGATGACTTCGCTAAGCCACGAGCTTCGTCTTCGTACGGGTTACTAGCCTCGTGTTGAAGATGACGTGATCGAGAGATGATCACGATCCGAATCCAAATTCGGATCCTAATACGAGTTCTCAAACCTCGCTTCTCCGGAGAGGTATTCGTCAACCAATTGACGAATCCTTCGTCCTCCACCTCAGAGGATTATCGGAGATCGAATCCCCGGTAAGTTAGCCACTGTCGGAGCTCTAACCATCGTCCAAACGACGCTCCGACAAGAGAAGAACAAGCTGTCCAGAAAACTGGACAGCTTTGGTGGAGGTGATAGGCGCCGGCCAACCAAGGAAGATAGAGCTCACCTTGATGCCAAACCTGAAGGAGATCTCCTGAGCACTAACCGGCAGTAGCTCGACGCCAGCGAGGGGGAAGGAAGCTACCTTCTGGACGCCGGTTGGAGGAGCTATGGGCGGCGGCAAGAGGTTGGCGCCGAAAACCCCAATAAGGAGGTGGGCGACAACTTTAACCTAGGGGTTTTGGATTAGGGCTTAATTATCCCTTAAGCCCTCTTTTATAGAGAACTAATTCTCTTAATGGTTATTGGATCATAACCATTAGGCCCGTTAACCCGCTCCATTAAGATAAGTTAAAATAAACCAAACCATGATGGTTTATTTTAAGTTAAAACGAACCGAACCAACTTTTGGTTCATTCGTTTAAAATAAACCAAACCCTTTGGTTTATTCTCCTCCATTGGATTAGAACCAAACCATTTTGGTTCATCCATTACGTCTTCATAAGACTCGGCCCATCCACGCTTTCATTGCGACTGAAACGATTTCATGCTCGCTTTATGTTTGGTCCAACCAAACTTAGTTTCTCTCGGTCTAAGAATCTCATTCTCAAGCTCGTTTTAAATCCTTTGGATTACGCTCGTTGTGCATGTGACCAAATAGGTTCTCGGTTTATGTTGGCCATCTACAATTAACCATTAATTATAGAACGATCATGAGTGGCACCTAGTAGTACATCATGATCCCCAATTAACCGAAAAGATCAACGGTTGATCCAGAACTATTTCTGAAACCCTTCAGCAGCTCGAATGAATCGTGCCCCATTCCCTTCACTCATCTTATACCCACTTGGTTCAGGACATGGTCTATAGTGTCAGTCCCCACTAGGCTAACTACGTCACACCTAGCCCAAGTATCATTTCCTCGTCCTACGGATTCTAGTTACTCCACATGTATCGAAGAGTACCTTACTCTAAACATGTAATGCTTTGGCCAAAGACTTTAGTAACAATCCGACGAGAGGCCATGGGTATACATCTCCTCGCAAGGAGTAGTGAATCCTTTATAGGCTATTCAAACACCTTCGATCACTTCGACTTATATCCAATCATCCCAGGTCCACATCACCTTAGAGATGTTTGCTTAAGATGTCAAAGCATAAGTCTCCATGATCAAGATGACTTGAATACCGCAAGTCAAAGGAACATCGCACTTAAGCCACAGTAAGAACTTCATTGACATATCTATATATGTAGAGAACCATATGAAGTCTTACGGTTGGTCACTCCAATGAACTAGTTACCATAACTAGCATCCACGATTAACTCCGGACATCACAATGTCTCCAGCCAGTGAGAATCAGCTGCTTGGATACACCAAGGAGTATACCTCGTGCTAGTCTCGACAGAATTGATGGTGTCCAAATCCATCAATTCATCGACTAGGGATAATTCCGATACATCACAATTACACATGTAGAGATACTCACTAGTTGTGATCCAATCACAAATTCTCTCATGCTGTGAATCGTATCGTGGACATTCAGTAGATGAGTTTAAGATCCAATCAATACATGAAACATGTATACTCAAATAGTGAATCTTCATTTATCATATAAATGGTTCGTACATAAGGCGATTGCCTTAGGACATCTCTCATATATTACTAACAGACTCCCACTTGGCCTAATGTCAATCGCTACGGTATCCAATACCATAAGCTCGAACATGACCCTCAAACTTATTTTGAGGTAATGCCTTAGTCAAAGGATCCGCTAAGTTCCTTTCAGTGGGAATTTTCTCGATTTGTATTTCGTTCCTACTGATGATCTCTCTGATAAGATGATAGCGGTGAAGCATATGTTTGGATCATTGATGAGACCACATCAAGTTCAAAGATGAACTTCTTGATCCAAACCGCTTCCTTTGCTGCTTCCAAACCTGCAATGTATTCTGCCTTAGTGGCAGAATCCGCTATAGCGTCAAGCTTGGAACCTTTCCAACTTATTGCGCCTCCATTCTAGGTGAATACATACCCAGACTGAGACATGGAATCATCCTTGTCTGTCTGGAGCTGGCATCCGTATACCCACGTATCACCATGTACCCTTCTCCATATATTAGGAACACATCCTTAGTTCTTCTTAAGTACTTATGGATCATCTTAACAATCACCCAATAATCCATTCCTGGATCAGACTGGTATCTACTCGTGACACTCAGAGCATATGATACATCGGGCCTCATACATAACATAGCATACATGATAGATCCTATTGCGGATGCATAGGGAATCTTACTCATGCAAATCCTCTCGTCTTCTGTGCAAGGACACATAGACTTCGAAAGGTGTATCTCATGCCTGATGGGTAGAAAACCTTTCTTGGATTCCGACATGCTAAACCTCTTTAGCACTCGGTCTATATATGTAGACTGCGAAAGTCCAAGCAACCGTTTCGATCTATCTCTATAGATCTTAATCCCGAGGATGTAGGTTGCTTCTCCCTGGTCTTTTATGAAGAATGTCTTGGATAACCAAACCTTCACTGATTGTAAGATTGAAACATCATTTCCTATAAGTAGTATGTCATCGACATACAATACTAGGAACACGACTGCACTCCCACTAACCTTCTTGTACACACAAGGTTCGTCTAGATTTTGTGGGAAATCAAACTTTTTGATTGTCTCATCAAAACGGATATTCCAGCTCCTGGATGCTTGCTTCAATCCATAAATGGACCGTCGCAATTTGCATACCTTGGTTTTATCAATCGATGTGAAACCCTCAGGCTGTATCATATACACGTCCTCGAGCAGGTTTCCATTAAGGAAAGCTATTTTCACATCCATCTGCCATATCTCATAATCATAATGAGCCGCTATGGCCAGGAGCATCCGAATGGATTTAAGCATAGCTACAGGTGAATAGGTTTCGTCATAATCAACACCTTGCTTTTGATGATATCCTTTCGCCACCAATCTAGCCTTATAGGTAATCACATTACCATCCATGTCGGTTTTCTTCTTGAAAACCCACTTGCACCCTATAGGCTTTATGCCTTCAGGTGGGTCAACCAAGTTCCAAACTTGGTTTTCATACATGGAATCCATTTCCGACTTCATGGCACCAAGCCACTTATCCCTTTCTGAACTTGTCAGCACTTCTTCATAACTGGTAGGCTCCTCATCATCAATGAGTAACACGTCGTTCGATTCACTTACGAGAAATCCATATCTCTCAGGAATATTGCGTGTTCTACCAGATCTACGAAGATGTGGTGTTACAATAGGTCCAAATTGATTGCTCATCACTATGAGTTGTCGTCATTGTGTGCTTCACCTGTATCTCATCAATGTCTATTTGAGTCTCTCGAGCCTCCTCAAGCTCGATGACACTCCCACTGTTTTCTTGCAAGAGAAACTCTTTCTCTAGAAACACAGCATGCCTTGAAACAAACACCTTTTGTTCAACAGGATGATAGAATTGGTAACCCCTTGTTTCCTTAGGGTATCCAACAAATAGACATTTATCAGACTTAGCATCCAATTTGTCTAATACAATCCGCTTCACATAAGCAGGACAACCCCATATCTTCAAGTAAGACACATGAGGTTTCTTACCATTCCATATCTCATATGGAGTAGTTGAGACTACCTTGGTAGGCATTCTGTTTAACAAGTAAACAGCTGTCTGAAGTGCATAGCCCTAAAAGGACTTGGGAAGAGCCGCATGATTCATCATTGACCTGACCATGTCCAACAAGGTCCGGTTACACCTCTCAGATACACCATTATGCTGTGGTGTATATGCCGGAGTCCATTGAGACAATATGTCATTGTCTCTTAGATAATCAAGAAACTCTTGACTTAAGTATTCACCACCTCGATCCGATTGAAGTATTTTAATACTCTTGTCATGTTGTTTCTCTACTTCATTTCTGAATTCTTTGAACCTTTCAAAGGCTTCAGACTTGTGTTTCATCAAGAACACATACCCAAACCGTGAGTGATCATCGGTGAAGGTAATGAAGTAGCTATAGTCTCCTAAAGCTTGAGTTGACATAGGTCCACATACATCAGTATGTATTAGACCTAGTAACTCATCCACTCGTTCACCTTTTCCAGTAAAAGGTAACTTAGTCATCTTGCCTTTTAAGCATGATACGCATGTATCGTATGAATCCAATTCAAACGATTCCAGAATTCCACATCTGTGTAATTCAGACATGCGTTTCTTGCTTACATGACCAAGACGACAATGCCACATATAGGAGTCTAATTGATTACCCTTTCGAGCACGCGTGTTGCTCGCTTCGATATTGAAGATGTCACTGGATACGTCCAACGTATAAACACCATTGCTTAAAGTTCCAGTCCCATAAAGAACTTCATTCAAAGTTATGTAACAACAATTGTTACTAAAAGTCAAATGATACACATTTCTATTTAAACAAGAAATAGAAATGATATTCTTTATCAACGAAGGAACATAAAAGCAATTGTCCAGTTCTAAGACAAGTCCTGTAGGGAGTTTCAACAAATGCGTTCCAATGGCGACTGCAGCAACCTTTGCTCCATTCCCAACACGCAAATTTGACTCTCCCTTGATGAGTCTTCTTCTATTCCTTAGCTCATGTATGTCATTACATATATGTGAGCCACACCTAGTATCCAATACCCAAGTGTTTGAGGAAATAGAATGACAATCAATAACGAAGATATCTGAAGAAGATGGGGCATCTGATGCCTTATTCTTCTTCACGGACTCAAGATAAATCTTGCACTTTCTTCGCAAATGGCTCTCCTTGCCATAATGATGGCAAGTTTCCTTTTGTGCTAGTTCTACCTTCTTAGCCTTTCTCTTCTTTCCCTTCTGCTGTTCCTTTGACTTCCTCTTAGAACCTTTCTTCGAGAAATCAACTAATAGCACCGTCCCCTGCTCATGCTTCTCAGAAGACTCCACAGTCTTCAGCATATTGAGCAGTACCACAGATGAACCTTCTAGCATCTCAGAGGTGAAGAGGAGCTTTGAGACTTCGAACCTTTCGAATCTCACTTGCTCATCAACCAACTCACAAAGATGAAGGACTACGATATGAGCATTCATATGCTCATGCTGCTTTCGTAGCTTGGGTTCCATCGCGGCTAGCATGATGCAACTCCCCATTTCAGAATCATTCACATGTTTCTGATAGGCCAACAATTGGTCCAGAGTTGCATTGTCACTAGGGCCGAAGCGGGAAGAGGCGGCCGAGGACATTCGCAAGCTTTTCCACCTTGAGAACAATTCTCAAGTTTCTAAGCCAGTCCAAGAAGTTCGGCCCAGTCAATTTATTCGAATCCAAAATGGAACGCAAATTCAAAGACATCATGATCAATCTTAGAAATACAAAACGAGCATATATGAGAAAGATGATTTTAAAAATGCATCAATATACATTTATAAATCCCATTCATTTTCCGAATTTCAAAAACCCCAAAATCACTTCGGGAGATCGTAGGTCCATCTCCGAATGGGCTAATATCCATCATAGTTATGAACAACCTTGGAGAGAGTCCAACAAGCCATTCATAACTACGACGGTAGGTATCATCTATACCGATTGCATATCACGTATATGCAACTATCACAATGTGCTATCAACTAATTGAATGTTCACACATACGTTGGGTTGTTAACACATTAACAAGTATGCATCATATACATAGCACCCAACTTCACCTCCCTTTACATCGACCTTGGAGAGAGTCCAACAAGCCGATGCTCCAGGTTAAAGCCAACCCATTAATCGAGAAATAGTTTTAATATGGTTAGAGCGCATTCAACCAATTAGCCCAGCTTGGAGATAGTCCAACAACCAAAGCTAACGATTGACCTCTGACTCTTACCATATTAGTATTAAACTATTCCATGGTTTGAACATGTTCGGGTTCGAACCGGGCTTGGAGAGAGTCCAACAACCCAAACAAGAAACGGAACTCTGGTTCTAACCATATTAATGGAAGGTGTAGGCTTTAATATTGTTTAAGGGTTTTATGTCTCATCCTCTTTGCATGCAAATAACTATTATCTACATGGCATGGCATACATGACATACATCTACATGTCACGACACGCATGACATAATGTTATGCATCTAATGCAATTACATGGCATACAATTATGTCATGTATATATTTCCTTATATGTCATAACTATTTATGGAAATAAAATATGTTTAAGATTTGATTCTCCAAATCAAATCATAATTAAATTAGGAAACAAATTTCCAAATCTAATCACATATTTTATTTATGGAATTATTTAATTAAGGAAAATCTATTTAGGAAACCAATTTCCTAAATCATTAAAACTACTTATGGAAATAAAATATTTTAAGATTTGATTTCCCAAATCAAATCATGATTAAATTAGGAAACAAATTTCCAGAATCTAATCAAATATTTTATTTATGGAAAATATCAATTTCCATAAATACTTCCAAATTTCCAAAATTAGAAAATTTCCAGAAATAACATTATGACTATCGCAAAACCATTTTACGATTATGTTGAAACACAACCTGGGCTCTGATACCACTGTTGGGTTTCCGACACCGCGGCGTGTGTGTGTTCGATCACGTTTCGTAAACATGAGCACAGCGGAAGCAATAAAATAATAAATATACATTTATTACAACACACACAACACACGCATGCATAGTACAACAAGTGTATACATAACCGTAAATTTAAATTTGCAATAAAAGGAAATTTATCTACGTTATACCTTTAGATTATGGCGGCGTATGCGGCATCAGCGGAACGATCCTCGCTAGAATCGTCTCTATCCGTATCCACGCCGAGTTCCTCGGGATGACTTCGCTAAGCCACGAGCTTCGTCTTCGTACGGGTTACTAGCCTCGTGTTGAAGACGACGTGATCGAGAGATGATCAAGATCCAAATCCAAATTCGGATCCTAATACGAGTTCTCAAAACTCACTTCTCCGGAGAGGTATTCGTCAACCAATTGGCCAGATCGCCGTCCTCCACCTCGAGAGGATTACGGAGATCGAATCCCGATAAGTTAGCGTGTCGGGAGCTCTAACCGTCATCAAGCGGCGCTCAGCGAGAGGAGAACAAAGCTTTCGAAAACTGGACAGCTTTGGTGGAAGTGATAGCGCCCGGCCAACCAAGGAAGATAGAGCTCACCTTGATGCCAAACTGAAGGAGATCTCACGGAGCAGCCTGACTCGACCGCAAGGGGAAGGAAGCTACCTTACGGGCGCCCGGTTGGAGGAGCTATGGGCGGCGGCAAGAGGTTGGCGCCGAAAACCCCAATAAGGAGGTGGGCGGCAACTTTAACCTAGGGGTTTTGGATTAGGGCTTAATTATCCCTTAAGCCCTCTTTTATAGAGAACTAATTCTCTTAATGGTTATTGGATCATAACCATTAGGCCCGTTAACCCGCTCCATTAAGATAAGTTAAAATAAACCAAACCATGATGGTTTATTTTAAGTTAAAATGAACCGAACCAACTTTTGGTTCATTCGTTTAAAATAAACCAAACCCTTTGGTTTATTCTCCTCCATTGGATTAGAAACAAACCATTTTGGTTCATCCATTACGTCTTCATAAGACTCGGCCCATCCACGCTTTCATTGCGACTGAAACGATTTCATGCTCGCTTTATGTTTGGTCCAACCAAACTTAGTTTCTCTCGGTCTAAGAATCCCATTCTCAAGCTCGTTTTAAATCCTTTGGATTACGCTCATTGTGCGTGTGACCAAATAGGTTCTCTGTTTATTTTGGCCGTCTATAATTAACCATTAATTATAGAACGATCATTAGTGGCACCTAGTAGTACATCATGATCCCCAATTAACCGAAAAGATCAACGGTTGATCCAGAACTATTTCTGAAACCCTTGATGGCTCGAATGATTCGTGCCCCATTCCCTTCACTCATCTTATACCCACTTGGTTGAGGACATGGTCTGTTATTCGATCCCCACTAAGTGACTCGTCACACCTAGCCAATGTCATTTCCTCGTCTACGGATGTTCTGAATACTCATGTATCGAAGAGTACACTACTCTAAACATGTAATGCTTTGGCAAAGACTTTAGTAACAATCCGACGAGAGGCCATGGGTATACATCTCCTCGCAAGGAGTGGTGAATCCTTTATAGGCTATTCAAACACCTTCGATCACTTCGACTTATACCCAATCATCCCGGGTCCACATCTCCTTAGAGATGTTTGCTTAAAATGTCAAAGCATAAGTCTCCATGATCAAGATGACTTGAATACCGCAAGTCAAAGGAACATCGCACTTAAGCCACAGTAAGAACTTCATTGACATATCTATATATGCAGAGAACCATATGAAGTCTTACGGTTGGTCACTCCAATGAACTAGTTACCATAACTAGCATCCACGATTAACTCCGGACATCACAATGTCTCCAGCCAGTGAGAATCAGCTGCTTGGATACACCAAGGAGTATACCTCGTGCTAGTCTCGGTGAATTGATGGTGTCCAAATCCATCAATTCATCGACTAGGGATAATTCCGATACATCACAATTACACATGTAGAGATACTCACTAGTTGTGATCCAATCACAAATTCTCTCATGCTGTGAATCGTATCGTGGACATTCAGTAGATGAGTTTAAGATCCAATCAATACATGAAACATGTATACTCAAATAGTGAATCTTCATTTATCATATAAATGGTTCGTACATAAGGCGATTGCCTTAGGACATCTCTCATATATTACTAACACGATGGATGCCCATAAGGTGTTCCGAGGAAATGCCCTAAGGGTACACCTAATTTATGCACTTCAACAACAGAGAGGAGAGCCACATTGCATTGTAATTCAAGTTCATTGTGTAATTTATATTATTTCTATGAATTCGATTATGCTTTGTGTTTCTCTTCTCGTATTCAAAGAGTAGATTCTCCTATTCTAGGATTAGGGAGTAGTTTGTGTGCGTAGAACATGTTATTTCAAATATATTTCTGTTCTTGAAATCTTATTTGCAATTGGTGATTGTTTAGATCGATAGCTATTTGTTTTGGTCTTTTATTTACTATGCATAACCGATACGAGGGGTGACAACCCTCGTATCAAAGATTTAGGAGAATTAAGGAGGATCCTAGGGGTTGACCTCTCTTCGGTAACCGCGGATAGAAGGGTGTGATAGAGTCGGAAATGAGACACATTCTAATTCTTCATAGGGATTGATTCAGCATCCTCGTACCGCCTACCCCCTCATAAAGCCAGGGGCTGACCTGGTATGGCAGAGGTCATTCCCGATAGATGCGAAAGCTCATCGGGGAAGTGTATGATATCCCATCCACAAAACCGTAGTTAGAAATCTAGACGACATTCAATTTATAGCCTGTTCTGCAACACACAGGAGATACCGAAGTCCTAGAATTCCATTCAAAAACTCGTAGAAAACTTTCTCTTCCTCCACGTGACACCATACTTGAGTTAAGTTCACCGTCAACCTCTCATTCGTGAACCCTAGGATTCCTAATCCGAACAACAAACTCTCCACTGAACAATCGGTACTCGAATCTCAATCTCTGTGGGATCAATAATCTTTTTATTACTTGACGACATCCGTGCACTTGCGAGCATTGAGCACGAGCGCATGCTTCGAGCCCACGACGGTTCCCGTCGCGAGATTTGAGGTCGTGTTTGCGTGCATCAAGTTTTTGGCGCCGTTGTTGGGGACTGATTGATTCGATATCGAATCAAGAGGTGGACAATTGGATCGGATTTAGGGTAGATTAATTTACTCACTTTATTTTTCACTTTTATTTGATTTACTTCAGTTTTAGATTTTTAATATCTAGAGTAAGTTTAGATTTATGTCAGTAATTACATTCCATTAACCTTTAGTTTAAATTTTTTGTATTTGATTTAGTATTAGTTTAGGCTATTTTTTGTTTATCTAACATTAGGTAGACTCCAAATTTTATGGCTCGGTTCTTTGTATGAATAGACCCTTAGGATCGGAAGGCCTGATTCTGATAGATATACAAATTGAACGAACCTACCATCGTAGGAGAGCTGAACAGAAGAGGATGGAGGACCAAGATGCATCCGTGGTGAACGCAAGTAGCCGACCTTTACGGGATTACACAACCCCTAATGCCAGAGGATTTAGGCCGAGTATAGCTGGACCGTCCATTACATCTAACAATTTTGAATTGAAACCTGCTCTTATACATATGGTCAAGCAAAGTCAATTTGGAGGAGCTGCGACTGAAGATCCGAACCGACACCTGGAGATATTTTTGGAAATTTGCTCGACAATGAAGATCAATGGAGTACCTGCTGACGTGATCCGCCTGAGCCTATTCCCTTTCTCATTGCGGGATAAGGCTAAGGTATGACTTCACTCCTTGCCGTCGGAAAGAATTACTACATGGGAGCAATGTGAGCAGTGATTTTTGGACAAATTTTTCCCACCAAGCAAGACTGCTCACATGTGCCATCTCATCACGAGCTTCCGTCAGAAGGAAGGAGAGTCTTTATTTGAAGCCTGAGATCGCTACAAAGGGCTACTCTACCAATGCCCCCATCATGGACTAGAAAGATGCTTGGTGATCCACATCTTCTATAATGGGATCACATACGCCACAAAGGTGTCCCTCGATTCTGCTATAGGAGGAGCATTGATGAACAAGACTATCGAGGAAGCGGAGGAGCTGATTGAAGAGGTGGCCCAGAACCACCATCAATGGGCTTTCGATCGTAGTCACCCAGCTCCTGTAGCAGAACGATATGCTGTCATCTCCGTAGACCACTTAGTGGCGAGGATGGATGCACTTAGCAGACGGTTCAACTCTCTAAATCCTATTTCTACATGTGCAGCCCATACCTTTGGAGAGGGAGCATCAACATATCAAGAGGACTATTATGGAGGGTAGGGCAGCTTAGAAGAGCCGATTGAGCATGTCGACGCAGTTGCCGACCATAACCAAAGGCCCATCAACTCATATTCCAGTACCTATAATCCCGATGGAGGAACACCTGAACTTTTACTATAGGAATAATTCATGGAATTTCAACAATCAGGAGGAAATGGGCAGCCGCAATCGCCTGACACCCATATGGAGAATATGATAGAAAACTTCATTCGGACGCAATGAAAAGCGAATGCGGAATTTCAGCGACGACATTCGCAGATGGATTCGATGGTCGAAGAGTTAAGGTCATATGTAAAGGATCTTGCCAACAGGCAAAAGATGCTAGAAATTCAAGTAGCTCAGATTGTCAACCAGATCTCTAGAGTACCGGAGAAATTGCCAGGAAAGTCAAAGGTCAATCCGGTAGAGCAGTGCAAGACAGTGATGTTGTAGAGTGGAAGGGCGCTAAAAGTGATGCCAAGTCGGGTGGTTGCCAGACTGGAATCAGGACTCGAGATAAGGGAACCTTCGAGGGAAACTGGGAAGGAAGAAGACGAAGACATAAATCGGGAGCTGGTAAGCGGTATTTGTCGTGGTACCATTACAAATTATTTACCGAACCCTCTTACACTAATATAGCATAGTGAATGACCTGGATCATTTCCCAATGAGTGTAATCGATAGAATAGTAAACTTAGGATTTCTAATTATTGCTAATCCTACTGAATGGGGGTTTGAAATTTATAAGACTAATTCTACTAAATGAAAGACAATGCAAGTAATTAAAGCATTAATCTAACTAACTTACGATGATAACAAAATTAAAGAAGATATAAATTAAGCATTCAAAGAAAAACATTCAAAACATAAAGACAATGCAGAAAATTAAACATCAAATCAAATGCAGAATAACATGAGTGTAAAGCAAAGCATGAACCTAACCTAGAATTAAACATTTCTAACTAATTAAAATAATACTTAAACATGTAAGAAATACAACTAACAAACAATTAAGCTAAGCTAGAAATTAACCAATCAAACTCATTAACTACAAATTAACTCGAAACTAAGCATCCTAATTAAACTACAACTAAACTACCAAATGAAACTACTGATTAAACTCTAGGTCAAACTATGAATTAGCTACAATTTAAACTACAGGACAAGTTAGAACTAAGTATAAATTAAATTGCAAGTCGACTTACAACTAACTACAATTAAACTACAAGTTACATTACAAGTCAATAACTTAAGCTACAGATTAGACTACAACTAACAATGAATTAAACTACAAACTAAACTACATATCAAACTACACAATAACAATTTGGGGGGTTTTTTAAAAAGTTCAATTCACAAATCTAAAAATAACGTAAACAACAATGCAATGCAATAAAACATAAACAAACTATCAAACTAAGTGGATTAATTCCAAAAATGATAAACCGACGATCCACACATCCGGAGAAGGGACCTCCCTCTCCGGCAACAACAACAACCCAAACAACTTCTTCCGGCGGTGGATGTGGATGGGCCGAATCCCAACCCCGGTAAGGAACTGAAAGCGGAGGGATGTGAGCACTGCTCCGGCAGATGGTTGGCGAAACTATCGAATCCCGGCAGCCGATGGGTGGTTCTGGAATGGAGCGACCAAATCCCGACCGTGGAAAGGAAAGGAATGCCAGAACAGTGGCTGTGGTTCTTCACCGACGATGGATGTGGACTGCCGAATCCCAGCAGCAGGTGGATGACCATGGAGACAGAGCGGTCGAATCCTGACCGCGGGAAGGAAAGTGGACTGCCAGTGAGGGAATCACCGGAATCTCCATTGCATCCTCGGTGCCGACGAGATGGCGAATCCCAACATCTCAATCGGTCGACGAGGATGGGAGGTGATTGCTGCCGACTCTCGGAAGGAAGGTCGCCGGAAGGACTGCCACAGTTGTCGCCGTCGCCAGTTGGAGAGAAAGACCGTTGCTCGCTGGTTGGAAATGAAGTCGCCGCCGCGTTGCTGGACATCGTGAGGAAGAAACACCGCCGCTTCCTCTGCCTGCCTTCGCCTGCTCATGTGCGAGGAAGCAGTGTCGCCGCCTCTCCTCATGCGTGAGGAAGAAGATCGACAGCAGCATTCTTCGGCTGCGCGATTTTGGGAGAAGAAGCTTCTGTCGCACGGTAGCTGCAATTGGGAAAATGTTGATTTTTAAAGGGCAATTTCCGTGATCGTTCGATCCCTCCAATCTTGGCCATCCATTAGAGCTAGGGTTTGATTTAGTTGATTAATCCATTAAAAAGGTTGTGCATCCAACGGCTCAGATTCTTTCGATTTTGAATGAACGGATCTTATCCATCTGAAGGGATAATTATGATTGGTCAAATCTGGATGCAGGCTTAAATGCCCAGATCTAAATGTACGGACTGGATCTTTCCAAATCTAGATAGATGGCTCAGAATCAGCTATTTTCATCGGTCGATCCATATTGCTCAGATCTTGATGAAGGGCTCAGATTAAATAAACTTGAAACACCCTAGATGAAGCCATATTTGATCCAACTTGAGTCTAGTCCATTGGCTCATCTCAATCTTCTACAAATAAAGACAAATTTTGCATATAAGTCCAAAATTTAGGAGAATTTACAATTAGGTCCTAAAATAATCCAATTCATAAAACATGTAAATAATCAACAATAAATCACTCGAGAGGATAAAAACAGTGATATTAAGGACCAAAATAACACGATAAAATGATAGTTATCAGGAGCTTGCCACAAAAACGCAACCACCCTTGATGGTGTCATTTCCCCAACAATTGACCCATGGAAGAAAGATGCTGAGTTTGGTAAATTTCTAAACATGTTAAAATCGATCTCAGTAGAGGTGCCGATACTCGAAGCGGAGCACCAAATGCCCCAATTCGCGAGATTCATGAAATATATTTTAGCACACCGTAGGAAGGTCGAAAAGTCTGAGACAGTGACCCTCACAAAGGAATCAAGTGCTTACCTCCGAAACGAGACCACTCAGAAACTAAAAGATCCGGGGAGTTTCTATATCCCGTGTTATATAGGGATGACCCTGATTAGCAAAGCCTTCTGTGATTTGGGCGCTAGTGTGAGTTTGATGCTCTATACCCTATGCAAAAAAGCTGGGGTTGGGGAATTTGAAGGTCACCACCATGACATTCCAGTTGGTCGACCATTCATACCGATACCCATTGGGAATTCTAGAAGATGTGCCTCTTAAGGTGGGAATTTTTACACTTTCGACCGACTTTGTGGTCATGGAAATGGAGGAAGATCCAAAGATACTCGTCATCCTAGGACAACCATTTTTAGCAACTACTGGGATGGTTATTGATGTTAAGAATCACAAGCTGACCCTAAAAGTAGGCGATGATAAGATGGAATTTGAGCCTGCTAGCGTGGCACGTCAGGGACGCATAACAGGGAAGTACGTTATTCCAACCAGAGCTAAAGAGGATAGCGTAGATAAAGTATTCGAGACAGATGAATGGAGGTTTACAGAACCTCCGGAGCCAAGTTGAGATAATGGAGTTTGGTCGAGCTAAAAGACCTTAAACAAAGCACTTCTTGGGAGACAACTCAAGTTTAATTTTACATGTTTTTAATCTTTCTGCATTCATGTGTATAATTTAGACTTTGATTTATGGTCACTTATGTTTTTGCAAATAGTTTATGATTAGAAAGAACTTGCTAGGAAGAAGCAAAAATTGTTTTGAGCCCACCTAGCCCACGACGAGAGCCTGCACCCGCACCACTATTTTTCTTCTACTCTTGAGCAAGATGCAGATACAACCGCCTACGACTTCTCCAAGTTCCGATCGCGCCTCAAGGACATATACGCCGAGCAGCATATGCAGAGGTAGCGATGGGAGGAGCAGAGCGCTTACACACAGGCGGAGTTTCATGGCTTACGAGAGCACTTCAAGCGGGCTGAGGAGTTCTACGACGATGAGGAGGCTATTTACCATCGGGAGGTCAGGCAGCACATGCGTGCCCAGCAGGCATAGTGGGCTAGGGAGGAGGAGCACAGAGTAGCTGCTGTATCCACCAACTCTTAGATCGACCACATGTACATGTGGCATCAACGGCTGAGCACCAGGTTCTCCTAGGAGCCAGACATGTCGAGGCTACCAGACTTCCCTCCTCGACCACCATATTAGAGGTATGCTTCGTTTTAGTCTGGAGGGGGGGGGGGGCGTACCCCAAGTTTTGACTTATTTTGTTTCTAGTAGTAATTTCTTTCCTAATTTTTGCATTTTAGTTTTAATTAGCATTCATTTATTCATGCATAGTGTGTTTAGTTTCTTTCTGCACTTAGTTTTTACTATCTTTAAGATGCCTCAACAGTATTTTTAAAGTTACTTTCATGAGTTATTCCCATAGGTAGCTTAACTTCATTTATCTCTTGGTATTTATTTTATTTGCTCTAATGAATGTTCTAGACTTACACTAGTTAGCTTTTATTTTTACACCTACATATGTCGAACATTCTGAAAGGGAGAATCTAGTATGTACCTAGTTATGATTCATCTCAGTAGTCTAGTACTTTGGAATCCATAGGTGACTCTAGATTTAGCATTTTAGTTACTGGAGATGCTTGGATCGTGGAAGCCCATTCGGAAAAATCAAAATCCTAAGAGAGAAAGAAAAGAAAAAAAATTTGAATAAGAAAAGTAAAAAAAAGAGATTATGAGGGATAAAAAAAATAGTTGTCGTGGGTGGAAATGATTAGGTGCCCCTTTCAGACCGAGTTAGGTTACTAGGGAAACACTTACCAATTTCTCTCAATACCAGCATGCCTTTGATACTTTGTGCGAGATCTAGAGAATGACCCTCTCTTTGGGCAGGTAAGTGCCTAAGAGCCGGAGACCTTAGAAAAGCTATAGGATGACGACTTAACTTACCATGGAACGAGTATCCCCTAAGAAGATTCGCTTAGCACATGCACGAGAAGCTAACTTAGTGAATTTTTAGAACATATGTATTTTGCTTTGATTGCAAATACCACTTGATAAATCTAGTTGACAAGCTAAGTATGGAACAATGCTTTTTAAAATTTCATGGCACTGAGGTTTGCTTGAGGACAAGCAAAGATTTAAGTCTGGGGGAATTGATGTGAGCAAAACATATAGGGTTTTCGGAGTAGTTTTTTCTCACATCCCGTTGCATTTTATTTTTGATTCTTGCATATTTCACTTTATTTTGCATGCATTTCCTATTTTCTGGTTCAGAGATTTACTTTTTGTACTCTTGTGTGCAGGATAGCTTTCTACGGAGAAAATGACACACTTTTGGAGTAAAAAGAAGGCGTTTGACAGCTAGAACAGAAAGACATACACCCTGGCCCTGTAAATCCACACGGCTTGCGCCCCAGCGTCACACATGGTCTAGCCATGTGAATCTACATGGTCGTGTGGTGCTAGGCGATTTCGACACGATTCAATTATTTTCCAAGTTTCAAGGATATCCGACCTGATGTCAATATAAAGGAAGCTACGCCCAAACCCTAGGGGGAGGCCCGACGGTCGGGACGACACACCGGTGCCCTAAAAAGCACTAGAAACTCATAACGGGGAGGAAGGAAGTCGCTCGAGGATCAAGTTCTGCACTTCAACGCCAGAGAGAAGAGCCACATTGCATTGTAATTCACGTTCATTGTGCAATTTACATTATTTCTATGAATTTGAATATGCTTTGTGTTTCTCTTCTCGTATTCATGGAGTATATTCTCCTATTCTAGGATTAGAGAGTAGTTTATGTGCGTAGAACATGTTATTTTAAATATATTTTTGTTCTTGAAATCATATTTGCAATTGGTGATTGTTTAGATCGATAGCTATTTGTTTTGGTATTCTATTTATTGTGCATAGCCGATACGAGGGTGACAACCCTTGTATCAAAGATTTAGGAGAATTAAGAAGGATCCTAGGGGTTGACCTCTCTTCGGTAACCGCGGATAGAAGGGTGTGATAGAGTCGGAAATGAGACATGTTCTAATTCTTCACAGGGATTGATTCAGCATCCTCGTATCGCTTACCCCCTCATAAAGCCAGGGGTCTACCTGGTATGGCAGAGGTCATTCCTGATAGATGCGAAAGCTCATCGGGGAAGTGTATGATGTCCCTTCCACAAAACCGTAGTTAGAAATCTAGACGACATTCAATTGATAGCGTATTCTGCCACACACAGGCGAAATCGAAGTCCTAGAATTCCATTCAAAAACTCATATAAAAATTTCTCTTCCTCCGTGTGACACCGTACTTGAGTTAAGTTCACCGTCAACCTCTCATTTGAAAACCCTAGGATTCCTAATCCGAACAACTACACGTCCACTGAACAAGTTTGGGGGAATTGATGTTAGCAAAATATATAGGGTTTTAGTAGTAGTTTTCACTAATATCTAGTTGCATTTTATATTTGATTCTTGCATATTTCACTTTATTTTGCATGATTTCCTATTTTCTAGTTTGAAGATATGCTCTTTGTACTCTTGTGTACAGGACAACATTTTACGAGGAAAATAATGCACTTTTGGTGCAGAAAGAAGACATTTGGCAGCTAGAACAGAAGGACACACACCTTGGTCCTGTGAATCCACACGGCTTGCGCCCCAGCGCCACACATGGCTTGGTTGTGTGAATCCACACGGTCGTGTGGCACTGGGCGATTTCCATGCGATTCAATTATTTTTTAGGTTTTGGGGAGATCTGACCTGATGTCTATATAAAGGAAGCTACGCCCAAACCTTAGGGGGAGGCTCGATGATCGGGACGGCACACCAGTGCCCTAAAAAGCAACAGAAACTCGCAATGGGGAGGAAGGAAGTCGCTCGAGGATCAAGTTCTTCACTTCAACACCAAAGAGAAGAGCCACATTGCATTGTAATTCATATTCATTGCGTAATTTACATTATTTCTATGAATTCGATTATGCTTTGTGGTTCTCTTCTCGTATTCATAGAGTAGATTCCCCTATTCTTGGATTAGGGAGTAGTTTATATGCAGAGAACATGTTATTTCAAATATATTTCTATTCTTGAAATCATATTTGCAATTGGTGATTGTTTAGATCGATAACTATTTGTTTTGGTCTTCTACTTACTGTGCGTAGCCGATACGAGAGGTGACAACCCTCGTATCAAAGATTTCGGAGAATTAAGGAGTAGCCTAGGGGTTGACCTCTCTCCGGTAATCAAGGATAGAAGGGTGTGATAGAGTCAGAAATGAGACACGTTTTGATTCGTCACAGGGATTGATTCAGTATGCTATTACCGCCTACCCCGTCCTAAAGCCAGGGGTTGACCTGGTATGGTAGAGGTAGTTCTCGATAAATGCAAAAGGTCATTGAAAAGTGTATAATGTACCTTTCACAAAACCATAGTTAGAAATCTAGATGACATTCAATTGTTAGTGTGTTCTGTGACACACAGGCGAAATCGAAGTCCTAGAATTCCATTCGAAGACTCGTAGCAAAGTTTCTCTTCCTCTGTGTGACACCGTATTTGAGTTAAGTCCACCGTCAACCTCTCATTCGTGAACCCTAGGATTCCCAATCCAAACAACAACACATCCACTGAATAATCGGTACTTGAATCTCAGTCTCCGTGGGATCGATAATCTTTTTATTACTTAACGATATCCGTGCACTTGCGGGCGTTGAGCGTGAGCGCGCACTTTGAGTCCTCGATGGTTCTTGTCACAAGATTTGAGGTCACGTTCACATGCATCACTCGTTTCCTTATGTTCGTGGTCAATTTCTCCGGATCTAACAATTCTCCCGAGTCATCTACCGGATGAACAAAACCATTCCTAATTAAAAACCACACCTCGAGGTCAGTTTTCAAGAAGCACTCCATTCGCCTCTTCCAATAGGAAAAATCCTCTCTGTTAAAGAGAGGAGGGAGAACGGTGCTATACCCTTCTAAGTGTGACATAATTAAAATTTTAATTTATAAAAGCAGAATTTTAAATTTTAAGAAATTTTCCTAGAGTTACACAAATGAAGCAATATTATAGTTGTGCAAAAAAAAAAGAATTTATTCAACAACAAGATAGACAAGTATTAGAAACTTTAT
This sequence comes from Wurfbainia villosa, assembly GCA_025175895.1. NCBI lineage: Eukaryota > Viridiplantae > Streptophyta > Magnoliopsida > Zingiberales > Zingiberaceae > Wurfbainia > Wurfbainia villosa. Next base: position 22,303,997 of record CM045997.1, on the reverse strand, counting down.
TCTTGTGCAAGAGCAAATGAAAAAATTAATCAAAGATAAGAATACTAAAAATTAAATAAAATTTTTTAATGCTCTCGTTGGTGGTTGCACCAAACTCGGAGCTCCCCACTTTGATACCAATTGTAGGATCGAAGAGTTCTGAGAGAGCGAGGTGAATCTCAGAATATAAAATTTTCTTTTACATTTTAAAACTTTTCTTTTCAAGAGTATGTAGCAGAATTAATTAAAAATAAAAATAAAGAGAGAATTATTTTTACTTTGTTCAAAACCCTAACCAGGTTGTTACTCTAAGGCCCTAGCTCTCCAAGAGCTACCTCGATGGGCAATCCACTAAATGACCCTCCAACTCGAGAACTCTCGACTTCGGAGGGGTTTGCTTTTTTCAAAGATTAAGAGAAAAGTAACAAGCTACCTTCTCTTTGAATTAAAATACATAAAGCAAAGTTACAACAAAAATTAAAGTATACCGACACTTTGTAGCCTTTGAAATAGAGCACGGAGTGTCGGAGTTGGTTGCAATGAGATGAAGCTTTTGCAGGTGAAGAACACTTGCGACAACACTTGGACGTAGTAAAGTTATCTATTTCGGAGTTGGTCATCCATTTATTTTATAAGCTTTTTCTGGTCGACTGGAATGCTCTCTAGTCGACTCTAAATCACCCGATTGATTTGGTATATTGGCCTTTCCAATCGACTGGACCTGGTCTAGTTGACTCCAGATCACCTGGCTCCATAATGGAAATTTGCCTTTCTCGTCGACTGGACCTCTCTAGTCAACTGGAGCTCTTTCCATCTTGATTGTCAGATCTCCGATTGATCACCAACTTATCTTGCCAACTAGGTACCCAGTCGACTGGACTATACTTAGTCGACTGGACTTCAGTCAACTAGAAACCTTTTAGTCGACTGGTCCCTTGCAAAACAAGATTAGCAAAGCATACAATATGAAATGTAATGACAGTAGTAATAATGCCGATCTTGACTTCTTAGTACCATGCGGTCCATCGAATCGATGCTTAACTTTGTCCCCACCTGAGGACTCGACCTCACCTCTTCACTCAAGGCTTACCTACTAGCTACCCAGCTAGACTTTCCATGCTTGACATCCGATCTGACCCACCAAGACTTCTACCAGCTGTCCGGTCTCCCTAACCCAACTGGTCTTCATGTCGATTGTCTGGTCTCCTGACCGAATCGGTCTTCATGCCATATGTCTGGTCTCCTGACTCAATCGGTCTTCATGCAAGATGTCCTGTAAAATATGGAAAAAAAATTTATATATGGATTAAACCCTTTAATTAATTGGGATTAATTAGGGGATTAATTGGGCTTAATTAGTGGGCTAATGGGTTAGTTATCTAGTTGGGTTAAATCTATTGGGCTTGGGCTAAAATCGGTTGGCCCAAATGGTCTGAAATTGGTGAAATGCAAATAATTGGATTGGATTGGAGTTAACTAGGTTAGCTTGAGTCAAATCGGAGCTAGCCCAACCAAGTCGATCGGACCTTAAAGCCGATTTCTTCTGCGTTTTTCCCCGATTTCCTCTCGCGACTTCTATAGCTGGTCGTCGCCGATTTCTCCCATATCTTTCCGATCTGAGATGTGGCTTCTCGTCGAGAGCTCTCCGTCACTCCCTCTCCTTCCTTCAAGCATCGCCGGAGCGATCGCCAGCTCCGTCGAACGCCTGCGGCAGCCACGATTGATTCCTTCATCCCTCTGCTTCGTCGCCGTGATCGATCTCCTCCGACGCCGACTCAATCGGCAGTCGCCTTGGATTTCGAAGCTCGATCTGTCGGCGACTCTTCTTCCTTATCCTTTCATCGCCATTTTATATCGTGTCGTGCTGAGCTCCGGTCGACCTTTGCTGTCTCTCGTCGGCCGACACTACAGCTGCTCGAGTTGGTGATTTCAAGAGGAGAAGCTAGTGGCTTAGGGTTCTCGATGATGACCCGATCCGCCGGTGAGAGGGACTCCGGTCGAACTCCGTCGGGTGAGAGACCTCGTTGGGAGCTGGGGTCAGCGGCAGTTTCATCGAGTCTTCAATCTGAGCTGGGGCTTCACAAATTCTGTCGGAATCTAGTGAGTGGCTGATCTCCTTCCTTGGGTTGAACGAGATATTTCCCTTATCTATGTTTCCTTCACTTTCATTAGCTCCGATCGTGGAGGGGAGAGGGCGACCATTGAAAGAGCGAGCAGCGGATCGGGAAGAGGGGATTGGCGTCGTTGGATTCCTCCGGTGAACAGAGGTTAAAGGAGGGGTGACTGCCGGTGAAGATTTAGGGCAGGTAAGCTCGATCCAACCTTTGCTTCTCAGTTGATAATTGTTGTATTTCGGTGGTGTGTTTAGGCCTATGGTATTCGATGGTTTTCTGTCAAAGGCGGATGGATTTGAAGCTAGGTTGAGAGGGATGGTAAGTTACTGCTAAAGCTTAGTTTCAGAGTGTGATTCAATTGTTAACATTTGATTTTTGATGGAGAGATCAGCACGGTAAGATCTTGTTACCTTGTAGTTCAGTGGTAATTGCTGGATTGAGTTTGTAATGGTGATGCCGTAGGGATGAAATTTGATGGTTTTTGTTGTTTGTTCTGTTGTTGGGATGGAGCTATCACGGCTGTAGAATGGGTTGGGGGATACATTTGAAGTAAGCTGTGAAGTCAAATTGATGATTGTTTGATCTGTTCTTGGCTATTGAGGAAGTTGTGATGTGTATTGGACACCGTTGTGAGTTGGATGTTGGTGATCTATTGTGAGATGGGATAAAGTGTATTAGATTGGGATAGTCCAGTTTCTAACTTGTATTCGAGGAAAGAACGTGGATATAGAAATGTAGTAGTTAACCTGTATATTTGTTAAGTGTTAGAACTTAACTATAGTTACCATTATATGCAGGTTTGGGATACGAAGCAGGTCCACGACTGTGAGGATTATTCGAGCTTCGTATCAGGTGGGTAATATCTACCTGGTCCGGTAGTTTTGATCAAATTCCTGTGCATGATCTTGGATTTATGTTTATACCTGTTTACCTTAAATCCACTCTTATTGAATCATATGCTTGTACTGCCTTGACCTTTGAGATATATACTCTGTTACTCATTGATTATCTAGCACGGATAGGAACTATAAACCCTATTATGTATTAGCTGATAGATGTTCAGTAAGTACATGTGGTTAGGGTTATCTTTGTGATCTCAGATAGGGTTACTTTATTACCCAACTAGAGTTAGGTGATGGATTGGATTATGGAGTCGATCGTGATATCATAACCGTATTAGTGGTGCATTTATGGTGGATCTAGTTGTCTGTGCATAGATAAGTGTATGGTTGTCAGTATGTGACCATGGACTAGAGGTCCTAGCGCGATGGTATATCCATTATGGATTGTATGCCTGTGTATGGTTATATGGACGGTCGATTGTATATTGCTACTGACTAGAGGTCTTAGCGTGGTGGACTGTCAGATGAGTATGACTCTTTGTGCGATAGAGAGAGTCTTGTGATGGTAGTCCTTGCATAGTTGACTTTTGGTTGACCAGGACTCCCCATGGGATAGGGAGTGAGGTGAGGATACATGTATGGAGCTATGCATCATTACATTTGCATGCATGCTGATGACTGGGTCTCCCTTGTGGATGAGACGGGTCGTCAGTCATCCTGCCTCCCCGGCCACTCGGGGTAGTGGTAGCAGGGTTGAGGGCAGAGCATTGGATGTGTTGCGCTCGGCCACTATGGATGGTGGTAGCTGGAGATGCGCACTTGGCCACTGTGCAGAGTGGTGTTAGCACTCGCCCACTATAGACGGTGGTTGTGTGAGGTGCAGTTGTCCTGTGTGTGGCGTTTGTCTACTCATGGGTAGAGACAGCGTGGTTTGCAGCAGGGGCCCCTAGGAGTAGTTAGCTTTTTACGCTTATACGCTACTCAGTCATACTACCCAACTCGGCCACTCGAGAATGGTGGCAGCTGGAGTCGGGCTAGTTGTCATTTGTCGTGCCACCCTGGCCACTCTGGGGTTGTGGTTGGACGGGTCCGCAGACAGTGACCATGCATATGCATTGCTGATATATATGTATACATGTATTTGATATATGTTTTACATATGCCTGTGAGATGCTGCATTTGATTGAGCTATGATTGTTGCACATGCTTGTACATCATGATACATGCCATTTGCATTTTATTTACTGCTATGGGTTGAGCATGATACATGCGTTGATTCAGACTGTTATATGCATTTGATTAGCATCATGTCATTGTGTGGTACGGACCAGGTTATTATACAGGTGATCATATACTGTTCATATGTCTGAGTATTGGTCAGGTATGGAATTGACCTGGTACGTTATATGGTTATGTTATAGTATACCTGTCCAGGATGATCTAGCATATGGCGTTACAGACCGCCAGGTACGTTGGTACATTACTTTATGTTCAGTTGATTAGTTTAGTATATACACTGAGTATGACTTTACTGTAGTTACTTGTTATTAGATTTGGATATGACTGTATGTCTATTGGACTCATGCTGTATACCTGTAGATCTTCACATGTATACTTGTAGATCTATCCTTATATGTTGTTCATGCACTTTCTATATATTACCCCTGAGTTTATACTCACCACCCGGGACCCTAGGCTTCCTGTCGCCCAGATAACAGGTAGAAGATTCCTTGGACGTTCGGAGCTCCGCTAGCTGATCCCATCTCACACCAGACAAATGGATATGTTTTCCGTGTTGTTGTATCCTTACGGATTGTTGGTTTGGGTTTTTAGCTGTATTGTTTCCGTATCTGTGATATACGAACATATTGTATGTATTTGGTCTTTGATTCGATTTTTGTTATGATTCTTGTCGTGTCAAGTCACTCCAGAGTGCACAGTTGGTCTTTGTATCTTGTTGATCTGTTTGAATTGTTTTCGCTGTGTTTAGTATGTTTGATATGTTGATATCTGTGTATATCATATTGTTGTTGTGGGCCTACGGGCCTTGTATTAACCCGATATGTTGCCACGTACAGGGGAGATGTCGTCCGTTTGCTTTTCGGCACGACATACTCCCGGGGTGTGACAATTTTATTGGTATCAGAGCCCTAGGTTGCGAAGTCCATTTTTGGATTTTATTTCATTCGAACATCGAGTTTTGCTTTACTCGGTCTTGGTTTTGTGAGTTCTGGGATCTGGCTGTTGCAGACATCTCCGAGCTACAAGGTTTAAGGTATGCTAATTGTTATTACATATCCTTCTATTGGTTATGCATTTAGTTTCTTATAACATGGATGACTTGTAGGATATTGGTTAGTATTCGTAACCGTGGTTTGAGTTTGACCACAGGAATGATTTGTTGAGGTTATTAGATATGTACCTGCTATCGAAAAGGTAATTACCTTTGAGAGCCGACTGATACCGAGTCAGATAGCAGGGGTTAGTAGTCACATCTCTTGTGAAGATCAAGAATTACGGTTCTAAGAATTTTCACTAATTATGTTAATCAGATCATTACCTATGGGGTAATGGACAAACAAGTACACTATTGCTGATGCAGATAGTAGAGGATTATTTTGGTGATATTTATAGGGATTTTGATCCCTGAGTTGGTCGTTCTAGGTTGTATAACGTCGAGGGTACTTTTGAGTACTTAACTCGTATTATACAGAGGAAGCTAAGTTAGCTGCATACCATTATCCGGATCTAGCCGGTACTTGGTGGAAGAGATAGGAAATAACCTTCAGGAAATCACACATCACTTGGCCACAGTGTAGTTATGTTGTGAGAGGGTATTTTTCCCATGTCATTTTTTTGACTCATCGTCAGGGAATTCTTGAGCTTCAGGTTGGGTGATCGTCTGGTGACGAAAGTACCATGTAGAGTCATTAGACTCGTGAGGTTTACGACCCCCCTAATAGCTCGAGAATGTGATTGGGTTGGTTTTGGCCACCCACGGGTTATCGGTTGACATCTTTATCAGGATGTTTGGATCTCCTACCAGATCCTACCAGAAGTGTATAGACCGAGTCATGTGTATAGAAATGACTCCGTAGTAAGTGTTTTAAAGAGTTGGAGATTTGATAAGCAGATATTGCGAGTCAAATTATTGGAATTCGAAATCTCCAAATGTTGGATAAAAGGAGCAAGATTAAAGTCATAAGTCACAAGCGACTATTGGAGAGTTTTCCGATCATAGAAGAGTGATTGTAGATTGTCAGCAGTTTATGTTTATCAGCGAACTCAGAGGAAAGACTCCGAAAGGAGATTATGTGTGTGCAGTGCGGGTCACGACGACACCAGAGTCGGATTATCCGATGGACCATTGTATCTGTTTCTACTATAAGCAGCCGATATCTACGAGGAGAGTATGTATTTTGAAGACTCAGTTGAAGACTATGGATGATGCTTTCGAGCGGACGATCCACAACCTCGAAAGCCGAGATTATTACAGAAGATTAGGTTATCACATCAGCAGCGATCTACTACCCCAGATATAGTTGGAGTTCTTTGATACTTTCATCTGGAAGAAGTAAGTTACTTAGCAGTATCAGCCAAAGACATCTCAGAAGATTCAGACATTCAGACAACAACTGTTACTTTCTCAGACGACAACAACTGTTACCTTCCTAGGCGTGGTTATGATTTGTTCAGAGGAGAGAGAGAGTATACGACAATGGTCGTGTCTATTCTGCATTCTTCAGACGCAGCTATACCTTTCACAGAGATGGAGCATGCTATGATGTTGATAGTTCTTCAGTATTTTACAGCCGGATGTGTATCTTTTGCGATCTGACAAGTGGTTATCATCTCCGTCGATTGTTTGATTTGTACTTGATTTATTGGTTGATTTCAGTTCCTCCATGGTAGTCTTTGCATCTACATGAGCGCAGCCGTCCAGAACAGATGTTGGACAAGTTTACATAATTACTCGAGAAGAAGTATAGAAGACCGAAGGATCGGTCCTTCGGTGTATTACTTTAGGTTATCCTATTTGCGGATATATCGAGAGATACTGGTAGTTTACAGGTATCTTTGTCTAGAACATTCTTGGATAGGGTTTGAAGAGTTCCTATCGACTTGTGGGTTGGTGATTTTTCTCTACCGTCAAGTGAGATGTTGATCAACCATCAAGAAGTCAAGGGATACCCTTAGCCTTTGCTAGTCATACCTCTACTATAGACATATCCTTATGGATAGTTAGATTGTTGGAGCGTTGGTATACTAGGACTCTCAGATGTACGTATAATTCGAGAGTATTCGGATATAGTTTTGGATAAACTCTCGAGCTTACCACTGCATGGCCAAGTAGGGTAAGCGATTGAGGTGATTTTGGGAATAGTCCTGATATTGGGGACCTCATACCGGGAGATGATTTTATGGGTATCAGTGTTGCTAAACACTATGGGAGATTTATCTGCCTCAGTGTTTCTTCTTGGGAAGACTTGTAACTCTTTGTTAGAAGAGAGACGAACCTTTGAGGTTATGCATCGGTTATTGATCATGGAAAGCAGTAGTTGTTGGAAATAATATCCTTCGTCATGGATAGATGCTCTGTTTAGATCAGCTAAATAACACATGTGTATACCCTAGGGTTGATCTACGACTGGAGGTTTGATATTGTAGTGACTTAGTGTCATACAATTATCATTGTCGGTGTGATGATTGAGCTATCTGTAGCGTAGGGTAAAAGGATTCAGGTGTATAAAGCTGATTGATAATGTTGTTAGACTTATCGTCGAATTAGTCGTTCATGGACTTGAGGAATCAAGTACTCTTGGAGTATTTGAGATCGATTGTCATCATATTTGTGGATGATATATTTATGGATATATTCCCAATCTTGAGGGAAGTTGTGGTTTCCCTAGATTGATTTGGTGTTTACCAGATATAAGGATAGGATGTTCTAGCGATACTATACCGCCGACTTGTGGGACCAAGAAGGTGATGGAAATCACCTGGTTGGAAGTTTGTGAACCTAGATTTCAAGGCCTAGAAGGTGGCTGACTTTTGTGTCAGTGTTAGTTAATCCGTCCGATATGGACGGAAAGGTATTGTACGTAGATGCATCATTTCAGGGATTAGGAGTGATCCCGATGCAGTTGAATGAGACGTATATTATGTGTACGCTAGTTGAGAAACTAGCGAGATTTGTCATGTTAGTCTTACAGGTACTTTCAGTTCTGTGTGACAGAGTGAATTTTGGACATTAGATTAATTTCTCTTGTGAGAATAAATCTCCGTCTCTGGGAAGGATAGTGGTTCCCAGAGTTGCATTCGATTTAGGAAGAGTTGGTTCAGGAGACTCTTCATTCGAGAGTGATGATTTATTCGGAGTATATCCGAAAATAGTGAGTTTGAGACGTCCTTTATGGTGGAATGTCAAGTAGAACACGGTTAATTTCGTAGTTTGATGTTGGATATGCCAACAAGCATAGGTGGAATATTGTGATCGGTAGGGTTATGTACCGTGATAAGTGGGAGCCTAGTACGTTAGACTGTGTTGGGAGATTATCTAGAATTCGGAAAGGACTTGATAGGATTTGGGTAATCGATGATCGATTAGCTAGGTTCGCTCATTTTCTTCCGAGCCGTAAGATGAATTTCGTTGGATCGCTTGATGGAATTATATCCATGGAGTATCTTGAGTATCATTTCTGATAGTGATTCATGATTCATCTTACGATTCTGGCAAAGTTTCCCACCGGTTATGGATATAGAGCTCCACTTTGGTATAGTTATTGACCTCTTAATATGTTGATTGAGAGTGTATATAAGAGGTAGAATGTAATATTCGAGCTCAGAACCCCACTTAGTCACTTGAGGTGTGACTTCTGCTCCGGATACTTGAGGTGGTTGTTGTGACATCTCGTACTCGTACGTGAGTCGGAAATTTGGGGACCAAATTTTTATAAGTGGGGGAGAATATAAAATATGGAAAAAAAAATTATATATGGATTAAACCCTTTAATTAATTGGGATTAATTAGGGGATTAATTGGGCTTAATTAGTGGGCTAACGGGTTAGTTATCTAGTTGGGTTAAATCTATTGGGCTTGGGCTAAAATCGGTTGGGCTGAGTCTATTGGGCCCAAATGGTTGGACTGGAAATTGGCTGAACCGATTGGGCTAAACCAAATTGGATTGGATTGGAGTTAACTAGGTTAGCTTGAGTCAAACCGGAGCTAGCCTAACCAAGTCGATCAGCCCTTAAAGCCGATTTCTTCTGCGTTTTTCCCTGATTTCCTCTCGCGACTTCTATAGCCGGTCATCACCGATTTCTCCAATATCTTTCCGATCTGAGCTGCGGCTTCTCGTCGAGAGCTCTCCGTCACTCCCTCTCCTTACTTCAAGCATCGCCGGAGCGATCGCCAGCTCCGTCGAACGCCTGCGGCAGCCACGATTGATTCCTTCATCCCTCTACTTCGTCGCCGCGACCGATCTCCTCCGACGCCGACTCAATCGGCAGTCGCCTTGGATTTCGAAGCTCGGTTCGTCGGCGACTCTTCTTCCTTGTCCTTTCGTCACCGTTTTATATCGTGTCAAGCTGAGCTCCGATCGACCTTTGCTGTCTCTCGTCGGCCGACACTGCAGCTGCTCGAGTTGGTGATTTCAAGAGGAGAAGCTGGTGGCTTAGGGTTCTTGATGATGACCCGATCCGCCGGTGAGAGGGACTCCGGTTGAACTCCGTCGGGTGAGAGACCTCGCTGGGGAGGCTGAGTCTTGATCCGGGCTTCATCGAAGTCTTCGATCTAGTGGTGATCTCCTTCCTTGGGTTGAACGAGATATTTCCCTTATCTATGTTTCCTTCACTTTCATTAGCTCCGATGGTGGAGGGGAGAGGGGCAGCAGCCATTGAGCAGAACGAACAGATTGGGGAAGAGGGGATTGGCGTCGTTGGAATCCTCCGGTGAACAGAGGTTAAAGGAGGGGTGACTGGCGGTGAAGATTTAGGGCAGGTAAGCTCGATCCAACCTTTGCTTCTTAGTTGATAATTGCTGTATTTCCGTGGTGTGTTTAGGCCTATTGTATTCGATGGTTTTCTGTCAAAGGCGGATGGATTTGAAGCTAGGTTGAGAGGGATGGTAAGTTACTGCTAAAGCTTAGTTTCAGAGTGTGATTCAATTGTTAACATTTGATTTTTGATGGAGAGATCAGCACGGTAAGATCTTGTTACCTTGTAGTTTAGTGGTAATTACTGGATTGAGTTTGTAATGGTGATGCCGTAGGGATGAAATTTGATGGTTTTTGTTGTTTGTTCTGTTGTTGGGATGGGTATCATACGTAGAATGGGTTGGGGGATACATTAGAAGTAAGCTGTGAAGTCAAATTGATGATTGTTTGATCTGTTCTTGGGTATTGAGGAAGTTGTGATGTGTATTGGACACCGTTGTGAGTTGGATGTTGGTGATCTATTGTGAGATGGGATAAGGTGTATTAGATTGGGATAGTCCAGTTTCTAACTTGTATTCGAGGAAAGAACGTGGATATAGAAATGTAGTAGTTAACCTGTATATTTGTTAAGTGTTAGAACTTAACTATAGTTACCATTATATGCAGGTTTGGGATACGAAGCAGGTCCACGACCGTGAGGATTATTCGAGCTTCGTATCAGGTGGGTAATATCTACCTGGTCTGGTAGTTTTGATCAAATTCCTGTGCATGATCTTGGATTTATGTTTATACCTGTTTACCTTAAATCCACTCTTATTGAATCATATGCTTGTACTGCCTTGACCTTTGAGATATATACTCTGTTACTCATTGATTATCTAGCACGGATAGGAACTATAAACCCTATTATGTATTAGCTGATAGATGTTCAGTAAGTACATGTGGTTAGGGTTATCTTTGTGATCTCAGATAGGGTTACTGTGTTACCTAACTAGAGTTAGGTGATGGATTGGATTATGGAGTCGATCGTCATATCATAACCATATTAGTGGTGCATTTATGGTGGATCTAGTTGTCTGTGCATAGATAAGTGTATGGTTGTCAGTATGTGACCATGGACTAGAGGTCCTAGCGTGATGGTATATCCATTATGGATTGTGTGCCTGTGTATGGTTATATGGACGGTCGATTGTATATCGCTACTGACTAGAGGTCTTAGCGTGGTGGGTGTATCGGATGACTCTTTGTGCGATAGAGAGAGTCTTGTGATGGTAGTCCTTGCATAGTTGACTTTTGGTTGACCAGGACTCCCCATGGGATAGGGAGTGAGGCGAGGATACATGTATGGAGCTATGCATCATTACATTTGCATGCATGCTGACGACTGGGTCTCCCTTGTGGATGAGACGGGTCGTCAGTCATCTTGCCTCCCCGGCCACTCAGGGTAGTGGTAGCAGGGTTGAGGGCAGAGCATTGGATGTGCCACGCTCGACCACTATGGATGGTGGTAGCTGGAGATGCGCACCTGGCCACTGTGCAGAGTGGTGTTAGCACTCGCCCACTATAGACGGTGGTTGTGTGAGGTGCAGTTGTCCTGTGTGCGGCGTTTGTCTACTCATGGGTAGGGATAGCGTGGCTTGCAGCAGGGGCCCCTAGGAGTAGTTAGCTTTTTACGCTTATACGCTACTCAGTCATACTACCCAACTCGGCCACTCGAGAGTGGTGGCAGCTGGAGTCGGGCTAGTTGTCATTTGTCGTGCTACCCTGGCCACTCTGGGGTCGTGGTTAGACGGGTCCGCAGACAGTGACCATGCATATGCATTGCTGATATATATGTATACATGTATTTGATATATGTTTTACATATGCCTGTGAGATGCTGCATTTTATTGAGCTATGATTGTTGCACATGCTTGTACATCATGATACATGCCATTTGCATTTTATTTACTTCTATGGGTTGAGCATGATACATGCGTTGATTCAGACTATTATATGCATTTGATTAACATCATGTCATTGTGTGGTACGGACTGGGTTATTATACAGGTGATCATATACTGTTCATATGTCTGAGTATTGGTCAGGTATGGGATTGACCTGGTACGTTATATGGTTATGTTATAGTATACCTGTCCAGGATGATCTAGCATATGGCGTTACAGACCGCTAGGTACGTTGGTACATTACTTTATGTTCAGTTGATTAGTTTAGTATATACACTGAGTATGACTTTACTGTAGTTACTTGTTATTAGATTTAGATATGACTGTATGTCTATTGGACTCATGCTGTATACCTGTAGATCTTCACATGTATACTTGTAGATCTATCCTTATATGTTGTTCATGCACTTTCTATATATTACCCCTGAGTTTATACTCACCACCCCGGGACCCTGGGCTTCCTGTCGCCCAGATAACAGGTAGAAGATTCCTTGGACGTTCGGAGCTCCGCCAGCTGATCCCATCTCACACCGGACGAATGGATATGTTTTCCGTGTTGTTGTATCCTTACGGATTGTTGGTTTGGGTTTTTAGCTGTATTGTTTCCGTATCTGTGATATACGGACATATTGTATGTATTTGGTCTTTGATTCGATTTCTGTTATGATTCTTGTCGTGTCAAGTCACTCCGGAGTGCACAGTTGGTCTTTGTATCTTGTTGATCTGTTTGAATTGTTTCCGCTGTGTTTAGTATGTTTGATATGTTGATATCTGTGTATATCATATTGTTGTTGTGGGCCTACGGGCCTTGTATTAACCCGATATGTTGCCACGTACAGGGGAGATGTCGTCCGTTTGCTTTTCGGCACGGCATACTCCCGGGGCGTGACATGTCCCGTCCACTCAACCCATCTAGGCTTCATGCCTAGTGTTTAGTCCTCCTGATCTGTCAAGGCTTCTGCCTAGTATCCGATCTGCTTGACCTACTAAGGATTTCCTATTTGCCTTCACACTTAGCACATATATCAAACCACAACTAATTCCTAACTTTAACTATGGTTCATATATCAAAACTAAGGAGTGTTGCTCTCTACGCCAACAGAATCCATGTGTGTCTTATATACATTGTTTTGCACATCAACTTCAACTAGTTCTGATAGTTGTGGCTAAGAAAAATCTTCCAATTTCTATTTTTTGTGTGTTGTTGGTGATGTGGTAAATGTTGTTTGGTCATCTTGCAAATATTCTGATATTCTTCGGAAGAAACATTTAGATTTTATTATTGAGGCATTGGAGCAAGGTGAGATTTTAAGTAGTCGTGGACTTATTCAAGAAACTACCCTTCAATGTGCTGGAGATACACGTTGGGGTCACATTATAATTCTTTGATCAGGTTGATTTTATGTTCTCTATTGTCAGTGATGTGCTTGAAATAATTTCAGAAGATGATTCCAGTTCTCCTGCTAAAAAACCGAGGCATTTAATTTATTAGAGTCAATATTTACATTTGATTTTGCATTTAATCTACACTTCATGAAATATGTCTTAGGGATTTCGAGTGAATTGTCGAAGGCATTGCAAAAGAAAAATCAAGATATTGTGAATGCAATGGATTTAGTATACAAGTATGTAAAAATCGACTCCAAAGTATAAGAGATGATGGTTGGGATTCATTTTTAGAAAAGGTTCACTCTTTTTGTCATCAACATTACATTGATGTTCTCAAAATGGATGATATATTTACACATTGGGCACCATGTGGTCATCCCCATCATAATCTACCTGAAGTGTTAAATTTACATCACAATCGTATTGATTTATTCTATAGTGTTATTGATATGCAACTTTAAGAGTTAAATGATCATTTCTCAGAGGTAGGTGTGGAGTTACTCCTTTGTGTAACTTGTTTGTGGCCACAAAACTTATTTTTGGCTTTTGATAAGAAAAAATTGATGTGACTAGATGAATTTTATCCACAAGATTTCTTAAGATTTGATCTTTTTGTACTTGATGATCAACTTGAAACATACATATATGATATGCATTCTAACAAAGCATTTCAAGGATTGAAAGGCCTTGGTGATCTTTCAGAGAAATTAGTCGAGTCAAAGAAAAATATGTTGTACCCGTTGGTTTATAAGCTTTTGACATTGGCATTAATTTTACAAGTTGTGATTGTGACTATAAAGAGAGTATTTTCTGCCATGAGAATTGTAAAAGACAGATTGTGCAATCGAATGGGTGATGATTGGATGAATGATAGTCTTATTATCTATGTAGAGAAAGATGTATTTTTAACGGTTGATAATGAAGCTATTGTACAAAGGTTTCAAAATATGAAAACTCAAAAATAACAATTGTAAGGTAATTATTTTATGGTGCTCTACAATGATAAGATTTTATTTTTAATTCTATTAATTATATTATATTATTGCCCCAACTGAACGATGATTCTAACTCTGCCCCCGGTTGCATATGCCATATTTTGAATTTATGTGTTCAAGTTGGTTTAAAAATTTTAGAAAATCAAATAAAACAATTAAAAATAAATTTTTTATTTATAATCACATCCTAATACAATGAAATAATGGGGTAAATTTTATAAAATTAATTGAATAAGACCTAAAAAATTTCCACGTGATGTACTAACACGTTGAAATTCAATTGGTCCCCAAGGGAGGGCCTTGTGGTTAGCCCGATAGCAGAGTTGCATCAATGAGAAAGAGTCAATCCCCAGGGGTTACAAATCTTTCGGGGTGCCTGCTCTCTGATGTGAGCAAAATATATAGGATTTTAGGAGTAGTTTTTGCTCACATCTCATTTCATTTTATGTTTGTTTCATACATATTTTACTTTATTTTGCATGCATTTCCTATTTTCTAGTTCGAAGATCTGTTCATTGTACATTTGTGTGAAGGACAACATTATACTGGGAAAATGGCGCACTTTTGGAGCGAAAAGAAGACATTTGGTAGCTAGAATAGAATGACACACACCCTGGCCCTGTGAAAATACACGGCCTGCGCCACAGCGCCACACATGGCCTGGCCATGTGGATCCACATGGTTGTGTGGCGTTGTGCGATTCTGACGTGATTCGATTATTTTTCAGGTTTTGGGGAGATCTAGGCTGATGTCTATATAAAGGAGGCTATGCCAAAACCCTAGGGGGGAGGCACGACGACTGGGACGACACTCCGATGCCCTAAAAAGCTTCAGTTACTCGCAATGGGTAGGAATAAAGCTGCCGGAGATCCAAGATCTACACTTCAATGCCGGAGAGAAGAGCCACATTGCTTTGTAATTTCTACTCTTTGCATAATATCCATTGTTTATATTAATAACATCGTGCTTTGTGTTTCTCCTCTCATATTTATGGAGTATATTGTTCGATTCTAGGATTAGGGAGTAGTTTGTGTGCATAGAATATGTTATTCCAAATTAAATTATGTTCTTGAGTTTGTATTTGTAATTGGTATTATTTTAGACCGATATCTATGCGTTTTGGTTTTCTATTTTCTGTGCTAGCCGATACGAGGGGTGACTACCCTCGTATCTAAGATTTAGGAGAATTAAGGAGGAACCTAGGGGTTGACCTCATCTCCTGTAACTGTGGATAGAAGGGTGCGATAGAATTGGAAACGATTCATCGTAGGGATTGATTTGGCATCCTCGTACCGCCTATCCCATGCTAACGCCAGGGGTCGACCTGGTAAGGCAGAGATAGCTCCCAATAGATGCGAAGGCTCATCGGGGGAGTGTATGATGTCCCTTCTACAAGGCCATAGTTAGACGTTTAGACAACACCCAATTGATAGCATGTTTTGCGACACACAAGCGAAACCAAAATCCTAGAATTCCTTCCGAAGACTCACAGCAAGCCTTTTCTTCTTCCGTGTGACACCGTATTGAGTTCGGACCACCGACAACCCTCGCAATCACAACTATTAGAATTGAATTTCGAACAATAACGTCCACTTAACAAATCAGTACTCGAATCTCAGTCCCTGTTGGATCGATAATCTTTTTATTACTTGACAACATCCATGTACTTGCGGGCGTTGAGTGTGTACTTCGAGTCCTCGACGGTCTCCGTCGTGAGATTTGAGGTCGCGTTCGCGTGCATCAAGTTTTTGGCATCGTTGCCGGGACTGATTGATTCAATATCAAATCAAGAAGTGGATAATTGAATCGGACTTAGGATTAGATTTAGTTACTTGCTTTACTTTTATTACTTTTTTTTATTTTTATTACTTTCTTTTACTTCAGTTTTAGATTTTCCATATCTAGATTTATTTTTTTTATTTTTTTTATTTTAGCAGTAGTTTTACGTTTTATTTTATAATTAGCTTTTTTGAATTTGATTCAGTATTTAGTTTAGTTTATTTTCTATTTTAATTAAGTATTAGGTAATACTCCTAATTTTGTAGTTTAGTTCTTCGTATGCTTAGACACATAAAATTGGGGGCCTGATTCCGATCGATCTAGAAATCGAACGAACCTATCATTGCCGGAGAGCTAAACAGAAGAGGATGGAGGATCAAGCTGCATTTGAGGTGAATATAGGTAGCCGAACTTTGCGGGATTACGCAAACCCCTAGTGCTAGAGGATTTAGGCCGAGTATAGCTGGACCATCCATTTTGGCAAACAACTTTGAGCTGAAACTGACACTTATACACATGGTCCAACAGAGTCAATTTGGGGGAGCTATGACTGAAGACCCGAATCGGCACCTGGAGACATTTTTGGAAATATGCTCAACGATGAAGGTCAATGGAGTCCCTGCAGACGCGATATGCCTGAGCCTATTCCCGTTCTCATTGCGGGATAAGGCTAAGGCATGACTTCACTCCCTACCTTCGGGAAGCATTACTACATGGGAGCAATGTGAGCAACAGTTCTTGAATAAATACTTCCCACTAAGCAAGATTGCTCACATGCGCCATCTAATAACGAGCTTCCGTCAGAAGGAAGGGAAGTTCCTATTTGAAGCCTGGTATCACTAAAGGGGCTACTCTACCAATGCCCTCATCATGGACTGGAAAGGTGGCTGGTGATCCACATTTTCTATAATGGGATCACGTATGCCACAAAGATGTCCCTCAATTCTGTCGCAAGAGGAGCACTTATGAACAAGACTATAGAGGAAGTGGAGGAGCTAAAAGAAGAGGTCGCCCATAACCACCATCAATGGGCTTCCGAACGTAGTCACCCAGCTCCTGCCGTGGGATGATATGCTGTCAATTCCATGGACCACATGTCAGCGAGGATGGACGCGCTTAGCGGATGGTTCGACTCTCTAAATCCAGTTTTTGCACGTGCGGATAATGACTTTGGAGAAGTAACAGTAGCACATCGGGAGGACTACTATGAAAGGTAGGGCAGCTCAGAAGAGCATATTGAGCATGTCGATGCGGTTGGGGATTATAAACAAAGGCCCAAAAAGCCATACTTCAGTACTTAGAATTCCAGATGGAGGAACCACTAGAATTTTTTCTATCGGAATAACTTGAGTAACTTCCAACCATCAAGAGGGTATGGGCAACAACAGGGCAATGGGCAGCAACAACCACAGAAGTCTAGGCTAGAATTGATGATGGAAGACTTCATTGCTACCTAAACAAAGGCCAATGATGAGTTTCGACATCAACATCAAAAAATGGAAGAGTCACTTAAGGATTTGAAGGCCACTGTTGATGGTCTTGCAAGTCACACGAGGATGTTGGAAACACAAGTGGCCCAGATAGCCTAAACCGTGTCACAACCTATGGATAGTTCTCCATCATTACCCGAGTCGAGTCAAGTCAAGGAGGAGGGAGTGTGTAGCGAGAGAGTAGCACAGAGAAACAAATTCGCCAAGGTGTGTGCACCCATAATTTCCACCCTACCTGACCAAACCGAAATTGAAGATAAAATTCCACCCCAGCTTGAGGACCCTAGTGAATTTGTTATCCCCTGCTCAACTTATGGGGAAAGCTTCGATGAAGCATTGTGCGACTTGGGGTCATCAGTAAGTGTGATGCCCTACGCATACTATTTGAAGATCAGACTGAATGAGATCCAACCAGCAAACCTTGGTATTCGTATGGGGGACGACACAGTCAAGAAACCCGTCGGCATGCTAGCACATGTGCCTATGGTCATTGAGAATTTCGCGATACACACAGATTTTATTATACTCGACACATGACCAAATCCCCAGAATCCCATCATCTTGGAAAGGCCCTTTCTGGCGACTGCAGGGGCATGCATAGATGTAAAGGCGCACAAGATCTCCTTGGAGGTAGAAGGGGAGATCATCCTCTTCAATCTATTAGAGTATAGAGCTCCCTTCTTAGACGACTACACTTTTAGTAGGGTAAAGTCGAACCCACCGAATGTCAACTCCGAGATGGATGAATGGAGGTTTACAGAACCTCCGGAGCCAAATTGAGACAATGGAGTAGGGTCGAGCTAAAAGACCTTAAACAAAGCGCTCATTAGGAGGCAACCCAAGTTTAGTTTTTATGTTTTCTTTCGTTTGTTTAATTTGAAATTTGGATTCCATTCATTTAGCATTTTTAACATGAATTAGGACTAGAAAGAACCTTCTAGGTAAAAATAAAAATCACTTTCAACCTACATGACTGAGCGAGTAAGGAGAAGTCGACCGTTTGCACCATGAGAAGGAAACAAGGGGCACACGGCTTGACCGTGTGTTTTCACATGGCTGTGTCCCACCTTACAGCGACACACTTGGCATGGTCGTGTGTTTTCACATGGCCATGTCGCGCAGGGGTTAAATAGAACGCACCATGTGTTTTCGCCCCAAATGCGCCGTGTGCTTTGATTCCTTTTGCCCAAGTCATATGAATCCCTCTTCCTCACCACCTAGAAGCCTTTCCAACCTTTAAGGAAGCCCAAAAGAAGTAAGGATGAGGAGGACCAGGAAAGTGACATCTCGATCCGGTGCTTCAGAGCGAAGAACAAGGAGAACGGACGCCCCTCAAGCTCCGGAGGAAGGTAACGCTCTTCCAGCCCTTCTTTTTTGAAATAATGAGCATAGGGATAGATATGACATGCTTGCTACTAGAAGAATCATCTCAACTAGGTATCTTGATGAAGATTTATTAGAATCCCTAGGTTTGCTTGGTGATATTCAATCCCTATTTGTAAAAATGGGGTGGGGAGAGATAATGGGGATAAGACACCCAACCTACCCTAGGATAGTTTTAGAGTTTTTAAGTTCTTTAGAAGCTGAGGTTTTAACGGATAGAGAGAGCGAAGAGGGTAGGATTACCTTTAGGTTATTTAACACTGAGCATGAATGGACATTACACAAATGAAACACATTTTTTTATGAAGGTAAAAATATATATCATCAAAATAGCACACCCATACATGGTCCAAGGACTCTACACATGTCATATCCGACGAAATGTCCGATCTGAGTAGGTGTCCAAGGAAAAACATATATGTGCTCTCCTATGTACCATCACACTCTCTATGTCAAGACCTCCTGTATACTACGGTCAGTCCTCCCTCTTTCGCCATGCCGTGATAGATGGAAGCGTGACCGTATCTGCAGCAATCCTCTCCTCGTATGTACCAGAGCGCACCCCTCACTGATGCACCCCGTGCATGACTTGCCCACCAGAGAACGTCGTATGAGCGTGGTCTCCCTCTGAGTCTATCCTCCCATCCTGTCTGGGTCATCAGCCCTCCATCCTCTATCTGTGTCCTCTCCACTGTCGTGTACCAACTTTTAGCAAGTGGTTAGCTATCAACTGATTTGTGGTGTCTTTACCGTGAGTCATTTGCTGCGGACTAGATAAATCTTTACGGTAAATCTATTCACCAAAAGGGCTTATTGGCCAAGCCCCAGCCAACAACGGATTTGGTATGTCTTTACCGCGAGCTGTTTACTGCGGACTAGATAGGCCATTCCGGTGGACCTATTCACCAGTACAACTTTTAGGCAAAGCTGCAGTCGTAAACGGATTTGACGAGTCTTTACCGTGAGCCATTTGCTGGCTTGCCTAGTGGGGGAGAGAGAAGAACCCCTATTGGTTTAACTCTCGAATCTTTTAGACCGAATTGACAAGAGAGCATGCGTACGTCCCTTCTAGGGCCAAAGCATCACGCCTTCAAAATCTCATTTTTTGGTACCTACACCGAATTATGGCAAATACTATTTTTGGTCATAGGACGAGTGACGATGTAGTGAGAGCAAGTGAGCTACTTTGCTTATGGGGCATGCTACAAGAAAGGAGTAGCATTGATGTAGGGTCCCATTTCATTAGACACTTAGTGAAAATGGGCAAAGCAGTGAGAGGAGAGATTAATGTGGGGGGCCTACTTACCCACATTTGCCATAGGATGGGGTACGACTACACCGTGCTAGATAGTATAGATGGGAGCCCTAGGATTGATTTAGGAGTGTGTATGACCATGAAGATGATAGTGAGAGAGGGACACTCCTAGTGCTTTGTAAGCAAAAACCTATCATCCCTTAGGCTCCCTGACCTCGATCGTACCACCATCACCACACGCGCCAACTAGCGCTTAGACCTGAGAGTGGAGTCCCTGCCAAAGCACATTGGGCTTATGCTGCCAAGACTACCGCTTGGACTTTACGCCGCCAACCATTGGACTTATGCTGCCAAGACTCTCGGTTGGACTTTCCAATTGCCAAGTACCCATGACTTGGACTTTCCTTGCCGACCCATGTTGGACTTTCCAATTGCCAAGACTCAAGCTTGAACTTTCCCTTGCTAAACCTATGCTTGGACTTTCCCTTGCCAAGTACACAAGACTTGGACTTTCCATGCTAAGTATACAAGACTTGGACTTTCCATTATCAAGTGTCCCACTTGGACTTGTCCATCATATGGTCAACCCCATGTCAACCATATAGTCAAACAATGGTTAAACCATCGTCAAATATCAAAATACCCCTCGAGTCAAACTCGAGTCCGGTCAATCATGACTCGGGTCGATTGCACCAACAATCTCCCCAATCCATTGTCAAACATCGAAACACTAATTGAGTTTGGTCAATCATGACCTGGGCCGATTACACCAACATTGTTGAGTTGGGACAGTTGTCATGTCATGCCACCGAGGCCACATTGGGGTCGTGGTAGCGAGTGGGGAGTGCAGGCAAGACCATGCATTTGCATTACCATGTGTGAGGGCATTTGCATATATATACATATACATATATTTATTTATATATGTGTGTGTGAGTGTGATCAGTATATATAGATACAGTCTATATATGCTTGTTGTGTTGTTGCATTTTGTTTATGCTATATTTGCTGCATTTATTTGTACATCATTTTGCATACTACTTGCATATTCTATATGGATGTGTGTCGGATACTAGTGTACGAGTTGATCGGACTGTTGTACACCTTTGACCAGTATCATGATGTGGTACGGGATGAACCAGGTACGTTGTTGTATTTGTTATAGAATGTTCGTAGGGTGGTTTGTTGATTACAGAGGTAGCGTTCTTCTTCCATATTGTATATGTTATATTGTGGTATAGGTGCTCAGGTTGTATAAGTTGTGTCGTTGCATACCTTTCAGGTATGCCGGTACATTACGTTATGTACAGTTGATTAGTTTGGTATATGCACTGATTAGTATTATACCGATAGTTATTCGTTGTTTCCTTTAAGACTGTATACTTGTTGATCTCCATATGATATATGTTGTTCATGCACTATCTTTCATATTACCACTGAGTTTTATACTCTCCACCAGAGACCCTGGGTTTTCTTGTCGCCCAGGTAATAGATAGAAGATTCCTAGGATGCTCGGAGCTCCGCCAGCTGATCCCATCTCACACTGAGCATTTGGATTTTATTTCGAATTCGTGTTGTATTATTTTTGGATGGTGTGTTTTGGATTTTATTCTATATTGCTTCCGCATGTTGGTTATGGTTTTGGTTTGGGTTATGGATTTGTCTATATTGGTTATTATGTTAGAGTCACACCGGTGCGTATCTTTGTGTCTTTGTGGGTGTATTATTTGGTAGTGTTACTTCATTATGATATATGGTTTATGGATGTTGATAGCTATGTGGGCCTTGTATCGGTGTTTATCTTACATTGTCACTAGAGGGTACCGTCCGGTCGACGGACAAGTATACCCTCGGGGAGTGATAGGCCTCCTGCTTATTATTCAATTTCTTGCATTCCAAAGACTTGTGACCAACTCGGTCATAATTGAACTATTTCCTAAAAAAAATTTTGTTGATGCCTTCGATCCTCTAGGTCCTACATTGGAAGAATTAGACTCCTTCTGCTTTGAACTTTGATCGTGCTCAACCATGTTAACTTTAACATTTACCTGAGTGAATGATGGCTTGTCGAAGCTCCTGTTGTCTTTATCATGCCTTGAGGGTGTTATTTCACCTAATTAGGAGGTACCCTACTCGGTGATAGTATATAATGTAAGAAACCTAAGAATCATATAATCCCAAAGTACTCAAAGAATTCAATAAAATATCTATATTCATATAAATTGACTTTTGCTACAAAGATTGCAAAATCATATTGACAGAAGATGGATGAAACAAAACAAAATACATCAAAATAGAAATCAAAGTAGGGAATCAACATATCAAGATATCTTAGTGACTCTATATATAGTAAAATAAATTGAAATATCAAAAGGATGCTTATGGCTATAAAATTGGAGGTCAAGAAAAGCAGATAGTAAGCACAAATCACTAAATGGATAATTAGGAAAGATATGCATTAATTTAATCGTATTTAAGAGTGTAAAAATAAATCAAGATGCAATTTTACTATTACACCTTTTTAAGTATTTTCTTAACTTATATATATATATATATATATATATATATATATATATATATATATATATATATATATATATAGAGAGAGAGAGAGAGAGAGAGAGAGAGAGAGAGAGAGTGATTACTATTATCTATTATTATCAACAAAAATGAATATTTACTTTTTATTATCTTGTTTAACCAGCATATATAAATGTTAGTAATGGTATAAATTTGATAATCAACTAATAAGTGAATCATTGGAGTCAATGTTTTCAGAGTGTGATAATGACATCTGATGTATGAGCTAAAAGCCCTTTGATCGATGGAATCCAACAACAAATAATAACATAGCATTGGAATGCAAGTAAATGATGACCGCAGGTGACAATGCTATCAAAACTCATGTGGGCAGTCAAGTACTTTGATATAAGGTTAGACTCAGAGTTTTCACTTTTAGTATTTCTCATTTATAAATTTAATATTCAACTTTAACTCTTTTATTACACCTATTCAATTATATGTGTATATCTTAGGGAAATCTGAATGACCAATCTAAATCAAGTCATTTAAGTAGCATCACAGAGTTTACATGTAAAAGCTATAAGTATCAACAGTATGATGTACCAATAATAAGGAAGGTCAATCAATATAAAAAGAACAAGTATCAACTAAAGAATAATTTTAGAGTATTTGATCATCAGTTCTGCACATCGTATCATGGTTTGATCAAATTAAATTTAATTATTGAACCCCTCTACACTAATGTTGTATCGGGAAGACTCAGGTCGTCTCTCACATGGAATGTAATGGGAGTGATAAATCTTAGGACTAAAGGTTATTTCTTGGAGTTTTTCTGTTGAAATTGGGGGTTTGGATTTGGATTTGGATTTCTAAGAATAATAAATAAAATACAATGAGAACAATTAAACTCTAACCTATCTAAACTACGATTGCAACAGAATTAAAGAAAACAATAGGTAAGCATCCAAACAAAAGCATTCAAACAAAACTTTAAAAACATTTAAACAATGTAAAGTAATGAAGGAATGTAACCAAACAATTCAAATGCAGTAAAAAAAAGTAATATAAGTGTAAGAGGCATTTAAACAAAAGCATGCCATGCACAAATAAAAGATAAGAACTAAGTAAAATAAAGGAGACTCTCCCTCCGATGATAGTGGATGATCATGCTACAACAAGTGTAAGGACCCTTTAACCCTCTGAGGTGGATGGTGTGGATCAATGTTGCAGATGATGTGGAACAAGCCTGGAACCCCTAAGCTCGCGATGAAGTTGTTCAGAATGCCTGGGACCCTGAAGCATGCGAACAACGGATGGATGGTTGCAGTGTTGAGCCTGAAATGTCGAAGCTCATGGATGATGATGCGACCACAAAAATGACGACCCTTTGTCCACCTAAGTGTTGGTGCAATTAGCCTTAGGTCAAGCTTGACCAAGCTCGAGTTGGGCTTGAGTTGAGTTTCGATGTGTGACAATATGAAAAGAGGTCGTATGAAGGAGATTGTTGGTGTAATCATCATTGGGTCAGGATGACCATGATGGATGGGTGATCAGAAGTCCAATAAGGAGTTGGCAAGTGAGAACTCAAGTAGGTCAAGATTGACCAAATACTTGATGAGAAAAAATCCAAGTGGATCAGGGGGGACTAGGCACTTGGTGGAAGTTCAATAAGATGTTGGAAAACATGAAGTCAAGTAGGTCAAGGTTGATCAGATACTTGACAAGTATGTAATCCAAGTGGGTCATGGAAGACCGAACACATGATGGACGAAAGTCCAATAGGAAGTTGGTAAGTGTGAAGACAAAGTGGGTCACGATTGATTGGACACTTGGCATGATAAGGAAAATCCAAGTAAGTCAAGGGGGATGGGATGCTTGGTTATGGTGAAATCTTGGCAGGTCATGATTTATCGGATGCTAAGAAACGAAATTTTAGGAAGGTCAAGGAGGACCAGATGCTTAGTGTTGGTGAAGTCCTATTAGGTCACAGTGGATTGGATGCTAAGGAAAGTACAAACAGATCAAGGAGGACCAAATGTTTGGTGAAGTGAAGTCCTTGCAGGTCAAGGGTAATTGGATTCTTGGTAAAGAGAGGTTTCGATAGATTAATAGTGATAGGATGCTGAATGAGAAAAATCCTGGTAAGTTGAGGTCAACTGAATACCAAGTGAAGCGAGAGTTGACTTGAAATTAGGCTAAGACTAAGGCATCTGTCGACTGATAGAGTTTACTAGTCGACTAATAATAGTGCTCGAGCAAGTATTGAGTTCAAAACACAACTACCAACTCAACTAGTTGTCCAGTCGACTGATGATCTTGATCAATCGACTGGAGTCGATGACAGGGCACTCAGGAAGGTGCTCGAGCACTCGAAAAGTCAGTGCCCAGGATAAGGAACAAAGCTTGGTGCTTAGGTAGTCAACTAGTGTCAAGCGCTCAGGATGGGCACTTGGGAGGCACTCAGGTAGAGTGCTCGGGATGAGAAAGCTAGTGCTCGGGAGTGCTCACGATCTAGCAGTAGACTATTGTGGTGAAGCAATCGACTGACTGTAGTGATTAGCGAACAGAAGCATCTTGAATCAACTAGCCAATTTGACCAGTAGCTTATTAGTCGACTGATGGAGTGAAATATGATGTGGATCATGTCATTGGAGAGTTAGTCAAGCAAAAGATTGAGAGACCAATCGACTAAGGGTAAGATGAGTCGACTAGAAGGCGAAAATTAGTCCGATAAGAAGGGGTTTCATGGTGATTTGAAGATATCAATTCTTGGAGACTTTGAAGAAAAAATGTTGCTACATTCCAGAGCTTCCAAGGCATTCCAATGCAATCAAACTACAAACAAGCAAGAATTCAATCATGTAAAGTGTTTTTGGTTCTTGTTCTTTTATTTCTTTGTATATTTATATTTGGTTGCATCTCTTGTATGAGAATATGTTGTAAGAGGTTTCTCCACCTCTGGAATGTTTTTGAGAAGGGAAAAGGATAGTGAAACTGTCACTAGGAGATAGGTCATGGAGTAAAAATCGAAGATTCCAAACCATGTAAAAATTGAGATGTTGTGTGTTTGTTTTGTGTTGTATTTTTCAATATCTTGTTTCCGTTGCATATAATAATCTTGTGGATGAGTACCAAATAAAATCGACGATCGAGATGAATCACTATTCACCCCCTCCCCCTCCTCCCTAGCGACACAAAGGTCCTAACAAGTGGTATCAGAGCAAGTCTCTCTTCATCAAACGAACCGCCAAGGGAGCATAAGCTAGAGGAGTAACAAATTCATCAAGAAGAATGGAGTTCAATGATGGATTCGTGACATTCAACTTCCACCACTTTACGGGTTAGCTAGTTATGTTCAATGGAAGACAAGAATGGAAGTGTTCTTCCAAATGAACATCGAACAACGATTCAATCTAACAGAGGGGTTTGATGGTCCAAAGGACAAGAAAGGAAAAACACTTTGAAAGAGAAAATGGACCGAGGAGAAAATTTTGAGATCCAACTCTAATGATCAAAATTTTGGTTAATTTAATAGCGAATGAAACCTTGTGCAAATTAGGAAAAGTCAAGGATGCAAGTGATTTATGGAACAAGCTAGTCAAGCTCCATGAAGAACCCTCATAGGTACAAGAAGATGATGAGTCCGAGGAAGAAGGCTTATCATCCCAAGAGCTTGAAGATTCGAAAGTTGACAGGTACTCAACATCTGATTTAGAAGAGGTTGTAGAAGTCTCTACCTCAATGATTGAGGAGAAGGATATACTTTCAACACCAGAGCAAGAGGAACCCTCAACATTTGGGGCCGATGAAAAACAAGCTCAAGTTTCCCTTATCACAATGGAAGGTAACTCAAATGCAATTCTTAAAAATCAAGATCATAAAAATAAGAGTAAGTGCCCAAAATGAAGCAAGAAGAAGGTTATAGTGGGACCAAAGGCAAGGAAAAGGAAAAGCCAAAGGAGGTCAGAACATTGATACGCAAAGGAAAGAAGCACAAAGTGTGCTTCTCAAGCAATCAAAAGGGGCACTATCGGAATCAATGTCCAAGAGGGAGGCACTCAACTAAGGACAAAAGAGAGAGATCAAGTGTAGGGAGAGCTCCTAAGGCAAGACCTAAGGTATATTTCCTTAATGCAATTTCGATGTTTCATGATAAAAAGCATGTTAAGCCTAATTTTTATAATCTAGGTGCTCAATATCATGAAAATTGGCCTAAGGATAATTTTTGGTCAATTATCTCAAGGACTATACCACCTAAGGAGAACTTTAGAGTTTTTCAAGGTAAACCCATTTTACATAAGGATAGAAAGGATAAGAAAAAACTAGGCAATGACTCAAAGGAATATAGACATGTGCCTAGGAAGAAAAATAATCAAAGAAAGCATGGGGAATAAAAAATTAAGAAATTAGAAGAAGAAAATCAAGTATTGAGATCAAGATTTCACAAATTCGAAAAAAACCCTTAAAAAGATGAAAAAATATGTTTAAAGAGTTAAATGGACAAAACCTAGGATTTGATAGGCAAGAATCATCTACGGACAAGAAGGGTTTGGGATACAAAACTAAGTCCAAGAAGTGTTAGGGCAATCAACCCATGTATGATGTGGTTTTGATGTGTGTGGCAAAGGGTTTAAGTTAGGTTGATTATGTTGATTTGATATGTGTGTTTATGTTGTGCAGGACTTAGTAAATCACACATGAGTTAGCTTGATGATAGGATTGGTGAGTTTACCATCGCATGGCTCGGGTCCTTGAGTCGGTAAAGGATGGCATTGCGGAAGTCGTGCGCTTGGTGCATCCGAGGGACTACCGGACGAGGAGCATTGGAGTGAAGCCAAAGGAAGCAGACTTCAGGGCGAGACGTGAAGGATGACATTGCGGAAGTCGTGAGCTTGGTGCATCCGAGGGGCGTGGCCAGGTGAAGAGAGCTTCGGTGAGGGACTCCAAGGGAGATGAGAGATTGAGCGATTGTAATGGTAGCTCATAGGTGAACTTGGCTGAATGGCTATGTCTAGTGTCAGATGCTTAAATTTAGGTTTGAGGTTTTATCTGACATTTGGTTAAGTCGGATGCTCAAACAAGTGTCTTGTTTGAGATTTTACCCGATGCCAATCGACTGCTATAGATAGCAGTCGACTGCTCTGAATCGATGGCACTCGATTGGTGCTCGACCGGTGTTCGACTATTTGGTTTCTGGCCCAGCAGTCGACTGGTAGGGTTTGATAGTCCACTACCAAGGGATGGCAGTCGACTACTCAAGGTAGTCGCGGACACAAAAGGTTTGAAAGTCGACTGATTGCTTAGATCGCTTGACTGATGGCTCGATCAATTGACTGATAGGATGGTTAGTCGACTGATGGAGGAGTCGTTGGATGTGACGATCGCGATTCAGTCAGCTCAAAAGCCGTTGGAACGACCATCAGTCGACTGATGACATGCATCAGTCAACTGCCACCTGCCCAACGGAAAGAAACCCTTCTTCTCTATAAAAAGAATGGTTGGGGCCTTTTGGGAGGCTAATGCTTCACTCATAATCATACCCCCAAGTGCCCAACCCATTTTAACACTCCTTTTCTTGTTCTTATTTCTATCTTATTGTAAGAGGGAGTGATTGTTGTAAAAGAGGTTACCTCCACCTAGCTTGGGCTAAAGGAGAGACTAGTGGATTGTTGAGGGAGTGATTTGCCATACGAATCATCCGTGGACTAGCGGCAAGGGTCATGAACCACGTTACATCTCGGCGTTGGTGTTTGCATTCTTTACTTCTTGCTTTATCTTAATTGTTTTTGTTTATCTTCTATTTCCGCTGTGCTAATCACTTTCGTAGACAATTAAGTGACTGAATTCCATCTACGATCATCAGGGCTATTCAACCTCCTTCTAGCTGGGCCATGATCCTTCAATAAGTGGTATCAGAGCCAAGGTTGCTTGTTACAGGACTCACCGTCGCAACAAGCACAACAAAAATGGTTTGCTCCAACATCCATCCGCCTAAATTCGAAGGGGACTTCGCTTGGTGGAAAAAGTGAATGGAGGTATTCTTCGAGACTGATTTCGATATCATGGTTATTATGGAAAAGGATTTCGAGTTGCCTAGGGATGAAGAAGGGGATCCATTAAAGTAGTCAAGATGGACTAAGAAGCAAAGGGAGGAGCACCTTGCAAATTTGAAAGCAAAGTACTATCTATTCAACGTGCTCTCTCAACAAGAAGTCAACCAGATTAGTGAGTGCTCTAGTGCTAAGGAGATGTGAGAGAAGCTAGTGGACCTTCATGAAGGCACATCTGAAGACAAGCTCGCAAGAAGGGACCTCCTCCGCTCTCAATTAAGCAATATCAAATTAGATAAGGGGGAAAAGGTATTATCACTACACTCTAGATTTAAAGAGATAATAAATGGTTTATCAAGTGTAGGTGAGAAGCTTTCCAACCAAGACATGATAATGAAAGCCATAGATGCCTTCCCCTGGTCATCCAAATGGAGCTCCATATTGGACTCCTTCTATATTTCAAAGAATCTAGAGGTAAGTACTCTAGAAGAATTTTTCTCCACCATGGAATTACATGAAACTAGACTTGAAGGCATAATTGAAGAACCAAGCACAAAGTCAAGGGGAGTAGCACTTATGGCCGACAAAGGAAAGAAGAAGAAGGAGACTCCACCCTCCTCATCGGATGAGGAATCTTCCTCCTCATCAATGAATAACAATGAAGAGGTCTACATGGTAAGAAAGGTGAGACATGCATTGAAAAATTTTAAATTTAACAAGTCTCATGATAGGAGAAGAGGAAGGTGATATGCTACAATTGGCAAGGAGAGGGACATATGAGGGATGAGTGCCCCCAATTAACAAGAACAAGGAAGAAAAGAAGAAGAATGACAAAAAGAAAGAAGGGAAGAAGAAAGAAGAAAGAAAGTCAAAGGAGAAGGAAAAGAAGTCAAAGCCCCGAAACCTAAAAGCGACATGGGACGATCCATCATCATCGGAAGAAGAAAAGATCGTCTCTCATTTTGCATTAATGGGAATGGATGATATAGCCTCCACCTCATCCGAACAAGAAGGAAGTACAAGTGAGGAGGAGAGCTCAAGTGAAGGGGGAGCTTCATCCACATCGGAATCAAAAGGAGATTGGGTAAGTGAGGTAACAAATCTCCCTCCCAAAATGGTTATTTCCATGATTACTAGTTTAACTAAGGAGTTATTTAGATCTAAAAAGAAAAACAAATGCATGCAAAATGAAATTAAGGATCTAGAAGAAAAATTGAAATATTCATGCTCACATGATAATGCTATTTCTTCAAGTGTTAATGATGCATGCTTAGAAGAAAATAGGATTTTAAGGGAAAAGGCAGATTTTCTAAGGCCCTAGAAAAATCCACAATTGGCTCAAATACCCTAAATATGATCATTGGGAGCCAAAGGGCTAGTTTCAACAAGAAAGGCCTAGGTTATAAAGGATCCAAAAATGAAAAAGCCTACCATTGCTTAATTGCTAGAGGACAATCCAAAACTACATCGGTAGCTAGGAAATGAATCCCAAAGGAGTACTTGATGAACCCTATTGGAAAGAATTTATATTGGGTTCCCAAGTCAATCCTCAAGGGTTAGAGAAATCTAGGATAGTCAACAACACTTGATTTTATTTCATATCTTATTAAATGGTTGACTTATGATGATGTGGGTAGTTTACTTGTGGTTGGGTGTAATATATGACTTATGTGATTCATGGTCATAATATGTAATATTGTGATAATACTTGATTTATGATCATGATATGCAATTATGATAATATGTGTTTTTTATGATCATGATGGGTATTTTTGTATGATATATACTTAACCTTGGTAGAAATTGGCATGAAATTGATGGTTAAGTATAATACCTTGGTCACATCTCACATTCACCATAAGGCTAAATTGATTGATAACATAACAATGGGCTGTTGGGATGTATACTGAAAAGTCTATCTTTTGTTTGAACACCTTTAGTTTTGAAATAAGAATCACATGATCATTGTTTGCATATTTATGGTTATGCATATTGTCTCATACATTACATTGTAGATAACATGGTGTGTAGTGTCACATGGTAGATCATGTTATCAGCACCTTGTAGAGTATAAGTAAAGGCTCACAACTGAGATGACTTTGGACAGACCTTTGGTATGGTTGTAGTGTGATTTGGTATTGGTTTGTCTTGACCATAGAATCACACTAGTACACTTTATGTGTATTGAGCAGGACCGACTTAAAGGTGATTCGATTCATTGCTGACTACATAATCGAATTGGACCTCAGATATTATATTGTACATGCTCTTAATCCCGATATAATAATGGACACATATACTTAGTATTCATTTCTTTGATTTACCAATGGGCGAGATTTATAGAGTAAATTGATAGGCTCGGTAAGTTGGGAAATGATATTATTTATATGGTGTATCATTGATTATATGAGGAAACTGTGTCCTATAAATTAGGATGATGATGTCCCCTTGAGCAGCTCATAAGGTTCATCATGTAAACCCTGCAGGTGGACTTGGTCCGGCATGATGATAAGGTTGAGTGGTACTACTCATGGAGTTAGATGTTGATTAATTAATTGTCAGTAAATTAATTAATCGACGAATATTCGAGATCTTAAACAAGGGGAAATAAAGTACAAATAATATATGGAGCCCATATTAACTTATGGGGGTTGGTGAGGTAGATCAATGATAATCCTCTAGTGGAATGGATTATCATTAATGGATCGGACTTTATGTGGGCTTGAACCATTGGGTGACCAAGATCCAACTCCTCCTCATGGTCCCTATTGTAGCCTATTAAATGTTGGGATGTATACTGAAAAGTCTATCATTTGTATGAACATCTTTATTTTGAAATAAGAATCACATGATCATTGTTTGCATATTTGTGATTATGCATATTGTCTCATACATTACATTGTAGATAACATGGTGTATAGTGTCACATAGTAGATCATGTTATTAGCTCCTTGTAGAGTATAAGTAAAGGTTCACAACCTAGATGGCTTTGGACAAACCATTGGTATGGTTGTAGTGTGATTTGGTATTGGTTTGTCTTGACCATAGAATCACATTAGTACACTTTGTGTTTATTGAGCAAGATCGACTTAGAGGTGATTCGATTTATTACTGACTACATAATCGAATCAGACCTCAGATATTATATTTTACATGCTCTTAATCCCGATATAATAACGGGCACATATACTTAGTATTCATTTCATTGATTTACCAATGAGCGAGATTTATAGATTAAATCGATAGGCTCGATAAGTTGGGAAATGATATTATTTATATGGTGTATCGTTGATTATAGGAGGAAACCGTGTCCTATATATTAGGATGATGATGTCCCCTTGAGGAGCTCATAAGGTTCATCATGTAAACCCTGCAGGTGGACTTGGTCCGGCATGATGATAAGGTTGAGTGATACTACTCATGGAGTTAGATGTTGATTAATTAATTGTTAGTAAATTATTTAATCGACGGACATTCGAGATCTTCAACATGGGGAGAAAAATGTACAAATAATATATGGAGCCCATATTAACTTATGGGGGTTGGTGAGGTAGATCAATGATAATCCTTTAGTGGATTGGATTATCATTAATGGATCGGACTTTATGTGGGCTTGATCCATTGGGTGGCCAAGATCCAACTCCTCCTCATGGTCCCTAATGTAGCCTATTAAAACCTCATGAAACCTAGATCCAATGGTTGAAAACAAAACACTAGATCCGATGGTGGAGATTAAATCTCTAGATCCGACGATTGAGATTAAATCTCTAGATCCGATGGTTGAGATTAAATCCCTAGAACCGACGGTTGAGATTAAAAAAAGACTTAAGCCTAACTCTATAAAAGGGGTCTTAAGGCTTGGGCGTGGGATTAAGGGAGAAAGGTTAAGGTTTTGTTTCTTAAGGCTTGGGCGGCGAGAAAAAAAAGGAGGCTAGGGTTTTTGGAGAAGAGCTTGGGCGGCCACAAATAAGGAAAAAGTTCTTCTTCCTTAAGAGTAGCCGGCACCCCTTTTTGTTCTCTAGACCTTGGCCGGCGCCCAACCAAAATCCCCTCTTCTCCTTTGCCGGTGGAAAAAAGTCTAGGGTCTCTTCCCTTAGAGTTTTGGTCGGCGTTCACTTCTCTTGGTTCTTCTTCTTGGCCGGCGGCAAGCACCAAGCTTGGAGCTTGGTGGTTGGTTGAATGAAGGAGAAGTGTTTTGTTTCTATACTTCCTCTTGTTCGGAGCGAGCAAGGAAGGAAGATTAGTGATCTAGGAGCTTCAACTTTTGGAAGATCATCGCCCACATGACGTCCAGAAGGAGGAAGGACCTACAATAGAAGATTGAGAGGTATAACGCTTGTCTATTTTCTTTTGTAACATGTCTATAATTGTTTTTCAATCATATACATGTTGTGTATTCTATTTTTATCGTTAAATATACTTGGACCCTGAATATAAACACAAAAGTCGGTGATCCGTACATCTTCTATTCCGCGGCTATTCGTAGAATAGAGGTTGGTGGCATGAACAACATGTTTGTTCAAGTGACCACTCTAATGGAATAGCATGATGATGAAACGGTAGCTTGGGTAATCCCTCTTGTCAAAGATAAATTTTTTTTATGCGGGGACGTAGAAGGGATCGCCATGAACAAGCGACCGAGTTGAAGTGGGAAGCGAAGTTTCCTACCTTCAAGTGGTATCAGTGCCACGATTTCTGATTTTGTGTGTTTAGGATTCGGTTACTTTTATGCACTTTTCATATATTATATGTGTCGGATAATAGTAGGATGTGCGTAGGTTAACTTTTTGGTTTTAGGCAAAGGATTCAACTATTATGGCCATATGTGGGTATGTGATTGTATGTGTGTAATTGTATATTTTGTTGAATTCTCGGGGATGACGAGGCTAGTATTTAATTTTTATAATTAGATACGACATTGTTCTAGAGATATTCGGATATGGGGGAGTCCAACACTTGTGCTGAAGGCAGATGCTGGTAAGTTGGAACCTCGTATAGAAGTACGCATGTTCGTTGGCTATCCTAGAGGAACGAAGGGTGGTTTGTTTTATAGTCCTAGAGATCAGAGGGTGATCGTTAGAACGAACGCCAAATTTCTAGAGGAAGACTATGTGATGAGCCACAAGTCCAAGAGTAAAATTGTTCTGGAAGAATTAAAAGGGGAAGTCACTTCTTCAGTACCACCGATATAAGAGGATATACCACAAGTCACTGCACCGAGTGTCACAGATGATACACAGGAGATACCTCATCGTAGTGGGAGGGTTGTAAGACAGCATGATAGATTCATATTCTTGAGAGAATCTTATGATTTGGTCCCTGGCGAGCATGAATCTGATTCCTAGACATATGACGAGGTAATCCAAGATATAGATGCAGCATCTTGGCAAAGTGCAATGAATACTGAGATTGAATCTATGGATTCAAATCAGGTCTGGGAGCTAGTGGAACCACCCGATGGTGTAAAAACCATTGGATGCAAGTGGATCTACAAAAGAAAGAGAGGAATAGATGGGAAGGTTGAGACCTTCAAAGCGAGGCTTGTTACGAAGGGGTATACTCAGAAAGAGGGTATCGATTATAAGGAGACCTTTTCGCCGGTAGCCATGCTTAAGTCTATCCGGATTCTCTTATGCATAGCAGCTCATATGGATTATGAGGTGTGGCAGATGAATGTCAAGATAGCTTTTCTTAATGGAAGTCTTGAGGAAAACATCTATATGAAGCAACCAGAAGGATTCATTGCTAATGGCAAAGAACATCTTGTATGTAAGCTTAATCGGTCCATTTATGGATTGAAGCAAGCTTCGAGGTCTTGGAACATCCGCTTTGATGAGGTAATCCAGTCTTATGGATTTATTCAAAGTCCAGATGAGTCTTGTGTATACAAGAGATGTGACGGAAACGTAGTGGTATTTCTTGTACTATACGTAGATGACATTTTGTTGATTGGCAACAATATCAAGGTGTTATCGGACGTAAGGGTATGTTTGTCCAAACAATTTGATATGAAGGACTTGGGAGAGGTGGGACACATCCTTGAGATCAAGGTTATAAGGGATCGCAGGAAAAGGATGTTGTGCTTATCCTAAACTTCATACATAGACACGATTATGGATCGTTTTAGCATGCAGAAATCCAAGAAGGGTTTTCTACCTTTCAGGTATGGAGTTCCTTTATCTAAGGAGATGTGTCCTAGATCATCTGAGGAGATAGAGGAGATGAAGGCGGTTTCTTATGCTTCGGCAGTAGGAAGCCTCATGTATGCGATGCTATGTACGAGACCAGATATCTGTTGGGAATTCCTCCTGCTTCTCGGGAGGCTCATTGGCTCCCATGTCTCCAGATTAAAATTTTTACTAATGAAAACTAATCTTGATGGCATGAGTTTCCTAAGCACAACCAATTTGTCATCGTGCTAACGACTTGAGCGATCGCTTGAACAAACTAGTTGTTCAAGCAACACAACTCTTCTAGTCAGTTAGCCGCGGAAGAGACGACGGACAGATCGCCGGTTTTTGTGTTTTTTATCGGGGTCCATGATTTACAAATACATACAAATGTAAACTAGTATAATCAACACATACATAAAGTAAGCATCCACACAAAACATGCATATAATTGAAAAGCAATTATAAACATAATACAAAAGAACATTAATCAAAATAAACAAGATTATACCTCTTGTTATACCTCTTGTTATACTTCTTGATCTTCTATTGTATGTCCTCCCTCCTTTTGGACGTCGTGTGGGCGACGATCTACAAAAAGTTGAAGCCTCCTAGATCACCAATCTTCCTTTCCTTGTTCACTAGGAACAAAGGAAGATCCTAAAACAAAACTCATCTTCCTTTCTAGAACCGGCCACCAAGTCAATAAACTCGATGTTGCCGCCGGCCAAGGAAGGTAAAATGGAGTATGGAAACCAACCAAAAGAGAAACACCAAGCGTATGGGCGCCGGCCAACAGTTGGAGAAAGGAAAGGAAAACAATCCTCCTCCTTGTTGCCGCCCAAACCCTAGGCAAAGCTCTCCTAATTTTCGACCAAGGATGAAGGGAAGGAAAATAGGTTGAGCTCCGGCCAAGTTAGAGGGAACAAGGATAGTGGCCGGCCAACACTTAGAAGGAAGAAGAAAAGGATCTTCATCTTCTAGTTGCCCCCCACCCTAATCCCAAAACCCTAACCCTAGCCGCCCAACCCCAATCCTATCCCATCTAGGATTTGATTGCCGCCCAAGGAAAGCTATCCTAATGCCATCCAACCTAAGCCATAGAAGGAAGGGAGAAGCTTGGGCACCGGCCAAACCAAGGAGGAAAAGGGAAGAAGGGTTGCCGGCCATCATTGGGAAGAAGAAGAAGAGGCTTCTTCTTCTTGTTGCTGCCCAACACAATGAACCAAACCCTAACCTCCTCCTATTTCTTGCCGCCCAAGCCACCTTCTCTCAATTAGGTTTTTCCATTCTTCTTTGCCGCCCAAGCCTAAGCCCATATATATAGAGTTAGGTTTAGGCCTTGGTTTAATCTCCTCCATTGGATCTAGGGTTTTAATCTCAACCGTCGGATCTAGAGATTTAATCTCCACCGTTGGTTCTAGAGATTTAATCTCCACCGTCGGTTCTAGAGATTTAATCTCCACCGTCGGTTCTAGGGATTTAATCCCAACCGTCGGATCTAGAGATTTAATCTCAACCGTCGGTTCTAGGGATTTAATCCCAACCGTCGGATCTAGAGATCTAATCTCCACCGTCGGATCAAAGGTTTTATTTTCCTTCATTGGATCTAGACTTCATGAGGTGTTAATAGGCTACAATAGGGACCATGAGGAGGAGTTGGATCTTGGCCACCCGATGGATCGGAACCACACATACTTGATCCATCAATGATGTTCCATTCCACTAGAGGATCATCATTGAATTACCTCACCAACCCCCATAAATTAATATGGGCTCCATATATTATTTGTACATCCGTCTCCCCATGTTTAAGATATCGAATGTCCGTCAATTGATTGATTTACTGACTATCAATCAATTAACATCTAACTCCTCGAGTAGTACCACTCAACCTTATCATCATGTTGACTAAGTCAACCTGCAGGGTTTACATGATGAACCTTATGAGCTCCTCAAGGAGACATCATCAACCTAATATATAGGACACGGTTTCCTCCTATAATCAACGGCACACCATGTAAATAATATCATTTCCCAACTTACCGGGCATATTGATTTAATCCATCTAAATCTCACCCTTTGGTAAATCAAAGAAATAAATACTAAGTACATGTGCCCGTTATTATATCGGGATTAAGAGCATGTACAACATAATATCCGAGGTCCGATTCAATTATGTAGTCAGCAATAAATTGAATCACCTCTATGTCGGTCCTGCTCAATACACCTAAGTGTACTAGTGTAACTCTATGTTCAAGACAAAACAATACCAAGCTACACTACAACCATGCCAATGGTTTGTCCAAAACCATCTTGGTTGTGAGCCTCTACTTATACTCTACAAGGGACTGATAACATGATCTTCTGTGCCACACCCAAGCACCATGTTATCTACAATGTAAAGTATTAGACAATATGCACATATATCATAAATATAAAGTGCAAACAATGATCATGTGATTCTTATTTCAAAATAAAGATGTTCATACAAAAGAGCTAGGCTTTCAGTATACATCCCAACAATCTCCCACTTATACTAAAAGACTATGCTGTCCTCATACTTCCATACATCTGATTCCCCTTCCCTCCACATGCCTATCAAAGCTCTTGCCAGAAGGCCCTTAGTGAAAGGGTCTACCAGGTCATCCTCTGATGCAATCTAGGCGACAACTACTTCTACCTCCTTTATGATTTCTCGTATCAGGTGGTACTTGCGCTCCATGTGTTTACTAGCCTTATGGGCTCGTGGTTCCTTCGAGTTTGCTACTGCACCATTATTATCACAGTAAATTGTGATAGTTCTGGGCAATCCAGGAATCACATCCAAGTCCATCAGGAAGTTCCTGAGCCATATAGCTTCCTTGGCTGCCTCAGAGGCTGCCACATACTCAACTTCCATGGTAGAGTCCGCCACGCATTTCTTCTTGACACTCATCCATACTATGGCTCCACCTCCAAAAGTAAACACAAACCCCGAGGTAGACTTACTCTTGTCCCTATCTGATTGTAAATCCAAATCCGTGTAACCCACAGGGAATAATTGGTCTGCCCGGTAAACTAGCATATAATCCCTAGTCCTTCTTAGACACTACAATATATGTTTTACCACAGTCCAATGTCCCTGTCCTGGATTACTCTGATATATGCTGACCATGCCCATGGCAAAGTAGATATCTGGTCTCGTACATAGCATAGCATACATTAGGCTTCCTACCGCCGAGGCATAAGGAACTGCCTATATCTCCTCTATCTTTTCAGATGATCTAGGACACATCTCCTTAGATAAAGGAACTCCATGCCTGAAAGGTAGAAAACCCTTCTTGGAGTTATGCATGCTAAAACGATCCAAAATTATTTCTATGTATGAAGCTTGGGATAAGCACAACATCCTTTTCCTGCGATCCTTATAACCTTGATCTCAAGGATGTGTCCTGCTTCTCCCAAGTCCTTCATATCTAACTGTTTGGAAAACCATACCCTTACGTTTGATAACACTTTGATGTTGTTGCCAACCACCAAAATGTCATCTACGTATAGTACAAAAATACCACTACATTTTCGTCACATCTCTTGTATACACAAGACTCATCCGAACTTTGAATAAATCCATAAGACTGATTTACCTCCTCAAAGCGGATGTTCCAAGACCTCGAAGCTTGCTTCAATCTATAAATGAACCGATTAAGCTTACATACAAGATGCTCTTTGCCCTTAGCAATGAATCCCTCTGGTTGCTTCATATAGATGTTTTCCTCAAGACTTCCATCAATGGAAAGCTGTCTTGACATCCATATGCGACACCTCATAATCCATATGAGCTGCTATGCATAAGAGCTCTCAGACCTGATTTGAATCCATAGATTCAATCTCAGTATTCATTGCACTTTGCCAAGATGCTGCATCTATATCTTGGATTACCTTTGTCGTATTTTCAGGGATCAGGTTCATGTTCGCCAGGGACCAAATCAGAAGATTCTCCCAAGAACATGAATCTATCAGGCTGACTCACAACCCTCCCACTACGATGAGGTATCACCTGTGTATCCTCTGTGACACGCAGTGCAGTGACATGTGGTATGTCCTCTTGTACCGGTGGTACTAAAGAAGTGACTTCCCTTTTAACTCCTCCAGAACAATTTTACCCTTGGGCTTGTGGCTTATCACATAGTCTTCCTCTAGAAATCTGGCATTCGTGTTAACGATCACCCTCTGATCTCTAGGACTATAAAACAATCCACCCTTCGTTCCCTTGGGATAGCTAATGAACATGCATACTTCTGTATGAGGTTCCAACTTACCAGTATCTACCTTTAGCACATGTGCTGGGCTCCCATATCTGAATATGTCTTAGACTAGGCTTTCGCCCAGTCCACAATTCTGTGGGAGTAGAAGGCACTGATTTAGATGGAACCAGGTTCAGAATGTATACCATCGTATCTAGAGCATATCCCCAGAATGAATCTGGCAAGTCAAAATAACTCATCATCGATCTAACCATCTCCATAAGAGTCCTATTCCTTCGCTCTGCTACACCGTTCTGCTGGGGTGTGCCAGGTGCAGTCAATTGGGATTGAATCCCAGCCTCTGATAAGTAGTTCCTAAACTCTCCCAAGAGGTACTCAACACCACGATCAGATCGTAGTGTCATCTATATCTTGAACAATCATCTATGAAAAAGATGAAATGTTCAAAACTACCTCTTGTCTGGATAGACATAGGACCACACGAATCAGAATGAACCAATTCCAACACATCTTTGTATCTATACCCCTTGGCCTTGAGAGGCCTCTTGGTCATCATACCCTCCAAGCAAGATTCACAGGTTGGGAGATCCTCCACCACTAATGAACCCAAAGGTCCATCAGCTATCAACCTATTGAATTCTGCTTAGGTTAATATGACCAAGCCTAAGATGCCAAAAGATATGTTTGGTTCATTTTCGAAGGTTCTTTTCTCTTATTGGAATTAGAAGATGAGTTATTTACTTCTATTTGCACCGTGGGAGCTTGTGGTTCAAGTTATAAATTTCCTATCTATGTACCTGAATAGATAATGTCCCTATTCCTTTTATAACAAATCTATCATGAAAAGAAATAGTTTATCCATCCATAAACAATTTAGAAACCGAAATCAATTCTTTCTAAATAAGGGTACATAAAGGAAATTCTTAAGAACCAAAACCTTTATTTTTCTCAAAAGATAAATAAAACATCTCCCACTGCAATAGCTGCCATCTTCATGGCATTGCCCAAGTAAATGGTAATATCCCCTTTAGCTAGTTGTCAGGTTTCCTGGAACCCCTGCAAAGTGTTGCAGACATGATTAGCGGCTCTCGTATCTATACACCAGTGTCCGCTACCCATGTTTCAACGACTAGACCAAAGGATATACTTTTGTTCTGCTTTGGATTGGGACAGTCCTCCTTCCAATGTCCATCCTGCTTGTAAGTGAAGTACTTGCCTTTCGGCTTCTTCACTCCTCCCTGAGATCCTCCCACCACATTTGCTCCACCTTGTTTCTCTTTCTTCTATCCTTTCGGCTTAGAAGTAGAAACTTTTTTGAGCAACCATGGCTTGAGGATACTCTTCGAAGAGTGCATACATGTACTTCCTAGCAGATAAGACAATATTTGGATTCTTTTCCAATCAATATTATTAAGGTACAGTAAGTTTATTTCCTTTAGTATCACAATAAGTGGACTGAAAGTCATTTTGAAAATCCTAAGAATCACATAGATCATTACTTTAGATTTCAAATATTATTGATTTCTCAAAACAATAAAATTCTGAAATCAACCAACACCTCAAAACACCGAGAATATCGCATGTCACGCAGTGTGGACGTATACGAATTCTACATTTGTAAGAGGAGGTTTTACCCATTAATTTTATTATCTTGTCAACCTTACTTTTTGACAAATAAAATTAATAGTTGGTTCCTCTATGGCCCTACAAATAAAAGCAGTGACTCCGATGGGGAGGATACTTTATATTTGCATCTAAGTGTGCACCATTACACGATACTAAGGGAATTATTTCGGATTATGTGCCTTACCGCTGTGGAAGTACACACGCTCCTAGATAATTTCCTATAACCATTATTTGACCTAGTGATCCGCAAACAAACTCATCCGCAGGGAGGAAGGCACTCAGAGCCGACACGCAAGTTTATTGCATCACACGTCAAATTGTAATGGAGGCCGCGGGAATTAATTAAAATATCCCTCTCCCACTTAGTAAATTGAAAATGAGGAATTTTCAAGCACACACAACATGCATATAAAATAAATCAGCAATAAATATGGAAAAAATAGAATTTTTTCCAACTATTATGGCTTTGTTCTCCAATATGCGTCCCATCGTATCGCCACCTCGTCCGCTCCTCCTACGTCATGTACGAGCCATCCGGAGATCCGAGCCGAGAATAATCTATTTTAATTTACATCCATCGATCCTATACTCCACGAAGGAGTGTACAAATAATCTAGATCGAAAGTAAACTAAAATGATCGGCTAAACAATGCCGTATTTAATTACAAAAATTAAATACTAATCTAGCCTCGTCAACCCCGAGGATTCAAATAATATAGAATCACACACAAACAATCACATACACACATATAGCCATAATAGTCGGATCTTATGCCTGCAACCAAAGAGTTAGCCTACGCACATCCTACTATTATCCGGCATACTCAATATATGATATCTGCATGAAAGTAACCGAATCCAAAACACACAAAACCGGAAACTATGGCTCTGATACCAATTGTTGGGAATTGCTCCTGCTTCTCGGGAGGCTCATTGGCTCCCATGCCCCCGGATTAAAATTTTCACTAATGAAAACTAATCCGGATGGGATGAGTTTCCTAAGCACAACCAATTCGTCATCGTGCTAACGACTTGAGCGATCGCTTGAACAAACTAGTTGTTCAAGCAACACAACTCTTCTAGTCGGTTAGTTGCGGAAGAGACGACGGACGGATCGCCGATTTTTATGTTTCTTATCGGGGTCCATGATTATACAAATACATACAAATGTAAACTAGTATAATCAACACATACATAAAGTAAGCATCCACACAAAACATGCATATAATTGAAAAGCAATTATAAACATAATACAAAAGAACATTAATCAAAATAAACAAGATTATACCTCTTGTTATAACTCTTGATCTTCTATTGTATGTCCTCCCTCCTTTTGGACGTCGTGTGGGCGACGATCTACAAAAAGTTGAAGCCTCCTAGATCACCAATCTTCCTTTCCTTGTTCACTAGGAACAAAGGAAGATCCTAAAACAAAACTCATCTTCCTTTCTAGAACCAGCCACCAAGCCAATAAACTCGACGTTGCCACCGGCCAAGGAAGGTAAAATGGAGTATGAAAACCAACCAAAAGAGAAACACCAAGGGTATGGGCGCCGGCCAACACTTGGAGAAAGGAAAGGAAAACAATCCTCCTCCTTGTTGCCGCCCAAACCCTAGGCAAAGCTCTCCTAATTTCCGGCCAAGGATGAATGGAAGGAAAATAGGTTGAGCTCCGGCCAAGGTAGAGGGAACAAGAATAGTGGCCGGCCAACACTTAGAAGGAAGAAGAAAAATATCTTCATCTTCTAGTTGCCGCCCACCCTAATCCCAAAACCCTAACCCTAGCTGCCCAACCCCAATCCTATCCCATCTAGGATTTGATTGCCGCCCAAGGGAAGCTATCCTAATGCCATCCAACCTAAGCCATAGAAGGAAGGGAGAATCTTGGCGCCGGCCAAACCAAGGAGGAAAAGGGAAGAAGGGTTGCCGGCCATCATTGGGAAGAAGAAGAAGAGGCTTCTTCTTCTTGTTGCCGCCCAACACAATGAACCAAACCCTATCCCTAACCTCTTCCTATTTCTTGCCGCCCAAGCCACCTTCTATCAATTAGGTTTTTCCATTCTTCTTTGCCGCCCAAGCCTAAGCCCATATATATAGAGTTAGGTTTAGGCCTTGGTTTAATCTCCTCCATTGGATCTAGGGTTTTAATCTCAACCGTCGAATCTAGAGATTTTGATCTCAACCGTCGGTTCTAGAGATTTAATCTCCACCGTCGGTTCTAGAGATTTAATCTCTACCATCGGTTCTAGAGATTTAATCTCCACCGTCGGTTCTAGAGATTTAATCTCCACCGTCGGTTCTAGGGATTTAATCCCAACCGTCGGATCTAGAGATTTAATCTCAACCGTCAGTTCTAGAGATTTAATCCCAACCGTTGGATCTAGAGATCTAATCTCCACCGTCGGATCAAAGGTTTTGTTTTCCTTCATTGGATCTAGACTTCATGATGTGTTAATAGGCTACAATAGGGACCATGAGGAGGAGTTGGATCTTGGCCACCCGATGGATCGGAACCACACATACTTGATCCATCAATGATGTTCCATTCCACTAGAGGATCATCATTGAATTACCTCACCAACCCCCTTAAATTAATATGGGCTCCATATATTATTTGTACATCCGTCTCCCCGTATTTAAGATATCGAATGTCCGTCAATTGATTGATTTACTGACCATCAATCAATTGACATCTAACTCCTCGAGTAGTACCACTCAACCTTATCATCATGTTGACTAAGTCAACCTGCAGGGTTTACATGATGAACCTTATGAGCTCCTCAAGGGGACATCATCAACCTAATATATAGGACACAGTTTCCTCCTATAATCAATGGCACACCATGTAAATAATATCATTTCCCAACTTACCGGGCATATTGATTTAATCCATCTAAATCTCACCCTTTGGTAAATCAAAGAAATAAATACTAAGTACATGTGCCCATTATTATATCGGGATTAAGAGCATGTACAACATAATATCCGAGGTCCGATTCAATTATGTAGTCAGCAATAAATTGAATCACCTCTATGTCAGTCCTGCTCAATACACCTAAGTGTACTAGTGTAACTCTATGTTCAAGACAAAACAATACCAAGCTACACTACAACCATGCCAATGGTTTGTCCAAAACCATCTTGGTTGTGAGCCTCTACTTATACTCTACAAGGGACTGATAACATGATCTTCTGTGCCACACCCAAGTACCATGTTATCTACAATGTAAAGTATTAGATAATATGAACATATATCATAAATATAAAGTGCAAACAATGATCATGTGATTCTTATTTCAAAATAAAGATGTTCATACAAAAGAGCTAGGTTTTCAGTATACATCCCAATAATATC
The DNA here is from genome assembly GCA_025175895.1 of Wurfbainia villosa. NCBI lineage: Eukaryota > Viridiplantae > Streptophyta > Magnoliopsida > Zingiberales > Zingiberaceae > Wurfbainia > Wurfbainia villosa. The sequence goes on along the minus strand of CM045997.1, from coordinate 22,259,919 downwards.
TTCTATGCCATGGGTATGGTCAGTAGATATCAGAGTAATCCACGACTGGGACATTGGACTGCAGTAAAACATATATTGAAGTACCTGAGAAGGACTTGGGATTATATGCTAGTTTACCAGGCAGACTAATTACTCCCTGTGGGTTACACGGATTCCGACTTCCAATCTGATAGGGATAACAGTATATCTATCTCAGGTTTTGTGTTTACTTTGGGAGGTGGAGCTATTGTATGGAGGAGTGTCAAGAAGAAATGCATGGCGGACTCTGCCATGGAAGCTGAGTATGTGGCTGCCTCTAAGGCGGCCAAAGAAGCTGTGTGGCTCAGGAACTTTCTGATGGACTTGGATGTAATTCTTGGTTTGCCAAGAAATATCACAATTTATTATGATAATAGTGGTACAGTTGCAAACTCGAAGGAACCACGAGCCCATAAGTCTAGTAAACACATAGAGCGCAAGTACCACCTGATACGAGAAATCATAAAGAGAGGAGAAGTTGTTGTGGCCAAGATTGCATCGGAGGATAACTTGGCAGATCCTTTCACTAAGGCCCTTCTGGCGAGAGCTTTTGATAGGCATGTGGAGGGAATGGGGATCAGATGTATGACAGTTTGAGGACAACATAGTCTTTTAGTATAATTGGGAGATTGTTGGGATGTATAATGAAATGTATATCTTTTGTATGAACATCTTTATTTTGAAATAAGAATCACATGATCATTGTTTGCATATTTTTATGGCTATGCATATTGTCTAATATATTACATTGTAAATAACATGGTGTGTGGTGTCACACGGGAGATCATGTTATTGGCTCATTGTAAAGTATAAGTAAATGCTCACAACCGAGATGACTTTGGATAAACCATCGGAATGGTTGTAGTGTGATTTGGTATTGGTTTGTCTTGACCATAGAATCACACTATTGCACTTTGTGTTTATTGAGCAGGAACGACTTAGAGGTGATTCGATTTATTGTTGATTATATAATCGAATCGGACCTCAGATATTATTTTGTACATGCTCTTAATCCTGATATAATAACGGGCACATATACTTAGTATTCATTTCTTTGATTTACCAATGGGCGAGATTTATAGATTAAATCGATAGACTTGGTAAGTTGGGAAATGGTATTATTTATATGGTGTGTCGTTGATTATAGGAGGAAACTGTGTCCTATATATTAGGATGATGATGTCCCCTTGAGGTGCTCATAAGGTTCATCATGTAAACCCTCCAGGTGGACTTGGTCCGGCATGATGAAAAGGTTGAGTGGTACCTCTCATGGAGTTATATGTAGATTAATTAAAGGTCAGTAAATTAATTAATCGATGGACATTCAAAATTTTAAACACGGGGAGAAAATGTACATATAATATATGGAGCCCATATTATCTTATGGGGGTTGGTGAGGTAGATCAATGATAATTCTTTAGTGGATTGGATTATCATTAATGGATCGGACTTTATGTGGGCTTGATCCATGGGTGGCCAAGATCCAACTCCTCCTCATGGTCCCTAATGTAGCCTATTAACACCTCATGAAGCTTAGATCCAATGAATAGAAACAAAACTCTAGATTCAAACGTAGAGATTAAATCTCTAGATCCGACGGTTGAGATTAAAACTCTAGATTCGACGGTTGAGATTAAATCCCTAGAACCAATGGTGGAGATTAAAAGGAGGCTTATCCCTAACTCTATAAAAGGAGCACAAGGGGTTGGCATGGAGAATTATTCAAGAGGAGCTAGGGTTTTAGAGTTGGCGGCAAGAAGAGGAGCTAGAGTTTGGGCTTGGGCGGCACCTAATAAAGAAAGTTTTCCTTGACTTCTCCTTCTTCCTCAAGCTGTCGGCGCCTTTTAAAGCTCTTCCAGCCCCTAGCCGGCATCCAAACTCCCTCTTCTCCTTCTCCTTGGCCGGTGGAACAAAGGTTTAGGGTCTTCCCTTGAAGCTTTTGGCCGTCAACCCTTAATCTTTTCTTCCTTCTTTGCCGCCGGCAAAGCTCCATCCTTGGAGGTTGTTGGTTGGTTGAAAGAAAGAATAGAACTTTTTTTCTATTCTTCCTCTTGCTCGGAATGAGCAAGGAAGAAAGATTAGCGATCTAGGAGCTTCAACTTTTGGTAGATTGTCGCCCACACGACGTCAGAAAAGAGGAAGGTCATACATTAGAAGCTTGAGAGGTATATCTATTCTCTATTCTCTTTTGTTACTTGCTTGTATTTGTTTTTCCAATTATAAGCATGATAAATTCTATTTGTGGCTAAATAATACTTGGATCTCGAACATAAATACCAAAGTTGGCGATCTGTACATCGTCTATTCCACAGCTACTCGTAGAATAGAGGTTGGTCGCTTGAACAACGAGTTTGTTCAAGTGACCTCTCTAAACGAATAGCACGACGATGACTTGGTTGTTTGAACAATCCCTTTTGTCTAGGATTAATTTTTTTTTAATCCGGGGATATCGATGGGATCGCCATGAACAAACAATCGAGGTGAAGTGGGAAGCGAAGTTTCCCCTCATGGATTGATCACATAACCCTACTGTTTGCGGATAACAAGGTCGAATATGGTTATAGGAATTTATTAAGGAGCGTGTGTACTTCCCCATCGGAAGGCACATAACCCAAGATAATTACCTTGGTACCGAGTAATGGTGAACACTTAGATACAAATATAAGTATCCTCCCCATAGGAGTCACTGCTTTTATTTGTAGGGCCGAAGAGGAACCAACTATTAATTTTACTTGTCAAAAAGTTAGGTTGACAAGATAGTAAAATTAATTGGTAAAACCTCCTCTTACAAATGTAGAATTCGTATACGTCCACACTATCATGGCATACGATATTCTCGGTGTTTTGAGGTGTTGGTTGATTTTAAAATTTTATTGTTTGAGGAATCAATAATTTTTTTAAATATAATGTTTTTGACATATGTGATTCTTAGGTTTTCTTTCAAAATGACTTTCAACCCGCTTGCTGTGATACTGAAAGAAAATAAACTTACTAGACCCAACAATGTTGATTGGAAGAGGAATCTTGACATTGTCTTGACTGCTGAGGAATACAAATATGTACTCCTCGAAGAGTGCCCTCCTAAGCATGCGGATGATTCTGGGGAAAAGGAGAAGGAGATTATAAGAAGTGGATCAAGGCCGATGAGATGGCGCGGTGTTACATTTTGGCATCTATGTCAAATGTACTGCAACATCAGCATCAAGCCATGCCCACTGCTTATGACATGATGCTCAATCTCAAAGAGCTTTTCAGACACCAGAATTGGGATGCTAGGCAGGAAGCCATGAGGAACTTGATGATGACCACCATGATCGAGGGAACACCTGTGAGGGATAATGTTCTCAAGATGATGGCTCATTGTAATGATCTGGAAGTCCTTAGAGATGAGATCGATGGGGAAACCCAGGTCGATATCATTCTCTAGCCTCTACCTAGGAGTTTTAAGCAGTTTCGCCTGAACTACAACATGAACAAGAGGTTGTATTCAATGGCGGAGCTTTTGACAGAACTCCAGACAGTAGAGGGGCTTTTTCATCAGAGTGCTCAGGCGCAAGCCATGGTTGCCCAAAAGATTTCTACTTCTAAGCCGAAAGGCAAGAAGAAGAAGAAACAAGCTGGGGAAAAGGCAGTGGGAGGAACTCAGGGAGGGGTGAAGAAGCCGAAAGGCAAGTGCTTTACTTGTAAGCAGACTGGACACTGGAAGAAGGACTGCCCCAACCTGAAGCAGAACAATGGTATATCTTTTGGTCTAGTCGTTGAAACATGTTTAGCGGTGTTATCTACCATCACCTGGTGTGTAGATACGGGAGCCACTGATCATGTCTGCAATACTTTGTAAGGGTTCCAGGAAACCAAATGACTGGCTGAGGGGGAGATTACCGTATACTTGGGAGATGCCACAAAGGTGGCAGCTGTTGCAGTGGGAGATGTTTATTTATCTTTTGAGAAAAATAAAGTTTTGGTTCTTAAGAATTGTCTTTATGTACCTTTATTTAGAAAGAATTTAATTTCGGTTTCTAAATTGTTTATGGAAGGATATTCTATTTCTTTTAATGATAGAATTGTTATAAAAAGGAATAAGGAGATTAACTGTTCGGGTGCATTGATAGGAAATTTATACACACTTGAACCAAAATCTCCCATGATGCAAATAGAAGTTAATAACTCATCTTCTAATTCAAATAAGAGAAAAGAACCTTCGAAGATGAACCAAACATATCTTTGGCATCTTAGGCTTGGTCATATTAACCTAAGCAGAATTCAAAGGTTGATAGCTGATGGACCTCTGGATTCATTAGTGGTGGAAGATTTCCCAACCTGCGAATCTTGCTTGGAGGGTAAAATGACCAAGAGGCCTTTTAAGGCCAAGGGGTATAGAGCCAAAGATATGTTGGAATTGGTTCATTTTGATTTGTGTGGTCCTATGTCTATCTAGGCTAGAGGTGGTTTTGAGTATTTCGTCTCCTTTATAGACGATTATTTGAGATATGAATACATTTACTTGATGCACCGCAAGTCTGAATGCTTTGACAAATTCAAAGAATTCAAGACTGATGTGGAGAAACATCAAGGCAAAAGTATCATGACACTACGATCTGATGGTGGTGTTGAGTACCTCTTAGGAGAGTTTAGAAATTACTTATCAGAGGCTGAGATTCAATCCCAATTGTCTGCACCTGGCACACCCCAGCAGAATGGTGTAGCAGAGCGATGGAATAGGAATCTTATTGAGATGGTTAGATCGATGATGAGTTATTCTGAGTTGCCAGATTCATTTTGGGGATGTCCTCTAGATATGGTAGTGTATATTCTGAACTTGGTACCATCTAAATCAGTGCCTTCTACTCTCACAGAATTGTGGACTTGGCGAAAACCTAGTCTGAGACATATTCAGATTTGGGGGAGTCCAGCACATGTGCTGAAGGCAGATACTGGTAAGTTGGAACCTCGTACAGAAGTATGCATGTTCGTTGGCTATCCAAGAGGAACGAAAGGAGGTTTGTTTTATAGTCCTAGATGTTGGTGCAGTAGGCACCTATGTCGAACCTGAGTTTTGATTATAGCAAACGATACAAAGTTAAGCTCATGTTGTTATCTCACGAGCTGAATCGAGTGTGCAGAAAATTGCTATAGCTGGAGCTGAAGGCTAGCGACACCCGGAGGAAGCCACCGTGGTCGGGCGACACTCAAGTGACTTCGGAGGGAGCCGAAGGAATTGAGTGGAAGGCCGGAAGCAAAAGCAACACGTAAGTATCGAGGTAAGCTCGTGTGTGCAAGTGTAAGTAAGGTCGTACCCTCGTTACGGGGAAAGACTTAAGCATAGATCCGACCCAAGACATCTCATAGGTGGTCTAGGTCGAGATCGGATGGTCGACGACCGTCGAAATAATATTTTCTTTAAGCTAACATTGCCTTGCACGATCGCCGATCGCCAACCTAAAGGACTCATCGCGCCCATCACGGGTGACTACGGCTAGCACTGATCGATCCGCCAGAATGATCGGTGATGGCCATCGATCATCGGTCAAAGGATCAGCCTCGAGGAGTCAAGGTTTATCACCAAGTTTCAAGGGGAGTTGTGCTCAAATTTGATTGGCTAGGGTTCCTCTCGAAAAGGGGCTCAAAGGCTATAAAAGGAGGGCCAAACCTAGGGTTTCAAAAACAATTCTAAGTGCTAAAAAGCCTCCGTTACGCTGCAACTCTCCGACGACTCTACAACAACGAAGTGCTGCCAACAACACTAGCTTAAAGTTACTTTTGTTTAGTTGTTGGTATAATCTTAATTTGTTATTGCTTTCAATATTGTAATTCCTTTCAATCGAGGTTTTTCGTTGCATTTTACTTTAATAGAAGAGAGGGTTTGTCTCTCTATCTTTTTGCTTCGAAGGCTTTTGTAATCGTAAAACTCCTACCTCCAACGAGGAGGAGTGTTTTAGTGAATTGCCCTCCGTACACGGTCTAGGACCATTAGGGCCTTGGAGTAGTAGCCGAAGGATACAAACCAAGTAAAAAATTATTTGTCTCATTTAGGTTTTATTTACATTTCTGCTGCGTTTAATTGTCCATCGAACGTTTTTAAAAGAAAAGTTTTTATCGCTATTCACCCCCCTCTAGCGATCCGCTTCGATCCAACAATTGGTATCAGAGCCGGGGGTTGCTAAGATTTGGTGAAACCACCAATCTAGCCATTTTTACAGATTTATTGTTCTTTTAATTCTGTTTATTTCTATTTATTTCGCTTTGTTAAGTTTTCTCCCGCACTACTAATCCAAGACGCGAGTCTTGGTACTCTTCTTTGTGTTTTTGTCGTTGCTAGTTTCTTCGTCTTCATCTCCTTGTGTCTTTTGTTCTAATGGCCCATCTCGAGGGTTTTAGCACCGTCCGACCTCCGTTTTACAACGGAGATGACTTCCGTTATTGGAAGGGTCGGATGGAATGCTTTCTCAAAACCCAAATCGAGATGTGGATCATAATCCAAACGGGTTTCACACTTCCGACTAATGAAGTGGGTGACTCCTTGGATTATGATCAATGGACCATTGTGACAAAACGACAAGTCGAAGCCGACGCCAAGGCAACACAAATCCTCCAATGCGGCCTATCCAAGGAGGAGCTAAATTGCATCGGCCCCTTCATAAGCGCAAAGGATCTTTGGACAAAACTAATCGAGTTACACGAAGGATCGGATCAAGCTAAGGTTTGCAAACGCGATTTGTTGTTCAATAAATTGTACACACTAAAAATGCAAGAACACGAGTCCGCGACGCAACTCCACGCCCGTGTCCAAGACATAGTCAACAACCTACACGCAATCGGGCAAAAGGTCAAAAACCACGACCTTATAAGGTATGTTCTAAACTCGTTTCCGAGGACTACCTTGTGGGCATCCATGGTCGATGCCTACAAGGTCTCCAAGGATCTTTCTAAAATTAGGTTAGATGAACTCTTTTCCGATTTCGAATTACATGAGCAGTCTAACTCAGAACCCGAGAGGGGTATAGCCTTGTTTGCAGGTTCAAAGAAGAAAATCGCAAGCAAGCCACCACCAACCGAGGAGGAAGACGAGTCCGAAGAAGAAGTTGACCCGGAATTGACTGCCGAACTAATGAACCTAGCTCGAAGGATAGCCAAGGGACGAAAGCGAACCACGACTCGACCCAACCAAGGTAAGCCTAAAAGTTCTAATATTAGGTGTTATGAGTGTAACAGGTTTGGACATATCAATTCCGAGTGCCCCAAGCTCAACCACCGAGCACCTAAGCACAAGAAGGCCCTCAACGCGACATGGGAAGAAGCGTCATCCGAAGAAGACGAAGACCACGTCTTCATGGCGAAATCGATTGAGTCAGATATGGAGACCGAACCTGAACTTGAGTCAGAACCTAAGGATGACTCGGACTACAAAGCGATCTTCAAGTCAAGCCACAGATACGCATCCGGTTCAAAAGATACCCTTAAAGTAAGTCGAACTTTATTTAATACTTTACAAAATACGGTTATGTTTTTGTCTAGGAAATTAGTTAAATCCGAGTCCAAGGTCGAGACCCTGGTTGAGGAGGTCAAACTCCTTAAACACAAGGTCTCCCTAACCTCTTCGACTAGTCGAGTTCAAGAGAAGGACTCAACTCGGGTTGAAAAACTCGAAGTTGAGAACTCACTCTTGACAAGTCAAGTCGAAGATCTTAGGAGCACGTTGGAAAGGTTCACTTCGGGATCCAAATGACTTGACCTCCTACTTGGATCTCAAAGGGCCGTGTACAACAAGGCTGGACTAGGGTTTAACTCAAACACGACTAATAGGTCGTATATGTCGATTATAAGTCGACATAGGAAACATGTCCAAGCATGGGTCCCTAAGAACCTTTTGATTTCAACTCTAGGATCCAACCCGTACTGGATTCCCAAGGACCAAATCCACTATGTGGATAAACCGAACCGATTCAACCGTCTAGGGGGAGCCAGTACAAAACATGTTTGTGCTTTAACTTAGAAATTGCATGTTTTAACTTAGAAAGTTTGTGCTTTAACTTAGAAATTGCATGCTTTAACTTAGAAAGTTTGTGCTTTAAAACTTATGAACTCACTTAGAAAATGAACATAACCAACTAAAATTCTTCGAAAAGATTGAGCCTCGGGGAGCCTCTTTTCAAAAATAACCAGTTAGACTAGGAAATAATCTTAGGTGAGTCAAGTCATCATTTTCTTGAACATGGCTTTGTCTAAGGAAGTGGTCGATGATCCGATAAAAGAAGGCCCCTGTGCCTCGCCACGACCTGGAAGTCATGATCTTGAAAAGGTAAACTTGACAAGCCTAGGGTCAAATCCAAATCTAACATAAAATTACTTGAACCTAAATCCACTTAATCAACTTAATTGGAAGTCATCTCACAAAAACCACATAAGTATAACATACTTGATCATATAGACACAGGTGAGATGACCTAGGTTTAACAACTTACAACCAATTCTTTTTTTAAAAAAAAAATTATCTAACATCCAATCCAACCACCTTGTGTGTAGGATCAATGGATGTTGGATAGCGGTTGCTCCCGACACATGACCGGGGATCAACTCAAATTCACGAAGCTTCGATTCAAACGACAAGGATCGGTAGCCTTTGGGAATAACGGCAAGCTCAAAATCATCGGATCAGGTGATATTGAGCTTAACTCGAATTTTATTATTAAAAATGTATTACTTGTAGAAAATTTTGAATATAACCTGCTTAACGTAAGCCAATTATGTGACAATAACTATAAGGTCGTATTTTTAGAAAATGAATGTGTAATTAAAACAAATAAAATAGCTAAAACAATACTAAAAGGAACTAGGACAAATAACATTTATACAATTAACTTAATCAATTCCTCAGCCAAATGTCTTATGACACAGGAAGAGGAATAATGGTTACTGGGTCACTCACAAGACTCATCCACAAGATGAGTCAGAGTGGCTTAGTCAGAGGCTTACCCAACCTCAACAACTTGGTTAATAAAATCTATAATGCTTGTCAACAAGGAAAACAACATAGGACACAACACAAGTTAACTAACCAAGAACGAACCTCAAGTGTACTTGAGCTCCTGCATATGGATCTATTCGATTCACATGGAGCCAAGTCACTCAATAGAAGTCAATATTGCTTAGTCATAATTGATGACTACTCCAGGTTTACCTGGGTTAGGTTCATCAAATATAAAAATGATACCCTAGATCAATTAATCAATCTATTCAAATTAATCGAGAATCAAAAAGACCTTAAGGTTAAAAGACTTAGAAGCGATCATGGTGGTGAATTCGAAAATCAAAGGTTCACCGACTTCTGTAACCTAAATGGATACCACCATGAATTCTCTTTCCCTAGGACCCCTCAGCAAAATGGCCTAGTGGAGCAGAAAAACCGAACTCTACAAGAAGCCGCTAGGACCATGTTGAACGAATACGACCTACCCGATAGGTTTTGGGCAGAAGCCGTGAGTACGACATGCTATGTCCAAAATAGGATCCTTATGGTAAAAAGGGACCTTAAGACCTCATACGAGATCTATCATGATAAAATACCTAACATCAAGTACTTTAGGGTATTTGGGTGTAAGGTACATATCCTAAACACTAAGGATTACCTAGGGAAATTTACATCCAAAACCACGACCGGAATCTTTCTAGGATACTCGACTACAAGTCGAGCTTATAGAGTATATAACCACGACACCCTTAGAGTCGAGGAGACTATCAATGTAGTATTTGATGAAGTACCCGAACTTACAAAACCCTTAATGACCCCAAGTGTTGAGCCCACTGATACCAAACTCGTCTCCGACCCTGAGATCGAGTCTAATCCACATCAACCAACTCATCTTGTTGACCAAGTGACAAGTGATCCGAGTCAAACTAGTGTTCAACCAAGTCACCCCATTGATCAAGCATTAGGTGACACAAACCCAACCCAATATAGGATTCAAACTAACCACCCTATCGATCAAGTGATAGGAGATCCTAATCTAGGAGTTCGAACTAGAGCATCCTATAGGAACCTTAGTCAAATTTCCTTAATTTCAAAGATAGAACCCAAATCAATTGAACAAGCTCTTCTTGATCCCGATTGGATTATTGCAATGCAAGAAGAGCTAGCTCAATTTACTAGGAATGAAGTGTGAGAATTAGTACCACCACCTAAAGACAAAATGATAATTGGAACAAGGTGGGTGTTTCGAAATAAGCTTGATGATAAAGGTGAAGTAGTTAGAAACAAGGCTAAGTTAGTCGCCAAAGGGTTTAGTCAAGTCGAAGGCTTAGATTACGACGAAACCTATGCCCCAGTAGCTAGACTCGAATCCATTCGAATGTTGCTAGCTTATGTCGCACATTGAGGATTTAAGCTGTTTCAAATGGATGTTAAGTCGGCATTCCTAAATGGATACATTAAAGAAGAAGTTTATGTTAGCCAACCCCCCGGATTCGAAAATCTAGATAAACCCGACCATGTTCTAAAACTTAAGAAAGCTCTCTATGGACTTAAACAAGCTCCTCAAGCTTGGTACGAGAGACTTTCAATCCATCTTAAGTCAAAAGGGTTTAACCAAGGCTTAGTTGACCCAACTCTCTTCGTAAAAACCTTAGGTAAAGAAATATTCATAGCTCAAATTTACGTAGATGATATAATTTTTGGGACCTCTAACTCAGCCTTACTAAACGAGTTCATTTCACTCATGGAAAGTGAGTTTGAAATGAACTTGGTAGGCGAGTTAAGTTTCTTTTTAGGTCTACAAATTAAAAAACCTAAGGATGGTATATACCTATATCAACAAAAATACACTAAGGAGTTAATTAAAAGATTTGGAATGCAAGACGCTAAGATAATAAACACCCCAATGGCGGTTAATGTTAACATAGGAGAAGACCTAGAAAGTAAGTCCATTGACATAAAGTACTATAGGAGCACGATAGGAAGTCTCCTATACTTAACTGCGAGCCGACTCGACATCCTATTCACAGTAAGTATGTGCGCCAGGTTTCAAACATGTGCTAAGGAGTCTCACCTAACCCTAGTTAAGCGTATCCTTAGATATCTTAAGGGTACACTTAACGTTGGTATTTGGTACCCTAGATCTACGGAGTTCGAACTAATCGGCTACTCCGATTCGGATTATGTCGGTAGTAAACTCGATAGAAAGAGCACGAGTGATTGTTGTCAACTACTCGGCTCGAGTCTAGTAAGTTGGTGCAGTAGGAAGCAACATTGTGTTGCCTTATCTACCACCGAAGCCGAATACGTTGCGATGGGTGAGTGTGTAACTCAACTTCTTTGGATGAAGCACACTCTCCGAGACTTTAGGTTGGACTTCACCAAAACTAAAATTTTTGTAGACAACATAAGTTCGATAAATCTAAATAAGAACCCTATATGCCATTCAAGGACAAAGTATATAGAGGTAAAACACCATTTCATTCGAGAACATGTAGCCAACGGCTCCATACACCTCGAATATGTTGACTCGAAGTCTAACCTAGCAGACCTGTTCACTAAACCACTACCCGAAGCCGAATTTAGTCTCTTGAGACGAAAATTGGGCATGTGCATAGTAGAATAGGAACTTGCAAATTATATTTTCTTACTACTATTTCTTAATTTTCATGGAACTAGCATAGGACATACCTTAGATATCATGCACCTATAGATTTAAGGAGCCAGTACATCTCACAACACATAGGACTAATGTGTTTGTGTACTTAGCCACGTAGATGGGCATGAGATGTTAGGACCCTACTCCTGGTTCCAGATGTAGAGCTAGTGCATCTCTATGAACCATGAAGTATAATCATACATACGAACCGACTCTGACCAGGACTAGTTGATCTTTCATATCAATCAAGCCAAATATGAGTCGAACATTTTATAGATGAACTTATTTTCGGTATATTATTTTCAAAATAATGTGGAACATGCTTGGACTTTAAAAGTAAAACTTTTTTTCACACACTCTCACTCTTTTCGATGTATGGCAAAAGGGGGAGAAAAAGGCCAAAGTTAAGGGATCAAGCCAAAGTTAAGGGATCAATATTTTTTCTTGCCAAGACTTACAAACTTTAGTTAACTTGTTAACAGAAAGTAATTTACTTAAACTTTAAGTTAACTTGATAACAAAATGGAAGTAAAGGCCAAGGTTAAGAAATTAATTTTTTGATTTCTTAACTTAAAACTAATTTTAAATACTATGGCCGATATTAAGTAATTTTGGTTACTTAATTCTTTTTTTTTGTAGCAAACGTCAAGGGGGAGAGTTAAAACTCTTTCTCAAGTACTCACCCTCGGTCAAAGGGGAGGATTCCTCAAGGGGGAGCACTTGAAAAAGAGTTTTTATACTCCTGTTCATTCATGCTCTTGACACTCCTGCTCATTCATGCATATCTTTTCTTAATGCACTTAACTTTGTATGTGGGTTTGCCAAAAATCAAAAAGGGGGAGATTGTTGGTGCAGTAGGCACCTAAGTCGAACCTGAGTTTTGATTATAGCAAACGATACAAAGTTAAGCTCATGTTGTTATCTCACGAGCTGAATCGAGTGTGCAGAAAATTGCTATAGCTGGAGCTGAAGGCTAGCAACACCCGGAGGAAGCCGTAGTGGTCGGCGACACTCAAGTGACTTTGGAGGAGCCAAGGAATTGAGTGGAAAGCGGAAGCAAAAGCAACACGTAAGTATCGAGGTAAGCTCGTGTGTGTGCGAGTGTAAGTAAGGTCGTACCCTGCTTACGGGAAAGACTTAGCGTAGATCCGACCCAAGACATCTCATAGGTGGTCTAGGTCGAGATCGGATGATCGACGCATCGTCGAAATAATGTTTTCTTTAAGCTAACATTGCCTTGCAAACGACGATCATTGCCAACCTAAAGGACTCATTGCCCCCATCACGGGTGACTACGGCTAGCACTCGATCGATGCCGCCGAATGATCGTGATGATGGCCATCGCCTGGTCAAAGGATCAGCCTCGAGGAGTCAAGGTTTATCACCAAGTTTCAAGGGGAGTTGTGCTCAAATTTGATTGGCTAGGGTTCCTCTCGAAAAGGGGCTCAAAGGATATAAAAGGAGGGCCAAACCTAGGGTTTTAAAAACAATTCTAAGTGCTAAAAAGCCTCCGTTACGCCGCAACTCTCCGACGACTCTACAACAACGAAGTGCTGCCAACAACCCTAGCTTAAAGTTTCTTTTGTTTAGTTGTTGGTATAATCTTAATTTGTTATTGCTTTCAATATTGCAATTCCTTTCAATCGAGGTTTTTCGTTGCATTTTACTTTAATAGAAGAGAGGGTTTGTCTCTCTATCTTTTTGCTTCGAAGGCTTTTGTAATCGTAAAACTCCTACCTCCAACGAGGAGGAGTGTTTTAGTGAATTGCCCTCCGTACACGGTCTAGGACCGTTAGGGCCTTGGAGTAGCAGCCGAAGGCTACGAACCAAGTAAAAAATTATTTGTCTCATATAGGTTTTATTTACATTTCTGCTGCGTTTAATTATCCATCGAACATTTTTAAAAGAAAAGTTTTTATCGCTATTCACCCCCCTCTAGCGATCCGCTTCGATCCAACACTAGAGATCAGAGGGTGATCGTTAGCACGAATGCCAGATTTCTAGAGGAAGTCTATGTAATGAACCACAAGACCATGAGTAAGATTGTTCTGGAGGAATTAAAAGGGGAAGTCACTTCTTCAGTACCACCGGTACAAGAGGATATATCACAAGTCACTACAACGCGTGTCACAGAGGATACACAGGTGATACCTCATCGAGGAGGGTTGTGAGATTACTCGATAGGATTCATGTTCTGGGAGAATCTTACGATGCTAAATGCTCTGATCGCATATGACGAGGCAACCTAGCAATACGTAACTGAACGAAGTAATATATCTTGGCAAAGTACAATGAATGCTGAGATTGAATCTATGGATTCAAATCAGGTCTGGGAGCTAGTAGAACCACCCGATGGTGTAAAAACCATTGGATGCAAGTGTATCTACAAAAGAAAGAGAGGAATAGATGGGAAGGTTGAGACCTTCAAAGTGAGGCTTGTTGCGAAGGGGTATACTCAGAAAGAGGGTATCGATTATGAAGAGACCTTTTCGCCGATAGCCATGCTTAAGTATATCCGGATTCTCTTATGCATAGCAGCTCATATGGATTATGAGGTGTGGTAGATGAATGTCAAGACAGCTTTCCTTAATGGAAGTCTTGAGGAAAACATCTATATAAAGCAACCAGAGGGATTCATTGCTAAGGGCAAAGAGCATCTTGTATGTAAGTTTAATCGGTCCATTTATGGATTGAAGCAAGCTTCGAGGTCTTGGAACATCCGCTTTGATGAGGTAATCTAGTCTTATGGATTTATTCAAAGTCCGGATGAGTCTTGTGTATAAAAGAGATGTGACGGAAACGTAGTGGTATTTCTTGTACTCTACGTAGATGACATTTTGTTGATTGGCAACAATATCAAGGTGTTATCGGATGTAAGGGTATGGTTGTCCAAACAGTTTGAAATGAAGGACTTGGGAGAGAGGTGGGACACATTCTTGGGATCAAGGTTATAAGGGATCACAGGAAAAGGATGTTGTGCTTATCCCAAGCTTTATACATAGACACGATTATGAATCTTTTAAGCATGCAGAACTCCAAGAAGGGTTTCCTACCTTTCAGGCATGGAGTTCCTTTATCTAAGGAGATGTATCCTAGATCATCTGAGGAGATAGACGAGATGAAGTCGGTTCCTTATGCTTTGACAGTAGGAAGCCTCATGTATGCAATGCTATGGACGAGACCAGATACCTTCTATTCCGTGGGCATGGTCAGCAGATATCAGAGTAATCCAGGATAGGGACATTGGACTGTGTTAAAGCATATATTGAAGTACCTGAGAAGGACTAGGGATTATATACTAGTTTACCATGAAGACCAATTACTCCCTGTGGGTTACACGAATTCTGACTTCCAATCTGATGGGGATAACAGTAAGTCTACCTCAGGTTTTGTATTTACTTTGAGAGGTGGAGCCATTGTATGGAGGAGTGTCAAGTAGAAATGCGTGGTGGACTCTACCATGGAAGTTGAGTATGTGGCAGCCTCTGAGGCGGCCAAAGAAGCTGTGTGACTCAGGAACTTCTTGATGGACTTGGATGTGATTCCTGGTTTGCCCAGAACTATCACAATTTATTGCGATAATAGTGGTGCAGTTACAAACTCGAAGGAACCACGAGCCCATAAGGCTAGTAAACACATAGAGCGCAAGTACCACTTGATACGAGAAATCGTAAAGAGTGGAGAAGTTGCTGTGGCTAAGATTGCATCGGAGGATAACCTGACAAATCCTTTCACTAAGGCCCTTCCGACGAGTGCTTTTGATAGGCATGTGGAGGGAATGGGATCAGATGTATGTCAGTTTGAGGACAGCATAGTCTTTTAGTATAAGTGGGAGATTGTTGGGATGTATACTGAAAAGTCTATCTTTTGTATGAACATCTTTATTTTGAAATAAGAATCACATGATCATTATTTGCATATTTTTATGGTTATGCATATTGTCTAATACATTACATTGTAGATAACATGGTGTGTGGTGTCACACGGGAGATCATGTTATAGGCTCCTTGTAAAGTATAAGTAAAGGCTCACAACTGAGATGACTTTGGACAAACCATCAGAATGGTTCTCGTGTGATTTGGTATTGGTTTGTCTTAACCATAGAATCACAGTAGTGCACTTTGTGTGTATTGAGCAGGACCGACTTAGAGGCGATTCGATTTATTGTTGACTACATAATCGAATCGGACCTCAGATATTATTTTGTACATGCTCTTAATCCCGATATAATAACGGGCACATATACTTAGTATTCATTTATTTGATTTACCAATGGGCGAGATTTATAGATTAAATCAATAGGCTCGGTAAGTTGGGAAATGGTAATATTTATATGGTATGTCATTGATTATAGGAGGAAACCATGTCCTACATATTAGGATAATGATGTCCCCTTGAGGAGCTCATAAGGTTCATCATGTAAACCCTGCAGGTGGACTTGGTCTGACATGATGAAAAGGTTGAGTGTTACTACTCAAGGAGTTAGATGTTGATTAATTAATGGTCAGTAAATTAATTAATCGACGGACATTTGAGATCTTAAATACTGGGAGAAAATGTACATATAATGTATGGAGCCCATGTTAACTTATGGGGGTTGGTGAGGTAAATCAATCATAATCCTTTAGTGGATTGGATTATCATTAATGGATTGGACTTTATGTGGGCTTGATGCATTGGGTAGCCAAGATCCAACTCCTCCTCATGGTCCCTAATGTAGCCTATTAACACCTCATGAAGCTTAGATCAAATGGATAGAAACAAAACTCTAGATCCAAAGGTAGAGATTAAATTTCTAGATCCGACGGTTGAGATTAAAACTCTAGATCCGACGGTTGAGATTAAATCCCTAGAACCAATGGTGGAGATTAAAAGGAGGCTTATCCCTAACTCTATAAAAGGAGCACAAGGGGTTGGCGTGGAGAATTAATCAAGAGGAGCTAGGGTTTTGGAGTTGGTGGCAAGAAGAAGAGCAAGGGTTTGGGCTTGGGCGGCACCTAATAAGGAAAGTTTTCCTTGACTTCTCCTTCTTCCTCAAGCTGCCAGCGCCCCTTGAAGTTCTTCCAGCCCTTGGCCGGCATCCAAACTCCCTCTTCTCCTTCTCCTTGGCCGGTGGAACAAAGGTTTAGGGTCCTCCTTTGAAGCTTTTGGCCGGCAACCCTTAATCTCTTCTTCCTTCTTGGCCGGCAGCAAAGCTCCATCCTTGGAGGTTGTTGGATGGTTGAAAGAAGGAATAGAGCTTTGTTTCTATTCTTCCTCTTGCTCGGAACGAGCAAGGAAGGAAGATTGGCGATCTAGGAGCTTCAACTTTTGGTAGATCGTCGCCCACACGACGTCTGAAAGGAGGAAGATCATACATTAGAAGATCGAGAGGTATATCTATTCTCTATTCTCTTTGGTTACTTGCTTGTATTTGTTTTTCCAATTATCAGCATGATAAATTCTGTTTGTGGCTAAATAATACTTGGATCCCGAACATATATACAAAAGTCGGCGATCCGTACATCGTCTATTCCGCGGCTTCTCGTAGAATAGAGGTTGGTCGCTTGAACAATGAGTTTGTTCATGTGACCTCTCTAAACGAATAGCACGACAGTGACTTGGTTGTTTGAGCAATCCCTTTTGTCTAGGATTAAATTTTTTTATAATCTGGGGACATCAATGGGATCGCCATGAACAAACAATCGAGGTGAAGTGGGAAGCGAAGTTTCCCCTCACAGATTGATCACATAACCCTACAATTGGTATCAGAGCCAAAGTTTCCGATTTTGTGTGTTTAGGATTCGGTTACTCTTATCCATTTTTCATATATTTTATGTGCCGGATAATAGTAGGATATGCGTAGGTTAACTCTTTGGTTGCACGAATAAGATCTGACTATTATGGCCATATGTGTGTATGTGATTGTATGTGTATATTTTGTTGAATCCTCGGGGTTGACGAGGCTAGTATTTAATTTTTTGTAAATTAGATTCGGTATTGTTTAGCCACTCTTTTTATTTTAGTTTACTTTCGATCTAGATTTTATGTACACTCCCTCATGGAGTATAGGATCGATGGATGTAAATTAAAATAGATTTTAGTCTCGGCTCGGATCTCCGGAAGGCTCGTAGATGGCGTAGGAGGAGCGGACGAGAAGGCGATGCGACGGGAGACATATTGAAGACAAAAGCCATAATAGTTGGAAAATAATTTATTTTTCATATTTATTGCTTTTTGTTTGATATGCATGTCGTAGGCTAGGAAAATTCCTCAATTTCAAATTACTAAGTGGGAGAGGGATATTTTTAGAAATTCCCACAGCCTCCATTACGATTTGACAAGTGATGCAAACAAACTTGCGCGTCGGCTCTGAGTGCCTTCCTCCCAATCGGATGGGTTTGTTTGTGGATCACAAGGTCGAATATGATTATAGGAAATTATTAAGGAGCGTGTGTACTTCCCCATCGTAAGGCACATAACCCGAGATAATTACCTTGGTACCAAGTAATGGTGAACACTTAGATACAAATATAAGTATCCTCCCCATCAGAGTCACTTCTTTTATTTGTAAGGCCGAAGAGAAACCAACTATTAATTTTATTTGTCAAAAAGTTAGGTTGACAAGATAGTAAAATTAATGGGTAAAACCTCCTCTTACAAATGTAGAATTCGTATACGTCCACTCTATCGTGGCATACGATATTCTCAGTGTTTTAAGGTGTTGGTTGATTTTAAAATTTTATTATTTGAGGAATCAATAATTTTTTGAAATTTAAAGTAATGATCTATGTGATTCTTAGGATTTTCAAAATGACTTTCAGTCCACTTGCTATGATACTAAAGGAAAATAAACTTACTGTACCCAAATAATGTTGATTGGAAAAGAATCTAGATATTGTCTTGACTGCTGAGAAATACAAATATGTACTCCTCGAAGAGTGTCCTCCTAAGCCTACAAATAAGCCGGAAGTCCTTGGAGCTGAGATCGATGGGGAAACCCAGGTCGATATCATTCTCCAATCGATAGAAAGGCTTGCTCAGGCTCAGGCCATGGTTGCTCAGAAGGTTTCTACTTCTAAGATGAAAGGCAAGAAGAGGAAGAAACAAGGTGGAGCAAAGGTGGTGGGAGGATCTCAAGGGGGAGTGAAGAAGCCGAAAGGCAAGTACTTCACTTGCAAGCAAGATGGACATTGGAAGAAGGACTGTCCCAATCCGAAACAGAACAAAGGTATATCCTTTGGTCTAGTCGTTGAAACATGGTTAGCAGTGTTATCTACCGGCACCTGGTGTGTAGATACGGGAGCCTCTGATCATATCTGCAATACTTTGTAAGGTTTCTAGGAAACCCGACGACGAGCTAAGGGAGAGATTACCGTTTACTTGGGCAATGCCATAATGGTGGCGACTATTGCAGTGGGAGAAGTTTTATTTATCTTTTGAGAAAAATAAAACTTTGGTTCTGGAAAATTCCCTTTATGTACCTTTATTTAGAAATAATTTAATTTCGGTTTCTAAATTGTTTATGGATGGATATTCTATTTCTTTCAATCACAAAGTTGTTATAAAAAGGAATAGGGACATTATCTGTTCTGGTACATTGATAGGAAATTTGTACACACTTGAACCAAAAGCTCCGACGATGTAAATTAATAACTCATCTTCTAATTCCAATAAGAGAAAAGAACCTTCAAAGTTGAACCAAACATATCTTTGGCATCTTAGGCTTGGTCATATTAACCTAAGCGGAATTCAAAGGTTGATAGCTGATGGACCTTTGGGTTCATTAGTGGTGGAAGATTTCCCAACCTGCGAATCTTGCTTGGAGGGTAAAATGACCAAGAGGCCATTTAAGGCCAAGGGGTATAGAGCCAAAGATGTGTTAGAATTGGTTCATTCTGATTTGTGTGGTCCTATGTCTATCCAGGCTAGAGGTGGTTTTGAGTATTTCATATCTTTTATAGACGATTACTCAAGATATGAATACATTAACCTGATGCGCCGCAAGTCTGAATGCTTTGACAAGTTCAAAGAATTCTAGGCTGATGTGGAGAAACATCAAGGTAAAAGTATCAAGACACTACGATCTGATCGTAGTGGTGAGTACCTCTTGGGAGAGTTTAGGAATTACTTATCAGAGGCTGGGATTCAATCCCAATTGTCTGCACCTGGAACACCCCAGCAGAATGGTGTAGCAGAGCGAAGGAATAGGACTCTTATGCAGATGGTTAGATCGATGATGAGTTATTCTGAGTTGCCAGATTCATTTTAGGGATATGCTCTAGATACGACGGTGTACATTCTAAACTTGGTTCCATCAAAATCAGTGCCTTCTACTCCCATAGAGTTGTGGACTAGGCGAAAGCCTAGTCTAAGACATATTCGGATATGGGGGAGTCCAACACATGTGATGAAGGCAGATGCTAGTAAGTTGGAACCTCGTACAGAAGTACGTATGTTCGTTGGCTATCCTAGAGGAATGAAGGGTGGTTTGTTTTATAGTCCTAGAGATCAAGGGGTGATCATTAGCACGAATGCCAGATTTCTATAGGAGACTATGTGATGAGCCACAAGCCCAAGAGTAAAATTGTTCTGGAGGAATTAAAAGGGGAAGTCACTTCTTCAGTACCACCGGTACAAGAGGATATACCATAAGTCACTGCACCGCGTGTCACAGAGGATACACTGGAGATACCTCGTCGTAGTGGGAGGGTGTTAGATAGCCTGATAGATTCATGTTGTTGGGAGAATCTTCTGATTTGGTCCCTGGCGAACATGAACCTGATCGCTGGTTATATGACGAGGCAATCCAAGATATAGATGCAACATCTTGGCAAAGTGCAATGAATAGTGAGATTGAATCTATGGATTCAAATCAGGTCTGGGAGCTAGTGGAACCACTCGATGGTGTAAAAACCATTGGATACAAGTGGATCTACAAAAGAAAGAGAAGAATAGATGGGAAAGTTGAGACCTTCAAAGCGAGGCTTGTTGCGAAGGGGTATACTCAGAAAGAGGGTATCGATTATGAGGAGACTTTTTCGCCGGTAGCCATGCTTAAGTATATCCGGATTCTCTTATGCATAGCAGCTCATATGGATTATGAGGTGTGGTAGATGGATGTCAAGACAGCTTTCCTTAATGGAAGTCTTGAGGAAAACATCTATATGAAGCAACCAGAGGGATTCATTGCTAAGGGCAAAGAGCATCTTGTATGTAAGCTTAATCGGTCCATTTATGGATTGAAGCAAGCTTCGAGGTCTTGGAACATCCGCTTTGATGAGGTAATCCAGTCTTATGGATTTATTCAAAGTCCGGATGAGTCTTGTGTATACAAGAGATGTGACGAAAACATAGTGGTATTTCTTGTACTATACGTAGATGACGTTTTGTTGATTGACAATAATATCATGGTGTTATCGGACGTAAGGGTATGGTTGTCCAAACAGTTTGATATGAAGGACTTGGGAGAGGTGGGACACATCCTTGAGATCAAGGTTATAAGGGATCGCAGGAAAAGGACGTTTTGCTTATCCCAAGCTTCATACATTGACACGATTATGGATCGTTTTAGCATGCAGAGCTCCAAGAAGGGTTTTCTACCTTTCAGGCATGGAGTTCCTTTATCTAAGGAGATGTGCCCTAGATCATCTGAGGAGATAGAGGAGATGAAGGTGGTTCCTTATGTTTCGGTAGTAGAAAACCTCATGTATGCGATGCTATGTATGAGACCAGATATCTGCTATGCCATGAGCATGGTCAGCAGATATCAGAGTAATCCAGGATAGGGATATTGGACTGCGGTAAAGCATATATTAAAGTACTTGAGAAGGACTAGGGATTATATGCTAGTTTACCAGGCAGACCAATTACTCCCTGTGGGTTACACAAATTTTGACTTCTAATCTGATAAGGATAACAGTAAGTCTACCTCAGGTTTTGTGTTTACTTTGGGAGGTGGAGCCATTGTATGGAGGAGTGTCAAGCAGAAATGCGTGGCGGACTCTACCATGGAAGCTGAGTATGTAGCAGCCTCTGAGGCGACCAAAGATGTTGTGTGGCTCAGGAACTTCCTGATGGACTTGGATATGATTCCTGGTTTGTCCAGATCTATCACAATTTATTTTTATAATAGTGGTGCAGTTGCAAACTCGAAGAAACCACGAGCCCATAAGGCTAGTAAACACAAAGAGCGCAAGTACCACCTGATACGAGAAATCGTAAAGAGAGGAGAAGTTGCTGTGGCCAAGATTGCATCGGAGGATAACCTGGAAGATCATTTCACTAAGACCCTTCTGGCGAGAGCTTTTGATAGGCATGTGGAGGGAATGGGGATCAGATGTATGGCAGTTTGAGGACAGCATAGTATTTTAGTATAAGTAGGAGATTGTTGGGATGTATACTGAAAAGTCTATCTTTTATATGAACATCTTTATTTTGAAATAAGAATCGCATGATCATTGTTTGCATATTTTTATAGTTATGCATATTGTCTAATACATTACATTGTAGATAACATGGTGCGTGGAGTCACACGGGAGATCATGTTATCGGCTCCTTGTAAAGTATAAGTAAAGGCTCACAACCGAGATGGCTTTGGACAAACCATCGGAATGGTTGTAGTGTGATTTGGTATTGGTTTGTCTTGACCATATAATCACACTAGTGCACTTTATGTGTATTGAGCAGGACCGACTTAGAGGTGATTCGATTTATTACTGACTAAATAATCGAATCGGACCTCAGATATTATTTTGTACATGCTCTTAATCCCGATATAATAACGGGCACATATACTTAGTATTCATTTCTTTGATTAACCAATGGGCGAGATTTATAGATTAAATCGATAGGCTCGGTAAGTTGAGAAATGGTATTATTTATATGGTGTGCCATTGATTATAGTAGGAAACCGTGTCCTATATATTAGGATGATGATGTCCCCTTGAGAAGCTCATAAGGTTTGTCATGCAAACCCTGCAGGTGGACTTGGTCCGGCATGATGAAAAGGTTGAGTGGTATTACTCATGGAGTTAGATGTTGATTAATTAATGGTCAGTAAATTAATTAATCGACAGACATTCGAGATCTTAAACACGGGGAGAAAATGTACATATAATATATGAATCCCATATTATCTTGTGGGGGTTGGTGAGGTAGATCAATGATTATCCTTTAGTGGATTGGATTATCATGAATGGATCGGACTTTATGTGGGCTTGATCCATGGGTGGCCAAGATCCAACTCCTCCTCATGGTCCCTAATGTAGCCTATTAACACCTCATGAAGCTTAGATCCAATGGATAGAAACAAAACTCTAGATCCAAAGGTAGAGATTAAATCTCTCGATCCGACGGTTGAGATTAAAACTCTAGATCCGACGGTTGAGATTAAATCCCTAGAACCAATGGTGAAGATTAAAAGAAGGCATATCCCTAACTCTATAAAAGGAGCACAAGGGGTTGGCGTGGAGAATAAATCAAGTGGAGCTAGGGTTTTGGAGTTGGCAGTAAGAAGAGGAGCTTGGGTTTGGGGTTGGGCGACACCAAATAAGGAAAGTTTTCCTTGACTTCTCCTTCTTTCTCATGTTGCCGGCGCCCCTTGAAGCTCTTCCAGCCCTTGGCCAGCATCCAAACTCCCTCTTCTCCTTCTCCTTGGCCGGTGGAACAAAGGTTTAGGGTCCTCCCTTAAAGCTTTTTGCCGGCAACCCTTAATCTCTTCTTCCTTCTTGGCCAGCGGCAAAGCTCCATCCTTGGAGGTTGTTGGATGGTTGAAAGAAGGAATAGAGCTTTGTTTCTATTCTTCCTCTTGATCGGAACGAGCAAGGAAGGAAGATTGGCGATCTAGGAGCTTCAACTTTTGGTAGATCGTCGCCCACACGACGTCCGAAAGGAGGAAGGTCATACATTAGATGATCGAGAGGTATATCTATTCTCTATTCTCTTTTGTTGCTTGCTTGTATTTGTTTTTCCAATTATGAGCATGATAAATTCTGTTTATGGATAAATAATACTTGGATCTTTAACATAAATACAAAAGCCGGCGATCCGTACATCGTCTATTCCGCGACTACTCGTAAAATAGAGGTTGGTCTCTTGAACATCGAGTTTGTTCAAGTGACCTCTCTAAACGAATAGCACGACGATGACTTGGTTGTTTAAGCAATCCCTTTTGTCTAGGATTAAATTTTTTTTAATCCGGGGACATCGATGGGATCGCCATGAACAAACAACCGAGGTAAAGTGGGAAGCGAAGTTTCCCCTCACGGATTGATCACATAACCCTACTGTTTGCGGATCACAAGGTCGAATATGGTTATAGGAATTTATTAAGGAGCGTGAGTACTTCCCCATCGGAAGTCACATAACCCGAGATAATTACCTTGGTACCGAGTAATGGTGAACACTTAGATACAAATATAAGTATCCTCCCCATCGGAGTCACTGCTTTTATTTGTAGGGCTGAAGAGGAATCAACTATTAATTTTACTTGTCAAAAAGTTAAGTTGACAAGATAGTAAAATTAATGGGTAAAACCTCCTCTTAAAAATGTAGAATTCGTATACATCCATGCTATCATGGAATACGATATTCTCGGTGTTTTGAGGTGTTGGTTGATTTTAAAATTTTATTGTTTGAGGAATCAATAATTTTTTAAAATCTAATGTTTTTGATCTATGTGATTCTTAGGTTTTCATTCAAAATGACTTTCAACCTGCTTGCTGTGATACTGAAAAAAAATAAACTTACTAGACCCAACTATGTTGATTTGAAGAGGAATCTTGACATTGTCTTGACTGCTGAGGAATACAAATATGTACTCCTCGAAGAGTGCCCTCCTAAGCATGTGAATGATTCTGGGGAAAAGGAGAAGGAGATTATAAGAAGTGGATCAAGGCCGATGAGATGGCGCGGTGTTACATTTTGGCATCTATGTCAAATGTACTGCAACATCAGCACCAAGCCATGCCCACTGCTTATGACATGATGCTCAATCTCAAAGAGCTTTTCGGACACCAGAATTGGGCTGCTAGGCAGGAAGCCATGAGGAACTTGATGATGACCACCATGATCGAGGGAACACCTGTGAGGGATCATGTTCTCAAGATGATGGCTCATTTGAATGAGCTGGAAGTTTTCGGAGATGAGATCGATGGGGAAACTTTGGTCGATATCATTCTCTAGTCTCTACCTAAGAGTTTTAAGCAGTTTCGCCTGAACTACAACATGAACAAGAGGTTGTATTCGTTGGCGGAGCTTCTGACAGAACTCCAGACGGTAGAGGGGCTTTTTCATCAGAGTGCTCAGGCGCAAGCCATGGTTGCCCAAAATGTTTCTACTTCTAAGCCGAAAGGCAAGAAGAAGAAGAAACAAGCTGGGGCATAGGCGGTGGGAGGAACTCAGGGAGGAGTGAAGAAGCCAAAAGGCAAGTGCTTCACTTGTAAGCAGACTGGACACTGGAAGAAGGACTGCCCCAACCTGAAGCAGAACAAAGGTATATCTTTTGGTCTAGTGGTTGAAACATGTTTAGCGGTGTTATCTACCATCACCTGGTGTGTAGATACGGGAGCCATTGATCATGTCTGCAGTACTTTGTAGGGCTTCTAGGAAACCAGACGATTGGCTGAGGGGGAGATTACCGTATACTTGGGAGATGCCACAAAGGTGGCGGTTGTTGCAATGGGAGATGTTTATTTATCTTTTGAGAAAAATAAAGTTTTGGTTCTTAAGAATTGTCTTTATGTACCTTTATTTAGAAAGAATTTAATTTCGGTTTCTAAATTATTTATGGATGGATATTCTATTTCTTTTAATGATAGAGTTGTTATAAAAAGGAATAGGGAGATTATCTATTCGGGTGCATTGATAGGAAATTTATACACACTTGAACCAAAAGCTCCCACGATGCAAATAGAAGTTAATAACTCATCTTCTAATTCAAATAAGAGAAAAGAACCTTCGAAGATGAACCAAACATATCTTTGGCATCTTAGGCTTGGTCATATTAACCTAAGCAGAATTCAAAGGTTGATAGCTTATAGACCTTTAGATTCATTAGTGGTGGAAGATTTCCCAACCTGCGAATCTTTCTTGGAGGGTATAATGACCAAGAGGACTTTTAAGGCCAAGGGGTATAGAGCTAAAGATGTGTTGGAATTGGTTCATTCTGATTTGTGTGGTCCTATGTCTATCCAGGCTAGAGGTGGTTTTGAGTATTTCGTCTCTTTTATAGACGATTATTCGAGATATGGATATATTTACTTGATGCACCGCAAGTCTGAATGCTTTGACAAGTTCAAAGAATTCAAGGATGTTGTGGAGAAACATCAAGGTAAAAGTATCAAGACACTACGATCTGATCGTGATATTGAGTACCTCTTAGAAGAGTTTAGGAATTACTTATCAGAGGCTGGGATTCAATCCAAATTTTCTGTACCTGGCATACCCTAGCAGAATGGTATAGAAGAGCGAAGGAATAGGACTTTTATGGAGATGGTTAGATTGATGATGAGTTATTCTGACTTATCAGATTCTTTTTAGGGATATGCTCTAGATATGGTAGTGTATATTCTGAACTTGGTACCATCTAAATCTGTACCTTCTACTCTCACAGAATTGTGGACTGGGCGAAAGCCAAGTCTGAGACATATTCAGATTTGGGGGAGTCCAGCACATGTGCTGAAGGCAGATACTGGTAAGTTGGAACCTCGTACAGAAGTATGCATGTTCGTTGGCTATCCTAGAGGAACGAAAGGAGGTTTGTTTTATATTCCTAGAGATCATTGGGTGATTATTAGCATGAACGCCAGATTTCTAGAGGAAGTCTATGAAATGAACCATAAGCCCACGAGTAAGATTGTTCTGGAGGAATTAAAAGGGGTAGTCACTTCTTCAGTACCACCGGTACAAGAGGATATACCACAAGTCACTACAACGCGTGTCACAGAGGATACACAGGTGATACCTCATCGTAGTGGGAGGGTTGTGAGACAGCCTGATAGATTCATGTTCTTGGGAGAATCTTCTGATTTGATCCTTGGCGAACATGAACTTGATCCCTGGACATATGGCGAGGCAATCCAAGATAAAGATGCAGTATCTTGGCAAAGTGCAATGAATGCTGAGATTGAATCTATGGATTCAAATCAGGTCTGGGAGCTAGTAGAATCACTCGATGGTGTAAAAACCAATTTTTGCAAATGGATCTACAAAAGAAAGAGAGGAATAGACGGGAAGGTTAAGACCTTCAAAGCAAGTCTTGTTGCGAAAGGGTATACTCAGAAAGAGGGTATCGATTATGAGGAGACCTTTTTTGCTTGTAGCCATGCTTAAGTCTATCCGGATTCTCTTATGCATTGCTGGTCATATGGATTATGAGGTATGGAAGATGGATGTCAAGACAGCTTTCCTTAATGTAAGTCTTGAGGAAAACATCTATATGAAGCAACCAGAAGGATTCATTGCAAAGGGCAAAGAGCATCTTGTGTGTAAGCTTAATCGGTCCATTTACGGATTGAAGCAAGCTTCGAGGTCTTGGACCATCCGCTTTGATGAGGTAATCTATTCTTATGAATTTATTCAAAGTCTGGATGAGTCTTGTGCATACAAGAGATATGATGGAAATGTAGTGGTATTTCTTGTACTATATATAGATGACATTTTGTTAATTGGTAACAATGTCAAGGTATTATCGGACGTAAGGGTATGGTTGCCCAAACAATTTCATATGAAGGACTTGGGTGAAGTGTGACATATCCTTGGGATCAAGGTTATAAGGGATTGCAGGAAAAGAATGTTGTGCTTATCTCAAGCTTCATACATAGACACCATTATGGATCATTTTAGCATGCAGAACTCCAAGAAGGGTTTTCTATCTTTCAGGCATGGAGTTACTTTATCTAAGGAGATGTGTCCTAGAACATCTGAAGAGATAGAGGAGATGAAGGCGGTTCCTTATGCTTCAGCATTAGGAAGCCTTATGTATGCGATGCTCTGTACGAGACTAGATATCTGCTTTGTCATCGGCATGGTTAGCAGATATCATAGTAATCCAGGATAGAGACATTGGACTGCGGTAAAGCATATATTGAAGTACCTAAGAAGGACTAGGGATTATATACTAGTTTACCAGGCAGACCAATTACTCCCTTTGGGTTACACAGATTCCGACTTCCAATCAGACAGGGATAATAGTAAGTCTACCTCAGGTTTTGCGTTTACTTTGGGAGGTGGAGCCATTGTATGAAGGAGTGTCAAGCAGAAATGCATGGCTGACTCTACCATGGAAGCTGAGTATGTGGCAACCTCTGAGGCGGCCAAAGAAGCTGTGTGGCTCAGGAACTTCTTGATCAACTTGGATGTGATTCCTGGTTTGCCCAGAACTATCACAATTTATTTTGATAATAGTGGTGCAGTTGCAAACTCGAAAAAACCACGAGCCCATAAGGCAAGTAAACACATAGAGCGCAAGTACCACCTGATATGAGAAATCGAAAAGAGAGGAGAAGTTGCTGTGGCCAAGATTGCATCAGAGGATAACCTGACAGACCCTTTCACTAATGCCCTTCCTGCGAGAGCTTTTGATAGGCATGTGGAGTGAATGGGAATCAGATGTATGGTAGTTTAAGGATAGCATAGTCTTTTAGTATAAGTGGGAGATTGTTGGGATGTATACTAAAAAGTCTATCTTTTGTATGAACATATTTATTTTGAAATAAGAATCACATGATCATTGTTTGTATATTTATGATTATGCATATTGTCTCATACATTACATTGTAGATAACATAGTGTGTAGTGTTACACAGTAGATCATGATATTAACTTCTTGTAGAGTATAAGTAAAGGCTCACAACCTAGATGGCTTTGGACAAACCATTGGAATGGTTGTAGTGTGATTTGGTATTGATTTATCTTGACCATAGAATCACATTAGTACACTTTGTGTGAATTGAGCAGGACCGACTTAGAGGTGATTCGATTTATTGCTGACTACATAATCGAATCGGATCTCAGATATTATATTGTACAACTCTTAATCTCTATATAATAATGGGCACATATACTTAGTATTCATTTCTTTGATTTACCAATGGGTGAGATTTATAGATTAAATTGATAGGCTTGGTAAGTTGGAAAATGATATTATTTTTATGTTGTGCCATTGATTATAGGAGGAAACCGTGTCCTATATATTAGGATGATGATGTCCCCTTGAGGAGCTCATAAGATTCATCATATAAACCCTGCAAGTGGACTTGGTCAGACATGATGATAAGATTGAGTGGTACTACTCTTGAAGTTAGATGTTGATTAATTAATTGTCAGTAGATTAATTAATCGACGGACATTCGAGATCTTAAACATGGGGAGAAAATGTACAAATAATATATGGAGTTCATATTAACTTATGGGGGTTGGTGAGGTGGATCAATGATAATCCTCTAGTGGATTGGATTATCATTAATGGATCGGACTTTATGTGGGCTTGATCCATTGGATGGCCAAGATCCAACTCCTCCTCATGGTCCCTATTGTAACCTATTAAAACCTCATGAAGCCTAGATCCAATGGTTAAAAACAAAACTCTAGATCCGACGGTGGATATTAAATCTCTAGATCCGATGGTTGAGATTAAATCTCTAGATATGACGGTTGAGATTAAATCCCTAGAATCGACGGTTGAGATTAAAAGGAGACTTAAGCCTAACTCTATAAAAGGGGTCTTAAGGCTTGGGCGTGGGATTAAGGGCGAAAGGTTAGGGTTTTTTTTTCTTAAGGCTTGGGCGGCAAGAAACAAAAGGAGGCTAGGGTTTGTGGAGAAGAGCTTGGGCGACCACAAATAAGGAAAGAGTTCTTCTTCCTTAAGTGTAGCCGACGACCCTCCTTATTCTCTAGACCTTGGCTGGCGCCCAACCAAAATCCCCTGTTCTCCTTGGCCAGTGGAAAAAAGTCTAGGGTCTCTTCCCTTAGAGTTTTGGCTGGTGTTCACTTCTCTTGGTTCTTCTTCTTGGCCGGCAGCAAGCACCAAGCTTGGAGCTTGGTGGTTGGTTGAAAGAAGGAGAAGTGTTTTGTTTCTATACTTCCTCTTGTTCGGAGCGAGCAAGGACGGAAGATTGGTGATCTAGGAGCTTTGACTTTTGGAAGATAGTTGCCCAAACGACGTCCAAAAGGGGGAAGGAAATACAATAGAAGATCGAGAGTTATAATGCTTGTATATTTTCTTTTGTAACATGTCTATAATTATTTTTTAATCATATACATGTTGTGTATTCTGTTTTTATGGTTAAATATACTTGGACCCTGAATATAAACACAAAAGTTGGCGATCCATATATCGTCTATTCCGCGGCTATTCGTAGAATAGAGGTTGGTGGTTTGAATAACAAGTTTGTTCAAGTGACCACTCTAATCGAATAACACGATGATGAAACAGTAGCTTGGGTAATCCCTCTTGTTAAGGATAAATTTTTTTTATCAGGGGACGTAGAAGGGATCACCATGAACAAGCGACCGAGTTGAAGTAGGAAGCGAAGTTTCCCACCTTCATTAAAACCTCATGGAGCCTAGATCCAATGATGGAAAACAAAACTCTAGATTCGATGGTAGAGATTAAATCTCTAGATCCGACGGTTGATATTAAATCTCTAGATCTGACGGTTGAGATTAAATCTCTAGAACCGACGGTAGAGATTAAAACAAGACTTAAGCTTAACTCTATAAAAGGTGGCTTACGGTTGGCGGCAAGAAGAATTAGAGGAGATTAGGGTTTTACTTCCCTTAGCTTGGGCGCCAAGAAACCCTAGGAAGATTAGGGTCTTTGGTTGGGCGGCTAGGGTTTGGGAGGTGGATTGGGCGGCAACAATTGGAGAGCTTCCTTTCTTCTTCCTAAGGTGTTGCCGGCGCCCATCTTTCTCCCCTCTACCTTGGCCGGCGCTCAACCTATTCCTCTTCTTCTCCTTGGCCGGTGGAAACAAGGGCTAGGGTTGTTCCTTGGAGCTCTTGGTCGGTGCCCACTTCTCCTTGTTCTTCTCCTTGGCCGGCGACAAGCACCAAGCTTGGAGCTTGGTGGTCGGTTAAAGGAAGGATAAGAGTTTTGATTTATCATCTTCCTTTGTTCGGAGTGAACAAGGAAAGAAGATTGGTGATCTAGGAGGCTTCGACTTTTGGAAGATCATCACCCACACGACGTCCAAAAGGAGGAAGGACATACAATAGAAGATCAAGAGGTATAATATTTGTTTATATTATTTTGTATTATGTCAATAATTATTTTTCAATTATATGCATGTTGTATATTTTTATATGTGGATAATTTACTTGGACCCCGAATACAAACGCAAAAATCGATGATCCGTACATTATCTATTCCGCGGTTAATCGTAGAATAGAAGTTGGTTGCTTGAACAACAAGTTTGTTCAAGTGACCACTCTAATCGAATAGCACGATGATGAAACGGTAGCTTGGGTAATCCTTCTTTTGAAGGATAATTTTTTTTTTATCCAGGGACGTAGAAGGGATCGCCATGAACAAGCGACTGAGTTGAAGTGGGAAGCGAAGTTTCCTACCTTCAAGTAGTATCAGATCCACGGTTTTTGATTTTGTGTGTTTAGGATTTAGTTACTTTTATGCACTTTTCATATATAGTATGTGTCGGATGATAGTAGGATGTGCATAGGCTAACTCTTTGATTGCAGGCATAAGATCCAACTATTATGGCCATATGTGTGTATGTGATTGTATGTGTGTAATTGTATATTTTTTTGAATCCTCGGTGTTGATGAGGCTAGTATTTGATTTTGTAATTAAGTACGACATTATTTAGCCACTCTTTTTATTTTAGTTTACTTTCAATCTAGATTTCATGTACACTCCTTCGTGGAGTATTGGATCGATGGATGTAAATTAAAATAGTTTTATTCTCGGCTCGGATTTCCGGATGGCTAGTACATGGTGTAGGGAGGAGTTGATGAGATGGCAATACGATAGGAGGTATATTGGATACAAAAGCCATAATTGTTGGAAAGTATTTCTTTTTCATATTTATTGCTTATTGTTTGATATGTATGTCGTAGGCTAGAAAATTCCTAAATTTTAAATTACTAAGTGGGAGAGGGATATTTTTATAAATTCCCATGACCTCCATTACGATTTGACATGTGATGCAAACAAACTTGCGCGTCAGCTTTGAGTGCCTTCCTCCCAATCAGATGAGTTTGTTTGCGGATCACAAGGTCGAATATGGTTATAAGAAATTATTAAAGAGCGTGTGTACTTCCCCATCAGAAGGCACATAACCCGAGATAATTACCTTGGTACCGAGTAATGGTGAACACTTAGATACAAATATAAGTATCCTCCCCATCGGAGTCACTGCTTTTATTTGTAGGGCCGAAGAGGAACCAACTATTAATTTTATTTGTCAAAAAGATAGGTTGACAAGATAATAAAATTAATGGGTGAAACCTCCTCTTACAAATGTAGAATTCATATACGTCCACACTATCGTGGCATACGATATTCTTGGTGTTTTGAGGTGTTGGTTGATTTTGAAATTTTATTGTTTAAGGAATCAATAAATTTTTGAAATCTAAAGTTTTGATCTATGTGATTTTTAGGTTTTTCAAAAATGACTTTCAACCCACTTGCTGTGATACTGAAGGAAAATAAATTTACTGTACCCAAATTATGTTGATTGGAAAAGAAATCTAGATATTGTCTTAAATGCTGAGGAGTACAAGTATGTACTCTTCGAAGAGTATCCTCCTAAGCCTGCAAATGAGTTGGAACACCTTAGAGCTGAGATCGATGGGGAAACCTAGCTCGATATCATTCTCCAGTCTCTACCTAGGAGTTTTGAGCAATTTCGCCTGAATTATAACATGAATAAGAGGTTGTATTCGTTGGCGGAGCTTTTGACAAAACTCCAGGCTACAGAAGAGCTTGCTCATGCTCAGGCCATGGTTGCTCAAAAGGTTTCTACTTCTAAGCCGAAAGGTAAGAAGAAGAAGAAACAAGCTGGGGTATAGGTGGTGGGAGGATCTCAGGGACGAGTGAAGAAGCCGAAAGGCAAGTGCTTCACTTGCAAGTAGACTGGACATTGGAAGAAGGACTGTCCCAATCGGAATCAGAACAAAGGTATATCCTTTGGTCTAGTCATTGAAACATGTTTAGTTGTGTTATCTACCGACACCTGGTGTTTAGATACGGGAGCCACTGATCATGTCTGTAATACTTTGCAGGGGTTCCAAGAAACAAGACGACTAGCTGAGGGGGAGATTACCATTTACTTGGGCGATGCCACGAAGGTGGCAGCTGTTGCAGTGGAAGATGTTTATTTGTCTTTTGAGGAAAATAAAGTTTTGGTTCTTAAGAATTCCCTTTATGTACCTTTATTTAGAAAGAATTTGATTTCGATTTCTAAATTGTTTATGGATAGATATTCTATTTCTTTTAATGACAGAGTTGTTATAAAAAGGAATAGAGAGATTATCTGTTCTGGTGCATTGATAGGAAATTTATATACACTTGAACCAAAATCTCCCACGATGCAATTAGAGGTGAATAACTCATCTTCTAATTCCAATAAGAGAAAAGAACCTTTGAAGATGAACCAAATATATCTTTGGCATCTAAGACTTGGTCATATTAACCTAAGCAGAATTCAAAGGTTGATAGCTGATGGACCTTTGGGTACATTAGTGGTGGAAGATTTCCCAACCTGCGAATCTTGCTTGGAGGGTAAAATGACCAAGAGGCCTTTTAAGGCCAAGGGGTATAGAGCCAAAGATGTGTTGGAATTGGTTCATTCTGATTTGTGTGGTCCTATGTCTATCCAGGCTAGAGTTGGTTTTGAGTATTTCATCTCTTTTATAGACTATTATTCAAGATATGAATACATTTACTTGATGCACCGCAAGTCTGAATGCTTTGACAAGTTCAAAGAATTCAAGGCTGATGCGGAGAAACGTCAAGATAAAAGTATTAAGACATTACGATCAGACCGTGGTGGTGAGTACCTCTTGGGAGAGTTTAGGAATTACTTATCAGAGGCTGGGATTCAATCCCAATTGTCTGCACCTGGCATACCGCAACATAATGGTGTAGTAGAGCGAAGGAATATGACTCTTATAGAGATGGTTAGATCGATGATGAGTTATTCTGAGTTGCTAGATTCGTTCAGGGGATATGCTCTAGATATGGAAGTGTACATTCTGAACTTGGTTCCATCTAAATCAGTGGCTTCTACTCCCACAGAATTGTAGACTGGGAGAAAGCTTAGTTTGAGACATATTTTGATTTGGGGGAGTCCAGCACATGTACTGAAGGCAGATGCTGGTAAGTTGGAACCTCGTACAGAAGTGTGCATGTACATTGGCTATCCTAGAGGAACGAAAGGTGGTTTGTTTTATAGTCCTAGAGATCAGAAGGTGATCGTTAGCACGAACGCCAAATTTCTTGAGGAAGACTATGTGATGAACCACAAGTCCATGAGTAAGATTGTTTTGGAGGAAATGAAAGGGGAAGTCACTACTTCAGTACCAGCGGTACAAGAGGATATACCACAAGTCACTGCACCGCGTGTCACAGAGGATACACAGGTGATACCTCGTCGTAGTGGGAGGGTTGTTAGATAGCCTGATAGATTCATATTCTGGGGAGAATCTTCTGATTTGGTCCCTGGCAAACATGAACTTGATCCCTGGACATATGACGAGGCAATCCAAGATAAAGATACAGTATCTTGGAAAAGTGCAATGAATGCTGAGATTGAATCTATGGATTCAAATCAGGTTTGGGAGCTAGTAGAACCACCTGATGGTGTAAAAACCATTGGTTGCAAGTGGATCTACAAAAGAAAGAGAGGAATAGACGGGAAGGTTGAGACCTTCAAAGCGAGGCTTGTTGCGAAAGGGTATACTCAGAAAAAGGGTATCGATTAAGAGGAG
Source organism: Wurfbainia villosa (assembly GCA_025175895.1). Classification (NCBI taxonomy): domain Eukaryota; kingdom Viridiplantae; phylum Streptophyta; class Magnoliopsida; order Zingiberales; family Zingiberaceae; genus Wurfbainia; species Wurfbainia villosa. Next base: position 22,225,345 of record CM045997.1, on the reverse strand, counting down.
ACCTTTTCGCCTGTAGCCATGCTTAAGTCTATCTAGATTTTCTTATGCATTGCTGCTCATATGGATTATGAGGTATGACAGATGGATGTCAAGACAGCTTTCCTTAATGGAAGTATTGAGGAAAACATCCATATGTAGCAACCAGAGGGATTCATTGCAAAGGGCAAAGAGCATCTTATATGTAAGCTTAATCGGTCCATTTATGGATTGAAGCAAGCTTCGAGGTCTTGGAACATCCGCTTTGTTGTGGTAATCCCGTCTTATGGATTTATTCAAAGCCTAGATGAGTCTTGTGTATACAAGAGATGTGACGAAAACGTAGTGATATTTCTTGTACTATACGTAGATGACATTTTGTTAATTGACAACAATGTCAAGGTGTTATCGGACGTAAGGGTATGGTTGTCCAAATAGTTTGATTTGAAGGACTTGGTAGAAGTGGGACCCATCCTTGGGATCAAGGTTATAAGGGATCGAAAGAAAAGAATGTTGTGCTTACCTCAAGCGTCATACATAGACATCATTATGGATCATTTTAGCATGCAAAACTCCAAGAAAGGTTTTCAACATTTCAGGCATGGAGTTCCTTTATCTAAGGAGATGTGTCCTAGAACATCTGAGGAGATAGAGGAGATGAAGGTGGTTTCTTATTCTTCAGCATTAGGAAGCCTCATGTATGCGATGTTATGTACGAGACTAAATATCTGCTTTGTTGTGAGCATGGTCAACAGATATCAGAGTAATCTAGGACAGGGACATTGGACTGTGGTAAAGCATATACTGAAGTACTTGAGAAGGACTAGGGATTATATGCTAGTTTACCAGGCAGACCAATTACTCCCTGTGGGTTACACAGATTTCGACTTCCAATCAGACAGGGATAACAGAAGTCAACCTCAGGTTTTATGTTTACTTTGGGAGGTGGAGCCATTGTATGGAGGAGTGTCAAGCAGAAATGCGTGGCAGACTCCACCATGGAAGCTGAGTATGTGGCAACCTCTGAGGCGGCCAAAGAAGTCGTGTGACTCAAGAACTTCTTAATGGACTTGGATGTGATTCCTGGTTTGCCCAGAACAATCACAATTTATTGTGATAATAGTGGTGCAGTTGCAAACTCGAAGGAACCACGAGCCCATAAGACAAGTAAATACATAGAGGGCAAGTACCACCTGATACTAGAAATCGTAAAGGAGGTAGAAGTTGTTGTCACCTAGATTGCATCAGAGGATGACCTGGTATACCCTTTCACTAAGGCCCTTCAAGCTAGAGCTTCTGATAGGCATGTGGAGGGAATGAGAATCAGATGTATGGCAGTATGAGGACAACATAGTCTTTTAGTATAAGTGAGAGATTGTTGGGAAGTATACTGAAAAGTTATCTTTTGTATGAACATCTTTAGTTTTGAAATAAGAATCACATGATCATTGTTTGCATATTTATGGTTATGCATATTGTCTCATACATTACATTGTAGATAACATGGTGTATAGTGTCACATGGTAGATCATGTTATCAGCTCCTTGTAGAGTATAAGTAAAGGCTCACAACCGATATGACTTTGGACAAAACATTGGTATGGTTGTAGTGTGATTTGGTATTGGTTTGTCTTGACCATATAATCACACTAGTACACTTTATGTGTATTGAGCTGGACCGACATAGAGGTGATTCAATTCATTGCCGACTACATAATCAAATCGGACCTCAGATATTATATGGTACATGCTCTTAATCCCGATATAATAATGGGCACATATACTTAGTATTCATTTCTTTGATTTACCAATGGGCGAGATTTATAGAGTAAATCGATAGGCTCGGTAAGTTGGGAAATGGTATTATTTATATTGTGTGTCGTTGATTATAGGAGGAAATTATGTCCTATATATTAGGATGATGATGTCTTTTTGAGGATCTCATAAGGTTCATCATGTAAACCCTGCAGGTGGACTTGGTCCGGCATGATGATAAGGTTGAGTGGTACTAGTCATGGAGTTAGATGTTGATTAATTAATTGTCAGTAAATTTATTAATCGATGGACAATCGAGATCTTAAACACGGGGAGATAAATGTACAAATAATATATGGAGCCCATATTAACTTATGGGGGTTGGTGAGGTAGTTCAATGATAATCCTCTAGTGGAATGGATTATCATTTATGGATCGGACTTTATGTGGGCTTGATCCATTGGGTGGCCAAGATCCAACTCCTCCTCATGGTCCCTATTATAGCCTATTAAAACCTCATGGAGCCTAGATCCAATGATGGAAAACAAAACTCTAGATCCGACGGTAGAGATTAAATCTCTAGATCTGACTGTTGAGATTAAATCTCTAGATCCGACGGTTGAGATTAAATCCCTAGAACCGACGGTGGAGATTAAAACAAGACTTAAGCCTAACTCTATAAAAGGAGGCTTAAGGTGGGCGGCAAGAAGAATTAGAGGAGATTAGGGTTTTGCTTCCCTTAGCTTGGGCGACAAGAAACCCTAGGAAGATTAGGTTCTTTGGTTGGGCGGCTAGGGTTTGGGAGGTGGCTTGGGCGGCAACAATTGGAGAGCTTCCTTTCTTCTTCCTAAGGTGTTGCCGACACCCATCTTTCTCTCCTCTACCTTGGCCGGCGCTCAACCTATTCCTCTTCTTCTCCTTGGCCGATGGAAACAAGGGCTAGGGTTGTTCCTTGGAGCTCTTGGTCGGCGCCCACTTCTCCTTGTTCTTCTCCTTGGCCGGCGGCAAGCACCAAGCTTGGAGCTTGGTGGTCGGTTAAAGAAAGGAGAAGAGTTTTGTTTTATCATCTTCCTTTTTTCAGAGTGAACAAGGAAAGAGAGATTTGTGATCTAGGCGGCTTCGACTTTTGGAAGATCGTTGCCCACATGACGTCCAAAAGGAGGAAGGACATACAATAGAAGATCAAGAGGTATAATATTTGTTTATATTCTTTTGTATTATATCAATAATTGTTTTTTAATTATATGCATGTTGTATGTTTTTATATGTGGATAATTTACTTGGACCCCGAATACAAATGCAAAAATCGGCGATCCGTACATCGTCTATTCTGCGGCTAATCGTTGAATAGAAGTTGGTTGCTTGAACAACAAGTTTGTTCAATTGACCACTCTAATCGAATAGTACGGCGATGAAACGCTAGCTTGGGTAATCCCTCTTGTCAAGGATAATTTTTTTTTATCCGGGGACGTAGAAGGGATCGCCATGAACAAGCGAGTGAGTTGAAGTGGGAAGCGAAGTTTCCTACCTTCATGGGCGAGATGTTAGGTTGATACAAATGACTCACTAATTCTTATGGCATTTTGATGAATCATTGTAAGTATCATAACATAGCGATCATAGACCAACTATGGGGAAGGCAAATGTTTAATCAATGGACATATTGCCCATAGATCATAGTTAGATATTTTAAATGATTTAAAGCCATTTTATGTTTTGCAAACAATGAATTGATGTTTTAAAACTTTTCAAGGCAAAACTAGGTCTTAAAGTTGATACAAAATTGAGACATTTTACATCTTTTGAGTTTTTACCTAATTTATGAAAATAGAATGAATTTTCTTGAAAAAAATCATTTTTCATTGATAAAGGTACTCATAGGAAATGTGTTCCTCAAATTTCATGATTTTTCGAATTTTCTGAAATTTTTAGTGCATTTTTAAACTTTGGTTCGGAAATCAAAAACGACTGAAATCAAGTGGAAGTCGACTGGTAGTCTGAACCAGTCGACTGATGGACTGTAAATGTGAATAGTAGCTCTATTTCTGGGGTTTCAGGCAGTTTTGGTATTTTTCTTCCTTTAGACCTTGATGCCATATTGTATAACATATGATAGATGTTTTTGATGGTGTCAAAGGGAGAGAAAATGTTGAGTTAAGTTAATCATGCTAGGGGGAGAATTAGCATGTGTTAAGGGGGAGTTTCATGTATTAAGGGGGAGTGTTTGATACTCATATTTGATTTACATGCTTATCTTCCTTATGTGTCTTTGTTAATGTTTTACTTAACTTAAACGGATTGCCACACATCAAAAAGGGGGAGATTGTTAGGGCACTCAACCCATGTATGATGTGGTTTTGATGTGTGTGGCAAAGGGTTTAAGTTAGGTTGACTATGTTGATTTGATATGTGTGTTTAAGTTGTGCAAGACTTAGTAAATCATACATGAGTTAGCTTGATGATAGCATTGGTAAGTTCACCATCTCATGGCTTGGGTCCTTGAGTTGGTGAAGGATGGCATTGTGGAAGCCGTGCGCTTGGTGCATCCGAGGGGCTGCCGAACGAGGAGCATTGGAGTGAATCCAAAGGAAGCAGACTTCAGGCGAGATGCAAAGGATGCCATTGCGGAAGTCATGCTCTTGGTGCATCCGAGGGACGTGGTCGGACAAAGAGAGCTTCGGTGAGGGACTCCAAGGGAGATGAGAGATTGAGCGATTGTAACGGTAGCTCATAGGTGAACTTGGCCGAATGGCTAAGTCAAGTGTTGGATGCTCAAACATAGATTTGAGGATTTACCCGATGTTTGGTTAAGTCGGATGCTCAAACAAGTGTCTTGTTTGAGGTTTTACCCGATGCCAGTCAACTGCTATATATAGCAGTAGACTGCTCTGAGTCGATGGCACTCGACTGGTGCTCGACCTGTGTTTGACTGTTTGGTTTTCATCCCAGCAGTCGACTGCTAGTGTTTGACAGTCAACTATTACACCATTAGTCAATTGCCAAGGGACGACAGTCGACTGCTCAAAGTGGTTGCAGTCACAGAAGGTTTGAAAGTCGACTGATTGCCTAGATCACTTGATTGATGGCTCGATCAATCGACTGATAGGATGGTCACGATCGACAGAGGAGTCTGGATGTGACGCATCGTGATTGATTGGGTCGGTTATTGAATGGTGAATGATCGATGACATGCATCGCTGGATCGCCACCTACCCAATGGGAAGAAACCATTCTTCTTTATAAAAAGAAGGGTTGGGGGCTTTTGGGAGGCTAATGCTTCACTCATAATCATACTCCCAAGTGCCCAACATGTTTTAACACTCCTCTTCTTATTCTTATTTCTATCTTATTGTAAGAGGGAGTGATTGTTGTAAAAGAGGTTACCTCCACCTAGATTGGGCTAAAGTAGAGACTAGTGGATTGTTGAGGGAGTGATTCACCATACGAATCGTCTGTGGACTAGCGACAAGGGCTGTGAACCGCGTTACATCTCGGTGTTAGCGTTTGCATTCTTTACTTCTTGCTTTGTTTTAATTGTTTTTGTTTAGCTTCTATTTCCGCTGCGCTAATCACTTTCGTAGACAATTAAGCGACCGAATTCCATCTATGATGATCGGGGTTATTCAACCCCCCTTCTATCCGAGCCACAATCCTCCAACAAGAAGAGCATGTCCTCTTACCATAGTGTTACACATAATTATGAAACTAATCCTAGGTCTAGGAATGTCAAAGGTTATAAGGGAGTTCATCCCTAGAGTTGATCTTGAAGAGACTACAATGACTAAGGCTTCAAAGAAGCCTAGGAGAGTTATTAAAAAGGTATAAAAGGAGGTTATTCCTAGTGAATACCTAGAAACCCAAGGAGCTCCAATAGGTATTGAATTCCTAAAAGTGTGATCCTTTTACACTAAATGGGTATGGGGTGTGTTAGCTTAGAATGGAAAGGTAGTTAACATAACCATAGTAGAGTTGACACTTTAGAGCATTTTTGAGGTATAATGATACTTCAAAAATGAACTTAGAACATGATTCTAAAAGATCTTAGGATGCGACAATGGAAATAAAAGTTTAAAAGTTGATCATGATTGACACATTAGGCTAGAGTCAATGGTGTGTCAAGTTTGGAGTTTTGGCACACTCAAGGGAGTCGGTCCGTTTGTATGTCAAATTTGGTATTTGACATAATCTTAGTAAATGATAATTAGATTTAATATTTAATTATTTTTATACCTTTCTATTTTATGTATTTTTCATATCTTGTGTGTAATACTATATGTCATGACATCATGTATCACATGATTGTAGAAAACATGTCACCTTGATACTTATGTTAATTTTTGGCTTATCATGATTTCATGCATCATTTAGGAATGATATATTTTCTTTTGAAAATTATGCAATTAATATGCCATAATCATCTTCATGCATTTATTCGCTTGAAATTAAGGAAAATTAGCATTATTTGATATCCTAAGTAGGATGGTCAAATTAGAAATGTCTAGATAGAAATGCATGATCCCTTAATCTATGATAGAACCAATCTACATCTCACATAAATCATAAGATGACTTGGGTACATGTATTGAAATATTTTAGGCACAAGTGAGATGCTAGGAAAATGGATTAAAGTTCAAAATGCTTAGTGCTTCAAAATGAACTAAAATCTCATCAAATGATATGGGTAAATCATGAAAAAAGCTAATATACAAGTCATGTGCACTTGACCCAATGATCATGATTGGAAATAGGCAATGAAAATATTTTTAAAATCATTTTGAAAAACATTAGTGAAGTTTATCTATTGATAGGAATTACCATTGATGATATTGATACAAAATTAGCATGAAATATTGAAGTTTTCAATGATTTTCAACTTTGTGTCATTTTTTTAAGATAATGAGTATTTTCATATAAAATTATTTTTCTCCCATAGTATTTAACATAAGTAATGTCTATATGAAATTTCAATATTTTTTAAAAAACATAAAATTATTTATGCATTTCTACAACTCGTCTAAAAATCCAGAAACCAATCAACTGTTTCAGGAACTAGTTGCTTGGTACTAGGTTCAGTCGACTGTTAAAGATATTTTTGGCTTAACAGAAATGGTTGTCATTTAACAATGACCCTAGGTATTCTAGCTACTCCTAACCCTATGAAATACTTACACAAGCATTGAAAGAGATTTTTTTAAAATGAAAATAAATAGAAGAGTTAATTAGGATAAAAATCAAACTTTAAAGGGATGTTAAAGTTCAAGGTTGAACTTTTGTCCTCATTTTTGAAGTTTAGATCTCCTATAGGCTTAGGACCTCTCCAAAGACATTGTTGGATCAATGGTCTAGGAGAAGCAAGCCTTTAGGGAGTGGTTGTCCATTAAGACATGATGGTTGATTTGTGATAAGTGATTTATCACTACGGAGAATAAAGGATTTAAAGGAGAATGAGGTATGGAGGATGAGAGAAATTTTTTGATGTATGCCAAAGGGGAATGAAAGGTTTAAGTTAGGAAACCTTCATTATGCTTTGGAATGGCATAAGAAGTGACAAGTTGAGATTATGGGCTAGTCTAACTTAAAGATATTATCAAACATTAAAAAGGTAGAGATTGTTGGTGCAATCAATCTCAAGTCAAGGTTGACCAAGCTTGAGCTAGGCTTGAGTGGAGTTTCGATGTTTGACAATATGATAAGAGGTTGTATGAAGTAGATTGTTGATGTAATCATCATTGGGTCAGGATGACCATGATGGATGGGTGATAAAAAATCCAATAAGGATTCGACAAGCGATGAGTCAAGTAGGTTAAGGTTGATCGGATACTTGACGAGTAGAAATCCAAATGGGTCAGGGAGGATCAGACACATGGTGGAAGTTCAATAAGATATTGGAAAGTGTGATGTCAAGTAGGTCAAGGTTAATTGGATACTTGACAAGTGTGAATCCAAGTGAGTTATGGAGGATCAAACACTTAGTGGTTGAAAGTCCAATAGGGATTTGGCAGGTGTGAAATCCAAGTGAGTCATGGAGGACCAGACATTTGGTGGTTGGAAGTTCAACAGTGAGTTGGCAAGTGTTAATACCAAGTGGGTCACGGTTGACCAAACATTTGGCATGAGAAGGAAAATCCAAGCAGGTTAAGGGAGATTGGATGCCTGGTGTTGGTGAAGTCCTGGCAGGTCTCAGTTGATCGGATGTTAGGCAAGGAAAGTCCAAGCAGGTCAAGGAGGATAGGATTCTTGGTATTGGTGAAGTTTTGGTAGGTCACAGTTAACTGGATGCTAGGCAAGAAAAGTCTAAACATGTTAAGAAGGACTAAATGTTTAGTGAAGTGAAGTCCCGATAGGTCAAGGGTGACCGGACGCTTGGCAAAGAGAGGTTCTGGCATATCAACAATGATCGGATGTTGGGCAAGAAAAGTCATGGTAGGTTGAGGAGAGCTTGAAATTAGGGTGAGACTAAGGCATCAATTGACTGGTAATAATGCTCAAGCAAGTGTTGAGTTCATAACTCAACTGCCAACTCGATTGGTTGTCCAATCGACTGATGATCTTGATCAGTCAAATGGAGTCGATGGATGGGTGCTCTGGAAGGTGTTCGGGCACTCGGGAAATTGGTGCTTGGGACATGGAACAAAGCTTGGTGCTCGGGGAATCTATTGATGATTGATCAGTCGATTGGTGTGAGGCACTCAGGACGGGCACTCGAATCGGGTGCTTGGGAGTTCTCCTGATCAAGCAGTCAACTGCTATGGTAAAGCAGTCGACTGACTATAGTGATTAGCAAATAGAAGCATGTTGAATCGACTAGCTAGTTCAATTGGTGGCTTATCAGTCGACTGATGAACTGAAATTTTAGATAGATCATGTCGTTAGAGAGTCAGTCGAGCAAACGGTCGAGAGTTTAGTCGACTGGATGGCGAAAACCAGCCTGATGAGGAGCCTAGAGGAAGGGGCTTCGTGGTGATTTGAAGATGTCAGTTATTGGAGACTTTAAAGGGGAAGTATTGTTGCATTCTAGACCTTCCAAGGCATTCCAACTCAACCAAACTACAAGCAAGCAAGATTCAATCATGTAAAGTGTTTTTTGTTCTTATTCTCTCATTTCATTGTATATTTATATTTGGTTGCATCTCTTATATAAGAATGGGTTGTAAGAGGTTTCTTTGCCTCCAGAAGGTTTTTGAGAATGAGAAAGAATAGTGGAACTATTGCTAGGAGCTAGGTCATGAAGTAGGAATCGGGGATTCCAAATCACATAATAATTGAGGTGTTGGTGTGCTTGTTTTGTGTTGTATTTTTCAATATCTTGTTTCCGCTGCATATAACAATCTTATAGATGATGCATGCAAACTGAGTCTTTAACTAAAAGTAAAGATCAAACTTGCACTCAACTCCCTCAAGTGCACGGTTGTCATCAAGTAATAAAATATCGATCTCACAGGGACTGGTAAATTGAGTACTAGTTTTCTATGTGAATGTAGATTGTCTAAACCGAATCAGTTGAATGAGAAAACAAAAGGTTGAAAGAGAGAACTGAGAGCAAGAGGGCTAAGAGATCACTTTCACAGGGACACCTTTATTACTGGGTCCCTGTCATGATCAAAAGGATGATTCTAGGATTTCGGTTTCACCTAAATGATTGTAAACATATGTCTTGCTTCTAATTCTCAATAGTTGTTCGTGTAGGTAGGATATCCTATTGTATCTGATGTGAACTTTTGGAACTACACCGGATTCCCCTATTCCAAGCTAAGTTTCCCTTCGGATCTATAGAGCTCAGAGAGTTGCTATCAATGGGTTACCCTTGTCATGTGGTCCTACAACACCTTCGGAGTTGTTTTCTCCTATTTCGCATCCTTGTGCTGGAATAAGTTCATTACATTCAATGATAACCTATGTGTCCTTGCGATAAATCGATCTACTTTTAGAATATTCATGTGTAGATCATCATGATCACATTGGGAACCTATCACGAGAACCCCAGCAGATCAATCTAGACTTAAATCCTCATTCATAGCCGATTCCTCCACATCTCAGTTCTCTATGGGTCGGAGGATTGGGTTCTCCTTTTGGTCCTTCCCTACACCTCTATGATATGACCTAATGCTTTTGACATTTAAATCGGGTAAGTACAATAGATCCGGACTACAAACAATGGTATTATGGAATAAAAAGCAAGCATAAATATTTAGACAATGAAAAAGATGTAAAATAACATGGATTCATTACATAACTATATTTACAAATCAACTAGGCTACTCCCTAATCTTAGAATCTCAGAATCTACTCCATAAGAATGGAGTTGCAACCACAAATCATTTTCAAAGAAAACATAATCTCAAAACAAAGGAAGTAGAGTTAAAAAAGCTCGGTTTTGATGGAGGATGGTCGTCAGCTGCAACTTGCATTCGTATCTAGAGTTGTGGTATTGAATTCTTCTTGTTGACGGTGGAGAGAAACTCGGACGACATCCTCTGTCGGTTTGGGGGCCCTTGGATGGCCCCCCCTTCGGGGTTTGAGAGCCCTAGGGTGGCTCCCCTCGCCATCCCTTGCCTTTTGGATGAGTTTCCTTTATATATAGTTGGCTATGGCTCTTTCTAAAATTATGAAAACCTATCAAATCGTGATGAGCAACGACGCCACACGACAGTGTGAATTTCACATGGTAAACCGTGTGTTTATCTAAAAATTCACCTGGTAAAAGACACGATCGACTGTGTCTTGCTCTGTACAAACTATAGTTGTCATGACCCTAAACACGATTATGTTTCACTCTAGAGCCTGTGTTCTAATCGTTTACCTTTGAGGAACACGCTTGTGTTTTGGGATACAGCTAGAGCATGTTCCCTAAAATCTATGCTCCATATAGTACTTCATTTCGCTTCGTATCTTCGTCACATCAAGACAAATAAACAAAAGCAGATATCTGAACAAAGATAATAGCAAAAATAAAGTAAACAAAGATAATATGCAATGAATGCCATGAAAATGAGGCAAGATGTGTGCCAAAATGATAACAAAAACTTTAAATAAAATGCACACATTAAAATCCCCCAGACTTAAATCTTTGCTTGTCCTCAAGCAAACTTCAATGTTCAGCTCAGTGAATATAAATAAATAGCTTTATTATCTAGTATATTCATCTAATTCTATCAAGTTGTATTACTATCAAATCAAAAATTAAGCTCACCAAGTCTATACAGAAAGTTTTTCGTGCAAGTGTATAATTTAATCCTAGAGTTTTCAAATTCCAAGTTAAGTCAAATAGTCATCTCATTGTGTTCCTAAGGTTTCTAGCTTTAGGCACTTACCTATCCTAAGCGAGGGTCATCTTCCCAAATTAACATAAAGTCTCAAAGGTGTGCTTGGTATTGAGAGAAATTGGTGGGTGTTTCTCCGGTAACCTAACTCAGTCTCAAATGGGCACCAAACCATTTCCACTCATGACAACTTTTTTCAACTCTCTCTTTTTTTATCTCTGTATATTTTTTTCTTCTTCTGCTTAATAAGAAAGTTTCTTTTCTTCTCATCCTCACTAGCATCTTGATTTTTTTCAAATGGGTACACACAATCCGAGCATATCTAGTAACTAAAATGCTAATTGGAAGTTACCTATGGATTACAAAGTACTAATCCAACGAGATGAATCATGACTAATTAATATGTACTAAATCAACTCTTCGAAATTCAATCTAAGTGTTTGTAAGAAATAAAAACTAACTAGTAGGTCTCGACAAACTTTCACTATATCACACATGCTATAAAATTTCACCACGAGATAGAAAAATATGAATTACTAAAAACAATGAAGCATATCAACATGATACCATGAAAATAGTGTTGGTGCAATCGACCGAGGCCATGATTGACCATATTCGAGTGAGACTCAAGTAGTATTTTGATGTTTGCAAATATAGTTGACTAGATGGGTTTGACCATATATGTTGACCATATGACAAGTGGATGTTTGGGACATCCAAGGTCATATGGGGGAGTTTGTTTAAGGGGGAGATTGTTGGAGCAATCAACCTCGGGCTAAGGTTGACCAGACTCGAGTGAGACTCGAGGGAAAGTCCAAGTTTGGATACTTGGCATGGAAAGTTCAAGAATGGTCTTGGTAATGGATAAGTCCAAGTTTGGAGACTTGGCAAGGAAAAGTCCAAGAATGGTCTTGGCATGGAGAAGTCCAATTTTAGATACTTGGCAAATGGAATGTCCAAGGGTACAGTCTTGGCCACGTAAGTCCAAGTGTGTAGTCTTGGTGGTGAAAGCCCAAGTTATTGATACTCTGAAAATGAAAAGTCAAAGGGTTTAGTCTTGGACACGTAAGTCCAAGTGTGTAGTCTTGGTGGTGAAAGTCCAAGTTATGGATACTTGGCAAAGGAAAAGTCCAAGTGTATAATCTTGGCAGTGAACGTCCAAGCATTGAGGCTTGGCAATTGAGAAGTCCCAGAGGCACGACCTCTTAGCAAAGGTACCCAAGGCATGATATAGCTAATGAAAGCACCTAAAGGCTAGTGCGAAGAGGCTGATGGAGGTAACTAGAAGGCTTAGGTCTAGGCCAAGGGTGGTTGATCAAGTATGAGTGGATCATACTTGAGTTAAACCTCATGGTTAAGGTTTATCAGTCGACTGGTCGAGTGTTCAACACTCGAGAGCCTAGTTAACTTGGAGCAGTTAACTGGGATTATGACCAGTCGACTGGTCATGTAGTCGACTAAGGCTCGACTGTCGACTAACTACTCTAGCAGTCGACTAGTGGCTTGCACCAGTCGACTGGTCCATGGTAGTCGATTGCCAATGATGGGTAGTCGATTGGTGGTAGTGGATACGGGCACAGAATGTCTGGAAGTTGACTGGTCAGTTAACTACTGGCTTGGCAGTTGACTGTTAGTAAGGGTAATTGACTGCTAGTAAGAGCAATCGACTGCTAGGGTATCCATTGGAGTAATCCAACATGGATTAAGCCGTTGTGAGACAATGATACTGTGACCAATCGACTGCTAGGTAAGAGCAGTCGACTAGATGGTGGAAAATTAGCCCGATCTCAACTTTATAAGGAGACATCATGGAGGATTTAGAGCAGTCGGTTCTTGAGCATTTGGGAGAGATTTTGTTGTTGCATTCCAAACCTTCCAAGGCATTCAAAGAAACCAAATAAGCAAGCAATCAAAAGTATTCTCTTGTAAAGTATTCTTTGCATTTCATTTGTAGTTGATGTATTTGGTTGTATTACTATTGTAATTAATATTGTAAGGGATTTGTTCGCCTTTAGATTGTTTTCTGAGAAGAAGACGAGGTTTAGTGGAGTAGACACTAAAACCCGAACGTGGAGTAGAAACCCTAGTTCCAAACCATGTAAAATCTTATGTATTGTATGTGTTTGTCTTGTGTTATTTCTTTGTATGTTTTATTTCTGCTGTGTTAACACTTTGTAGATGAACACAATCGATCGAATCAAACGATGAAATCAGCGAGATGCTATTCACCCCCTCTAGCGCATCAAATCAGTCCCTACAATTGGTATCAAAGCGAGGGTGCTCTTCAAGGACTAATCACCAAGAGAGCACAAGCGCTAGAGGAGAAGAGAAGTTGGCGCCAAGTTATGGATTTGGCTATGACACCTGAATCCCTCCATCATTCGACCGAGAAGATTTTTAAACATAGAGGGCAAGGATGGAGACCTTCTTGATGATGGACATAGAGGAGTGGTTCATAATCATGAATGGATTTGAACCTCCCATGGACAAGAAGGGATGACTCCTTAAAATCAAGAAATTGACCAAGGAGGAACGCCAAAAACTTAAGACTGATTTTAAGGTAACAAAACTTCTAACTAATTTAATTCCTGATGATCTTATGTCAAAATTAGGAGAAGGTAGGGATGCCAAGGAAATATGGAGAAAATTGGTAGAGCTCCATGAGAAGCCTTCACTGGCACTAGTAGAGAAGGAGTCTAAGGAAGGGTGCCTCACATCTCAAGCTAATGAAGACTCGAAAGTTGAGAGGTGCTCAACATCTGAAGAGGAAGAATCATCATCATCCTCTCTAGAGCTTGGAGAATCAGAGTTTGAGAGGTGCTCAACATCTGAGGTAGAAGAAGTCTCAGAAGCCTCCACTTCAAGGATTGAAGGGGAAGATAGAGCTTCAACACCGAAACAAGAATAGGAATCTTCCATATCTGAGAGAAGTGAAGAACAAGCTCAAGTGTTCCTTACCACCATCCAAGAAGGTAATTCTAGTATGGTAAATAAAAATAAAAATAAAAATCATATAACAAGATTTGAGTGTAGGGAAGTAGGGCATTATAAGAGCAAATGCCCAAAAAGAGTAAAGGCTCAACTTGCACTAAAGGCGAAGGAGAAGATCAAGGAAGTCGGTGCTCCGATATGCAAAAGCAAGGAGCATATTGTATGCTTCAAATGCAATAAAAAAAAGCATTACCGGAGTCAATATCCAAGGGGAAGGCATTCTCAGAAGAACAAGGTAGAGAGCTCAAATTTAGGGAGAGCATCTAAGTCAAAGCCCAAGGTATCATTTAATAATGCTCCTTTTTTTTAGTAATGATAGGAAGCATGCTAGAAATTTACTTGCATTCGTTCATGATAAAAAGCATGCTAGAAATAATAAATATGTTTGTTTAGGTGATAAAAGTTATGAATTTAGGTCTAAGGATAAATCTAGACAAATTACCTCAAGACCTGCCCCACCTAAAGATAACTATAGGAACTTCAGTGAGCGCTAGAGGGGGGGGGGGTGAATGGTGCATTTTGTTGATGTAGATGGACTTTGATCGAGCTTGTCTCTACAATTTGTTAGTTTGCACAGCAAAATATAGAAATACAAAAGACAAAAGACAAATATACAATCACATGAAAAACACAAGATATAATGTGGTTCAGAACCTTAGGGTTCATACTACACTGATTGAGCTCGAATGAGCGCTAGTGATGCACACACCACCACTAATCAATAATACTCCTCAGTGACACACCAGAGAAGAAGAAATCTCTTACAATGATTACAAAAGTAATACAATGGAATACAAGCAATTACAAGTGAAATACCCAAAAAAACATGTAAAGAAAACTTTACAAATGTGAGCTTGAGTGCTTTCTTGTTTGGTTGCTTGGGCTACACTTGAAGACCCTGAATTGCACCAGCAAATTAGTCCAAATCGCCCTAAGAACCATGGCCAAAAACCTCCCCTTCGTGCTCATTTTAAAGCTATATCTCGGGCTAATTTTTGCCTAGCAGTCGACTGCCCATACCTAGCAGTCGATTGTACCTGTATCCGTTGTCTCACAAAAACTTAATCCACGCTAGAGAAACTCCAAAGACTAACCCATCAGTCGACAGCCAAACCCTAGCAGTCGACTGATGCATAGTCGAGGCACTGGTCGAGCATGCTTCGCGTCTGTGGTTGCATCCCTCAATTGACTGCCATTCATGGCATTCGACTTCTCCATATCAGTCGACTGCCAATGCTGGTAGTCTTCTGCTAAGGCCACTCGACCACAGTCTAGCATCAGTCGACTCTTGCCAGTCGACTGATCGTAACCCTAGTCGACTGCTCAGTCTCGACTATGTTGTCAAGTGTCAAAACACTCGACTAGTCGACTGATCTATAACCCAAGTCAACTGATACATCTCAAACAAGAGATTTTAACCAAAGTATGATGCCCTGATACTTGCTAGACCACCCTTAGCCTAGACCTAAGCCTTCTAGCAACCTCCATAAGCCTCACGCCTATTGGATCCCTCCAAGTGATCCATGACTTGTTCATCCATACGCTAGCCTTCAGGTGCTTCCATCGACTATTTTCATGCTAAGTTGGTTTACACCGCCAAGGTACATTTGAGCTTACGTTGCCAAGACACACGCTTGGACTTTACGCCGGCAAACATTGGACTTTTGCTGCCAAGACTCTACCCTTGGACTTTACACTACCAATATCAAACCTTGGACTTCCCAATTCCCAAGTACCCATGACTTGGATTTTCACCTCTAAGACTACACACTTAGACTTATATGGCCAAGACTACACCCTTGGACTTTCCTTGTCAACCCGTGCTGGACTTTCTAATTGCCAAGACCCATGCTTAGACTTTCCTTGCCAATCCATGTTGGACTTTCCAATTGCCAAGACTCAAGCATGGACTTACCCTTGCCAAGACCCATGCTTGGACTTTTCATGCCAAGTACTCAAGTCTTGGACTTTACCATTGCCAAGACCCATGCTTGGACTTTTCATGCCAAGTACTCAAGTCTTCGACTTTACCATTGCCAAGACCCATGCTTGGAATTTCCATGCCAAGTGTCCCACTTGGACTTCTCCATCATATGGTCAACCCCATGTCAACCATATAGTCAACTCATTATTAAACAATGGTCAACTCATCTTTAAATATCAAAACACAAACATCAAAATACTACTCGAGTGAAACTCAAGTCTGGTCAATCGTGACCTAGGTCGATTGCACCAATAATCTCTCCTTTTTTGATGTTTGACAAAAACTAAACACCTTTGAGTTAGAACAATAACTCAATTCAATCCTCCTAATTGTTCAAATTGGGAATTTTCACATTCTCCTATCAATTTTCCCATCAATTCTTCCCCTTTTTAACATACATAAAAAAGGCTCTCCCCAAGGGTATCAATGTCTCATATCCCATTGAGATCTTACAATCTCCCCTTGTTCCAAAAATATCTAGGATGCCTTCACTATTTCTAGTGATAAGTCTCATATCACTAAAGAGAGGCAATCCTTCAAACTCTCCAAATTTTATAAATTCTCCCCCTTATGAGGAAGAATACATCCATCATCCCATGATGGATAACCTCCCCCTAAAGGCTTGCTCCTCCTTGACCATTGCACCAACAATGTCCTTGGAGAGTCCCTAAGCCTATAGGAACACTAAACCATCAAAATTAAGGGCAAAAGTTCAAACTTGAACTTTCACACACCTTAAAATTGATACATCACACTAAACAACTCTCCTAATCCATATCCAATGGATTTTCACCCTTCCAATGCTTTCTAAAGCACATCCTAGGGTTAGGAGCAGTTAGGGTATCCTAACATAGCTGAAATCAGACTAAACAAACCTTGTTTACTTGAAACTAGACAATCAATCGACTCAATCAACAATCAGTCGACTAATATCAACATCAGTCGATTGACAACCTGAAACAGTCGACTGATAGCTGATTTTTAGAAATCAGAAATGAATTTTGAAAATACATAAGTAAATATATATATTTTGAAAAATCTTAAAAATTCATACGCACATTAATGGAATATAATGGGTGAAAAATAGTTTGAAACTAAAATACCGATTAAGGTGAGATATTGATACAAAGTTCAAAGCTATTGAATTCTTCAATGTTTTGACCTACTTTGTATCAACTTCCTCATTGATGATTGCTATCAAAAGATAGACTTCACCAAGGTTTTCTAAAATATTTTTAAAAGGTTTTTGAAAACCTATTTTAACCATGGACTATGGGCTAGATGTACATGACTTGTACATTAGCTTTTCTCATGATTCATCATTATCATTTAATGAGTTTTAAGTTCAATATGATGTACTAAATAAGCACATGAACTAACTCACTTCCTAGTATCTCACATATGTCTAGAGTATATGAAAACACACACAAGTCAATTTAATGTTATTGTGAGATGTGGGTTTAGGGTTATTAGGGTTTTATGCATTTTCTAGGCAGCTTTATTTGATTCCCTTATACATGGGACTTCAAATTATGTCATTGTCCTTAAATCAATTTTAATTAATCTTAAATGCATGAATGATGATTATGACATATAATGATAGTATAAATAAATACATGTGTCAATAATCATGACGTCATGGTATAGAAGTACAATCTAAACATGAACATGACATAAAAATTAACCCTAAGCATTATCATGACATTTTATATGATTAAGAAAAAATATAATGTCATGACATGGCAAAAATGGAATAAAACATACAAATCAACACACACATCAAGCACATAATACAAGATAAATGATACAAAATTTGAAAAAACAAAATATTTCATTTATCTTTAAGTCAGTTCTACACCCATCAAATAGACATCCAGACAGTCACTCCTCACTACGAAAATAAAGACAAGATACATAGATATAGGCCCAGCTACCATCAACTAGTGTCATTGGCCGGAGGTGGTGGAGGAGGCGGAGTCTGCTGACTTAGCATCTAGCTCCGCATCATCTCGAACATCTCGAGCTGATGCTGCTCAATCTGACTTAGCAAGTAGGCAATGGAGGACTTCCCTAAGCTGAGCTCCTCTAGTCTCATGTTAACCTCCTCATGAAAATCCTCAAATCTAGTCTCCAAGAATGGAAAGCGCTTTGAGAGACCCTCTATCGGTACATCTGCTATCATGGGGTCATCCTCCTCAGCAGCTGGCTTGTCATACTCCGTCGTTGATTCTCCAGGCTCCCCAACTAGCTGAGGTCGAGGTGGCCACTCCATCGTTCCAGGCCCTATCCACATGCCTGCTAATGCAAAGTGTCTCATCGTGATACGGTCGTATGAATAGGACAGTGGCCTCAGTGTCCCCCTAGAAATGTTTATGCCTATGGATGCTAACCAAGAAGTGATGATATGTCCAAAAGGCATATGAACTTTCCCTTGCACAGGGAACACAAAGTAGACTATGTAATGAAAAATATTTGATGCGATATTGATATCCAATAAATGGCGCATCGCATACATGAGAAATAGATGGGGAGGCCGAATCTTGGCTTGACCTCGGGTGACAATAGGCAAGAAGCATCCAAAAATGACTTTATAGAGTACATTGATAGGAGCAGATAAGATATTGATAGAAAATATGTTCTGACCCAAAGGATGAGGTCGACAGAAAAAGAAGTTATACATGGAGTCTAGAGAAATATGATCAAAAGGAGCAAGTAAGGGTTCATTAAAGGTAGGATAGAATATGAAGGTGTCGATAGATAGTCGACACTCTAAGACCTCCTGTAGAATCGTAGGACTGAACTCCAAATTGTGTTTTGCAATGCGAGTGGAGTATACTGGACCATCCCCAACCCTCCTCAAATTGGAGTAAAACTCTGTGACTAAGTCGATGTTGATTTGATGCATGCAAAATACTATTTTTGCTAAATGATAGTGCATGATAGTTTTTGGATAACATCCCCACAATACGATCTGAAAAATGGCTCATCTAGGTATCTAATCAGCATGGGTTGATACAATCATGATGAAGCCTCACTCGGCCTTTCCCTATGCTTTTGTCTAATGAATGCAATGCATGAGCAAGGATAAAGGCATAAAAAGTGATTAGATTATGGAAATTCATAAGAAAATTGATGCACGCAAACGCAACCTCAAATCTCATGATGGAGACAATTGAGGACTCGAAGCGCGCGCTCGCACTCAACGCCCGCAAGTGCACGGATGTCATTAAGTAATAAAAAGATTATCGATACCATAGGGACTGAGATTCGAGTACCGATTTGTTAAGTGGACGTTATTGTTCCGAATTCAGTTCTAAGGGTTGTGATTGCGAGGGTTGACGACGATCCTAACTTAATACGGTGTCACACGGAAGAAGAAAAATCTAGTTGCGAGTCTTTGGAAGGGATTCTAGGATTTCGGTTTTGTTTGTGTGACACAGAACACGTTATTAATTGTGTTTTGTCTAGGTTTCTAGCTACGGTTTTGTGGAAAGGACATCATAGACTCCCGTGATGAGCCTTTGCATCTATCGGAAGCTACCTCTTCCATACCAGGTCGACCATTGGACTTAGGACGGGATAGTCAGTATGAGGATGCCACATCGATCCCTGCGATGAGTCAAAAATGGGGCACATTTCATACTCTATCGCATCCTTCTACCCACGGTTACTGGAGGCCAACCCCTAGGTTCCTCCTTAATTCTCCTAAATCTTAGATACGAGGGCTGTCACCCCTCGTATCAGCTAGCACAGTAGATAGAAAACCAAAACACGTAGATATCGGTCTAAACTAATACAAATTGCAAATACAAATTCAAGAACAGAATTTAATTTGGACTAACATAATTTACGCATACAAACTACTCCATATTCCTAGAATCGAAGAGTCTACTCCATAAATAAGAGAGGAGAAAGACAAAGGACGATGATGTTCATATAAACAATGGAAATTATGCAAAAAATAGAAATTACAATGCAATGTGGCTCTTCTCTCCGGTGTTGAAGTGCAGAACTTGGAGTTCCCATGGATTTCTTCCTCCCCGTTGCGAGTTCCGAAGCTTTTTAGGGCCTCAGAGTGTCGTCCCAACTGTTGTGCCTCCCCCCTAGGGTTTGGGCGTAGCCTCCTTTATATAGAAATCAGCCTGGATCTCTTCGAAACCTAGAAAATAATCGACTCATGTCGGAATTGCACAGTGCCACATGGTCGTGTGGATCCACATGGCCAGGCCGTGTGTAGCACTGCAGTGTAGGTCGTGTGTTTTCACAGGGCCAGGGTGTGTGTCATTCTGCTCTAGTTGCCAAATGTCTTCTTTCTCTCCAAAAGTGCACCATTTTCCCCGTATAATGTTGTCCTGCACACAAAAGTACAACGAGCAGTTCTCTGAACCAGAAAACAAGAAATGCTTGCAAAATAAAGTAAAATATGGATGAAACAAACATAAAACGTAATGAGATGTGAGTGAAAACTGCTCATAAAACCCTATATATTTTGCTCACATCGATTCCCCCAGACTTAGATCTTTGCTTGTCCTCAAGCAAACCTCAGTGCCATGAAAATTTAAAAAGGTAGTGTTCCATACTTAGCAGATCAACTAGATTTATCAAGTGGTATTTGCAATCAAAGCAAAATAAATATGTTCTAGAAATTCACTAAGTTAGCTTCTCGTGCTCGTGCTAAGAGAATCTTCTTAGGGGATACCCATTCCATGGTAAGTTAAGTTGTCATCCTATAACTTTCCTAAGGTCTCCAACTCTTAGGCACTTACCTGTCCAAAACGAAGATCGTTCCCTAGATCTAGCACAAAGTCTCAAAGGCGTGCTTGGTATTGAGTGAAATTGGTAGTTGTTTCCCCAGTAACCTAACTCGGTCTCAAAGGGGCACCTATCCATTTCCACCCACGACAATTGTTTTTTTATCCCTCATAATTTTTTTTTCCTTTCATCTTTTTATTTCTTTTCTTTTGTCTATTATTTTTTTGCTCACTGGGATTTTGATTTTTCCGAATGAGCTTACACAATCCGAGCATCTCGAGTAACTAAAATGTTAAACTTAGGGTCACCTATGGATTCCAAAGTACTAGACTACTAAGATAAATCATAACTAGGTACGTACTAGATTTTTCCTTTCAGAATGTTCGTCATGTGTAGGTGTAAAAATAAAAGCTAACCAATGTAAGTCTAGAACATTCATTAAAGCAAATAAAATAAAATACCACGAGGTAAATGAAGTCAAGATACTTATGGAAACAACTCATGAAGAAAACTTTAGCAATACTACTAAGGTAGCTTAAAGATAGCAAAAATTAAGTACTGAAGAAACTAAAAACTCTATGTATAAACAAATGAATGCTAACAAAAAATGAAAATGACAGGAAAGAAACTACTACTAGAAACAAAATAAATCAAGACTCGGGGACCCCAGACTTAAGTGAAGCATACCTCTAGTATTGTGGACGAGGTGGAAAGTCTGGTAACCTCGACATCTCAGGGTCCTGGGAGAATATGGTGTTGAGCTGCTGATGCCACATGTACATGTGGTCGATCTGAGAACTGGTGGATGCAGTAGCTGCTCGGTGCTCCTCCTCCCTAGCCTACTGTGCCTATTGGGCATGCATGTGTTGTTGTATCTCCTGAAGGTAGGTGGGCTCCTCCTTGCGACGGGAAACCGCCTCCTAAAAGTAGATGCGGGCCTCGTCGTAGAACTCCTCAGCCCGCTGGAAGTTCTCCCGGAAGCCCTAAAACTCTGCTTGCATGTAGGCTCTCTGCTCCTACTATCGTTGCCTCTGTGTCTGCTGCTCAATATATATGTCATTGAGGCGTGATTGAAACTCCAAAAAATCATAAGCAGATGTACCTGCATCCTGCTCAAAAGTAGAAAAAGGTGGTGGTGCAGGTGCAGGCTCATGTCGATGTGGACTAGGTGGGCTCCTATGCATGCGTGGACTGGAGGGAGAGTGATGTACAGGGGGAGAAATGCACAGTGCGGCACCCCTTTATCCCTTGCGCAACACAACCATGTGAAAACACACGGCCAGATCGTGTGCGCTGCTGGAATGTGGGGCACGACCATGTGCCCTCCATTTCTCTCTCATGGTGCACAACGGTAGACTTCTCCTTACTCGCTCAGTCGTGTAGGTTCAAAGTGATTTTTATTTTTACCTAGTAGGTTCTTTCTATTCCTAATTCATGTTAAAAATGCTAAATGAATGGAATCCAAAGTCCAAATTAAACAAACGAAAGAAAACATAGAAACTAAACTTGGGTTGCCTCCCAAGGAGCACTTTGTTTAAGGTCTTTTAGCTCGACCCTACTCCCTTGTCTTAACTTGGCTCCGAAGGTTCTATGGACCTCCATTCATCCATCTCGGAGTTGACATCCGGTGGGTTCGGCTCTACCCTACTAAAAGTGTAGCCGTCTGCAAAGGGCGCTATACATTCTGACAGATTGAAGATGATGATCTCCTTGTCTACCTCCAAGGAGATCTTCTGCGTCTTTACGTCTATAAATGCTCCCGCAGTCGCCAGAAAGGGTCTTCCCAAAATTATGGGATTCTGGGGATTTGGTCCGGTGTCGAGTATAACAAAATTTGTGTGTATCACAAACTTCTCAATGACCATAGGCACATATGCTAGCATGTCGATGGGTTCCTTGACTGAGTCGTCCCCCATACAAATTCTAAGGTTCACTAGTTGGATCCCATTCAGTCCTATCTTCAAATAGTATGCATAGTGCATCACACTTACTGATGACCCTATGTCGCACAACACTTCATCGAAGCTTTCCCCATAAATCGAGCAGGGGATAACAAATTCACCAGGGTCCTCAAGCTGTGGTGGAATTCTGTCTTCGATTTTAGCTTGGTTGGGTAGGGTGGAAATCATGGTTGCACACCCCTTGGTGGATCTGTTCTTCTGACCTACTCTTTCGCCATATATTCTCTCCTCCTTGACTTGACTCGGCTCGGGTAATAATGGAGAACTATCCATAGGTTGCGACACGGATTGGGCTAACTGGGCCACTTGTATTTCCAACATCTGCGTGTGACTTGCAAGACCGTCAATAGTAGCCTTAAAATCCCTAAGTGACTCTTTTGTTTTCTGATGTTGGCGTCGAATCTCTTCATTGGCCTTTGTTTGGGTAGCAATGAAGTCTTCCATCATCAATTCTAGCCTAGACTTATGTTGTTTCTGCTGCCCATTGCCCTGTTACTGCCCATATCCTTCTAATGGTTGGAAATTCCCCGATTTATTCTGATAGGAAAAGTTTGGGTGGTTCTTCCATCCGAGAATGTAAGTATTGGAGTATGGGTTGTTGGACCTTTGATTATAGTCCCCAATCGCATCGACATACTTAATCTGCTCTTCTAAATCACCCTGCCTTTCATAGTAGTCCTCCCGATACACTGCTGCTCCTTCTCCAAAGTCATTGGCCGCACATGCAGAAGTAGGATTGAAAGAGTCGAACCGTTTGCTAAGCGCGTCCAACCTCATTTCCATGTGGTCCATGGAGTTGACAATATATCGTCCCGCGGCAGGAGCTGGGTGACTACGTTCGGAAGCCCATTGATGGTGGTTTTGGGCCACCTCTTCTATTAGCTCCTCCTCTTCCTCGATAGTCTTGTTCATAAGTGCTCCTCCTGTAGCATAATCGAGGGACATCTTTGTGGTGTATGTGATCTCATTATAGAAGATATAGATCACCAACCACCTTTCCAGTCCGTGATGGGGGCATTGGTACAGTAGCTCCTTGTAGTGATCCCATGCTTCAAATAGGGACTCCCCTTCCTTCTGACGGAAGCTCGTTATTAGATGGCGCATGTGAGCAGTCTTGCTTGGTGGGAAGTATTTATTCAAGAACTGCTGCTCACATTGCTCCCATGTAGTAATGCTTCCTAAAGGCAAGGAGTGAAGCCATGCCTTAGCCTTATCCCGCAATGAGAACGGGAATAGGCTCAGGTGGATTGCATTTATAGGGACTCCATTGATCTTCATTGTCGAGCAGATTTCTAAAAATGTGTCCAGGTGTCGGTTATGGTCTTCAATTGCAGCTCCCCCAAATTGACTCTACTGGACCATATGTATGAGTGTTGGTTTCATCTCAAAGTTGTTTGCCAAAATAGACGGTCCAGCTATACTCGGCCTAAATCCTCTAGCACTAGGGGCTGCGTAATCCCCAAAAGGTCGACTACCTATATTCACCTCGAATGCAGCTTCATCCTCCATCCTCTTTTATTCAGTTCTCCAACGATGATAGGTTCGTTCGATTTCTAGATCGATCGGAATCAGGTCTCCCGATCTTAGGCATCTAAGCATATGAAGAACCGAGTCACAAAATTAGGAGTATTACCTACTACTAAATTAAAATAGAAAATATACTGAAATAAATACTGAATCATATTAAGAAGAGCTACTTATAAAATAAAACATAAAGCTACTGCTAAAATAAAAAAAAAACTAAATTTAGATATGGAAAATCTAAAACTAAAGTAAATAAAATAAAGCAAGCAAATAAATCTAATCCTAAGTCTGATCCAATTATCCACTTCTTGATTCGATATCGAATCAATCAATCCCCCGCAACGGTGCCAAAAACTTGATGCACATGAACGCAACCTCAAATATCGCGATGGAGACCGTCGAGGACTTGAAGTGCGCACTCACGCTCAACGCCCGAAAGTGCACAGATGTCATCAAGTAATAAAAAGATTATCGATCCCACAGGGACTGAGATTCGAGTACCAATTTATTAAGTGGACATTATTGTTCGGAATTCGGTTCTAAGGGTTATGATTGCGAGGGTTGACGCAGTCCTAACTCAATACGGTGTCACACGGAAGAAGAAAAATCTAGTTGCGAGTCTTTGGAAGGGATTATAGGATTTCGGTTTCGTTTGTGTGATGTAGAACACATTATAAATTGGGTTTTGTCTAGGTTTCTAGCTACGATTTTGAGGAAAGGACATCATACACTCCCCCGATGAACCTTCGCATCTATCAAAAGCAACCTCTGCCATACCAGGTTGACCCCTGTCCTTAAAATAGGATAGTTGGTACGAGGATGCCAAATCGATCCCTGCAATGAGTCGAAAATGGGGCACGTTTCCTACTCTATCGCATCCTTCTACCCACTGTTACGGGAGATGAGGCCAACCCCTAGGTTCCTCCTTAATTCTCCTAAATCTTAGATGCGATGACTGTCACCCCTCGTATCGGCTAGCATAGTAGATAGAAAACTAAAACACATAGATATCGGTCTAAACTAATATCGATTGTAAATACAAATACAAGAATAGAATTTAATTTGGACTAACATGATTTACACACACAAACTACTCCCTAATCCTAGAATCGAAGAGTTTACTCCATAAATAAGAGAGGAGAAAGACAAAGCACGAGCATGTTCGTTTAAACAATGGAAATTATGCAAAGAATAGAAATTACAATGCAATGTGGCTCTTCTCTCCGGCGTTGAAGTGCAGAACTTGGATCTCGGCGGCTTTCTTACTTCCCGTTGTGAGTTCCTGAAGCTTTTTAGGGCCTTGGAGTATTATCCCAGCCGTCGTGCCTCCCACCTAGGGTTTGGGTGTAGCCTTCTTTATATAGGCATCAGTCTGGATCTCCTTGAAACCTAGAAAATAATCGACTCGTGTCGGAATCGTGTAGCGCCACACGACCGTGTGGATCTACACAACCAAAGCCGTGTCCAAGGGCGAGGTCGTGTGGCAGATGTGTTTTCACAGGCTGTGGTGTGTTTCATTCTGCTCTCACTGCCAAATGTCTTCTTTTCACTCCAAAAGTGCGCCATTTTTCCCGTATAATGCTGTCCTGCATACAAAAGTACAATGAGTAGATATTCGAACCAGAAAACAAGAAATTCGTGTAAAATAAAGAAAAATATGCATGAAACAAACATAAAACGTAATGTTATGTGAGCGAAAACTACTCCTAAAAACCTATATGTTTTGCTCACATCAAAAATATGATTAGGGTTTTAGTTAGAGAGATTACTTAGGTTCCATTTGATCTGAAGTTGTGTAAGCCGGCCGGAGCAAGCAAGTGCTGGAGAGAAATGATGAGAAATCACTGGAAACCTAGTTTGCACGAAAGAGGATGATAGAACACCGTTTAACATGAGAAATAGGCAAAAACAAGGTTGAAAAGAGGTAGGTTTCAAAGACTAAGGCTTACCTAAGGCTGGAATAATCAGGGAGCTCTCGAACGAGGGAAGGCAAAATCGTCGAAAGTGTTGGAGAAACTTGAGGTCGCGCGAGGAGGCTAAACCACTAGGGTTCGGCCTTATAAAATCACGACGAGCAGTCGACTGATGAGCCAGATCAGTCGATTGATGGAACTATTAGTCGACTGATAGGGTTTGTTAGTCGGCTGCTGAACCTTCTGTGCCGAGCTACAATATCCTCAATCGACTGATAGACTGAATCAGTCGACTGATTTTTGATTTTCTATTTGAAAATTATGTGATTTTGATTTCTTCACTTAATTTTCTTTCATTTAATGTGGTTATTGCATGTGTATCGATTAGTCCAGTATTATGTTTGTTTTGTGCATTGTTAATATGTTTTGATATTTTTGTCCTATTTTCACAATCATTAATATCCAATGATTTTATTCCTAGCATCTCACCCTTTCTAGATGTCAAAGTACACAATCAAGGTGAACCCCATATTTTGTGAGATGCAATACACCATAAACATACCTTCCATGCAAACATATTATAAGGCATATGAAGCATGGCAAGTGTATGACATACCAAGGTATATAATACCTAAGTGTTAAGCCCAAATGCCATCTGTAAATTTTAAAATATTTTTTTTAATAGATCAACCTCCCAAGTGTGGCAAGATTCAAAATGGCACACCAAGACCTTCTAAACCTAAATGTGCCACTTTTGATCAATTTTCCATAATCCTCAAAATATATTGGCACATCTAAAAAGCTTTAGGATTAAGTTTCAATATCATTTCTAAAGTATCACATAACTTTGAAAATGTCCTAAAGTGTCAACTTTACTATGGTTAGGTACTACCCACCCATTCAAGTTGACACACCCCAACCCATTTAGCATGATGGAATTAGGCTCTTAGGAACCCAATACCTATTGGAGCTCCTTGGGTTTACTAGGTACTCACTAGGGATATCCTCCCTTAGTACCTTCCTTATGACCCTTTTAGCCTTTGAGGTCAAATTTGTCTTGTCTAGATTAACCATAGGGATTTCCTCCCTAGTAATCTTCTTTGTGGTCTTCCTAGGTTTCATTGAAACCTTGGGCACTAGACACCTACCATGGTTAGTCTTAGGGATGACTTCCCTATTAACCTTGGGTTTCCTAGATCTATGGATGGTTCCATAATCGAATGGAACATTGTGATAGGTAGCCTTGACTATTTTAGACAAAGACTTGTGACCCAAGCCTTTCTTGTCTTTAGGCGATTCTTGGCTTCTAACACTAAAGTTGAGATTCCTAGACGCTTTAATTGAATTTGTCATAATTTTAAGGGTCTTCTCTAATTTTTCAAGCCTTAACCTCAATACTTGGTTTTCTAACTCTAGTTTTCCCAATTTTGAATTTTCATTCATTCTTTAGGAATGATTCTTCATTTTAGGCATATGCCTACCCTTATTAGGGTTAATGCCTAAATGATCTTCTACCTTTCTAATTGCTTCTTTACGTAGAATTGTTTTAGAAATATTAATTTCAAATTTCTCCTTAGTTCTAAAATTATCACTCTTGGCACCTAGGCAATAAAATTTATTTCTACTAGCATGCTTTTTATGATCATTACTAACAATAACAAAGGCATTAAAATTATTTCTAGCATGCTTCTTGATACTAAAACTTGAAGGTGCATTAATAAAGGATACCTTAGGGTTTGCTTTAGAATCTCCCCCTACATGTAATGCTCCTTCTTGGTTTTTCTTCCTTCCCCTAGGGAATTGACTCCTATAATGTCCCTTTTGTTGGAATTTGAAGCAAATGATGTGCTCCTTGCTTTTAATTGTGGAGGCACCGACATCCTTGACTTTTGGCGCCAATTGAGCCTTCTTGACTCGTTTTGGACACTTGCTCTTGTAGTGTCCGGCTTCCCTACACTCAAAGCATATATATGAATTTTATTTTTAATTGAAATGCTTGAGTTACCTAGGGTGGTGGTAGGAAGAATTTTGTCCAATTCTTCATGGCTCCCGGAGGTAGACGCTTCTTCTCTTCCAGAAGTAGAGGCTTCCTCTTAATTTTGCTCCGGGATAGAAGTTCTCTCCTCCCCCTCAATCCTAGAGGTGGAGGCTTCTCCTACTTCTTCCACCTCTTTTGATTCGAATGTTGATTCCCTTTCAACCTTTGAATCCTCAAGCTCTTGGGATGATGATGTACTCACTTCTTCTTGAGCTTGAGAGGTTGAACACTCCTCCTCGGACTCCTCCTCTACTTCATGAGTCGATGATGGATTTTCATGATACTTTTCCAATTCACTCTAAAGCTCCTTGGCATCCTTGTATTCACCTAACTTGGAAAAGACATTATTAGGAATTAAATCACTTAACATTTTGATTACCTTAATATTTGTCATGAACTCCTTGATTTGTTCCTTGGTCTATATTTCAACCTTGAGGATTCCACCCTTCTTTCCTTTTGGAAATTCGGAACCTTCAATCAAAGTGGACCAAAGCTTGATATCCACCATAATCAGGAAGTTCTCATCCCTATTTTCCATTGATTGAAACCATCAAATTCAAAGTCTTCGTAAGATGTGTTGGATCGAGAAGCGTCGCTAGAGGGGGGGGTGAATAGCGATCGTTAATCTTTTCGTTCGTTTCGTTCGAGTAGACAATTAAATGAGTAAGCACAGCGGAAAATAAAGAGACATGTTTATTTTACTTGGTTCACAACCCAGCAGTTGCTACTCCAAGGCCCTATCGGTCCTAGACCGCGTACGGAGGGCAAAGCACTATAACGTCTCCTCCTCGTTGGAGGTAGGAGACAACGATCACAAAACCGAATGTACGAGGATGAGGCAACAAGCCTACCTCACCTCGTTACAAATAAAAACAATGAATACAGTATGAAAATATATTACTAGATGTTGCTGCTGACGAAGATGATCTGAACTATTGTCGCATCGGCGTTATGACGGTGTTGGAGCGTTGGCATTGTAGGAGCACTTGATGAATAAACTTGATGTGTTTGGAGTTGGAATCCACCCCTCCTTTTATAGATTTTGCCTCTGAATATGTCTCCTCTTTTTTTGGAACAGATCACGAAGTTGTATAATTTTTATCGTGAAGTGGCCGCGTCAAACCTTATTCGTTTTGACCTAGCGCAAAGGCTGATTCGTCGCCATCAGTCGACTGATGACTCCCATCAGTCGACTGATGAGCATCAGTCGACTATCCAATGTCCAACAGTCGACTGCCAGCCTGGCCACTTCCCTGCAGTGAGAGGTTAGCTCGGAAAATGATAAATACGATGGTTTCTAACCGTCCGATCTCGACCTAGACCTTCCACAAGAAGTCTTAGTTGAATTGCCGCCTACGGTCATCCCCGTACAGAGGACATGACCTTACCATCTCTCACTCACACGAGCTTACCTCGATTCTTACTGTGTCGCTTTCGCTTATGGCCTTTCACTCGATTCCTTCGGCTCCCTCCGAAGTCACTCGAGTGTCGCCCGACCACCGCGGCTTCCTCCGGGTGTCGCTAGCCTTCAGCTCTTGCTTTAGTACTTTTCTGCACAATCGATTTAGCTCGTGAGATAACGATGTAAACTTAACTTTGTGTCTTTGCCATAATCAAAACACATGTTCAATTATCTGGTGCCCCTGCACCAACAAGATGGTGGTGTGTTGATGTCCCAACCTAGTATAAAACTTCTCTCCATCATCTTTCTCTAGCGCGTATGCTCCCTCGGATGTGAAGCTGGTGAAAAGTGACCCACTCTGATACTAATTGTAGGAACTTCGGTGAGCGCTAGAGGAGGGGGTGAATTGTAACAGCCCAAATTTTTGTTCTTATACTTTTTATTAAGAAAAAAATAAATAGAAATAAGAATAGAAAAAAAATTTGAATAGATGGTTCGTTAGCCGAAGCTCGAACCATGAACCCTTGGTTTGGGGGAATAGGCTTCCTACCACTAAGTCATAAGATTACCAATGAGAAGGATATAACAGAATATATCTATAGGTGAAAAAAAGGGAGAAGTTGGTTAATTTGGCTAATCATTCAAAGGGGTAATTAAATTAAGGAAACCCTAGTTTATTTTTCTCTCCTTTCCCTAAATTCCAAACGCCGACCAACCCGCCCCCCCCACCTCCTGTTCTCTCCAATGCCGACCCCCACACCACCTCTTCTCTCTTCCATTTTTTTCCAGCCGTCCCTCTCTCTCTACCTTCCATTTTCTCCAGCCATCCCTCTCTCTCTATCCCTCGTGTTCCAACCACCGAAGCAAGGAAGAAGATTGTCTTCTCTTAGGATAATTCAAGAGGGATCTCCTCAAGGACTTGATAGAGGATCACACTAAAGAAAAGGAACATGTAGGATGTCTTCCCTTTATAAAATCTAATGATATAAATTGGGGAAAAAGCGTAGGAAGTAAGAATTGCTCACCTACAATATAAGTAGTTATCGTAGGTCATTGATATGTTTTTATGTGCATGTTATTTCCAGTTATATGGTTGAGCAGTTTATACGCATGTATATGAGCTGGTTATGCATGGTGTTTTAGTTATATGATTTTATCCGTATGTAATGTTTGATTCAGTATCATGTTTAGATCTATGTTGAGAATGTGATTTATGATCATGCATGTTGTAGATGAGTTGTAGCTTACAATTATATACATATTATAGAGTAAGATGTACAAATATTTCCTTTATAAGGAAAATTTAATGATGCTCCTTGTTCGAATTAGGGATTAAGAGCACAACGATCTTCAGTATGCTCCCTATTTCAGTTTTGGTGGTCAAGAGCATAATGATCTTTATGGTGCTCCCCATTCGTGATTTAGGGGATTAAGAGTATTCTTTCAGTATGTATAAGAATATAAGTATAAAGAAAGTATTTTACTTTTGAAAGTGCATGTACCGGGCATCAGTTTGGGCCACGGGCCAAGACCCTCAGTTTCAGTTACCCTAGTAGGTTCGGTGGTTGGCCACCCCGCCCTATTAGGAAAGCGCGCATTGCTACTATGTCAGACCCATATTCAGGATGATTATTAATTTGAAGTATCAGTATAAGTATAAGTTAAAATTTTTAAAGTTAATCATTCCAATTCAGATACATTGTTTAAAAGTTTAAAATACTTAAGAGAATGTTTATACAAGAGACATGTAATCAGAGTTATGATTTCCAGTTATGCTTGCATATGTATTAATGTATCAAGGGTAAGAGAACTAGTTGCATGATTTCATACAGTGCATATTTTTGTGAGCATAGAAAGTACTTACTAAGCGTTATTGCATACAGTTTGCATTTCCTTATATTGCAGATAAAGGTAAAGAAAAGCTTCAGTAAGGTGGCATGGAAGACGATCGAAGTGCTTGGAGTGTGTGGTGACGGAACAGTGGAAATAAAAGATCCTAAGTGCAGATGCCTAAACTAGATTTTTAGTTTTTAATTATTTTCTTTCTGATATTGTTGGAGTTTAACTGGATTGCTTATGGTTGAGACCAAAGAATGCTAGAGTCATGTTGGGTTAGTCTTAATAATCGCACGTTATGTGAAGATCTTGAATTGGTTATTGTTTAAGTGATGTCAAGGTCCTTATGATCATTTTAGTTGTTAGCATGTTGCGTTAGTATATTGCATGAATTTTTGGAATGATGATTAAAGTATAGTGTCAGAGTAAGATAAGAAAGAATTTAAAGAAACAAACAGTAAAGTAGTGACATCTCCCCTAATAGATAATGGAAAGACTAGGGGGTGTTATAAGATGGTATCAGAGCGGGTTCCGCCCTTCCATCACACACACATCGAGCATCAGTCCTGCCGCCTCCAAGTAAGCAAGTATTTATCTGCTTTATTTACTTTATGAGTAGTAAGGAATGCTTCTTTTAAGTTAAACATGCTCACCTAGAATGTTCTCATTTAGTTAAACATGCTTGCAAATACTTATAGACAGTAAGTAATAGAGCATACATAGATATGTATGTGAAGATGGAAAAAAAAAATAGTGATAATAGCCTGATAGTGGTTTCACTTTATCATCTTATGAAGAGCAAGAAATGCCTCGAGAAAGACCCCGTGGAGGACAAGAAATGAATGAAGAAGTACCACCACCTGCCTGGATTCAGATAGTCACTCAGCTCCAACAGTAAGTGGCAGAGCAGCAGCAGGTCATCAATACCTTGATGACGAATCAACGAGAAAATCCTATTACTCAGCTAGGGACTCAGAATGTCATTCCAAATGCATCTTCTACCCCACCAGACCCACCAACAGCTCCAGTGGGAGGGGTGAGACAAGAGGCCTATCTGATTCAATGGCAAAAGCTGAAGTCATAGAGTTTTGTCGGTGCCAGTGAACCATGGGATGCTCAGGCATGGTTCAAGATAGTAGAAACCATAGTGGAAGTGCTGGACTGGCCTGAGAATGAGAAAGTTAAGTGCGTCTCGTTCTGTCTGACCGAAGATGTCAGAATGTGGTGGGAGCGAGTAAAGGCTAAGAGGGTGGTGAACCAAATGTCATAGACGGACTTTGAGACAGAGTTCTTCGAGGAGTTCTTCCATATGCGAGTCACCAATAAGCATTATGATGAGTTCACGGAGTTCCGACAAGGGGATTTATCAGTAGATAAAGAGGTAAAAAAGTTCAATAGGTTGGCTCGCCTATGTCCGGAACTGGTGAGTACTGAGAAGGAAAGAGTTAGGTTGATGCTAAAGATGTTGAGACCGGAGATAGCTCTGAATGTGGATGGTGGAATTAATAAACCACAGACCATTGAAGAGCTAATTAGTAGTGTGCTAATCACGGAGCATTACATGAATAGTATCAAGCACCAGAAGCTAGCCTCGACAGAAAGCAAAGGCCAGGGAAGTTCAAGAGGTCAGAAACCTCAAAGCGATAATTTGAACTGGAAGCAAAACAACAATGGCAAGAGGAAACAGTGGAATAATGCAAAGGGAGGTTTAGCCAATAAGCATCCTACGTATCCTACATGTTCTAAGTGTGGGAGGAAGCATCCAGGAGTTTGCCGCCAAGGCGTGAGCGGGTGTTATATATGTGGTGCTGAGGGACACTTCGCCAAATAGTGCCCCACCAAGACAAATCTGCCTCCACCACAGTCTATTCAGTATGGAGGTAGACCAGCTCAGCTACATCAGATGCAGAGAGCACTGAAAGGTCCTTACATTAGCCAAGGAAGATTGGAGGCCCCATCAGTTACACCTAATGCCCGGATCTTCTCCCTCACCAAGGAAGAGGTAGCAAATGCTTCTACGGTAGTCACAGGTCAGATACCTATCCTTAGTCAGCATGCTACTATACAGTTTGATACTGGGGCAACCTATTCTTTCATGTTTATGGCATTTGCTAAGAAGATAGATATATCTCCGAATATCTTAGATATTCAGTTTTTAACGACCCTACCTTTGGGTGAAATAATGACATCTACGCACTAGTTGCTGTTGGTGCAGGGGCACCAGATAATCGAACCTGTGTTTTGATTATGGCAAAGACACAAAGTTAAATTTACATAGTTATCTCATGAGCTAAATCGAGTGTGTAGAAAAGTGCTAAAGCTGGAGCTGAAGGCTAGCAACACCCGGAGGAAGCCGCGGTGGTTGGACGACACTCGAGTGACTTCGAAGGGAGCCGAAGGAATCGAGTGGAAGGCCAGAAGCGAGAGCTACAAGGTAAGAATTGAGGTAAGCTCGTGTGAGTGAGAGATGGTAAAGTTGTGTCCTCTGTACGGGGACTACCGTAGGTGATGATCTGACTAAGACTTCCTGTGGAATGTCTAGGTCGAGATCGGACAGTTAGAAACCGTCGCATTTACCATTTTCCGTGCTAACCTCTTACTGCAGGGAAATGGCCAGGCTGGCAGTCGACTGCTGGATATTGGGCAGTCGATTAATGCTCATCAGTCGACTGATGGAAGACATCAGTCGAATGATGGTGACGAATTAGCCTTTGCGCTAGGTCAAAACGGATAAGGTTTGACGTTGCCACTTCGCGATAAATTTTGGTACAACTTTGTGATCTATTCCAAAAGATGAGGTGACATATTCAGAGGCCAAACTCTATAAAAGGAGGGGAGGATTCCAACTCCAAAGATCATCAAGATTATTCTCAAGTGCTCCTACAACGCAAAAGCTCCAACACCGTCATAACGCCGATGCGATGACAAATTCTATCCTCTTCGTCGGCAGCAGCAACAAGTAACATATTTTGTTATTGTATTCTTTATTTTTATTCGTAATAAGGTGAGGTAGGCTTGTTGCCTTATCCTCGTACTTTTGGTTTTGTGATCGTTGTTTCCTACCTCTAACGAGGAGGAGACGTTATAGTGTTTTGCCCTCCGTACGCGGTCTAGGACCGTTAGGCCCTTGGAGTAGCAACTGCTGAGTTGTGAACCAAGTAAAAATAAGCTTGTCTTTTTATTTTTCCGCTGTACTTACTCGTGTATCAAACGAACGAATGAAAAGATTTGTGCTCGCTACTCACCCCCCCCCTCTTGCGATGCTTCTCAATACAATAGTTGCGTGCCATGCCGGTTAGAATTTCAGGCAGAGAGCTTTATAGTGATCTGATCTTGCTGGACATGCATGACTATGATGTCATATTTGGAATGGATTTTCTTAGCAAGTATGGTGCTTCCATTGAGTGCCGTAAGCGAAGAGTAGTATTCCAACCAGAGACCGAGGCTAAATTTGAGTTTATTGGAGAACCAAGGAAGAAGACTAAGAAGTTCTTGTCTTCCATGGAAGCTCAGAAGATGTTAGCTAGTGGATGCACTGGGTATTTAGCACATATAGTTGATACTAAGAAAGAAAGAAGCCAAAAGCTGGAAGAAGTCCCAATTGTATGTGACTACCCGGGAGTATTTCCTGACGAGCTACCAGGACTAGCACCTAAAAGGGAAGTTAAGTTTGAGATTGAGCTTATTTCTTGTACCACCCAATCTCAAAAGCACCCTATCGTATGGCTCCAGCTGAATTGAAAGACCTTCAGGAACAATTATAGGAGTTACTAGACAAGGGATTCATCCACCCTAGTCATTCCCCGTGGGGAGCTCCGGTGTTGTTCGTGAAAAAGAAAGATGGGTCTATGAGGATGTGCATAGACTACCGAGCCTTGAATCAAGTGACGATCAAGAACAGATATCCTCTGCCAAGGATAGAGGATTTATTTGATCAATTTAGGGGAGCCACAGTCTTCTCCAAGATTGACTTGCGGTCCAGTTATCATCAAGTAAGAGTTAAAGAAGATGATATATCGAAAACAACCTTCCGAACGAGGTATGGACACTATGAGTTCGTGGTCATGCCCTTCGGAGTGACAAATGCACCCGCTATGTTTATGGACTTGATGAATCGGGTATTTAAGGAGTTCCTTGACAAGTTTGTGGTCGTCTTCATTGATGACATCCTTATCTACTCGAGAACCCAAATGGAACATGCCGAACACTTGAAGACAGTCTTGCAGACCCTTCAGCAAAGATAATTATATGCAAAGTTCTCCAAGTGTGAGTTTTGGCTTGATCGAATATCGTTTCTGGGTCATGTTATTTCAAAAGATGGAGTTATGGTAGACCCGACAAAGATAGAAGCGGTAAGTAATTGGGGTCAACCAAAGAATGCCAGTGAAGTCTGATGTTTCCTCGGATTAGCGGGGTACTACCGAATGTTTGTGAAAAACTTCTCAAGGATAGCTTCACAGTTGACGGTTCTTACTAGAAAGAACAAGAAGTTCGAATGGACCGAAGATTGTGAAAAGAGCTTCCTTGAATTAAAGAGGAGACTCACAAGTGCTCCAGTGCTTACCCTTCTGGAAAGTAATGAGGGATTTGACCTGTACAGTGATGCATCCAAGATGGGACTCGTAGCAGTACTTATGTAGAAGGGTAAAGTCATTGCTTATGCATCTAGACAACTCAAGGACTACGAAAATAAATACCCCACTCATGACCTTGAGTTGGCAGTAGTGGTCTTTGCTCTAAAAGTTTGGAGACATTACCTATATGGAGACCAATGCAAGATTTACAAAGATCACTAGAGTCTAAAGTATTTCTTCACTTAGAAGGATTTGAATATGCGACAATGCAGGTGGCTTGAGCTAGTAAAGGACTATGACTGTAAAATTCACTGCCATCCTAGAAAGGCAAATAAAGTAGCAGATGCTCTGAGTAGAAAATCATGCGCCACTTTGATGTCCCTATCAATACTATCCCAACCACTAGAGAAAGAGATAATGAATTTTGGGGTTGAGATCATTTCTGGACAGCTCTCCGCCTTGACCATAGTACCTACACTGTTTGGGGATATATTAGCGAGACAGGACAAAGATCCTAACATCCAAAGGATCAAGCAAGAGATCCAAGAAGGAAAGGATGGAGGATTCCGTGTCTCTGACAGTGGGGTATTATATCTGGGTGAACGCTTATGTATCCACAAAGACCCAGACATAAGAAAGAAGATCCTAGAAGAAGCTCATGGGACCCCATATTTGATGCATCCTTGATCCACCAAGATATATCAAGATATGAAAGGGAAATTCTGGTGGCTTGGTATGTAGAGGGATGTGGCTAAGTATGTTACTTGTCTGACATGTCAGAGAGTGAAAGCAGGACACCAGAGACCAGGAGGAGTTCTACAGCCTATCTAGATTCCAGAATGGAAGTGGGAAGAAATAGCCATCGATTTCATAGTAGGACTGCCCAAAACAACCAATGGCTACGATTCTATTTGGGTAGTTGTCGATAGATTGACAAAGTCTGCTCACTTCATGCCTATCAGAATATCATACTCCATGGAACAGTTAGCCCAGTTATATGTCAAGGAAGTGATTAGACTGCATGGAGTATCTAAGACCATTATCTCTGATAGAGACAGTCGCTTCACTTCACACTTTTGGTAGTGTGTTCAGACAACCCTCGACACTAAGCTACGATTCAGCACTGTATTTCATCCTCAGATAGATGGGCAAACAGAAAGAGTGAATCAGATTCTGGAGGATATGCTAAGATCTTGTGCCTTAGATTTTAAAGGAAGCTGGTGCAAATATTTGTGTTTGGCAGAGTTTGCCTATAATAATAGTTATCAAGCCATAATTAGAATGGCACCTTACGAAGCCTTGTATGGAAGGAGATGTAGATCACCTATCTGTTGGTATGAGGGTGGCAAGAAGAAAGAAATGGGACTCAAGACTGATTTTATAGATGACGCTACCAAATCTATAAAGAACATATGCCAAAAGATAGAGACTACTCAGAGTCGGCAGAAGAGTTACGCCGGTGTCCGACGTAGACCCCTAGAGTTCAAAGTCAGGGATTCAATGTTCATTAAGGTAGCTCCTATGAAAGGGGTAATGAGGTTTGGGAAGAAAGGCAAGTTAAGTCCCAGATATGTAGGCCCTTACCTGATCACTAAGAGAGTTGGTAAAGTAGCTTATGAGCTAGAGCTACCATAGGAGATGTCAGCTATCCACAATGTATTTCATGTTTCAATGTTTAAGAAGCACATCCCAGATACTAACCAAGTGATTGAGCCACAGACGGTATAGATTCTGTTAGAATGTATACTGAAAGCCTAGCTCTTTTTGTATGAACATTTTATTTTGAAATAAGAATCACATGATCATTGTTTGCATTTTATATATTCATTATATATGTGTGCATATTGTCTAATATTTTACATTGTAGATAACATGGTGCTTGGTGTGGCACAGAAGATCATGTTATCAGAACCTTGTAAAATATAAGTAGAGGCTCACAACCAAGATGGTTTTGGACAAACCATTGGCATGGTTGTAGTGTAGCTTGGTATTGTTTTATCTTGAACATAGAGTTACACTAGTACACTTAGGTGTATTGAGCAGGACCAAAATAGAGGTGATTCAATTTAGTGCTGACTACATAATTGAATCGGACCTCGGATATTATGTTGTACATGCTCTTAATCCCGATATAATAACGGGCACATGTACTTAGTATTTATTTCTTTAATTTACCAGTGGGTGAGATTTAGATGGATTAAATCAATATGCCCGGTAAGTTGGGAAATAATATTATTTACATGGTGTGTCGTTGATTATAGGAGGAAACCGTGT
Source organism: Wurfbainia villosa (assembly GCA_025175895.1). Lineage (NCBI taxonomy): Eukaryota > Viridiplantae > Streptophyta > Magnoliopsida > Zingiberales > Zingiberaceae > Wurfbainia > Wurfbainia villosa. The sequence continues at coordinate 22,187,106 of CM045997.1, read as the reverse complement.
CCTATATATTAGGTTGATGATGTCCCCTTGAGGAGCTCATAAGGTTCATCATGTAAACCCAGCTGGTTGACTTAGTCAACATGATGATAAGGTTGAGATTTAGATGGATTAAATCAATATGCCCGGTAAGTTGGGAAATAATATTATTTACATGGTGTGTCGTTGATTATAGGAGGAAACCGTGTCCTATATATTAGGTTGATGATGTCCCCTTGAGGAGCTCATAAGGTTCATCATGTAAACCCAGCTGGTTGACTTAGTCAACATGATGATAAGGTTGAGTGGTACTACTCGAGGAGTTAGATGTTAATTAATTGATGGTCAGTAAATCAATTAATTGATGGACATTCGATATCTTAAACACGGGGAGATTGATGGACAAATAATATATGGAGCCCATATTGATTTATGGGGGTTGGTGAGGTAGTTCAATGATGATCCTCTAGTGGAATGGAACATCATTGATGGATCAAGTTTGTGTGGTTCAGATCCATCGGGTGGCCAAGACCCAACTCCTCCTTATGGTCCCTATCGTAGCCTAATATAATCCTTATGAAGTCTAGATCCAAGAATGTAAAACAAAACCTAGAACCAACGGTTGGATTAAATCCATAGATCCGATGGTTAGGATGAAACCCTAGAACCAACGGTTGGATTAAATCCATAGATCTGATGGTTAGGATGAAATCCTTGATCCGACGGTTGGGATGAAATCCTTGATCCGACGGTTGGGATGAAATCCTAGATCCTACGGTTGGGATGAAATCCTAGATCCTACGGTTGGGATGAAATCCTAGATCCGACGGTGGAGATTAAATCCCTAGATCCGACGGTGGAGATTAAATCCCTAGATCCGACGGTGGAGATTAAATCCCTAGATCCGACGGTGGAGATTAGAGGAGGCTTAAGCCTAAATTCTAGAATTAGGGTTTGGCTCATCCATGGGTTGGGCGGCAACAAATCCTAGAGGAGTTAGGGGTTGGGCGGCAAGAATATAAGAGTTAGTTCCTATATTTTAGGCTAACCAACTTTCTCCTAAATTCTATAAATATATGGCTTAGGGTTGGGCGAAATAAGACATAGGAGTTGGTTCGAATTGAAGTTAGGGTTTTGGCTCTTATCAAGGTGGGCGGCTAGGGTTTGGAGATAGAGCTTGGGCGGCAACCTTTCTCCTTCATTGATTGTTGTCGGCGCCCATTCTTCTCCATCAAGGCTTGGCCGGTGTCCATCTTATAGACCTCTCTTTTCTTCCTTGGCCAGCTCTCATTCTTCTCCTTTAATCCTTGGTGGCCGGTGGTTCCAAGCTTCTTGGTGGCCGGCGCTCATCCATTGGTGGCCGGCGGCAACTTTGTTTCAAAGTTGGCCGGAGTTCATTCATTCGTTCCTTGGCCGGCGGTTACATCAAACTTCTTTACTTGGTGGCCGGTTCTAGAAAGGAAAAGGTTTTGTTCGTTTTTCTCTTTGTTCGCAGCGGACAAGGTAGAGGAAAACTCGATCTAGAAGGCTTCTACTCATGGAGGATCTTCGTCCACACGTCGTCCACGAGAGGGATAGGACATACGGTAGAAGATCGTGAGGTATAAAGTTATTTTAACTTTATGTACAGATCTGAGCATGTTCTTATTTGTTTTGATTATGCATGTGTGTGTGTGCAAATATATTGTATAATCATGGACCCCGAAGACAAACACAAAAACCGGCGATCCGTCCGCGGAAGAGTAGAGTTGCTTGAACAACTAGTTTGTTCGAGCGACCACTCAAGTTGTTAGCACGACGACGAAATGGTGTTGCTAAGGAAGCTCATCCCATCTGGATTAATACTTTCATTAGTGAAAATTTTAATCCGGGGACATGGGAGCCAATGAGCCTCCGAAGCGACATATACCAACAATTGGTATCAGAGCCACGGTTTCCGGTTTTGTGTGTTTTGGATTCGGTTAATTTTTATGCATTTTTCATATATTATATGTGCCAGATAATAGTAGGATATGCGTAGTTTAACTCTTTGGTTGCAGGCATAAGATCCGACTATTATGGCCATGTGTGTGTATGTGAATGGATGTGTAAAAATTTATTATTTGAATCCTCGGGGTTGACGAGGCTAGATTAGTATTTAATTTTTGTAATTAAATACGACATTGTTTAGCCGCTCATTTTAGTTTACTTTCGATCTAGATTATTTGTACACTCCTTCGTGGAGTATAGGATCGATGGATGTAAATTAATATGATTGATCTCGGCTCGGAACTCTTTGGTGACTTGCGCACGGGAAAAGATGGAGCGGACGAGGTGGCGACACGACGGGATGCTTATTGGAGAACAATGCCATAATAGTTGGAAAAATTCTGATTTTTCCATATTTATTACTTATATGTTTTATATGCATGTTGTGTTTGTTTTAAAATTCCTCGATTTCAATTTACTAAGTGGGAGAGGGACATTTTAATTAATTCCCGCGGCCTCCATTACAATTTGACGTGTGATGCAACAAACTTGCGCGTTGGCTCTGAGTGCCTTCCTCCCCATCGGATGGGTTTGTTTGCGGATCACTAGGTCAAATAATGGTTGTAGGAAATTATCTAGGAGCGTGTGTACTTCCCCCATGTAAGGCACATAATCCGAAATAATTCCCTTAGTACCGTGTAATGGTGCACACTTAGATGCAAATAAAAGGTATCCTCCCCATCGGAGTCACTGCTTTTATTTGTAGGGCTAAAGAGGAACCAACTATTAATTTTATTTGTCAAAAAGTAAGGTTGACAAGATAATAAAATTAATGGGTAAAACCTCCTCTTACAAATGTAGAATTCGTATACGTCCACACTATCGTGGCATGCGATATTCTCGGTGTTTTGAGGTGTTGGTTGATTTCGGGATTTTATTGTTTTGAGGAATCAATATTATTTGAAATCTGATATTTTTTGATCATTGTGATTTTTAGGATTTTCAAATGGCTTTCAACCCACTTGCTGTGATTTTAAAAGAAAACAAACTTACTGGTCCAAACTACATTGATTGGAAAAGAAACCTGGATATTGTCTTAAGCTGAGGAGTACAAATTTGTACTCTTTGAGGTCTGTCCTCCTAAGCCCACCGATGACTCTGATGAAAAGGAGAAAGAACATTATAAGAAATGGGTTAAGGCAGATGAGATGGCGCGGTGTTACATTTTGGCATCTATGTCAAATGTGCTGCAACATCAGCATTAGGCCATAGCCACAGCTTATGACATGATGTTCAATCTCAAGGAACTTTTCGGACATCAGAGTAGGGCGGCTAGGCAGGAGGCAATGAGAAACTTGATGACGACCACCATGGTCGAGGGAACACCCGTTAGGGACCATGTTCTCAAGATGATGGCTCATCTTAATGAGATGGAAGTCCTCGGAGCTGAGATCGATGGGGAAACCCAGGTCGATATCATTCTCCAGTCTCTTCCTAGGAGTTTTGAGCAGTTCCGCCTCAACTACAACATGAACAAGAGGTTGTATTCGTTGGCGGAGCTTCTGACAGAACTCCAGGCGGCAGAGGGGCTTTTTCGTCAGAGTTCTCAAGCCATGGTCGCTCAGAAGGTTTCTTCCTCTAAACCGAAAGGTAAGAAGAAGAAGAAGCAAGGTAGAGCGAAGAAAGTGGCAGTGGGACCCCAGGCAGGAGTGAAGAAGCCGAAAGGCAAGTGCTTCACTTGCAAGCAGACTGGACATTGGAAGGCGGACTGTCCTCGCCGAAAGAACAAAGGTATATCTTCTTGTTTAGTTGTTGAAACATGTTTAGCGGTGTTATCTACCAGTACCTGGTGTGTAGATACAGGAGCCACTGATCATGTCTGCAATACTTTGCAGGGGTTCCAGGAAACCCGACGACTAGCTGAGGGAGAGGTTACCGTCTACATGGGCAATGCTTCAAAGGTGGCGGCTATTGCAGTGGGAGACGTTTATTTATCTTTTGATAGGAATAAAGTTTTGGTTTTAAGAAATTGTCTTTATGTACCTACTTTTAGAAAGAATTTAATTTGTTTCTAAATTGTTTTTGGATGGGTATTACATTTCTTTTAATGAGTTGTTATAAAAGGAATAGGAGATTATCTGATACAGTACATTGGTTGGCAATTTATATACTCTTGAACCAAAAACTCCCACGATGCAAATAGAAATAAATAGCTCATCTTCTAAATCTAATAAGAGAAAAGAACCTTCGCAAATGAACCAAATATATCTTTGGCATCTAAGGCTTGGTCATATTAACCTAAGTAGAATTCAAAGGTTGATAGCTGATGGACCTTTGGGTTCATTAGTGGTGGAGGATCTCCCAACCTGCGAATCTTGCTTGGAAGGTAAAATGACCAAGAGGCCTTTCATGGCCAAGGGGTATAGAGCCAAAGATGTGTTAGAATTGGTTCATTATGATTTGTCTTGATCCTATGTCTATCGGGCAAGAGGTGGCTTTGAATACTTGTCTCTTTTATAGGCGATTATTCAAGGTATGGATACATTTACTTGATGCCGCCTTAAGTCTGAATGCTTTGACAAGTTCAAAGAATTCAAGGCTGATGTGGAGAACCGCTCAAGGTAAAAGTATCAAGACATTCTGATCGATCGTGGTGGCGAGTACCTCTTGGGAGAGTTTAGGAGTTACTTATCGGAGGTGGGATTCAATCCCAATTGTCACTTTGGCACACCCTGAGAATGGTGTGGCGGGCGAAGGAATAGACTCTTATAGAGATGGTCGGATCGATGATGAGTTATTACTGAGTTACGATTCGTTACGGGGTTTGCTCTGAAGCAAAGACACACATTGAACTTGGTTCCATCTAAGTCGATACCCTCTACTCCCAAGTTGTGGGTGAAAGCCTAGTCTAAGACATATTCGGATTTGGGGTAGTCCAGCACATGTGCTGAAGGGAGATGCTGGTAAGTTGGAATCTCGTACAGAAGTGCGCTTGTTTGTTGGCTACCTCAAGGGAACGAAGGGTGGTTTATTCTATAGTCCTAGAGATCAGAAGGTGATCGTGAGTACGAATGCCAGATTTCTAGAGGAGGACTATGTGATGAACCATAGGCCCACGAGTAGGATTGTTCTTGAGGAGATGACGGGGGAAGTCCCAACTTCAGTACCACCGGTACAAGAGGACACACCACAAGTCACTGCACCGCGTGTCACAGAGCATACGCAGGAGGCACCTCGTCGTAGTGGGAGGGTTGTTAGACAACCCGACAGATTCATGTTTTTGGGAGAGTCTTGGACTTAGTTCTGGTGAACATGAACCCGATCCTGGACATATGACGAGGCAATCCAAGATAGAGATGCAGTATCTTGGCAAAAAGCGATGAATTCAGAGATAGAATCTATGGATTCTAATCAGGTCTGGGAGCTAGTAGAGCCACCCGATGGTGTAAAAACCATTGGATGCAAGTGGATCTACAAGAGAAAGAGAGGAGTAGACGGGAAGGTTGAAACCTTCAAAGCTAGGCTTGTTGCGAAAGGGTATACTCAGAAAGAGGGTATCGATTATGAGGAGACCTTTTCGCCGGTAGCTATGCTTAAGTCTATCCGGATTCTCTTATCTATAGCTGCTCATATGGATTATGAGATTTGGCAGATGGATGTAAAGACAACTTTCCTTAACGGAAGTCTTGAGGAGAACATCTATATGCGGCAACCAGATGGATTCATTGCTAAAGGCAAAGAGCATCTTGTATGTAAGCTTAATCGGTCCATTTATGGATTGAAGCAAGCTTCTAGATCTTGGAACATCCGCTTTGATGAGTTAATCCAGTCATATGGATTTATTCAAAGTCCAGATGAACCTTGTGTATACAAGAGATGTGACGGAAACGTAGTGGTGTTTCTTGTACTATACGTAGATAACATTTTGTTAGTTGGCAACAATATCAAAGTGTTATCAGACGTAAGGGTATGGTTGTCCAAACAGTTTGACATGAAGGACTTGGGAGAAGTTGGACACATCCTTGGGATCAAAGTTATAAGGGATCGCAAGAAAAGGATGTTGTGCTTATCTCAAGCTTCATATGTTGACACTATCCTTGCTCGTTTTAGCATGCAGAACTCCAAGAAAGGTTTTCTACCTTTTAGGCATGGAGTTCCTTTATCTAAAGAGATGTGTTCCAAAACATCAAAGGAGATAGAGGAGATGAAGGCGGTTCCTTATGCTTCGGCAGTAGGAAGCCTTATGTATGCGATGCTATGTACGAGACCGGATATCTGCTTTGTCGTGGGCATGGTTAGCAGATATCAAAGTAATCCTGGACAGGGACATTGGACTGCGGTAAAGCATATATTGAAGTACCTGAGAAGAACTAGGGATTATATGCTGGTTTACCGGGCAGATCAATTAGTCCCTGTGGGTTACACGGATTCGGATTTCCAATCAGATAGGGACAAGAGTAAGTCAACCTCGGGGTTTGTGTTTACTTTTGGAGGTGGAGCCATAGTATGGAGGAGTGTCAAGCAGAAATGCGTGGCGGACTCTACCATGGAAGCTGAGTATGTGGCAGCCTCTGAGGGAGCCAAGGAAGTTGTATGGCTCAGGAACTTCTTGATGGACTTGGATGTGATTCCTGGTTTGCCCAGAACTATCACAATTTATTGTGATAATAGTGGTGCAGTTGCAAACTCGAAGGAACCACGAGCCCATAAGGCGAGTAAACACATAGAGCGCAAGTACCACCTTATACGAGAGATTGTAAAGCGAGGGGAAGTTGTTGTCGCCAAGATTGCATCAGAGGATAACCTGGCGGATCCATTCACTAAGGCCCTTCCAGCGAAAGCGTTTGATAGGCATGTGGAGGACATGGGGATCAGATGTATGGCAGAGAGATGACGGCATAGTCTTTTAGTATAAGTGGGAGATTGTTAGAATGTATACTGAAAGCCTAGCTCTTTTTGTATGAACATTTTATTTTGAAATAAGAATCACATGATCATTGTTTGCATTTTATATATTCATTATATATGTGTGCATATTGTCTAATATTTTACATTGTAGATAACATGGTGCTTGGTGTGGCATAGAAGATCATGTTATCAGAACCTTGTAAAATATAAGTAGAGGCTCACAACCAAGATGGTTTTGGACAAACCATTGGCATGGTTGTAGTGTAGCTTGGTATTGTTTTATCTTGAACATAGAGTTACACTAGTACACTTAGGTGTATTGAGCAGGACCGAAATAGAGGTGATTCAATTTAGTGCTGACTACATAATTGAATCGGACCTCGGATATTATGTTGTACATGCTCTTAATCCCGATATAATAACGGGCACATGCACTTAGTATTTATTTCTTTAATTTACCAGTGGGTGAGATTTATATGGATTAAATCAATATGCCCGGTAAGTTGGGAAATAATATTATTTACATGGTGTGCCGTTGATTATAGGAGGAAGCCGTGTCCTATATATTAGGTTGATGATGTCCCCTTGAGGAGCTCATAAGGTTCATCATGTAAACCCAGCTGGTTGACTTAGTCAACATGATGATAAGGTTGAGTGGTACTACTCGAGGAGTTAGATGTTAATTAATTGATGGTCAATAAATCAATTAATTGACGGACATTCGATATCTTAAACACGGGGAGATTGATGGACAAATAATATATGGAGCCCATATTGATTTATGGGGGTTGGTGAGGTAGTTCAATGATGATCCTCTAGTGGAATGGAACATCATTGATGGATCAAGTTTGTGTGGTTCAGATCCATCGGGTGGCCAAGACCCAACTCCTCCTTATGGTCCCTATGGTAGCCTAATATAATCCTTATGAAGTCTAGATCCAAGAATGTAAAACAAAACCTAGAACCAACGGTTGGATTAAATCCATAGATCCGATGGTTAGGATGAAACCCTAGAACCAATGGTTGGATTAAATCCATAGATCCGATGGTTAGGATGAAATCCTTGATCCGACGGTTGGGATGAAATCCTTGATCCGACGGTTGGGATGAAATCCTAGATCCTACGGTTGGGATGAAATCCTAGATCCTACGGTTGGGATGAAATCCTAGATCCGACGGTGGAGATTAAATCCCTAGATCCGACGGTGGAGATTAAATCCCTAGATCCGACGGTGGAGATTAAATCCCTAGATCCGACGGTGGAGATTAGAGGAGGCTTAAGCCTAAATTCTAGAATTAGGGTTTGGCTCATCCATGGGTTGGGCGGCAAGAATATAGGAGTTATTTCCTATATTTTAGGCTAACCAACTTTCTCCTAAATTCTATAAATATATGGCTTAGGGTTGGGCGAAATAAGACATAGGAGTTGGTTCGAATTGAAGTTAGGGTTTTGGCTCTTATCAAGATGGGCGGCTAGGGTTTGGAGATAGAGCTTGGGCGGCAACCTTTCTCCTTCATTGATTGTTGCCGGCGCCCATTCTTCTCCATCAAGGCTTGGTCGGCGTCCATCTTATAGACCTCTCTTTTCTTCGTTGGCCAGCTCTCATTCTTCTCCTTTAATCCTTGGTGGCCGGTGGTTCCAAGCTTCTTGGTGGCCGCGCTCATCCATTGGTGGCCGGCGGCAACTTTGTTTCAAAGTTGGCCGGAGTTCATTCATTCGTTCCTTGGCCGGCAGTTACATCAAACTTCTTTACTTGGTGGCCGGTTCTAGAAAGGAAAAGGTTTTGTTCGTTTTTCTCTTTGTTCGCAGCGGACAAGGTAGAGGAAAACTCGATCTAGAAGGCTTCTACTCGTGGAGGATCTTCGTCCACACGTCGTCCACGAGAGGGATAGGACATACGGTAGAAGATCGTGAGGTATAAAGTTATTTTAACTTTATGTACAGATCTGAGCATGTTCTTATTTGTTTTGATTATGCATGTGTGTGTGTGTAAATATATTGTATAATCATGGACCCCGAAGACAAACACAAAAACCGGCGATCCGTCCGTCGTCTCTTCCGCGGCTAATCAACTAGAAGAGTAGAGTTGCTTGAACAACTAGTTTGTTCGAGCGACCACTCAAGTTGTTAGCACGACGATGAAATGGTGTTGCTAAGGAAGCTCATCCCATCCGGATTAATCCTTTCATTTGTGAAAATTTTAATCCGGGGACATGGGAGCCAATGAGCCACTGAAGCGACATATACCAACAGATTCAGACAGATCTAAGTTACGAAAGTCGACCTATTCAGATAATAGATCGAGCAGTCAAGAAACTAAGAAATAAAGAAGTACTGTTAGTAAAAGTCTTATGGCAAAGTCAAAGGTTTGAAGAAGCAACCTGGGAATGTGAGGTTGACATGAAGCAAAAGTAACCCGAGTTATTCTAAGTTTCGAGGACGAAACTTTTATAAGGTATAAGGGATTGTAACAGCCCAAATTTTTGTTCTTATACTTTTTATTTAGGAAAAAATAAATAGAAATAAGAATAGGAAAAAAAAATTTGAATAAATAGTTCGTTAGCCGGGGCTCGAACCATTAACCCTTGGTTTGGGGGAATAGGCTTCCTACCACTAAGTTATAAGATTACCAATGAATAGGATATAACAGAATATATCTATAGACGGGAAAAAAAGAGAAGTTGGTTAATTTGGCTAATCATTCAAAGGGGTAATTAAATATTAAGGAAACCCTAGTTTATTTTTCTCTCCTTTCCCTAAATTCCAAACGCCGACCAACACCCCCCCCACACCTCCTCTTCTCTCCAATGCTGACCCCCACACCATCTCTTCTCTATTCCATTTTTTTTCCAGTCGTCCCTCTCTCTCTACCTTCCATTTTCTCCAGCCATCCCTTTCTCTCTATCCCTCGTGTTCCAACTACCGAAGCAAGGAAGAAGATTATCTTCTCTTTGGATAATTCAAGAGGGGGATTTTCAAGAGGGATCTCCTCAAGTACTTGGTAGAGGATCACGCTAAAGCAAAGGAACACGTAGGAGGTCTTCCCTTTTGAAGGGGTTTGCTTATCGAGTCCGTGAGGGGAAACTTCGCTTCCCACTTCACCTCGATAGCTTATCCATGGCGATCTTTTCGATGTCCCCGGATTAAAAAAATTTAATCCTAGACAAAAAGGATTGCCCAAACCACCAAGCCATCGTCGTGCTATTCGTTTAGAGAGGCCACTTGAACAAACTAGTTGTTCAAGCGACCATCCTCTATTCTACGAGTAGTCGCAGAATAGACGATGTCCGGATCACCGGTTTTCGTGTTATGCTCGGGATCCAAGTATTATTTATCCATATACAGATTTATAACATGCTTATAATTGAAAAACAAAAACAAGCAACAAACAAAAGAAGAAAGTAGAATAGGTATACCTCTCGATCTTCTAATGTATGACCTTCCTCCTTTTGGACGTCGTGTGGGCGACGATCTACCAAAAGTCGAAGCTCCTAGATCGCAAATCTTCCTTCATTGCTCATCCAAAGCAAGAGGAAGAATAGAAACAAGGCTCATCTCCTTCCTATAGCCAACCAACAAGCAACAAAAGAAATGCTCACCGTCGGTCAACAAGGAGAAGGAGATAATGGTGGAAACCGGCCAAGACACCAAGGTAAAGCCCTATATCTTGTTTCCACCACCTAAGGAGAAGGAGAAGGGGTCTTTGGATTCCACCCAAGGGCTAGGATAGGGCTGTGGGCACCGGCCACCAAGGGATGAAGAAGAAAGAAACCTTCCTTATTTGGTGCCACCCAAGCCTCCTAAACCCTAAGCCTCCAAACCCTAATCCTAGCTCTCCTTTTGGTCGGCCATGGAAGAGGGGAAGAAGAATAGGATGAGCTCATGCCAAGGAAGAGAGGAGAAGAATAGTGGCTAGCCAACCTTAAGAAGAAGAAGGAAACCCTCATCCACTTGTGGCCGCCCACCCTTAGCTCCCAAAACCCTAGCCACCCAAACCTAATCCTAAACCAACTAGGATTCCTAGCCTCCAAACGAAGTAAACCCTAATCCCCTTATCATTGCTCGGCCTTTCCGCCCACTTTAATCCCTATTTATAGAGTTGGGCTCAAGGCTTGATTTAATATCCTCCATTGGTTCTAGGGATTCAATCTCAACCGTCGGATCTAGAGATTTAATCTCAACCGTCGGATCTAGAGATTTAATCTCCACCTTTGGATCTAGAGTTTTGTTTCTATCCTTTGGATCTAAGCTTCATGAGGTGTTAATAGGCTACATTAGGGACCATGAGGAGGAGTTGGATCTTGGCCACCCATGGATCAAGCCCACATAAAGTCCGATCCACTAATGATGATCCAATCCACTAAAGGTTCATCATTGATCTACCTCACCAACCCCCATATGATAATATGGGCTCCATATATTATTTGTACATTTTCTCCCCGTGTTTAAGATCTAGAATGTCCGTCGATTAATTAATTTACTGACCATTAATTAATCAACATCTAACTCCTTGAGTAGTACCACTCAACCTTTTCATCATGCCGGACCAAGTCCACCTGCAGGGTTTACTTGATGAACCTTATGAGCTCCTCAAGGGGACATCATCATCCTAATATATAGGACACAGTTTCCTCCTATAATCAACGGCACACCATATAAATAATATCATCTCCCAACTTACCGAGCCTAACGATTTAATCTATAAATCTCATCAATTGGTAAATTAAAGATATGAAAACTAAGTATATGTGCCCGTTATTTTAGCGGGATTAAGAGCATGTACTAAATAATATCTGAGGTTCGATTCGATTATGTAGTCAGCAATAAATCGAATCACCTCTAAGTCAGTCCTGCTCAATACACACAAAGTGCACTAGTGTGATTCAATGGTCAAGACAAACCAATACCAAATTGTTAGTGCATATAAGATCCACATATCTCCACAATGGTATGATATTGTCCACTTTGGGCCCAAGCCCTCATGGTTTTGTTTTTGGGCTTTACCCAAAAGGCCTCATACCAATGGAGATATCTTTTTTCTTATAAGCACATGATCTTTTTCCATGTCTTACCAATGTGGGACTTTGATTATATTTCCCATACTCCCAACAATCCCCCCCTCAAACGAAGGACCACATTGGGCCCCCCCTCAAGCCTATCCCTCCTCGAAGGATTTTCTCTGCTTGATGTCCGATCTTCAACCCACCAGGACTTCCTGCCAGTTGTTCGGTCCCCCCGACCCAACTAGACTTCCTTCCTGATGTCTGGTTCTCTTGATCCGGACGTGGGAGCTCAACTTCCTTCGTTCGAGGTTCATGGCTTGACATGGACCATGGCTCTGATACCAATTGTTAGTACTTATAATATCCACATATCTCCACAATGGTATGATATTGTCCACTTTGGGCCCAAGCCCTCATGGTTTTGTTTTTGGGCTTTACCCAAAAGGCCTCATACCAATGGAGATATCTTTTTTCTTATAAGCACATGATCTTTTTCCATGTCTTACCAATGTGGGACTTTGATTGTATTCCCCATACTCCCAACACAAATCACACTACAACCATTCCGATGGTTTGTCCAAAGCCATCTCGGTTGTGAGCCTTTACTTATACTTTACAAGGAGCCGATAACATGATCTCCCGTGTGAAACCACACACCATGTTATCTACAATGTAATGTATTAGACAATATTGAATAACCTTAAAAATGCAAACATTGATCATGTGATTCTTATTTCAAAATAAAGATGTTCATATAAAAGATAGACTTTTCAGTATACATCCCTACAATCTCCCACTTATACTAAAAGACTATGCTATCCTCATACTTCCATACATCTGATTCCCCTTCCCTCCACTTGCTTATCAAAACTCTCGCTAGAAGGGCCTTAGTGAAAAGGGTCTACCAGGTCATCCTCTGATGCAATCTAGGTGACAGCAACTTCTACCTCCTTTACGATTTCTCGTATCAGGTGGTTCTTGCGCTCTATGTATTTAGTCACCTTATGGGCTCGTGGTTTCTTCGTGTTTGCAACTGCACCATTATTATCTCAGTAAATTGTGATAGTTTTGGGCAATCCAGGAATCACATCCAAGTCCATCATGAAGTTTCTGAGTCACACAGCTTCTTTGGCCGCCTCAGAGGCTACCACATACTCAGCTTCTATGGTGGAGTCCGCCACGCATTTCTGCTTGACACTCCTCCATACAATGGCTCCACCTCGCAAAGTAAACACAAAACCTGAGGTAGTCTTACTATTATCCCTATCTGATTGGAAGTCGCAATCCGTGTAACCCACAGGGTGTAATTGGTTTGCCCGGTAAACTAGCATATAATCCCTAGTCCTTCTCAGGCACTTCAATATATGCTTTACCGCAGCCCAATATCCCTGTCCTGGATTACTCTGATCTCTGCTGACCATGCCCACGACAAAGCAGATATTTGGTCTTGTACATAGCATCGCATACATGAGGCATCCTACTGCCGAAGCATAAGGAAACGCCTTCATCTCCTCTATCTCCTCAGATGATCTGGGACACATCTCCTTAGATAAAGGAACTCCATGCCTGAAAGGTAGAAAACCCTTCTTGGAGTTATGCATGCTAAAACGATCCATATTTGTGTCTATGTATGAAGCTTGCAATAAGCTCAACATCCTTTTCTTGTGATCCCTTATAACCTTGATCCCAAGGATGTGTCCCACCTCTCCCAAGTCCTTCATATCAAACTGTTTGGACAACCATATCCTTACGTCCGATAACACCTTGATATTGTTGCCAATCAATAAAATGTCATCTACGTATAGTACAAAAAATACCACTACGTTTCCGTCACATCTCTTATATACACAATACTCATCCAGACTTTGAATAAATCCATAAGACTGGAATATCGAATCAAAGTGGATGTTCCAAGACCTCGAAGCTTGCTTCAATCCATAAATGGACAGATTAAGCTTACATAAAAGATGCACTTTGCCCTTAGCAATGAATCCCTCTGGTTGCTTCATATAGTTGTTTTCCTCAAGACTTCCATTAAGGAAAGCTGTCTTGACATCCATCTGCCACACCTCATAATCCATATGAGCTACTATGCATAAGAGAATCCTGATAGACTTAAGCATGGCTACCGGCGAAAAGGTCTCCTTATAATCGATACCCTCTTTCTGATTATACCCCATCCGCAACAAGCCTCGCTTTGAAGGTCTCAACCTTCCCAACTATTCCTCTCTTTTTCTTCTAGATCCACTTGCATCAAATGGTTTTTACACCATCGGGTGGTTCTACTAGCTCCCAGACCTGATTTGAATCCATAGATTCAACCTCAGCATTCATTGCACTTTGCCAAGATACTGCATCTTTATTTTGGATTGCCTCATCATATGTCCAGGGATCAGGTTCATGTTCGCCAGGGACCAAATCAGAAGATTCTCCCAAGAACATGAATCTATCAGGATGTCTAACAACCCTCCCACTACGACGAGGTATCTCCTGTGTATCCTCTATGACACGCGGTGCAGTGACTTATGGTATATCCTCTTGTACCGGTGGTACTAAAGAAATGACTTCCCCTTTTAATTCCTCCAGAACAATTTTACTTTTGGGCTTGTGGCTCATCACATAGTCTTCTTCTAGAAATTTGGCGTTCGTGCTAACGATCACCCTATGATCTCTACGACTATAAAACAAACCACTCTTTGTTCCTCTAAGATAGCCAACGAACATGCGTACTTCTGTACGAGGTTCCTACTTACCAGCATCTGCCTTCAACACATGTGCTGGACTCCCCCGTATCCGAATATGTCTTAGACTAGGCTTTCGCCTAGTCCACAACTCTGTGGGAGTAGAAGGCACTGATTTAGATGGAACCAAGTTCAGTATGTACACCGCCATATCTAGAGCATATCCCCAGAATGAATCTGGCAACTTAGAATAACTCATCATCGATCTAACCATCTCCATAAGAGTCCTATTCCTTCGCTCTGCTACACCGTTCTGCTAGGGTGTGTCAAGTGCAGTCAATTGGGATTGAATCCCAGCCTCTGATAAGTAGTTCCTAAATTCTCCCAAGAGGTACTCACCACCACGATCAGATTGTCGTGTCTTGATACTTTTACCTAGACATTTCTCCACATCAGCCTTGAATTCTTTGAACTTGTCAAAGCATTCAGACTTGCAGTGCATCAAGTAAATGTATCCATATCTTGAGTAATCATCTATAAAAGAGACGAAATACAAAAAACCACCTCTATACCCCTTGGCCATAAAAGAGACATAGGACCACACAAATCAGAATGAACCAATTCTAATACATCTTTGGCTCTATACCCCTTGCCTTAAAAGGCCTCTTGGTCATCTTACCCTCCAAGCAAGATTCGCAGGTTGGGAGATCCTCCACCACTAATGAACCCAAAGGTCCATCAGCTATCAACCTTTGAATTCATCTTAGGTTAATGTGACCAAGCCTAAGATGCCAAAGATATGTTTGGTTCATCTTTGAAGGTTCTTTTCTCTTATTGGAATTAGAAGATGAGTTATTAACTTCAATTTGCATCGTGGGAGGTTTTGGTTCAAGTGTGTACAAATTTCCTATCAATGCACCCGAACATATAATGTCCCTATTCCTTCTTATAAAAACTCTGTCATTTAAAGAAATAGAATATCCATCCATAAACAATTTAGAAATCGAAATTAAATTCTTTCTAAATAAGGGTACATAAAGGCAATTCTTAAGAACCAAAAGTTTATTTGTCTCAAAAGATAAATGAACATCTCCCACTGCAACAGCCGCCACCTTCGTGGCATCGCACAAGTACACGGTAATCTCCCCCTCAGCTAGTCGTCTGGTTTCCTGGAACCCCTGCAAAGTATTACAGACATGATCAGTGGCTCCCATATATATACACCAGGTGCCGATAGATAACACCGCTAAACATGTTTCAACGACTAGACCAAAAGATATACCTTTGTTCTTGTGGTTGGGGTAGACCTTCTTCCAGTGTCCAGTCTGCTTACAAGTGAAGCACTTGCCTTTCGACTTCTTCACTCCTTCCTGAGTAACTCCCAACGCCTTCGCCCCAGTTTGTTTCTTCTTCATCTTCCCTTTCGGCTTATAAGTAGAAACCTTTTGGGTCACCACGGTGTTAGTTATAGCCCTAAGAACCAATCATGTGATGGTTGAATAGGGAACATTTTGTATCATATTCTACAAAGGCAAAGGATTGGTTATTATATTTAAGTCTTGCTTGTGCCAGCTAAATTAAATATAGTAATGCCCTAGAAAAGTAGGTTCTTATCTACAGCACATCAATTGGCAGAATTGATTATGAGAGGCTGTAGAGAACACTTTCTAAATGTTCCTAGTCAAGTATTAATATGCAAGGGCAATATTAATACATAAAGACTAGCATGTAGGTCAATTGATGACTTGATCTCACAAGTCATGGATATATGATATCGAGTTGACACATGGGTATATATTAGAGAATATATACTGAACTGACCCGCCATGAGAAAGTTTCATGGATCGTTATATGAGTGTCATAAACTTTCTCATGTGACTATTGGTATGAATAGTCCTCAGACCTAAAGTCACTACGGTTCCCTACATAAGGAGTTATGTACTTTGGTATCGTCAAACGTCACTCGTAACAGGGTGGACCATAAAGGCGATTACTGGGTATATAACAAATTATGCGGAGGGATGTGAGTGATGTAGATGGGATCTATCCCTCTCATATGACGAGAGTGATATCGGTGGGCCCCTTGATTGAGTAGAACTACTAAAACGCATGGCCATGCTCGAATGAGTCAATATGAGATATTGAGCTCATTTGTTTGAGTTAGTTTACTCGGATCAAGAAACACATAGATTGATCGAGGATGACACGGTCTATGCCTCATTGATCAATCGATATCAAGGATAGAAGGACACGGTCATATATTATAGTAGTCACGGAAAGGTTAGTCGGATCTTGACTTATCTCAGAACTTGGGTAGCAATGATGTATTGCTAGATGTCATTGCTTGTGTATCTAAAAGAGTTTAGATCCACCGCCAACGCGTTATGAGAGCCTATAGGGTCACACACAAAGAGCATGATAATTAGAGGAATTAGAGTATTCTAGTTTGACTAGAATAATTTGGGAATAAGCTTAAGTACAAAATGGTTTTGGACTTAATGAGAATTTTAGCTAATTGATTTAATGAGATTAATTCAATATGTTACCTTATTGATTTAATAAGATTAATTCAATATGATAACATAAGCTTAATTGAATTAATAAGATTAATTCATGATTGATTTAATAAGATTAATTCAATATGATAACATAAGCTTAATTGAATTAATAAGATTAATTCAACATGCATGAATGCCACATAAGAATGCCACATAAGCATGCCACATAAGCATGCCACCTAAGCATCCACCTAAGCTAGTTAAGGTGGAAGGAAACAAAATGGTTTTGTCTCCTTAAGTGGCCGACCAAACAAGGATATGTCTCAATGCAATGGATTGCATTTAATGTGTGGAGGTGAAAGGGTTTTTCCAACCCTATAAAAGACACCTCAAGTGGCCGGCCAAAAGAGAGCATTGGCTTTGTTGTTGGTGGAAGCTTTGGTTGTGTTGTTGTGGTTGTGAGAGAGCTTGGTGGAAGCTTTGGTTGTGTGGGTTTGTGAGTGTAGGCTAGCAAGAAGAGGAGTCTTCTTCTTCCTTTCTCCTTTTCCCTCTCTTCCTCTCCTTTAGGGACTTCTCTAGCAAGAAGTAAAGGAGAGCTCCTCTAGTTTTCTTTTGTGAGACAAGAGCTTGCTCGTGTGGATACATATAGAGGCACGGACATTTGAACGTGCTAAAAGATCCAACACATCCAAGGAAAAGCGGATTGCAAAGGGCACGCAACAAAGGTAGAACTCTCCTATAAGATAGGCTTGGTTTAGAGAAATTTATTTTATACGAGTTTGCTTTCGCATGGATCACTTGGAAGGGATCCTAATTTTTTCCGTTGCGCATATGCCATTTGGCATAAAGAATTCCCAACAGTGGTATCAGAGCCACTTGCGAAAGATCGTATAAAATAGGTTTTCTCTATTTTATATGTGATATAGAAGTAGGATAAATTTTATTATGAGTTGATAATTGCATTAGCAATTGTCAAACATAATAAAATATCCAATGTCTTTTAAAAGTTAAAATGACATGGTGCATGGTTATGGCCTAGTCCCAAAAGGTTTGTGAATGTGTGTGTGTTGTAATTCTTAAATACGGCCTGCGTGTCGTGCCTTCCTCCTAAAATTCTTGTTGTAAAATTAGTTTTAGACTCAAATGTAACTCGAGTATTTCTCCTTTTGTAATGTACAAAACAAAGATGGAGGGTCCATTGGAAGATGAGGTTACAAGGAGGAAGTCAACACACAAGACAACCAAAAGGAAGCACTTAGGAGAAGATGCTATCCCTAGGTTGACCAATCAATCTTTTCATTGGCTTGAGAAGATTGTAGAATAAGGGCCATAACCATGACACGCTTAGTTTAATATGTATGTGATGCATGTTAGTTTAGCTTGTATGTGATGCATGATTAGTTTAGCTTATATGTGATGTATGCTAATATGTATATGATACATGTTTATTTCTTAATAAGTCTAAACGATATGCCTACCAAAGTTGGTACTCACTACTTCCTCGATCATTTGTTATTGGGTTTGCCAAAGCAAAGCAATGCATTTTATCTTGGATGGGTGCGAGTGGACAATCGTGATGTCCCGCTATCGATCTTGGTTAAGACTTAGTTAAGTTTTTCTTAATTGGTTAAGAAAGTAGAGGCATATATTAGCTTTGAACATAAGTGTTAAAATTAGTTTTGTGTGAATTCCGAACATCAGCTTTGTCTTAGAAGTGGTCGTTGCTCCGATATCCAAGAAGGCCTCTGTGCCTCGCCACAGCCTGGAAGCTGGTTTAGGAATAAACACTAAACTAATCTAAAACTTAAACAAAGCTATTAAAGAGTTACATCAGATGTAATTGGCAAAAGATTGCCTACCTAATTATACTACGTCTTGGGCGATTAGCCAAAGCTAACTCAAGGCAATTATGATGTGGATCTTTATCCCATATAAATTTATAGCTAAATAGTAGCTATGAGAATTTAGTGGGAGCTTCATTTAATTAAAGGCCTAATTAAATGATTTAGGTATGATACTTAAACTTTGCATTTTAATGTTGTAGATCACCATGTCATCTAACACGACACACCCCCTCAACTTGCGATCTGTCCTTGAGAAGGACAAGCTCAATGGAGCAAATTTTCTTGACTGGTATAGGAACTTGAGGATTATCCTCAAGCAAGAACGCAAACTATATGTCCTAGAGCAATCTACCCCTGAAATACCCGCCCCCTGTGGCCACTCGTGCTGAAAAGGATGCTTATAAGAAGCATCAAGATGACGCATTAGATGTGTCATGTCTTATGCTTGCCACCATGAACTCTGAGCTCCAGAAGCAACATGAGAACATGGATGCCTATGATATGGTTGAGCACTTGAAACAACTATATCAAGGACAAGCTAGGCACGAGCGTTTTGAAGTGTCTAAGGCTCTTTTTGCATGCAAGATGCAAGAAGGAACACCTGTAGGAACTCACGTACTCAAAATGATTGGGTACGTTGAGAACCTTGAAAGACTAGGTTTTCCACTGAGCCAAGAATTGGCAACCGATGTTATCCTGCAATCGTTGCCGGAAGCATACAATCAATTCGTCATGAATTATAACATGAATGAAATTGATAAACCTTTGCCTGAGATTCTCAGCATGTTAAGAACTGCTGAACCAAATCTCAAGAAGAAAGTTAGTAATGTACTAATGGTCAAGAAGGACAAAGGTAAGCGCAAGGGCAAGGGTAAGACCCAAGCCAAAGGCAAGGCCAATTCATCCACTTCAAAGGGTAAAGGTAAAGTACCTAAGGAAGGGGACTGCTTCCATTGCGGTGAGACTGGACACTGGAAGCGGAACTGCAAAGTCTACCTTGAGGAAGTAAAGAATAAAAGAAGTGGGACTTCTGCCTCAGGTATACACGTTATAGAAGTTAATCTATCTATTTCTTCTACATGGGTATTAGATACCGGATGTGCATCTCACATTTGTAATAATGTGCAGGGACTGAGAAATAGTAGACAAATGGGAAAAGGCGAAGTAGACCTACGAGTAGGCAATGGCGCAAAAGTTGCTGCTGTAGCTGTAGGAACATATTCTTTGTCTTTGCCCACTGGGCTTATCTTAGAACTAGAGGAGTGCTTATATGTACCTACATTGACAAAGAACATAATTTCTGTATCTTGTTTAGACAAGAAAAACTTTTCTTTTATAATAAAGGACAAATGTTGTTCCATTTATTTGAATGAAATGTTCTATTGTAATGCACCACTTATGAATGGTCTCTATGTTCTAGATTTAGAAAACCCAATTTATAACGTAAATACCAAACGGTTCAAATCGAATGATTTGAACCAGACATATCTCTGGCACTGTCGCCTAGGTCACATAAATGAAAAACGCATATCCCAACTCCATAAAGATGGATTATTGGACTCATTTGATTTTGAATCATATGAGGTATGCGAGTCTTGTCTTTTAGGAAAGATGACTAAAACTCCATTTAGTGGACATGGCGAGAGAGAGACGGACTTGTTAGGACTCATACATACTGATGTATGTGGCCCTTTCAATGTCGAAGACAGAGGAGGCTATAAGTACTTTATTACTTTCACTGATGATATGAGTAGATTTGGCTACTTATATTTGATGAGACATAAGTCAGAATCCTTTGAAAAGTTCAAAGAATTCAAGAATGAAGTACAAAACCAACTTGGTAAGCGTATTAAGCTACTTCGATCAGATCGAGGTGGTGAATACCTTAGTCAAGAGTTTCGTGATCACCTGGCTAAGTGTGGGATAATATCCCAACTCACTCCACCTGGAACACCACAATGGAATGGTGTATCTGAGAGGAGAAATCGTACTCTATTAGATATGGTACGATCAATGATGAGCCAGACTGATCTACCTACTTCCTTTTGGGGTTTAGCTCTAGAGACAGCCGCTTTCACACTTAATCGCGTTCCATCAAAAGCCGTAGAAAAGACACCATATACGATATGGACCGGGAAGAGTCCCAAAATGTCTTTTATAAAGATTTGGGGTTGTGAAGCTTACGTTAGACGTCAAGTCTCAGATAAACTAGGACCCAAATCAGATAAGTGTTATTTTGTAGGATATCCCAAGGAGACTAAGGGATATTACTTTTACAATCCCACACTTGGCAAGGTGTTTGTTGCCAGAAATGCTGTCTTTCTAGAAAGAGAATTTATTTCTAGAAATACTAGTGGGAGTAAAATTCATCTTGAAGAAGTTCGAGATGATGATAACACTAAGGCTTCGATGGAAAATGAACAGGCACCACAAAGTGTTGTGGATGAGGAATTTGTTGCCCAAAGAGTTGTGGAGCAAACACCTGTTCAAGTAGACCAACCTCTTCGTATATCTAATAGGATCCGTCGTTAACCCGAGAGATATTCTTTTCTCTTGACTGACAACGGTGAAGTATTGCTTGTCGATCTTGACGAGCCTACATCCTATCAAGAAGCTATGATGAGCCCAGTTACGAGAAATGGCTAGAGGCCATGAGATCCGAAATGGAATCCATGTACACTAACCAAGTATGGACTTTGGTTGATCCACGAAGGGTAAAACCCATTGGGTGTAAGTGGGTCTTTAAAGTAAAGACTCCATGGATGGTAATAAGCATACCTATAAAGGTAGATTGGTGGCTAAAGGATTCAAACAAATTCATGGTATTGACTATGAAGAAACCTTTTCACCCGATGCTTAAATCCATTCGGATCATACTATATTGCACCTACCATGATTATGAGATCCGGCGAGATGGATGTCAAAACCGCTTTTCGAATGGAAAGCTACTCGAGGATGTGTACATGACACAACCCGAGGGTTTTGGAGATCCAAAGCATCTGAAAGGTATGCAAACCGCAAAGGTCCATTTATGGACTAAAGCAAGCCTCTCGAAGCTGGAATCTTCGATTCGATGATGCAATCAAAGAGTTTGGTTTCATCAAGAATGAAGATGAACCTTGTGTCTACAAGAGAAATAGTGGGAGCACAGTTGTATTTCTTGTCTTGTATGTAGATGACATACTTCTCATCGGAAATGATATTCCCTCACTCCAGTCTGTGAAGATATGGTTAGGGAATTGTTTCTCGATGAAAGACTTAGGTGAAGCTGCCTATATTCTAGGCATCAAGATCTATAGAGATAGATCTAAAAGATTACTTGGCCTAAGTCAGAGTACATACATTGATAAAGTGCTAGATCGTTTTGCTATGCAAAATTCCAAGAAAGGGTTTCTGCCTTTATCACATGGTGTAAGTCTTTCGAAGACTCAATGTCCCTCTTCTAAGAGGAGAGAGACTGCATGGATAAGATCCCTTATGCATCTGCTATAGGGTCTATCATGTACGCCATGCTTTGTACTGTCACGACATCTCGTATGCTTTGAGTATGCGAGAGTAGATACTCAGATCGGTGAAAGTCAGCGGATACGATCAAAAAATATTCTTAAATACTTACGAAGGACGAAAGAATATTTCGATATTTGGAGGCAATGAGGAGCTAATCAAAGGGTTATAGTGATGCAAGCTTCCAAACGGACAAGGATGACTATAGATCGCAATCGGGTACTTGTTTTCTGAATGGTGGAGCCGTGAGTGGAAGAGTTCAAAGCGGACACGCTGCCGATTCTACAAGCGAGTATATTGCGATTCGATGCAAAGAAAGGAGGTTGTTTGGCTCTGCAAGTTCATCAGTGAACTTGGGGTAGTTCCTAGCATTGCAGATCCAATAGACCTCTATTGTGACAACAATGGGGCTATTGCACAGGCTAAGGAACCTCGATCACATCAGCGGACCAAACACATACTGCGGCGCTTCCATCTCATTCGAGAGATCATCGATAGAGGAGATGTGAGGATATGCAGAGTACCGACAGAAGCTAACATCGCAGATCCATTGACCAAGGCTTTGGCACAGAGGAAGCATGATGGTCACACTAGGTCACTAGGTATTAGATATCATAGTGATTGGTACTAGTGCTAGTGGGAGATTGTTAGTTATAGCCCTAAGAACCAATCATGTGATGGTTGAATAGGGAACATTTTGTATCATATTCTATAAAGGCAAAGGATTGGTTATTATATTTAAGTCTTGCTTGTGCCAGCTAAATTAAATATAGTAATGCCCTAGAAAAGTAGGTTCTTATCTACAACACATCAATTGGCAGAATTGATTATGAGAGGCTGTAGAGAACACTTTCTAAATGTTCCTAGTCAAGTATTAATATGCAAGGGCAATATTAATACATAAAGACTAGCATGTAGGTCAATTGATGACTTGATCTCACAAGTCATGGATATATGATATCGAGTTGACACATGGGTATATATTAGAGAATATATACTGAACTGACCCGCCATGAGAAAGTTTCATGGATCGTTATATGAGTGTCATAAACTTTCTCATGTGACTATTGGTATGAATAGTCCTCAGACCTGAAGTCACTACGGTTCCCTACATAAGGAGTTATGTACTTTGGTATCACAAACGCTACCCGTAGGGTGGACCATAAAGGCGATCGGGTATATAACAAATTATGCGGAGGGATGTGAGTGATGTAGATGGGATCTCCTCTCATATGACGAGAGTGATATCGGTGGGCCCCTTGATTGAGTAGAACTACTAAAACGCATGGCCATGCTCGAATGAGTCAATATGAGATATTGAGCTCATTTGTTTGAGTTAGTTTACTCAGGGATCAAGAAACACATAGATTGATCGAGGATGACACGGTCTATGCCTCATTGATCAATCTGATATCAAGGATAGAAGGACACGGTCATATATTATAGTAGTCACGGAAAGGTTAGTCGGATCTTGACTTATCTCATAACTGGGGTAGCAATGATGTATTGCTAGATGCCGCTCATTGCTTGTGTATCTAAAAGAGTTTAGGTCCACTGCCAACGTTATGAGAGCCTATAGGGTCACACACAAAGAGCATGATAATTAGAGGAATTAGAGTATTCTAGTTTGACTAGAATAATTTGGGAATAAGCTTAAGTACAAAATGGTTTTTGGACTTTAAGCTTAATGAGAATTTTAGCTAATTGATTTAATGAGATTAATTCAATATGTTACCTTATTGATTTAATAAGATTAATTCAATATGATAACATAAGCTTAATTGAATTAATAAGATTAATTCAATATGATTGAATTAATAAGATTAATTCAATATGATAACATAAGCTTAATTGAATTAATAAGATTAATTCAACATGCATGAATGCCACATAAGAATGCCACATAAGCATGCCACATAAGCATGCCACCTAAGCATCCACCTAAGCTAGTTAAGGTGGAAGGAAACAAAATGGTTTTGTCTCCTTAAGTGGCCGGCCAAACAAGGATATGTCTCAATGCAATGGATTGCATTGAATGTGTGGAGGTGAAAGGGTTTTTCCAACCCTATAAAAGACACCTCAAGTGGCCGGCCAAAAGAGAGCATTGGCTTTGTTGTTGGTGGAAGCTTTGGTTGTGTTGTTGTGGTTGTGAGAGAGCTTGGTGGAAGCTTTGGTTGTGTGGGTTTGTGAGTGTAGGCTAGCAAGAAGAGGAGTCTTCTTCTTCCTTTCTCCTTTTCCCTCTCTTCCTCTCCTTTAGGGACTTCTCTAGCAAGAAGTAAAGGAGAGCTCCTCTAGTTTTTCTTTTGTGAGACAAGAGCTTGCTCGTGTGGATACATATAGAGGCACGGACATTTGAACGTGCTAAAAGATCCAACACATCCATGGAAAAGCGGGATTGCAAAGGGCACGCAACAAAGGTAGAACTCTCCTATAAGATAGGCTTGGTTTAGAGAAATTTATTTTATACGAGTTTGCTTTCGCATGGATCACTTGGAGGAGATCCTAATTTTTTTCCGTTGCACATATGCCATTTGGCATAAAGAATTCCCAACACACGGCATGCGCCTGAGAACTCTGACGAAATAGCCCCTCTGCCGCCTAGAGTTCTGTCAGAAGTTCGACCAACGAATACAACCTCTTGTTCATGTTGTAGTTCAGGCGAAACTGCTCAAAACTCCTAGGTAGAGACTGGAGTATGATATCGACTTGGTTTTCTTCATCGATCATAGCTCCAAGGACCTCCAGCTCTTTCAAATGAGCCATCATCTTGAGAACATGATCCCTTACGAGTGTTCCCTAGATCATGGTGGTCGTCATCAAGTTTCTCATGGATTCTTGCCTTGCAGCCCGATTCTGGTGTCCGAAAAGTTCCTTGAGATTGAGCATCATATCATAAGCAGTGGGCATGGCTTGATGCTGATGTTGCAGTACATTTGACATAGATGCCAAAATATAACACCGCACCATCTCATCGGCCTTGACCCACTTCTTATAGCTCTCTCTCTCCTTTTCCCTAGAATCATCTGCAGGCTTGGGAGGGCACTCTTTGAGGAGTACATATTTATATTCCTCAGCAGTCAAAACAATGTCTAGATTCCTCTTCCAATCAACATAGTTGGTTCCAGTAAATTTGTTCTCTTTCAGTATCACAGTAAGTGGGTTGAAAGTTATCTTGAAAGAAAACCTAAGAATCACATAAATCAAAACATTAGATTTCAAAAAATTATTGATTCCTCAAACAATAAAATTTTAAAATCAACCAACACCGAGAATATCGTATGCCACGATAGTGTGGACGTATACGAATTCTACATTTGTAAGAGGAGGTTTTACTCATTAATTTTACTATCTTGTCAAACTAACTTTTTGACAAGTAAAATTAATAGTTGGTTCCTCTTTGTCCCTACAAATAAAAGCAGTGACTCCGATGGGGAGGATACTTATATTTGTATCTAAGTGTTCACCATTACTCGGTACCAAGGAAATTATCTCGGGTTATGTGCCTTCCGATGGGAAAGTGCACATGCTCCTTAATAATTCCCTATAACCATATTTGACCTTGTGATCCGCAAACAAACTCATCTGATGGGGAGGAAGGCACTCAGAGTCGACGCGCAAGTTTGTTAGCATCACTTGTCAAATCGTAATAGAGGCCGTGGGAATTTATAAAAATTTCCCTCTCCCACTTACTAATTTGAAATTGAGGAATTTTCCTAGACTACGACATGCATATCAAAAAAAAAGCAATAAATATGAAAAATAAATTATTTTCCAACTATTATGACTTTTGTCTTCAATATGTCTCCCGTCGCATCGCCATCTCCTCCGCTCCTCCTACACCATGTACGAGCCATCCGGAGATCCGAGCCGAGACTAAAACCTATTTTAATTTACATCCTTCGATCCTATACTCCACGAGGGAGTGTACATAAAATCTAGATCAAAAGTAAAATAAAATAAAGAGTGGTAAACAATGGCGTATCTGATTTACAAAAAATCAAATACTAGCCTCGTAAACCCCGAGGATTCAACAAAAAATACACATATAATCACATACACACTTATGACTATAATAGTCGGATCTTATGTCTGCAACCAAAGAGTTAAACTACGCATATCCTAATATTATCCGACACATATAATATATGAAAAGTGCATAAAAATTAACCGAATCCTAAACACACAAAACTGAAAACCTTGGCTCTGATACCAATTCAAGGGTTTTGCTTATCGAGTCGGTGAGGGGAAACTTTACTTCCCACTTCACCTCGATCATTTGTTCATGGCGATCCCAACAATGTCCTCGGATTAAAAAATTTAATCCTAGACACAAGGGATTGGCCAAACAACCAAGTCATCGTCGTGTTATTCGCTTAGAGAGGTGACTTGAACGAACTCATTGTTCAAGCGACCATCCTCTATTCTACGAGTAGCCATGGAATAGACGATGTATGGATCACCGACTTTTGTATTTATGATCGGGATCCAAGTATTATTTAGCCACAAACAGAATATTACATGCTCATAATTGAAAAACAAAAACAAACATGTTACAAAAGAGAACGAAGAATAGGTATACCTCTCGATCTTCTAATGTATGACCTTCCACCTTTTGGACGTCGTGTGAGCGATGATCTACCAAAAGATGAAGCTCCAAGATTGCTAATCTTCCTTCCTTACTCTTCCAAAGCAAGAGGAAGAATAGAAACAAAGTTCTTCTCCTTCCAAGACACTAAGGGAAAGCCCTAAGTCTTGTTTCCACCACTCAAGGAGAAGGAGAAGAGAGGTTTGGACGCCGGACAATGGCTGGAAAAGGGCTGGAATAGCTGTTGGACGCCGACCACCTTGAAGGAAGAAGAAGAAAGGAATTACCTTCCTTATTTGGTGTCTCGACCCTTAAACTCTAGCTTCCAATCCTTGCCGCCCAAAACCCTATCTCTTCTTGAATTTCTCTCCACGCCAACCCCTTGCCCTCCTTTTATAGAGTTAGGGATAAGCCTCCTTTTAATCTCCACCCTTGGTTATAGGGATTTAATATCAACCGTCAGATCTAGAGATTTAATCTCAACCGTCGGATCTTAGAGATTTAATCTCTACCTTTGGATCTAGAGTTTTGTTTCTATCCATTGGATCTAAGCTTCATGAGGTGTTAATAGGCTACATTAGGGACCATGAGGAGGAGTTGGATCTTGGCCACCCATGGATCAAGCCCACATAAAGTCCGATCCATAAATGATAATCCAATCCAATAAAAGATTATCATTGATCTACCTCACCAATCCCCATAAGTTAATATGGGCTCTATATATTATTTGTACATTTTTTCCCCGTGTTTAAGATTTTGAATGTCCGTCGATTAATTAATTTACTGACTATTAATTAATCAACATCTAACTCCATGAGTAGTACCACTCAACCATTTCATCATGCCGGACCAAGTCCACCTACAGGGTTTACATGATGAACCTTATGAACTCCTCAAGGGGACATTATCATCCTAATATATAGGACACGGTTTCTTCCTATAATCAACAGCACACCATATAAATAATATTATCTCCCAACTTACCGAACCTATCGATTTAATCTATAAATCTCGCCCATTGGTAAATCAAAGAGATGAATACTAAGTATATGTGTCTGTTATTATATCGGGATTAAGAGCATGTACTAAATAATATCTGAGGTCCGATTCGATTATGTAGTTACTAATAAATCGAATCACCTCTAAGTCGGTCCTGCTCAATACACACAAAGTGCACTTGTGTGATTCAATGGTTAAGACAAACCAATACCAAATCACACTACAACCATTCCGATGGTTTGTCCAAATCCATCTCGGTTGTGAGCCTTTACTTATACTTTACAAGGAGTCGATAACATGATCTTCCGTTTGACACCACACTCCATGTTATCTACAATGTAATGTATTAGACAATATTGCATAACCATAAAAATACAAATAATGATCATGTGATTCTTTTTTCAAAATAAAGATGTTCATACAAAAGATAGACTTTTCAATATACATCCCTACAATCTCCCACTTATACTAAAAGACTATGGTATCCTCATACTTCCATACATCTGATTCCCCTTCCCTCCACTTGCCTATCAAAACTCTCGCTAGAAGGGCCTTAGTGAAAAGGGTCTACCAGGTCATCCTCTGATGCAATCTAGGCGACAGTAACTTCTACCTCCTTTAGGTTTTCTCGTATCAGGTGGTACTTGCGCTCTTTGTATTTACTCACCTTATGGGCTCGTGGTTCCTTCGAGTTTACAACTGTACCATTATTATCACAGTAAATTGTGATAGTTCTGGGCAATCCAGGAATCACATCCAAGTCCATTAGAAAGTTTTTGAGCCACATAGCTTCTTTAGTCGCCTCAGAGGCTACCACATACTCAGCTTCCAAGGTGGATTCCGCCACGCATTTCTGCTTGACACTCCTCCACACAATGGCTCCACCTCCCAAAGTAAACACAAAACCTGAGGTAGACTTACTTTTATCCCTATCTGATTGGAAGTCGCAATCCGTGTAACTCACAGGGAGTAATTGGTCTACACGGTAAACTAGCATATAATCCCTAGTCCTTCTCAGACACTTCAATATATGCTTTACCACAGTCCAATGTCCCTGTCCTGAATTACTCTAATATTTACTGACCATGCCCACGACAAAGAAGGTATCTGGTCTCGTACATAGCATCGCATACATGAGGCTTCCTACTTCCGAAGCATAAGGAACCGCCTTCATCTCCTCTATCTCCTCAGATGATCTAGGACACATCTCCTTAGATAAAGGAACTCCATGGCTGAAAGGTAGAAAACCCTTCTTGGAGTTCTGCATGCTAAAACGATCCATAATCGTGTCTATGTATGAAGCTTGGGATAAGCACAACATCCTTTTCTTGCGATCCCTTATAACCTTGATCCCAAGTATGTGTCCCACCTCTCCCAAGTCCTTCATATCAAACTGTTTGGATAACCATACCCTTACATCCGATAACACCTTGATATTGTTGCCAATCAACAAAATGTCATCTACGTATAGTACAAGAAATACCACTACGTTTCCATCACATCTCTTGTATACACAAGACTCATCCGGACTTTGAATAAATCCATATGAATGGATTACCTCATCAAAGCGGATATTCCAAGACCTCGAAGCTTGCTTCAATCCATAAATGGACCGATTAAGCTTACATACAAGATGCTCTTTGCCCATAGCAATGAATCCCTCTCGTTGCTTGATATAGATGTTTTCCTCAAGATTTCCATTAAGGAAAGCTACTTGACATCCATCTGCCACACCTCATAATCCATATGAGATGCTATGCATAAGAGAATCTGGATAGACTTAAGCATGGCTACCGACGAAAAGGTCTCCTTATAATCGATACCCTCTTTCTGACTATACCCCTTTGCAACAAGCCTCGCTTTGAAGTTCTCAACCTTCCCATCTATTCCTCTCTTTTTCTTGTAGATCCACTTGCATCCAATGGTTTTTACACCATCGAGTGATTATACTAGCTCCCAGACCTGATTTGAATCCATAGATTCAATCTCAGCATTCATTGCACTTTGCCAAGATACTGCATCTTTATCTTGGATTGCCTCATCATATGTCCAGGGATCAGGTTCATGTTCGCCAGAGACCAAATCAGAAGATTCTCCCAAGAATATGAATCTATCAGGCTATCTAACAACCCTGCCACTACGACGAGGAATCTCCTGTGTATCCTCTGTGCCACACGGTGCAGTGACTTGTGGTATATCCTCTTGTACCGGTGGTACTAAAGAAGTGACTTCCCCTTTTAATTCCTCCAGAGCAATTTTACTCTTGGGCTTGTGGTTCATCACATAGTCTTCCTCTAGAAATCTAGCATTCGTGCTAACGATCACCCTCTGATCTCTAGGACTATAAAACAAACCACCCTTCAATCCTCTAGGATAGCCAATGAACATGCGTACTTATGTACGAGGTTCCAACTTACCAGCATCTGCCTTCAGCACATGTGCTAGACTCCCCCGTATCCGAATATGTCTTAGACTAGGCTTTCGCCCAGTCCACAACTCTGAGGGAGTAGAAGGCACTGATTTAGATGGAACCAAGTTCAGAATGTACACCGCCGTATCTAGAGCATATCCCCAGAACGAATCTGGCAACTCAGAATAACTCATCATCGATCTAACCATCTCCATAAGAGTCCTATTCCTTCGCTCTGCTACACCGTTCTGCTGGGATGTGCCAGGTGCAGTCAATTGGGATTGAATCCCATCCTCTGATAAGTAGTTCCTAAATTCTCCCAAGAGGTACTCACCACCACGATCAGATCGTAGTGTCTTGATACTTTTACCTTAATGTTTCTCCACATCAACCTTGAATTCTTTGAACTTGTCAAAGCATTCAGACTTGCGGCGTATCAGGTAAATGTATCTATATCTTGAGTAATCATCTATAAAAGAGATGAAATACTCAAAACCACCTCTAGCCTGGATAGACATAGGACCACACAAATCAGAATGAACCAATTCTAACACATCTTTGGCTCTATACCCCTTGGCCTTAAGAGGCCTCTTGGTCATCTTACCCTCCAAGCAAGATTCGCAGGTTGGGATATCCTCCACCACTAATGAACCCAAAGGTCCATCAGCTATCAACCTTTGAATTCTGCTTTGGTTAATGTGACCAAGCCTAAGATGCCAAAGATATGTTTGGTTGATCTTTGATGGTTCTTTTCTCTTATTGGAATTAGAAGATGAGTTATTAACTTCAATTTGCATCGTGGGAGGTTTTGGTTCAAGTGTGTACAAATTTCCTATCAATGCACCCGAACAGATAATGTCCCTATTCCTTCTTATAAGAACTCTGTCATTAAAAGAAATAGAATATCCATCCATAAACAATTTAGAAATAGAAATTAAATTCTTTCTAAATAAGGGTACATAAAAGCAATTCTTAAGAACCAAAAATTTATTTTTCTCAAAAGATAAATGAACATCTTGCCACCTTCGGCATCGCAAGTACACTGTAGAATCTCCTCACCTCGTCGTCTGTTTCTGAACCCTGCAAAGTATTGCAGATATGATTAGTATCTCCCGTATCTACAAACCAGGTGCCGGTAGATAACACCGCTAAACATGTTTAAACGACTAGACCAAAAGATATACCTTTGTTCTTGCCGTTGGGGCAGTCCTTCTTCCAGTGTCCAGTCTGCTTACAAGTGAAGAACTTGCCTTTCGGCTTCTTCACTCCTCCCTGAGTACCTCCATCCGCCTTCACCCCAGTTTGTTTCTTCTTCTTCTTGCCTTTTGGCTTAGAAGTAGAAACCTTTTGGGTCACCACGACATGTGCCTGAGCACTATGACGAAATAGCCCCTCTGCCGCCTGGAGTTCTGTGAGAAGTTCCGCCAACGAATACAACCTCTTGTTCATGTTATAGTTCAGGCGAAACTGCTCAAAACTCCTAAGTAGAGACTGGAGTATGATATCGACTTGGGTTTCCCCATCGATCTCAGCTCCAAGGACCTCAAGCTCATTCAAATGAGCCATCATCTTGAGAACATGATCCCTTACGGGTGTTCCCTCGATCATGGTGGTCGTCATCAAGTTTCTCATGGCTTCTTGCCTCGTAGCCTGATTCTGGTGTCCGAAAAGTTCCTTGAGATTGAGCATCATATCATAAGAAGTGGGCATGGCTTGATGTCGATGTTGCAGTACATTTGACATAGATGCCAAAATGTAACACCGTGCCCTCTCATCGGCCTTGACCCACTTCTTATAGCTCTACCTCTCCTTTTCCCCAGAATCATCTGCAGGCTTGGGAGGGCACTCTTCGAGGAGTAAATATTTGTATTCCTCAGCAGTCAAGACAATGTCTAGATTCCTCTTCCAATCAACATAGTTGGGTCCAGTAAGTTTGTTCTCTTTCAGTATCACGGCAAGTGGGTTGAAAGTCATTTTGAAAGAAAATCTAAGAATCACATAGATCAAAACATTAGATTTCAAAAAATTATTGATTCCTCAAACAATAAAATTTTAAAATCAACCAACACCTCAAAACACTAAGAATATCGTATGCCACGATAGTGTGAATGTATACGAATTCTACATTTGTAAGAGGAGGTTTTACCCATTAATTTTACTATCTTGTCAACCTAACTTTTTGACAAGTAAAATTAATAGTTGGTTCCTCTTTGGATCTACAAATAAAAGCTGTGACTCTGATGGGGAGAATACTTATATTTGTATCTAAGTGTTCACCATTACTCGGTACCAAGGAAATTATCTCGGATTATGTGCCTTCCGATGGGAAAGTGCACACGCTCCTTAATAATTCCCTATAACTATATTTGACCTTGCGATCCGCAAACAAACTCATCCGATGGGGAGGAAGGCAATCAGAGTCGACGCGCAAGTTTATTTGCATCACTTGTCAAATCGTAATATAGGCCGTGGGAATTTATAAAAATTTCCCTCTCCCACTTAGTAATTTAAAATTGAAGAATTTTCCTAGCCTAAGACATGCATATCAAACAAAAATCAATAAATATGAAAAATAAATTATTTTCCAACTATTATGGCTTTTGTCT
Organism: Wurfbainia villosa; assembly: GCA_025175895.1. Lineage (NCBI taxonomy): Eukaryota > Viridiplantae > Streptophyta > Magnoliopsida > Zingiberales > Zingiberaceae > Wurfbainia > Wurfbainia villosa. The sequence goes on along the minus strand of CM045997.1, from coordinate 22,154,123 downwards.
TCAATATGTCTCCCGTCGCATCGCCATCTCGTCCGCTCCTCCTACACCATGTACGAGCCATCCGGAGATCCGAACCGAGACTAAAACCTATTTTAATTTACATCCATCGATCCTATACTCCATGAGGGAGTGTACATGAAATCTAGATGGAAAGTAAAATAAAATAAAGAGTGGCTAAACAATGTCGTATCTAATTTACAAAAAATCAAATACTAGCCTCGTCAACCCCGAGGATTCAATAAAATATACACATACAATCACATACACACATATGGCCATAATAGTCGGATTTTATGCCTACAACCAAAGAGTTAAACTACGCATATCCTACTATAATCCAATGCATATAATATATGAAATGTGCATAAAAATTAACCGAATCCTAAACACACAAAACCGGAAACCTTGGCTCTGATACCAATTCAAGGGTTTTGCTTATCGAGTCCGTGAGGGGAAACTTCACTTCCCACTTCACCTCGGTTGTTTGTTCATGGCGATCCGATCGATGTCCCCGGATTAAAATATTTAATTCTAGACACAAGGGATTGCCCAAACAACAAAGTAATCGTCGTGCTATTCGCTTAGAGAGGTCACTTGAACAAGCTCGTTGTTCAAGCGACCATCATCTATTCTACGAGTAGCCATGTAATAGATGATGTACGTATCGCCGACCTTTGTATTTATGATCGCGATCCAAGTATTATTTAGCCACAAACAGAATATTACATGCTCATAATTGAAAAACAAAAACAAACATGTTATAAAAGAGAACGAAGAATAGGTATACCTCTCGATCTTCTAATGTATGACCTTCCTCCTTTCGGACGTGATGTGGGCGACGATCTACCAAAAGTTGAAGCTCCTAGATCACAAATCTTCCTTCCTTACTCTTCCAAAGCAAGAGGAAGAATAGAAATTAGGTTCTTCTCCTTCCAAGACACTAAGGGAAAGCCCTAAGTCTTGTTTCCACCACTCAAGGAGAAAGAGAAGAGAGGTTTGGACGCTGGACAATGGCTGGAAAAGGGCTGGAATAGCTACTGGACGCCGGCCACCTTGAAGGAAGAAGAAGAAAGGAATTACCTTCCTTATTTGGTGCCGCCACCCTTAAACCCTAACTTCAAAGCCTTGCCGCCCAAAACCCTAGCTCCTCTTGGATTTCTCTCCACGCCAACCCCTTGCCCTCCTTTTAATCTCCACCATTGGTTCTAGGGATTTAATCTCTACCGTCGGATCTAGAGATTTAAACTCAACCGTCGGATCTTAGAGATTTAATCTCTACCTTTGGATCTAGAGTTTTGTTTCTATTCATTGGATCTAAGCTTTATGAGGTGTTAATAGGCTACATTAGGGACCATGAGAAGGAGTTGGATCTTGGCCACTCATGGATCAAGCCCATATAAAGTCTGATCCATAAATGATAATCCAATCCACTAAAGGATTATCATTGATCTACCTCACCAACCCCCATAAGTTAATATGGGCTCCATATATTATTTGTACATTTTCTCCCCGTATTTAAGATCTCGAATGTCCGTCGATTAATTAATTTACTGACCATTAATTAATCGACATCTAACTCCATGAGTAGTACCACTCATCCTTTTCATCATGCCGGACCAAGTCCACCTGCAGGGTTTCCATAATGAACCTTATGAGCTCCTCAAGGGGACGTCATCATCCTAATATATAGGACACGGTTTCCTCCTATAATCAACGGCACAACATATAAATAATATCATTTTCAAACTTACCGAGTCTATCGATTTAATCTATAAATCTCGCCCGTTTGTAAATCAAAGAAATGAATACTAAGTATATGTTCCCGTTATTATATCGGGATTAAGAGTATGTACAATATAATATCTGAGGTCTGATTCAATTATGTAGTCAGCAATAAATCGAATCACCTCTAAGTCGGTTCTACTCAATACACACAAAGTGTACTAGTGTGATTCTATGGTCAAGACAAACCAATACCAAATCACACTACAACAATTCCAATGGTTTGTCCAAAGCCATCTCAGTTGTGAGCCTATACTTATACTTTACAAGGTGCCGATAACATGATCTACCATGTTACACCACACACCATGTTATCTACAATGTAATGTATTAGATAATATAAATAACCATAAAAATATGCAAACAATGATCATGTGATTCTTATTTCAAAATAAAGATGTTCATATAAAATATAGACTTTTCAGTATACATCCCAACAATCTCCCACTTATACCAAAATACTATACTGCCCTCAAACTTCCATACATCTAATCCCTATTCCCTCCACATGCCTATCAAAAGCTCTCGCCGAAAGGGCCTTAGTGAAAGGATCTGCCAGGTTATCCTCTGATGCAATCTTGGCCAGAGCAACTTCTCCTCTCTTTACGATTTCTCGTATCAGGTGGTACTTGCGCTCTATGTCTTTACTAGCCTTATGGGCTCGTGGTTCCTTCAAGTTTGCAACTGCACCACTATTATCACAATAAATTATGGTAGTTCTGGGAAAACCAGGAATCACATCCAAGGCCATCAGGAAGTTCCTGAGCCACACAGCTTCTTTGGCTGCCTTAGAGGCTGCCACATACTCAGCTTCCATGGTGGAGTCCTCCACGCATTTCTGATTGACACTCCTCCATACAATGGCTCCACCTCCACAAGTAAACACAAAACCTGAGGTAGACTTACTGTTATCCCTATCAGATTGGAAGTCGAAATCTGTGTAACCCACAGGGAGTAATTTGTCTGCCTGGTAAACCAGCATATAATTCCTAATTCTTCTCAGGTACTTCAATATATGTTTACTGACTTAATGTCCTGTACTTTGATTCTACGAATATCTGGCATCCGTCTATCATAGCATCGATATCAGCCTTCATCTCCTCTATCTCCTCAGATTTTCTATGACACATCTCCTTAGATAAGGGAACTCCATGCCTAAAAGGTAGAAAACCCTTCTTGGAGTTCAGCATGCTAAAACGATCCATAATCATGTCTATGTATGAAGCTTGGGATAATCACAACATCCTTTTCCTGCGATCCCTTATAACCTTGATCCCAAGGATGTGTCCCACCTCTCCCAAGTCCTTCATGTCAAACTGTTTGTACAACCATACCCTTATGTCCGATAACACCTTGATATTGTTGCCAATCAATAAAATGTCATCTACGTATAGTACAAGAAATACCACTACGTTTCCGTCACATCTCTTATATACACAAGACTCATCCGGACTTTGAATAAATCCATAAGACTGGATTACCTAATCAAATCAGATGTTCCAAGACCTCGAAGCTTGCTTCAATCCATAAATGGACAGATTAAGCTTACATACAAGATGCTCATTAGCCTTCGTAATGAATCCCTCTTGTTGCTTCATATAGATGTTTTCCTCAAGACTTCCATTAAGGAAAGCTGTCTTGACATCCATCTTCCACACCTCATAATTCATATGAGCTGCAATGCATAAGAGAATCCGGATAGACTTAAGCAGGGCTTCCGGCGAAAAGGTCTCCTTATAATCGATACCCACTTTCTGAGTATACCCCTTCGTAACAAGCCTCACTTTGAAGGTCTCAACCTTCCCATCTATTCACCTCTTTCTTTTGTAGATCCACTTACATCCAATGGTTTTTATACCATCGGGTGGTTCTACTAGCTCCCAGACCTGATTTGAATCCATAGATTCAATCTCAGCATTCATTGCACGCGAAGCGCATCTTTATCTTGGATCGTCATATGTCGATCGGGTTCATGTACTTGAGGACGACCAAATCAGAAGATTCTTCCAAGAACATGAATCTATCAGGCTGTGTCACAACCCTCCCACTACGACGAGGTATCTCCTGTGTATCCTCTGTGACACGCGATGCAGTGACTTGTGGATCCTCTTGTATCGGTGGTACTGAAGAAGTGACTTCCCCTTTTAATTTCTCCAGAACAATTTTACTCTTGGGCTTGTGGCTCATCACATAGTCTTCCTCTAGAAATCTAGTGTTCATGCTAACGATAACCTTCTGATCTCTAGGACTATAAAACAAACCACCCTTCCTTCCTCTAGGATAGCCAATGAACATGCGTACTTTTGTACGAGGTTCCAACTTACCTGCATCTGCCTTCAGCACATGTGTTGGACTCCCTCAAATCCGAATATATCATAGACTTGGCTTTCGCCCAGTCCACAATTCTGTGGGAGTTGAAGGCACTGATTTAGATGGAACCAAGTTCAGAATGTACACCGCCGTATCAAGAGCATATCCCCAGAACGAATCTGGCAACTCAGAATAACCATCATTGATCTAACCATCTCCATAAGAGTCCTATTCCTTCGCTCTGCTACACCATTCTGCTAGGGTGTGCTAGGAGCAGACAATTGGGATTGAATCCCAGCCTCTGATAAGTAATTCCTAAACTCTCCCAAGAGGTACTCACCACCACGATCAGATCGTAGTGTCTTTATACTTTTACCTTGACATTTCTCCACATCAGCCTTGAATTCTTTGAACTTGTCAAAGCATTCAGACTTGCGGCGCATCAGGTAAATGTATCCATATCTCGAATAATCGTCTATAAAAGAGATGAAATACTCAAAACCCCCTCTAGCCTGGATAGACATAGGACCACACAAATCAGAATGAACCAATTCTAACACATCTTTGGCTCTATAACCCTTGGCCTTAAAAGGCCTCTTGGTCATTTTACCCTCAAAGCAAGATTCGCAGTTTGGGAAATCTTCCACCACTAATGAACTCAAAGGTCCATCAGCTATCAACCTTTGAATTCTGCTTAGGTTAATATGACCAAGCCTAAGATGCCAAAGATATGTTTTGTTCATCTTCGAAGGTTCTTTTCTCTTATTGGAATTAGAAGATGAGTTATTAACTTCAATTTGCATCGTGGGAGGTTTTGGTTCAAGTGTGTACAAATTTACTATCAATGCACCCGAACAGATAATGTCCCTATTCCTTTTTATAACAACTTTGTCATTAAAAGAAATAGAATATCCATCCATAAATAATTTAGAAATCGAAATTAAATTCTTTCTAAATAAAGGTACATAAAGGCAATTCATAAGAACCAAAACAATATTTTTCTCAAAAGATAAATGAACGTCTCCCACTGCAATAGCCGCCACCTTCGTGGCATCGCCCAAGTACATGGTAATCTCCCCCTCAGTCAGTCGTCTGGTATCCTGGAACCTTTGCAATGTATTACGGACATGATCAGTGGCTCCCGTATCTACACACCAAGTGCCGGTAGAAAACATGTCTAAACATGTTTCAACGACTAGACCAAAAGATATACCTTTGTTCTGCTTGCGGTTGGGGCGGTCCTTCTTCCAGTGTCTAGTCTGCTTACTCAATGGTTTTGCATATCGAGTCCAAGAGGGGAAACTTCGCTTCCCACTTCACCTCGGTCGTTTGTTAATGGCGATCCCATAGATGTCCCCAGATTAAAAAATTTAATCCTGAAACATTCGTTGTGCTATTCTTTCTTGAACAAACTCATTGTTCGGCCATTGAAACCTTTAGGCAACGATGTACTTATCGCCGACTTTTGTATTTATGATCGGGATCCAAGTATTATTTAGCCACAAATGGAATATTACATGCTCATAATTGAAAAACAAAAACAAACATGTTACAAAAGAGAACGAAGAATACGATCTTCTCGATCTTAATGTATGACCTTCCTCCTTTTCGTCATCTGGGTATGATCTACCGCGTTAAACTCCTTCCTTCCTTCCTTCTCTTCCAAAGTAAGAGGAAGAATAGAAACAAGGTTCTTCTCCTTCAAGACACTAAGAGGAATAGAAGTCTTGTTTCCCACCACTCAAGGAGAGAGGAGAGAAGAGATCCTACAATGGGAATAGATCTTGACCAGGTGAAGATGAAGAAAAGAATTACCTTCCTTATTTGGTGCCACCACCCTTAAACCCTAGCTTCCAAGCCTTGCCGCCCAAAACACTTGCTCCTCTTGGATTTCTCTCCTGAGTTGCTCTCCTGTCTAAGGGGATAATCTCTCCTTTTAATCTCTTGAGATCTTAATTATCTATTTAATTTTGTTTCTATCCATTGGATCTAAGCTTCATGAGGTGTTAATAGGCTACATTAGGGACCATGAGGAGGAGTTGAATCTTTGCCACCCATGGATCAAGCCCACATAAAGTCCGATCCATAAATGATAATCCAATCCACTAAAGGATTATCATTGATCTACCTCACCAACCCCCATAAGTTAATATAGGTTCCATATATTATTTGTACATTTTCTCCCCGTGTTTAAGATCTCGAATGTCCGTCGATTAATTAATTTACTAACCATTAATTAATCTACATCTAACTCCATGAGTAGTACCACTTAACCTTTTCATCATGCCGGACCAAGTCCACCTGCAGGGTTTACTTGATGAACCTTATGAGCTCCTCAAGGGGACATCATCATCCTAATATATAGGACACGGTCTCCTCCTATAATCAACGGCACACCATATAAATAATATCATCTCCCAACTTACCGAGCCTAACGATTTAATGTATAAATCTCACCCATTGGTAAATCAAAGATATTAAAACTAAGTATATGTGTCCGTTATTTTAGCGGGATTAGGAGCATGTACTAAATAATATCTGAGGTTCGATTCGATTATGTAGTCAGCAATAAATCGAATCACCGCTAAGTCAGTCCTGCTCAATACACACAAAGTGCACTAGTGTGATTCAATGGTCAAGACAAACCAATACCAAATCACACTACAACCATTCCGATGGTTTGTCCAAAGCCATCTCGGTTGTGAGCCTTTACTTATACTTTACAAGGAGCCGATAACATGATCTCCCATGTGAAACCACACACCATGTTATCTACAATGTAATGTAATAGACAATATTGAATAACCATAAAAATGCAAACATTGATCATGTGATTCTTTTTTCAAAATAAAGATGTTCATATAAAAGATAGACTTTTCAGTATACATCCCTACAATCTCCCACTTATACTAAAAGACTATGCTATCCTCATACTTCCATACATCTGATTCCCCTTCCCTCCACTTGCTTATCAAAACTCTCGCTAGAAGGGCCTTAGTGAAAAGGGTCTACCAGGTCATCCTCTGATGCAATCTAGGCGACAACAACTTCTACCTCCTTTACGATTTCTCGTATCAGGTGGTACTTGTGCTCTATGTATTTAGTCACCTTATGGGCTCGTGGTTTCTTCGAGTTTGCAACTGCACCATTATTATCACAGTAAATTGTGATAGTTTTGGGCAATCCAGGAATCACATCAAAGTCCATCATGAATTTTCTGAGTCACACAGCTTCTTTGGCCGCCTCAGAGGCTACCACATACTCAGCTTCTATGGTGGAGTCCGCCACGCATTTCTGCTTGACACTCCTCCATACAATGGCTCCACCTCGTAAAGTAAACACAAAACCTGAGGTAGACTTACTATTATCCCTATCTGATTGGAAGTCGCAATCCGTGTAACCCACAGGGTGTAATTGGTTTGCCCGGTAAACTAGCATATAATCCCTAGTCCTTCTCAGACACTTCAATATATGCTTTATCGCAACCCAATATGTTGGATCGATGTGGTTCGCTAGAGGGGGGGGGTGAATAGCGAAAGAAAAAACTTTTTCGAATTCGTTTCAAGACAAGTATACGCAGCGGAAAGATAAGCAAAACAAAAAATAAAGGAGACAATAGAAACAAGATATTTACTTGGTTCGTAGCCGAAGGCTACTACTCCAAGGCCCTAGTGGTCCTTGACCACGTACGGAGGGCAAAAGCACTAAAGGAACTCCTCCTCGTTAGAGGTAGGAGTTAATCGATACAAGAAGAAACCACAAAAACTTGAGGTAGAGGGACACTCCCCCTCTCCTCGTATACGATAAAAGCTCCGGAAATATAAATGACAAACTGATAACAAAAACTAAGACCGACGTACAATAATAAAGAAAGTTAAACCTAGACGTCGGAATGGAAGGACTTCGTTGTCGTAGAGTTGCAGCGTAACGGAGGCTTTTGAGCACTTAGAATTGTTAATAAAACCCTAGGTTTGGCCCTCCTTTTATAGCCTTTGAGCCCCTTTTCGAGTGGGTCTTCAACCAATCACAAATGGACACCAAACCACTTTGAGGTGGAGTGATAAGCCTTGACTCCTCGAATCTGATCATTGACCATCGATCGATGGCCATCATCGATCGGTGATGGCGACATCGATCGATTGATAACCTTCTCAGCGATCGGTGATACCGACGAGTCCTCAGTAGCGGCGACTGATGCTTGCTGCAAGTCAAAGTTAGCTCAATAAAAACATAATTTCGATGGTCGTCGACCATCTGATCTCGACCTAGACCATCTATAAGATGTCTTTGGTCGGATCTACGCTTAAGATCATCCCCGTAAAGAGGATACGACCTTACTTACTCTCGCACACACGAGCTTACCTCGATACTTACGTGTCGCTTTTGCTTCCGGCCTTCCACTCGATTCCTTCGGCTCCCTCTGAAGTAACTCGAGTATCGCCCGACCACCGCGGCTTCCTCCGGGTGTCGCTAGCCTTCAGCTCCAGCTATATCAATCTTCTCGTGACACTGATTCAGAAATAGACTTAACTTTTGTATCTTTGCTATAATCAAAACACAGGTTCGATTTCGGTGCCTCACTGCACCAACAATCTCCCCCTTTTTGATATATGGCAAAAACACACAAAGTTAAGGAAATTAAGTGCATGAAACAGTAAAGACAAGAAGCAAAAGTAGGAGTAGTAAAAATATTTCTCAAGTTCTCCCCTTAGAGGAACCCTCCCCCAAACACAAAAGATAATGAGTTAAGTAAATGGCATTACTTAACTTAGGCTTCTTAGAGTCAAAAATAAGTGCAAGTTAATTAATCAAAAGTTAAGTCAAAAGGTTAATTATTCAAAAGGTTTAACTTTTGATTTCTTAACTTGGGCCTTTAAAGTTTTCAATTCCGAAGAGTTGAAACCTAAACCTTACTCCCCCTTAACTTAGGCCAGAATCAAAGTTTTAAGTTAAGTTATCAATTTCAAAAATTTGAAATTTAACTTTGGCCTTTTCTTGAACCTTAACTTTGGCTTTGGCATTTTCTTGAACCTTAACTTTGGCCTTTTCTCCCCTTTTTGACATAAATCAAGGAAAAAGTGGGGGGGGTTTTAAGAAAACCCTAAGTCCAAGCATGATGATTTTAAAAATAGTATGTGAAAATAATTCATCTAAATGTTCAACTCTAGTTTGACTTGATTGAAATGATATTATCAACAAGTCCTGATTAGAGTTGGTTAATATTAGTTGCATATTTATACTCCGAGGTTCATATTGATGCACTTGATCTACATCTTGGAACCTGGAGTAGGGTCCTAACATCTCACGCCCATCTACGTGGCTAAGTACACAAACACATTAGTCCTATGTGTTGTGAGATGTACTGGCTCCTTAAATCTATAGGTGCATGTTATCTAAGGTATGTCCTATGCTAGTTCAATCAAAATGAAAAATAAGAAATAGTAGTAAGAAAATATAGTTTGCAAGTTCTTATTCTATTACGCACATGCCCAATTTTCGTCTTAATAGACTAAATTCGGCTTCGGGTAGGGGTTTAGTAAATAGGTCTGCTAGGTTAGATTTCGATTCGACGACTGAGTTGTATGGCTCCGTTGGCCACATGTTCTCGAATGAAATGGTGTTTGACTTCTATATGTTTGGTCCTAGAGTGACATATTGGATTCTTTGTAAGATTAATTGAACTAATGTTATCTACGTGAAGTTTAGTATTCGTAAAGTCTAACTTAAAGTCGCGGAGAGTGTGCTTCATCCAAAGAAGCTGAGTGACACACTCACCCATCGCGATGTATTCAGCTTCGGTGGTAGATAAGGCAACACAATGTTGCTTCCCTCGCACCAACTCACTAGACTGAGTAGTTGACAACAACCACTCGTGCTCTTTCTATCGAGTTTACTACCGGCATAATCCGAATCGGAGTAGCCGATTAGTTCGAACTCGGTAGATCTAGGATACCAAATACCGACATTAAGTGTACCCTTTAGATATCTAAGGATACGCTTAACTAGGGTTAGGTGAGACTCCTTAGCACAGGTTTGAAACCTGGCGCACATACTTACTGCGAATAGGATGTGTGTCGACTCACGATTAAGTATAGAAGACTTCCTATTGCTCTATAGTACTTTAAGTCAATGGACTTACTTTCTAGGTCTTCTCCTATGTTAACATTTATCGCCATTGGGGTGTTTATTACCTTAGCGTCTTGCATTCCAAATCTTTTAATTAACTTCTTAGTGTATTTTTGTTGATATAGGTATATACCATCCTTAGTTTGTTTAATTTGTAGACCTAAAAAGAAACTTAACTCGCCTACCAAGTTCATTTCGAACTCACTTTCCATGAGTGAAACGAACTCATTTAGTAAGGCTGAGTTAGAGGTTCCAAAAATTATATCATCTACGTAAATTTGAGCTATGAATATTTCTTTACCTAAGGTTTTTACAAAGAGAGTTGGGTCAACTAAGCCTTGGTTAAACCCTTTTGACTTAAGATGGATTGAAAGTCTCGTACCAAGCTCGAGGAGCTTGTTTAAGTCCATAGAGAGCTTTCTTAAGTTTTAGAACATGGTCGGGTTTATCTAGATTTTCGAATCCGGGGGGTTGGCTAACATAAACTTCTTCTTTAATGTATCCATTTAGGAATGCCGACTTAACATCCATTTGAAACAGCTTAAATCCTCGATGTGCGGCATAAGCTAGCAACATTCGAATGGATTCGAGTCTAGCTACTGGGGCATAGGTTTCATCGTAATCTAAGCCTTCGACTTGGCTAAATCCTTTGGCGACTAACCTAGCCTTGTTTCTAACTACTTCACCTTTATCATCAAGCTTATTTCGAAACACCCACCTTGTTCCAATTATCGTTTTGTCTTTAGGTGGTGGTACTAATTCCGACACTTCATTCCTAGTAAATTGAGCTAGCCCTTCTTGCATTGCAATAATCCAATCAGGATCAAGAAGAGCTTGTTCAATTGATTTGGGTTCTATCTTTGAAATTAAGGAAATTTGACTAAGGTTCCTATAGGATGCTCTAGTTCGAACTCCTAGATTAGGATCTCCTATCACTTGATCGATAGGGTGGTTAGTCTGAGTCCTAGATTGGGTTGGGTTTGTCTCACCTAATGCTTGATCAATGGGGTGACTTGGTTGAACACTAGTTTGGTTGGAGTCATCTATCACTTGATCAATAGAGTGACTAGGTTGACTTAGGTTAGGATTAACACTAGACCTGATCTCCGGATCAGAGTAAGGTCTAGTATGAATCGGCTCGCTAATTGGGGTTGCCGGGGGTTTTGTAGGTTCATGTCCTTCATCGAATACTACATTGATAGTCTCCTCGACTCTAAGGGTGTCGTGGTTATATACTCTATAAGCTCTACTTGTAGTCAGTATCCTAGAAAGATTCCTAAGTGGTTTTGGATGTAAATTTTCCTAGGTAATCCTTAGTGTTTAGGATATGTACCTTACACCCAAATACCCTAAAGTACTTGATGTTAGGTATTTTATCGTGATAAATCTCGTATGAGGTCTTAAGGTGCCTCTTTACCATAAGGATCCTATTTTGGACATAGCAAGCCGTAGTGCTAACACGCAAAACCTATCGGGTAGGTCGTATTCGTTCAACATGGTCCTAGCGGCTTCTTGTAGAGTTCGGTTTTCCGCTCCACTAGGCCATTTTCTTTGAGGGTCCTAGGGCAAGAGAATTCATGGTGGTATCCGTTTAGGTTCTGAAGTCGGTGAACCTTTGATTTTCGAATTCACCACCATGATCGCTTCTAAGTCTTTTAACCTTAAGGTCTTTTTGATTCTCGATTAATTTGAATAGATTGATTAATTGATCTAGGGTATCATTTTTATGTTTGATGAACCTAACCCAGGTAAACCTGGAGTAGTCATCAATTATGACTAAGCAATATTGACTTCTATTGAGTGACTTGGCTCCATGTGAATCAAATATATCCATATGCAGGAGCTCAAGTACACTTGAGGTTCGTTCTTGGTTAGTTAACTTGTGTTGTGTCCTAGGTTGTTTTCCTTGTTGACAAGCATTACAGATTTTATTAACCAAGTTGTTGAGGTTGGGTAAGCCTCTGACTAAGCCATTCTGACTCATCTTGTGGACGAGTCTTGGGTTTGAGTGACCGAGTCGTCGATGCCACAACCATGATTCCTCTTGCCGTGTCATAAGACACTTAGTTGAGGAGTTGGTTAAATTGATCGTATAAATGTTGTTATTTCTAGTTCCTTTAAGAATTGTTTTAGAGGTTTCGTTGGTATTAATTATGCATTCATTTTCTAGAAATATAACCTTATAGTTATTATCACACAATTGGCTTACACTAAGTAAGTTATATTCAAAATTCTCTACAAGTAATACATTTTTAATAACAAAATTGAGTTAAGCTCGATATCACGATCAGATGATTTTGAGCTTGCGTTATTCCCAAAGGCTACCGATCCTTGTCGTTTGAATCGAAGCTTTGCGAATTTGAGTTGATCCCGGTCATGTGCCGGGGCAACATCCATCCATTGATCCTACACAAGGTGGTTGGATTGGATGTTAGATTTTTGTTAAGAAAATTGGTTGTAAGTTGTTAACCTAGGTCATCTCACTGAGTCTATATGATCAAGCATGTTATACTTATGTGTTTTTTTGAGATGACTTCAATTAAGTTGATTAAGTGGATTTAGGTTCAAGTAATTTTATGTTAGATTTGGATTTGACCCTAGGCTTGTCAAGTTTACCTTTTCAAGATCATGGCTTCAGTCGTCATTGGCGAGGCACGGGAGCCTTCTTTTATGGATCATAAATACTGTAGACAAAATAATTTTTCAAGAAAATGATGACTTGACTCACCTAAAATTATTTCCTCGTCTAACTAGTTATTTTTGAAAAGAGGCTCCCCGAGGCTCAATCTTTTCGAAGAATTTTAGTTGGTTATGTTTTTGAAAAGAGGCTCCCCGAGGCTCAATCTTTTCGAAAAAATTTTAGTTGGTTATGTTTTTGTTCTAAGTGAGTTCACAAGTTTTAAAGTACAAACTTTCTAAGTTAAAGCATGCAATTTCTAAGTTAAAGCATAAACATTCTAAGTTAAAACATGCAATTTCTAAGTTAAAGCACAAACATGTTTTGTAATTGGCTCCCCTAGACCGCTGAATCGGGTTCGGTCTATCCACATAGTGGATTTGGTCCTTGGGAACCCAAAGACGGGTTGGATCCTAGAGTTGAAATCAAAAAGTTCTTAGGGACCCATGCTTGACATGTTTCTTATGTCGACTTACAATCGACATATGACCTATTAGTCGTGTTTGAGTTAAACCCGAGTCCAGCCTTGTTGTACACGGCCCTTTGAGATCCAAGTAGGAGGTCAAGTCCTTTGGATCCCGAAGTGAACCTTTCCAACATGTTCCTAAGATCTTCGACTTGACTTTTCAAGAGAGAGTTCTCAACTTCGAGCTTTTCAACTCGAGTTGAGTCCTTCTCTTGAACTCGACTAGTCGAAGAGGTTAGGGAGACCTCGTGTTTGAGGAGTTTAACCTCCTCAACAAGGGTCTCGACCTTGGACTCGGACTTAGCTAACTTCCTAGACAAAAACCTAACCGTATTATGTAAAGTATTAAATAAAGCTCGACTCACCTTAAGGGTATCTTTTGAACCGATGCGATCCGTGGCTTGACTTGAAGGTAGCTCAGAGTCCGAGTCATCCTCGTGTTTTGACTCAAGTTCGGTCTCCGTGTCTCGACTCAATTGATTTCGCCATGAAGATGTGATCTTCGCCTTCTTCGGATGACGCTTCCCATGTCGCTGAGGGCCTTCTTATGCTTAGGTGCTTGGTGGTTGAGCTTGGGGCACTCGGACTTGATATGTCCAAACCTGTTGCACTCATAACACCTAATGTTAGAACTTTTAGGCTTACCTTGGTTGGTCGAGTCGTAGTTCGCTTTCGTCCCTTGGCTATCCTTCGAGCTAGGTTCATTAGTTCTGAAATACCAACTCCGGTCAACTTATTCTTCTGACTCATCTTCCTCCTCGGTTGGTGGTGGCTTGCTTGCGATTTTCTTCTTCTTGAACTCGCAAACAAGGCTATACCTCTCGTTCCGAGTTGGATTGTTCATGTAATTCAAATCGGAAAGAGTTCATCTAACCTAATTTTAGAAAGATCCTTGAGACCTTATAGGCATCAACCATGGATGCCCATAAGGTAGTCCTCGAAAAGAGTTTAGGACATACCTTATAAGGTCGCGTTTTCGACCTTTTGCCCGATTATGTGTAGGTTGTTGACTATGTCTTGACACGGGCGTGGAGTCGCGCATGACTCGTGTTCTCGCATTTTTAGTGTGTACAATTTATTGAATAACAAATCACGCTTGCAAACCTTAGCTTGATCCGATCCTTCGTAACTCGATTAGTTTTGTCCAAAGATCCTTTGCGCTATGAAGGGGCCGACGCGATTTAGCTCCTCCTGATAGGCCACATTGGAGGATTTGTGTCGCCTTGGCGTTTTTCGACTTGTCGCTTTGTTGTAACGGTCCATTGATCATAATCCAAGGAGTCACCCACTTCATTGGTCGGAAGTGTGAAACCCGCTTGAATTATGATCCACATCTCAATTTGGGTTTTGAGAAAGCATTCCATCCGACCTTTCCAAGAACGGAAATCATCTCCGCTGTAAAATGGAGGCCTGACGGTGCTAAAACCTCGAGATGGGCCATTAGAACAAAAAGACAAGGAGACTAAAATGAAAACCTAGCAACAACAAAAACACATTTAAAGTACCAAGACTTGCGCCTTGGATTAGTAAAGGGAAATAAAAAGAAATAAACGAAAAATAGAAAGTTAAGCAAAGAAATAAGAAACTAAATAAAAAGTAAGTACTCACAACCTTCGATGTCCCCGAAAGGCTACTAAACGTCGTTTTTTGAGGATGAAAACAGCTTGTTACGGGGGTAAACCCCCGTAAGAAGTGTAGATCTCTGCGAGGGCTTCGATTTGGTCGGTAGACCGTGTCGTGGGTCAACTTGTACGAAAAGTTATGCCCGTTTGACCGTCGGCTACTCCAAAAGCGAATACTTGCAAAACAAAATCAAATGAAGAGTACCAAGACTTCATCTTGGATTAGTAGTGCGGGAGAAAAATTTAAACGAAAAACAAATCTGGAAAAAAAAATGTTAGATTGGTGGTTTCACCAAATCTAAGCGCCCCCGGCTCTGATACCAATTGTTGGATCGATGCGGTTCGCTAGAGGGGGGGGTGAATAGCGAAAGAAAAAACTTTTTCGAATTCGTTTCAAGACAAGTATACGCAGCGGAAAGATAAGCAAAACAAAAAATAAAGGAGACAATAGAAACAAGATATTTACTTGGTTCGTAGCCGAAGGCTACTACTCCAAGGCCCTAGTGGTCCTTGACCACGTACGGAGGGCAAAAGCACTAAAGGAACTCCTCCTCGTTAGAGGTAGGAGTTAATCGATACAAGAAGAAACCACAAAAACTTGAGGTAGAGGGACACTCCCCCTCTCCTCGTATACGATAAAAGCTCCGGAAATATAAATGACAAACTGATAACAAAAACTAAGACCGACGTACAATAATAATGAAAGTTAAACCTAGACGTCGGAATGGAAGGACTTCATTGTCGTAGAGTTGCAGCGTAACGGAGGCTTTTGAGCACTTAGAATTGTTAATAAAACCCTAGGTTTGGCCCTCCTTTTATAGCCTTTGAGCCCCTTTTCGAGTGGGTCTTCAACCAATCACAAATGGACACCAAACCGCTTTGAGGTGGAGTGATAAGCCTTGACTGACCTGATCATTGACCATCACCGACCGATGGCCATCATCACCGATCGATGGCAAGATCGGGCCGATTGATAACCTTCGCAATGATCGATACACGCAATGAGTCCTCCAAGCTGGCAGTCGACTGATGCTTGCTGCAAGTCAAAGTTAGCTCAATAAAAACATAATTTCGATGGTCGTCGACCATCTGATCTCGACCTAGACCATCTATAAGATGTCTTTGGTCAGATCTACGCTTAAGATCATCCCCGTAAAGAGGATACGACCTTACTTACTCTCGCACACACGAGCTTACCTCGATACTTACGTGTCGCTTTTGCTTCTGGCCTTCCACTCGATTCCTTCGGCTCCCTCTGAAGTAACTCGAGTATCGCCCGACCACCGCGGCTTCCTCCGGGTGTCGCTAGCCTTCAGCTCCAGCTATATCAATCTTCTGCACACTCGATTCATCTCGTGAGAAAACAAAATAGACTTAACTTTTGTGTCTTTGCTATAATCAAAACACAGGTTCGATTTCGGTGCCTCACTGCACCAACACAATATCCCTGTCCTGGATTACTCTGATCTCTGCTGACCATGCCCACAGCAAAGCAGATATTTGGTCTCGTACATAGCATCGCATACATGAGGCATCCTACTGCCGAAGCATAAGAAAACGCCTTCATCTCCTCTATCTCCTCAGATGATCTGGGACACATTTCCTTAGATAAAGGAACTCCATGCCTGAAAGGTAGAAAACCCTTCTTGGAGTTATGCATGCTAAAATGATCCATAATTGTGTCTATGTATGAAGCTTGCGATAAGCTCAACATCCTTTTCTTGTGATCCCTTATAACCTTGATCCCAAGGATGTGTCCCACCTCTCCCAAGTCCTTCATATCAAACTGTTTGGACAACCATACCCTTACGTCCGATAACACCTTGATATTGTTGCCAATCAACAAAATATCATCTACGTATAGTACAAAAAATACCACTACATTTCCGTCACATCTCTTATATACACAAGACTCATCCAGACTTTGAATAAATCCATATGACTAGAATACCGAATCAAAGTGGATGTTCCAAGACCTCGAAGCTTGCTTCAATCCATAAATGGACAGATTAAGCTTACATAAAAGATGCACTTTGCCCTTAGCAATGAATCCCTCTGGTTGCTTCATATAGTTGTTTTCCTCAAGACTTCCATTAAAAAAAGCTGTCTTGACATCCATCTGCCACACCTCATAATCCATATGAGCTAGTATGCATAAGAGAATCCTGATAGACTTAAGCATGGCTACCGGCGAAAAGGTCTCCTCATAATCGATACCCTCTTTCTGAGTATACCCCATCCGCAACAAGCCTCGCTTTGAAGGTCTCAACCTTCCCAACTATTCCTCTCGTTTTCTTCTAGATCCATTTGCATCAAATGGTTTTTACACCATTGGGTTGTTCTACTAGCTCCCAGACCTGATTTGAATCCATAGATTCAACCTCAGCATTCATTGCACTTTGCCAAGATACTGCATCTTTATTTTGGATTGCCTCATCATATGTCCAGGGATCAGGTGCATGTTCGCCAGGGACCAAATCAGAAGATTCTTCCAAGAACATGAATCTATCAGGATGTCTAACAACCCTCCCACTACGACGAGGTATCTCTTGTGTATCCTCTGTGACACGCGGTGCAGTGACTTATGGTATATCCTCTTGTACCGATGGTACTAAAGAAGTGACTTCCCCTTTTAATTCCTCCAGAATAATTTTACTTTTGGGCTTGTGGCTCATCACATAGTCTTCCTCTAGAAATCTGGCGTTCGTGCTAACGATCACCCTATGATCTCTAGGACTATAAAACAAACCACCCTTTGTTCCTCTAGGATAGCCAACGAACATGCGTACTTCTGTACGAGGTTCCTACTTACCAAAGATTCGCCTTTCAAAGACATGTGGCCGGACTCCCGTATCCGAATATGTCTTAGACTAGGCTTTCGCCTAGTCCACAACTCTGTGGGAGTAGAAGGCACTGATTTAGATGGAACCAAGTTCAGTATGTACACCGCCATATCTAGAACATATCCCCAGAACGAATCTGGCAACTCAGAATAACTCATCATCGATCTAACCATCTCCATAAGAGTCCTATTCCTTCGCTCTGCTACATCGTTCTGCTAGGGTGTGTCAAGTGCAGTCAATTGGGATTGAATCCCAGCCTCTGATAAGTAGTTCCTAAATTCTCCCAAGAGGTACTCACCACCACGATCAGATCGTAGTGTCTTGATACTTTTACCTAGACATTTCTCCACATCAGCCTTGAATTCTTTGAACTTGTCAAAGCATTCAGACTTGCAGCGCATCAAGTAAATGTATCCATATCTTGAGTAATCATCTATAAAAGAGACGAAATACAAAAAACCACCTCTATACCCCTTGGCCATAAAAGAGACATAGGACCACACAAATCAGAATGAACCAATTCTAATACATCTTTGGCTCTATACCCCTTGCCTTAAAAGGCCTCTTGGTCATCTTACCCTCCAAGCAAGATTCGCAGGTTGGGAGATCCTCCACCACTAATGAACCCAAAGGTCCATCAGCTATCAACCTTTGAATTCATCTTAGGTTAATGTGACCAAGCCTAAGATGCCAAAGATATGTTTGGTTCATCTTTGAAGGTTCTTTTCTCTTATTGGAATTAGAAGATGAGTTATTAACTTCAATTTGCATCGTGGGAGGTTTTGGTTCAAGTGTGTACAAATTTCCTATCAATGCACCCGAACATATAATGTCCCTATTCCTTCTTATAAAAACTCTGTCATTTAAAGAAATAGAATATCCATCCATAAACAATTTAGAAATTGAAATTAAATTCTTTCTAAATAAGGGTACATAAAGGCAATTCTTAAGAACCAAAAGTTTATTTGTCTCAAAAGATAAATGAACATCTCCCACTGCAACAGCCGCCACCTTCGTGGCATCGCACAAGTACACGGTAATCTCCCCCTCAGCTAGTCGTCTGGTTTCCTGGAACCCCTGCAAAGTATTACAGACATGATCAGTGGCTCCCATATATATACACCAGGTGCCGATAGATAACACCGCTAAACATGTTTCAACGACTAGACCAAAAGATATACCTTTGTTCTTGTGGTTGGGGTAGACCTTCTTCCAGTGTCCAGTCTGCTTACAAGTGAAGCACTTGCCTTTCGACTTCTTCACTCCTTCCTGAGTAACTCCCAACGCCTTCGCCCCAGTTTGTTTCTTCTTCATCTTCCCTTTCGGCTTATAAGTAGAAACCTTTTGGGTCACCTCGGCATGCGCCTGAGCACTCTGACGAAATAGCCCCTCTGCCACCTAGAGTTCTGTCAGAAGTTCGGCCAACGAATACAACCTCTTGTTCATGTTGTAGTTCAGGCGAAACTGCTCAAAACTCCTAGGTAGAGACTGGAGTATGATATCGACTTGGTTTTCCCCATCGATCTTAGCTCCAAGGACCTCCAGCTCTTTCAAATGAGCCATCATCTTGAGAACATGATCCCTTACAAGTGTTCCCTCGATCATGGTGGTCGTCATCAAATTTCTCATAGATTCTTGCCTTGCAGCCCGATTTTGGTGTCCGAAAAGTTCCTTGAGATTGAGCATCATATCATAAGCAGTGGGCATGGCTTGATGCTGATGTTGCAGTACATTTGACATAGATGCAAAAATGTAACACCGCACCATCTCATCGGCCTTGACCCACTTCTTATAGCTCTCTCTCTCCTTTTCCCTAGAATCATCTGCAGGCTTGGGAGGGCACTCTTTGAGGAGTACATATTTATATTCCTCAGCAGTCAAAACAATGTCTAGATTTCTCTTCCAATCAACATAGTTGGTTCCAGTAAGTTTGTTCTCTTTCAGTATCACAGCAAGTGGGTTGAAAGTCATCTTGAAAGAAAACCTAAGAATCACATAAATCAAAACATTAGATTTTAAAAAATTATTGATTCCTCAAACAATAAAATTTTAAAATCAACCAACACCTCAAAACACCGAGAATATCGTATGCCACGATAGTGTGGACGTATACGAATTCTACATTTGTAAGAGGAGGTTTTACTCATTAATTTTACTATCTTGTCAAACTAACTTTTTGACAAGTAAAATTAATAGTTGGTTCCTCTTTGTCCCTACAAATAAAAGCAGTGAATCCGATCTGGAGGATACTTATATTTGTATCTAAGTGTTCACCATTACTCGGTACCAAGGAAATTTTCTCGGGTTATGTGCCTTCCGATGGGAAAGTGCACACGCTCCTTAATAATTCCCTATAACCATATTTGACCTTGTGATCCACAAACAAACTCATCTGATGGAGAGGAAGGCACTCAGAGTCGATGCGCAAGTTTGTTAGCATCACTTGTCAAATCGTAATAGAGGCCGTGGGAATTTATAAAAATTTTCCTCTCCCACTTACTAATTTGAAATTGAGGAATATTCCTAGCCTACGACATGCATATCAAACAAAAAGCAATAAATATGAAAAATAAATTATTTTCCAACTATTATGGATTTTGTCTTCAATATGTCTCCCGTTGCATCGCCATCTCCTCCGCTCCTCCTACGCCATGTACGAGCCATCCGGAGATCCGAGCCGAGACTAAAACCTATTTTAATTTACATCCTTCGATCCTATACTCCACGAGGGAGTGTACATAAAATCTAGATCGAAAGTAAAATAAAATAAAGAGTGGTAAACAATGGCGTATCTAATTTACAAAAAATCAAATACTAGCCTCGTAAACCCCGAGGATTCAACAAAATATACACATATAATCACATACACAAATATGACTATAATAGTCGGATCTTATGTCTGCAACCAAAGAGTTAAACTACGCATATCCTAATATTATCCGACACATATAATATATGAAAAGTGCATAAAAATTAACCGAATCCTAAACACACAAAACTAGAAACCTTGGCTCTGATACCAATTCAAGGGTTTTGCTTATCAAGTCGGTGAGGGGAAACTTTGCTTCCCACTTCACCTCGATCATTTGTTCATGGCGATCCCATCAATGTCCCCGGATTAAAAAATTTAATCCTAGACACAAGGGATTGGCCAAACAACCAAGTCATCGTCGTGCTATTCGCTTAGAGAGGTCACTTGAACAAACTCGTTGTTCAAGCGACCATCCTCTATTCTACGAGTAGCCATGGAATAGACGATGTATGGATCACCGGCTTTTGTATTTATGATCGGAATCCAAGTATTATTTATCCACAAACAGAATATTACATGCTCATAATTGAAAAACAAAAACAAACATGTTACAAAAGAGAACGAAGAATAGGTATACCTCTCGATCTTCTAATGTATGACCTTCCACCTTTTGGACGTCGTGTGGGCGATGATCTACCAAAAGTTGAAGCTCCTAGATTGCAAATCTTCCTTCCTTACTCTTCCAAAGCAAGAGGAAGAATAGAAACAAGGTTCTTCTCCTTCTAAGACACTAAGGGAAAGCCCTAAGTCTTGTTTCCACCACTCAAGGAGAAGGAGAAGAGAGGTTTGGACGCCGGACAATGGCTGGAAAAGGGCTGGAATAGCTGCTGGACGCCGACCACCTTGAAGGAAGAAGAAGAAAGGAATTACCTTCCTTATTTGGTGTCGCGACCCTTAAACTCTAGCTTCCAATCCTTGCCGCCCAAAACCCTAGCTCTTCTTGAATTTCTCTCCACGCCAACCCCTTGCCCTCCTTTTATAGAGTTGGGGATAAGCCTCCTTTTAATCTCCACCATTGGTTATAGGGATTTAATATCAACCGTCAGATCTAGAGATTTAATCTCAACCGTCGGATCTTAGAGATTTAATCTCTACCTTTGGATCTAGAGTTTTGTTTCTATCCATTGGATCTAAGCTTCATGAGGTGTTAATAGGCTACATTAGGGACCATGAGGAGGAGTTGGATCTAGGCCACCCATGGATCAAGCCCACATAAAGTCTGATCCCTAAATGATAATCCAATCCAATAAAAGATTATCATTGATCTACCTCACCAATACCCATAAGTTAATATGAGCTCTATATATTATTAGTATATTTTTTCCCCGTGTTTAAGATTTCGAATGTCCATCGATTAATTAATTTACTAACTATTAATTAATCAACATCTAACTCCATGAGTAGTACCAGTCAACCATTTCATCATGCCGGACCAAGTCCACCTACAGGGTTTACATAATGAACCTTATGAGCTCCTCAAGGGGACATCATCATCCTAATATATAGGACACGGTTTCCTCCTATAATCAACAACACACCATATAAATAATATTATCTCCCAACTTACCGAACCTATCGATTTATTCTATAAATCTCGGCCATTGGTAAATCAAAGAGATGAATACTAAGTATATGTGTCTGTTATTATATCGAGATTAAGAGCATGTACTAAATAATATCTGAGGTCCGATTCGATTATGTAGTTAGTAATAAATCGAATCACCTCTAAGTCGGTCCTGCTCAATACACACAAAGTCCACTTGTGTGATTCAATGGTCAAGACAAACCAATACCAAATCACACTACAACCATTCCGATGGTTTGTCCAAATCCATCTCGGTTGTGAGCCTTTACTTATACTTTACAAGGAGTCGATAACATGATCTCCCGTTTGACACCACACTCCATGTTATCTACAATGTAATGTATTAGACAATATTGCATAACCATAAAAATGCAAATAATGATCATGTGATTCTTTTTTCAAAATAAAGATGTTCATACAAAAGATAGACTTTTCAATATACGTCCCTACAATCTCCCATTTATACTAAAAGACTATGCTATCCTCATACTGCCATACATCTGATTCCCCTTCCCTCCACTTGCCTATCAAAACTCTCGCTAGAAGGGCCTTAGTGAAAAGGGTCTACCAGGTCATCCTCTGATGCAATCTAGGCGACAACAACTTCTACCTCCTTTACGTTTTCTCGTATCAGGTGGTACTTGCGCTCTTTGTATTTACTCACCTTATGGGCTCGTGGTTCCTTCGAGTTTACAACAGCACCATTATTATCACAATAAATTGTGATAGTTCTGGGCAATCCAGGAATCACATCCAAGTCCATTAGAAAGTTTTTGAGCCACATAGCTTCTTTAGTCGCCTCAGAGGCTACCACATACTCAGCTTCCAAGGTGGAGTCCGCCACGCATTTCTGCTTGACACTCCTCCACACAATGGCTCCACCTCCCAAAATAAACACAAAACCTGAGGTAGACTTACTGTTATCCCTATCTGATTGGAAGTCGCAATCCGTGTAACTCACAGGGAGTAATTGGTCTACACAGTAAACTAGCATATAATCCCTAGTCCTTCTCAGACACTTCAATATATGCTTTACCACAGTCCAATGTCCCTGTCCTGAATTACTCTAATATCTGCTGACCATGCCCACGGCAAAGCAGATATCTGGTCTCGTACATAGCATCGCATACATGAGGCTTCCTACTTCCGAAGCATAAGGAACCACCTTCATCTCTTCTATCTCCTCAGATGATCTAGGACACATCTCCTTAGATAAAGGAACTCCATGGATGAAAGGTAGAAAACCCTTCTTGGAGTTCTGCATGCTAAAATGATCCATAATCGTGTCTATGTATGAAGCTTGGGATAAGCACAACATCCTTTTCTTGCGATCCCTTATAACCTTGATCCCAAGGATGTGTCCCACCTCTCCCAAGTCATTCATATCAAATTGTTTGGACAACCATACCCTTACATCCGATAACACCTTGATATTGTTGCCAATCAACAAAATGTCATCTACGTATAGTACAAGAAATACCACTATGTTTCCATCACATCTCTTGTATACACAAGACTCATCCAGACTTTGAAAAAATCCATATGAATGGATTACCTCATCAAAGAGGATGTTCCAAGACCTCGAAGCTTGCTTCAATCCATAAATGGACCGATTAAGCTTACATACAAGATGCTCTTTGCCCATAGCAATGAATCCCTCTGGTTGCTTCATATAGATGTTTTCCTCAAGATTTCCATTAAGGAAAGCTACTTGACATCCATCTGCCACACCTCATAATCCATATGAGCTGCTATGCTTAAGAGAATCTGGATAGACTTAAGCATGGCTACCGGCGAAAAGGTCTCCTTATAATCGATACCCTCTTTCTGACTATACCCCTTCGCAACAAGCCTCGCTTTGAAGGTCTCAACCTTCCCATCTATTCCTCTCTTTTTCTTGTAGATCCACTTGCATCCAATGGTTTTTACACCATCGGGTGATTATACTAGCTCCCAGACCTGATTTGAATCCATAGATTCAATCTCAGCATTCATTGCACTTTGCCAAGATACTGCATCTTTATCTTGGATTGCCTCATCATATGTCCAGGGATCAGGTTAATGTTCGCCAGGGACCAAATCAGAAGATTCTCCCAAGAACATGAATCTATCAGGCTATCTAACAACCCTGCCACTACGATGAGGTATCTCTTATGTATCCTCTGTGACACGCGGTGCAGTGACTTGTGGTATATCCTCTTGTACCAGTGGTACTAAAGAAGTGACTTCCCCTTTTAATTCCTTCAAAATAATTTTACTCTTGGGCTTGTGGTTCATCACATAGTCTTCCTCTAGAAATCTAGCGTTCGTGCTAACGATCATCCTCTGATCTCTAGGACTATAAAACAAACTACCCTTCAATCCTCTAGGATAGCCAATGAACATGCATACTTATGTATGAGGTTACAACTTACCAACATCTGCCTTCAGCACATGTGCTAGACTCTCCCATATCCGAATATGTCTTAGACTAGGCTTTCGCCCAGTCCACAACTCTGTGGGAGTAGAAGGCACTGATTTAGATGGAACCAAGTTCAGAATGTACACCGCCGTATCTAGAGCATATTCCCAGAACGAATCTGGCAACTCAGAATAACTCATCATCGATCTAACCATCTCCATAAGAGTCCTATTCCTTCGCTCTGCTACACCGTTCTGCTGGGGTGTGCCAGGTGCAGTCAATTGGGATTGAATCCCAGCCTCTGATAAGTAGTTCCTAAATTCTCCCAAGAGGTACTCACCACCACGATCAGATCGTAGTGTCTTGATACTTTTACCTTAACGTTTCTCCACATCAACCTTGAATTCTTTGAACTTGTCAAAGCATTCAGACTTGCGGCGTATCAGGTAAATGTATCTATATCTTGAGTAATCGTCTATAAAAGAGATGAAATACTCAAAACCACCTCTAGCCTGGATAGACATAGGACCACACAAATCAGAATAAACCAATTCTAACACATCTTTAGCTCTATAACCCTTGGCCTTAAGAGGCCTCTTGGTCATCTTACCCTCCAAGGAAGATTCGCAGGTTGGGAAATCCTCCACCACTAATGAACCCAAAGGTCCATCAACTATCAACCTTTGAATTCTACTTAGGTTAATGTGACCAAGCCTAAGATGCCAAAGATATGTTTGGTTGATCTTTGATGGTTCTTTTCTCTTATTGGAATTAGAAGATGAGTTATTAACTTCAATTTGCATCGTGGGAGGTTTTGGTTCAAGTGTGTACAAATTTCCTATCAATGCACCCGAACAGATAATGTCCCTATTCCTTCTTATAAGAACTCTGTCATTAAAAGAAATAGAATATCCATTCATAAACAATTTAGAAATCGAAATTAAATTCTTTCTAAATAAGGGTACATAAAGGCAATTCTTAAGAACCAAAAATTTATTTTTCTCAAAAGATAAATGAACATCTCCCACTGCAATAGCCGCCACCTTCGTGGCATCGCCCAAGTACACGGTAATCTCCCCCTCAGCCAGTCGTCTGGTTTCCTGGAACCCTTGCAAACTATTGCAGATATGATTAGTAGCTCCCGTATCTACAAACCAGGTGCCGGTAGATAACACCGCTAAACATGTTTAAACGACTAGACCAAAAGATATACCTTTGTTCTTGCCGTTGGGGCAGTCCTTCTTCCAGTGTCCAGTCTGCTTACAAGTGAAGCACTTGCCTTTCGGCTTCTTCACTCCTCCATGAGTACCTCCAACCGCCTTCACCCCAGTTTGTTTCTTCTTCTTCTTGCCTTTTGGCTTTGAAGTAGAAACCTTTTGGGTCACCATGACATGTGCCTGAGCACTATGACGAAATAGCCCCTCTGTCGCCTGGAGTTCTATGAGAAGTTCCGCCAACGAATACAACCTCTTGTTCATGTTATAGTTCAGGCGAAACTGCTCAAAACTCCTAAGTAGAGACTGGAGTATGATATCAACTTGGGTTTCCCCATCGATCTCAGCTCGAAGGACCTCAAGCTCATTCAAATGAGCCGTCATCTTGAGAACATGATCCCTTTCGGGTGTTCCCTCGATCATGGTGGTCATTATCAAGTTTCTCATGGCTTCTTGCCTCGTAGCCCGATTCTGGTGTCCGAAAAGTTCCTTGAGATTGAGCATCATATCATAAGAAGTGGGTATGGCTTGATGTCGATGTTGCAGTACATTTGACATAGATGCCAAAATGTAACACCGTGCCCTCTTATCGGCCTTGACCCACTTCTTATAGCTCTATCTCTCCTTTTCCCTAGAATCATCTGCAGGCTTGGGAGGGCACTCTTCGAGGAGTAAATATTTGTATTCCTCAGCAGTCAAGACAATGTCTAGATTCCTCTTCCAATCAACATAGTTGGGTCCAGTAAGTTTATTCTCTTTCAGTATCACGGCAAGTGGGTTGAAAGTCATTTTGAACGAAAATCTAAGAATCACATAGATCAAAACATTAGATTTCAAAAAATTATTGATTCCTCAAACAATAAAATTTTAAAATCAACCAACACCTCAAAACACTGAGAATATCGTATGCCACGATAGTGTGAACGTATACGAATTCTACATTTGTAAGAGGAGGTTTTACCCATTAATTTTACTATCTTGTCAACCTAACTTTTTGACAAGTAAAATTAATAGTTGGTTCCTCTTTGGATCTACAAATAAAAGCAGTGACTCTGATGGGGAGGATACTTATATTTGTATCTAAGTGTTCACCATTACTCGGTACCAAGGAAATTATCTCGGATTATGTGCCTTCCGATGGGAAAGTGCACACGCTCCTTAATAATTTCCTATAACCATATTTGACCTTGTGATCCGCAAACAAACTCATCCGATGGGGATGAAGGCACTCAGAGTCGATGCGCAAGTTTGTTTGCATCACTTGTCAAATCGTAATAGAGGCCGTGGGAATTTATAAAAATTTCCCTCTCCCACTTAGTAATTTAAAATTGTGGAATTTTCCTGGCCTAAGACATGCATATCAAACAAAAATAAATAAATATGAAAAATAAATTATTTTCCAACTATTATGGCTTTTGTCTTCAATATGTCTCCCGTCGCATCGCCATCTTGTCCGCTCCTCCTACGCCATGTACGAGCCATCCGGAGATCCGAACCGAGACTAAAACCTATTTTAATTTACATCCATCGATCCTATACTCCATGAGGGAGTGTACATGAAATCTAGATCGAAAGTAAAATAAAATAAAGAGTGGCTAAACAATGTCGTATCTAATTTACAAAAAATCAAATACTAGCCTCGTCAACCCCGAGGATTCAATAAAATATACACATACAATCACATACACACATATGGCCATAATAGTCGGATTTTATGCCTACAACCAAAGAGTTAAACTACGCATATCCTACTATAATCCGGTGCATATAATATATGAAATGTGCATAAAAATTAACCGAATCCTAAACACACAAAACTGGAAACCTTGGCTATGATACCAATTCAAGGGTTTTCCTTATCTAGTCCGTGAGGGGAAACTTCACTTCCCACTTCACCTCGATCGTTTGTTCATGGCGATCCCATCGATGTCCCCGGATTAAAAAATTTAATCCTAGACACAAGGGATTGCCCAAACAACAAAGTAATCGTCGTGCTATTCGTTTAGAGAGGTCACTTGAACAAGCTCGTTGTTCAAGCGACCATCCTCTATTCTACGAGTAGCCATGGAATAGATGATGTACATATCGGCGGCCTTTGTATTTATGATCGGGATCCAAGTATTATTTAGCCACAAATAGAATATTACATGCTCATAATTGAAAAACAAAAACAAACATGTTACAAAATAGAACGAAGAATAGGTATACCTCTCGATCTTCTAATGTATGACCTTCCTCCTTTCTGACGTGATGTGGGCGATGATCTACCCAAAGTTGAAGCTCCTAGATCACAAATCTTCCTTCCTTACTCTACCAAAACAAGAGGAAGAATAGAAATTAGGTTCTTCTCCTTCCAAGACACTAAGGGAAAGCCCTAAATCTTGTTTCCACCACTCAAGGAGAAGGAGAAGAGAGGTTTGGACGCCGGACAATGGCTGGAAAAGGGCTGGAATAGCTACTGGACGCCGGCCACCTTGAAGGAAGAAGAAGAAAGGAATTACCTTCCTTATTTGGTGCCGCCACCCTTAAACCCTAACTTCCAAGCCTTGCCGCCCAAAACCCTAGCTCCTCTTGGATTTCTCTCCACGCCAACCCCTTGCCCTCCTTTTATAGAGTTAGGGATAAGCCTCCTTTTAATCTCCACCATTGGTTCTAGGGATTTAATCTCTACCGTCGGATCTAGAGATTTAAACTCAACCGTCGGATCTTAGAGATTTAATCTCTACCTTTAGATCTAGAGTTTTGTTTCTATCCATTGGATCTAAGCTTTATGAGGTGTTAATAGGCTACATTAGGGACCATGAGAAGGAGTTGGATCTTGGCCACCCATGGATCAAGCCCACATAAAGTCCGATCCATAAATGATAATCCAATCAACTAAAGGATTATCATTGATCTACCTCACCAACCCCCATAAGTTAATATGGGCTCCATATATTATTTGTACATTTTCTCCCCGTATTTAAGATCTCGAATGTCCGTCGATTAATTAATTTACTGACCATTAATTAATCAACATCTAACTCCATGAGTAGTACCACTCAACCTTTTCATCATGCCGGACCAAGTCCACCTGCAGGGTTTACATGATGAACCATATGAGCTCCTCAAGGGGACATCATCATCCTAATATATAGGACATGGTATCCTCCTATAATCAACAGCACACCATATAAATAATATCATCTCCCAACTTACCGAGCCTATCGATTTAATTTATAAATCTCGCCCATTGGTAAATCAAAGAGATGAATACTAAGTATATGTGCCCGTTATTATATCGGGATTAAGAGCATGTACTAAATAATATCTGAGGTTCTATTCGATTATGTAGTCAGCAATAAATCGAATCACCTCTAAGTCGGGCCGGCTCAATACACACAAAGTGCACTAGTGTGATTCAATGGTCAAGACAAACCAATACCAAATCACACTACAACCATTCCGATGGTTTGTCCAAAGTCATCTCGGTTGTGAGCCTTTACTTATACTTTACAAGGAGCCGATAACATGATCTCCCGTGTGACACCACACACCATGTTATCTACAATGTAATGTATTAGATTTCATAACCATAAAAATGCAAACAATGATCATGTGATTCTTATTTTAAAATAAAGATGTTCATACAAAAGATAGACTTTTCAGTATACATCCTGTAGGTGATCGATCGGCCGGATAGGAGGGGTTAATAGCCCTCTTTCGTTGTATGAAAAAATTAGCTCGTCTACAAACAAGATTAGCGTAAGCGGAATATGCAAATACAAATAGATAATGACAAAGCAAAAGATAAGCAAGAATACAAACAATGCAAACACCGAGATGTAACGTGGTTCATGGCTACGCCGCTAATCCACTGTCCGATTCATCCAAGGTGAATCACTCCTTAATCTTTCACTAGATCTCTCCTTTGCACAAAGCTAGGTGGAGGTAACCTCTTTTACACAAAAACACTCTCTTACAAATATAATGGAAATAAGCTCAAGTAAGAGGATGGAAAGCTTTAGGGAACTTTGGGAGAAGATTAGAGCATAAGCATTAGGTTCCCAAAGCCCCATACCATTCCTTTTTATAGAGGAAGAGGGTTTCTTCCCGTTGACACAGGAGCAGTCGACGGATGTCCCTATCAGTTGACTGGTTCTGTAGTCGTTGCCCAATAACGGCTGCTTTCCACGTTGGATTCCATCCAACGACACTGGCATCAGTCGACTGATATTGCCATCAGTCGATTGATGCTCGATCAGTCGAGTGCTCCGCGAGCTCGACTCCATTCTGTTCCTATGCACAATCGCAATGATCACATCCTCGCGGTCGAATGATGATGTCGACATCACCGATCACAATCCATGGCAATGATCGCGGCCAAAACCCTAGTCTTATACCAGTCGAACTCCGTTCGACTCAGAGCAGTCGACTGCTATTGCATGGCAGTCGACTGATGTTGGGAAATCTCATCTGACACTTAGCCAAATGGCCAAGTTTCACCTAAGAGCTACTACCCCTTCCCGGGTTACATTCGTTCACACTCATCCCTCGGAGTCCCTCGCCTTTGAAGTTATCTTCGTCCGGCCAAGTCCCTCGGATGCGCCAAGTGCACGGCTCTACAGCGCCATCCTTCGTGTCTCTCCCTGAAGTCTACTTCCTCCGGCTTCACTCCAAGCTCCTCGTCCGGCGGTCCCTCGGATGCTCCAAGCACACGATTTCCGCAAAGCTATCCTTCACCGACTCAAGGACCGAGTCATGAGTTGTGAAACTCGCCTAGGCTCCATGTGCGAATTACTAAGTCTTGCAAAACTCCAATGCACATATCAAATCATAATAACAACCTAACTTAAACCCTTTGCCACACCATCAAAACCATATTACGGCAAGAGATTGCCCTAACAATCTCCCCCTTTTTGATGTGTGGCAATCCGTTTAAGTTAGGTAAAACATTTGATAAAACTATTAAGAAAGGAAAGCATGTAAGTAAACATGATTAGCAACTCTCCCCCTTAATACATGATACTCCCCCTAGATATATTCCCCCTTTACTTAAACATAATATTTCTCCCCCTTTGACACCATCAAAAATAATAAACAAGGTTTATACAAGCATGGAATCAAGTTTAGAGAGAAACAAAACCCAAAACATGCCTTAAAATTGGATACACAAGGTTATTGGGCATGTTATCAGACTACCAATCGACTGGTTCAGACTACCAGTCGACTTGTTCAGACTACCAGTCGACTGGCACAAGCAATTCGGAATTTTCAGGTTTTTAGAATGAAATTCAGAAATGCATTAGAAAATATATAAAATTTGAAAAATCATGAAATTTGGGGAACACATTTCTTTTAAGTATATCTATCAATGAAAAATAGTTTTCCATGAAAAATCATTAGATTTTCTTGTTTTTGCCAAAAATCCATAAGCTTTAAAAAACACTAGGTTTTTGATCATTCTAGTATCAAGTTTACCACCTAGTTTTGCATCCAATTGTTTCAAAACATAAACACATAGATTTTAAAGTAAGAAATTGTTTTGAAAACATATGAAATATCCAACCATAATCTTTGGGCAATATGTCTATGAATTAAACATAAGTCTTCCCCATGATTGGTCTATTATTGCTATTTTTATACTTTAAATGACCATCTAAATGCCATAGGCACTAGTGGACATTTGTATCATCCTATCATCTCACCCATGCTAAGTTTTCAATCATGGTAGCCTATGGTGAGTGTGAGATGTATCCTAAAGGTATTTGTATGTACTTAACCATTATTTTCATGCAATTCTATCAAGGTTAAGTATCATCCTATCATTCCACATGATCATAAAGATGTATATGACTTAATTTTACATTATGATCATGAAACACATGTATTCATCAATTTGTTGTCATGCATTAGGTATTTCATAATGGTAATAAGGTAAACATTACCAAAAGCATGATTTATCTATTTTTAGGTGCATTATCATCACCTAACACTATTTCAAAAATGTTGTCCCGCCATCCTAAGTCAATCAAAAATATGATATAGGTAAAGTCCTTATGGTTGACTATCCTAGGGTTTTCCTAACCCTTAAGGATGGATTTTGGAACCCAAAATAAGTTCTTTCCTATTGGGTTCACTAAAAATTCCTTAGGGATCCATTTTCTAGCAATTACCTTCTTCTTGTCTTGACCCCTACCTATTAGGCATTTATAGGCCTTTTCATTTTTCTTTTCTTTATATCCTAGGCCTTTTTTGTTAAAACTTTCCCTTTGGCTCCCTATGATCATGTTAAAGGTGTTGGAGCCTATAGTAATCTTTTCTAGGGCTTTGGTCAAATAGTCTACCTTTTCCCTTAAAGCCCTATTTTCATCCATACATGCATCACTAACATTAAATGACATATAGTTATCATGTGAGCATGCATCATCATGACTAGAAGAAATATCATCATTTACATTTAAGCATGCCTTTTCTAGTTTATTTTCTAAGTCCTTAATTTGATCAAGCATGGTTTTATTTTTCTTCGTTGCTCTAAATAAGTCCTTAGTGAGGCTAGAAATCATAGACATAATTTGCTTAGGGGGTAGATTTGGTACCTCACTTACCAAGTCCTCTTCCGATGATGAGGATGTAGAGGAGGCTCCCCCTTGACTTGAGCTCTCTCCACTTGAACTTGATCCTTCATTTTCGGAGGAGGAGCAATCCAAGTCGTCAAAGGCCATTAGGGCTAAGTTGGTGACAAAAGTATTCTCCTCTTCCGATGATGATGAAGATGAGGAGGAGGGGTCATCCCAAGTTCTCGCCTTTAGTGCCTTTGTCTTTCCCTTTTCTTTGGCTTTCTTCTCTTCTTCTTTCTTCTTGCTTCCCTTCTTTTTCTTCTTTTCTTCCTTCTTTCTCTTCTCTTCCTTGCTCTTGTTTAGGAGGGGACAATTATCCCTTATATGTCCCTCCCCTTGGCAATTATAACAATTAATCTTCCCCCTTGGTCTTCTCCTCCTATCATTATAATTATTAAATCAAAAACCTTTTAATGCACGCCTTACCCTCCTTACCATATAGGCTTCTTCCGTGCTATCCATGGAGGAGGAGGAGGATGCTTCATCATCGAAGGAAGAGGGGATCTCCATCTTCTTCTTCCCCTTGTGTACCATCAAGGCTACTCCTCTTGAAGGTTGAAACTTTGGCTCTTCTTGTATTCCTTCAAGCCTCGTTTCGTGGAGCTCCATTGTTGAGAATAACTCCTCCAAGGTGCTCACTTCCAAGTTCTTGGACATGTAGAAGGAGTCCACCATTGAAGTCCATTTTGATGACCGGGGAAAAGCATCAATTGCTTTCATGAGCATGTCCCGGTTGGAGAGCCTTTCTCCTACACTTGTTAGTCTAATCAAAATTTCCTTAAACTTAGAATGCAATGATGTTACCTTTTCTTCCTTTTCTAATTTTATGTTGGATAGTTGGGAGCGGAGGAGGTCTCTCCTTGCAAGTTTGGCTCCCGAGGTGCCTTCATGAAGCTCTACTATCTTCTCCCACATTTCATTCGCACTAGAGCATTCCCCTATCCTATTCACCTCTTGTTGGGGGAGTACATTGTAGAGGTGGTGCTTGGCCTTTGAATTTGCCAAGTATTCTTCCCTTTGCCTCTTGCTCCACCTTGATTTCTCCAATGGCTCCCCATCTTCATTCCTAGACATCTCAAAACCGTTTTCCATTATTAATAAAATTTCAAAGTCGGTTTCAAAGAATACCTCCATTCTCTTTTTCCACCAAGAGAATTCCCCTTCGAATTTTGGTGGGTGAATGTTTGAGCCGGCCATCCTTGAATGTGCTTGTTGTGGTGGTTAGTCCTCGACAAGCTTTCATTGGCTCTGATACCACTTGTAGAGGATCGATCGGGCGGCTAGAGGGGGGTGAATAGCCCTCTTTCGTTGTATGAAGAAATTAGCTCGTCTACAAACAAGATTAGCGCAAGCGGAATATGCAAATACAAATAGATAAAGACAAAGCAAAAGATAAGCAAGAATACAAAAAATGCAAACACTAAGATGTAACGTGGTTCACGGCTACGCCGCTAATCCATGGTCCGATTCGTCCAAGGTGAATCACTCCTTAATCTTTCACTAGATCTCTCCTTTGCACAAAGCTAGGTGGAGGTAACCTCTTTTACACAAAAACACTCCTCTTACAAATATATGGAAATAAGCTCAAGTAAGAGGATGGAAAGCTTTAGGGCACTTTGGGAGAAGATTAGAGCATAAGCATTAGGTTCCCAAAGTGCCACACCATTCCTCTTTATAGAGGAAGAGGGTTTCTTCCCATTGACACAGGAGCAGTCGACTGATGTCCCTATCAGTCGACTGGTCCTGTAGTCGTTGCCCAATAATGGTTACTTTCCACGTCAGATTCCATCCATCAAGAGCATCACCGATCGATATTGCATCACCGATCGATGCTCGACACCAAGTTCTCCACGAGCTCGACTCCATTCTCGCGTCTGCACAACCTATCGATCGATCGCCATCTCTAGCCGATCGATGTCGACATCACCGATCGCACCATGGCAATGATCGCTCAAAACCCTAGTCTTATACCAGTCGAACTCCGTTCGACTCAGAGAAATCGATTGCTATTGCATGGCAGTCGACTGATGTCAGGAAATCTCATCCGACACTTAGCCAAATGGACAAGTTTTACCTAAGAGCTACTACCCCTTCCCGGGTTACATTCACTCACACTCATCCCTCGGAGTCCCTCGCCTATGAAGTTATCTTCATCCGCCCACGTCCCTCAGATGCGCCAAGCGCACGGTTCTGCAGCGCCATCCTTCGCGTCTCGCCCTGAAGTCTACTTCCTCTGGCTTCACTCCAAGTTCCTCGTTCGGTGGTCCCTCGGATTCTCCAAGCGCACGGCTTCCGCAAAGCTATCCTTCACCGACTCAAGGACCGAGTCATGAGTTGTGAAACTCGCCTTGGCTCCGTGTGCGAATTACTAAGTCCTGCAAGACTCCAACGCATATATCAAATCATAATAACAACCGAACTTAAACCCTTTTCCACACCATCAAAACCATATTACGGCAAGAGATTGCCCTAACACATCCCTACACTTACAAGTGAAGCACATGCCTTTCGGCTTCTTCACTCCTCCCTGAGTACCTCCCACCACCTTTGCCCCAGTTTGTTTCTTTTTCTTCTTGCCTTTCAGCTTAAAAGTAGAAACCTTTTGGGTCATCATGATATGTTCTTAAGCACTCTGACAAAATATCCCCTCTGCCGCTTGGAGTTCTGTCAGAAGCTCCGCCAACGAATACAACCTTTTATTCATGTTGTAGTTCAGGCGAAACTGCTCAAAACTCCTAGGTAGAGACTGGAGAATGATATCGACATGGGTTTCCCCATCGATCTCAGCTCCAAGGACCTCCAGCTCATTCAAATGAGCCATCATCTTGAGAACATGATCCCTTACGGGTGTTCCCTCGATCATGGTGGTCGTCATCAAGTTTCACATGGCTTCTTTCCTTCAGCCCGATTCGGGTGTCTGAAGAGCTCTTTGAGATTGAGCATCATGTCATAAGCAGTGGGCATGACTTGATGCTGATGTTGCAGTACATTTGACATAGATGCCAAAATGTAACACCGCGCCATCTCACCATCCTTTATCCACTTCTTATAACTCTCTTTCTCCTTTTCCCCAGGATCTTCTTCAGGCTTAGGAGGGCACTCTTCGAGTACATATTTGTATTCCTCAGTAGTCAAGACAATGTCTAGATTCCTCTTCAAATCAACATAGCTGGGTCCAGTAAGTTTATTCTCTTTCAGTATCACAGCAAGTGGGTTGAAAGTCATTTTGAAAGAAAACCTAAGAATCACATAGATCAAAACATTAGATTTCAAAAAATTATTGATTCCTCAAACAATAAAATTTTAAAATCAACCAACACCTCAAAACATCGAGAATATCGTATGCCATGATAGTGTGTACGTATACGAATTCTACATTTGTAAGAGGAGGTTTTACCCATTAATTTTACTATCTTGTCAACCTAACTTTTTGACAAGTAAAATTAATAGTTGATTCCTCTTTGGCCCTACAAATAAAAGCAATGACTCCGATGGGGAGGATACTTATATTTGTATCTAAGTGTTCACCATTACTCGGTACCAAGGTAATTATCTTGGGTTATGTGCCTTCCGATGGGGAAGTACAAACACTCCTTAATAATTTTCTATAACCATATTTGACCTTGTGATCCGCAAACAAACTCATCCGAAGGGGAGGAAGGCACTCAGAGCCGACGCACAATTTTGTTTGCATCACTTGTCAAATCGTAATGGAGGCCGTGGAAATTTATAAAAATTTCCCTCTCCCTCTTAGTATTTTCAAATTGAGGAATTTTCTAGCCTACGACATGCATATCAAACAATAAGCAATAAATATGAAAAATAAATTATTTTCCAACTATTATGGCTTTTGTCTTCAATATGTGTCTCGTCGTATCGCCTTCTCGTCCACTCCTCCTACGCCATGTATGAGCCATCTGGAGATCCGAGCCGAGACTAAAAACTATTTTAATTTACATCCATCGATCCTATACTCCACGAGGGAGTGTACATGAAATCTAGATCGAAAGTAAACTAAAATAGAAAGAGTGGCTAAACAATGTCATATCTAATTTATAAAAAATTAAATACTAGCCTCGTCAACCCCGAGGATTCAACAAAATATACTATTACACACATACAATCACATACACACATATGGCCATAATAGTTGGATCTTATGCCTGCAACCAAAGAGTTAACCTAGGCATATCCTACTATTATCCAGCGCATATAATATATGAAAAATGCATAAGAGTAACCGAATCTTAAACACACAGAATCGGAAACCGTTGCTCTGATACCACTTGTTGGGATTGAGTCTGTGAGGGGAAACTTCGCTTCCCACTTCAACTCGGTCACTTGTTCATGGCGATCCCTTCTACGTCCCCGGATTAAAAATTTTATCCTAGACAAAAGGGAACACCCAAGCAACCTTGTCATCATCGTGCTATTCGTTTAGAGTGGTCACTTGAACAAACTTGTTGTTCAAGCAACCTACCTCTATTCTATGAGTAGCCGCGGAATAGACGATGTACGGATCGCCGACTTTTGTGTTTATGTTCGAGATCCAAGTATTATTTAGCCAAAAATAGAATATATCATGCTCATAATTGAAAAACAAATATAAACATGATACAAAAGAGAATAGAGAATCGATATACCTCTCGATCTTCTAATGTATGACCTTCCTCCTATCGGACGTCGTGTGGGCGATGATCTACCAAAAGTTGAAGCTCCTAGATCACCAATCTTCCTTCCTTGCTCGTTCCAAGAAAGAGGAAG
Organism: Wurfbainia villosa; assembly: GCA_025175895.1. Classification (NCBI taxonomy): domain Eukaryota; kingdom Viridiplantae; phylum Streptophyta; class Magnoliopsida; order Zingiberales; family Zingiberaceae; genus Wurfbainia; species Wurfbainia villosa. The sequence goes on along the minus strand of CM045997.1, from coordinate 22,116,922 downwards.
AATAGAAACAAGACTCTTCTCCTTCCTTTAACCAACCAACAAGCAACAAGCAATTTGCTTGCCGCTGACCAACAAGGAGAAGGGAGAAAAGGTGAATGCTGACCAAAGCTCCAAGGGAGAACCCTAAGCCTAGGTTTTACCGGCCAAAGAGAGGGAGATGGGATGCTTTGGACGCCGTCCAAGGGCTGGAAAGGGATGCTAGGTCACCGGCCACCTTGAGGAAGAAGAAGATAAGGAAATTATTTCCTTAATAGGTGCCGCCAACTCCAAACCCTAGCCTCCAAGCCTTGTCGCCCAAAACCCTAATCCTATCTCTAATTGGATTTATTTATGTTACCGCCCACCCCTTGCCCTCCTTTTATAGAGTTAGGGATAAGCCTTGATTTAATCTCCACCCTTAGTTCTAGGGATTTAATCTCAACCATCGGATCTAGAGATTTAATCTCAACCGTCGGATCGAGAGATTTAATCTCTACCTAGGGATCTAGAGTTTTGTTTCTATCCATTGGATCTAAGCTTCATGAGGTATTAATAGGCTACAATATGGACCATGAGGAGGAGTTGGATCTTGGCCACCCAATGGATCAAGCCCACATAAAGTCCGATCCATTAATGATAATTCAATCCACTAAAGGATTATCATTGATCTACCTCACCAACCCCCATAAGTTAATATGGGCTCCATACATTATATGTACATTTTCTCCCTGTGTTTAAGATCTCGAATATCCATTGATTAATAAATTTACTGACCATTAATTAATCGACATCTAACTCCATGAGTAGTACCACTCATCTTTTTCATCATGGCGGACCAAGTCCACCTGCAGGGTTTACATGATGAACCTTATGAGCTCCTCAAGGGGACATCATCATCCTAATATATAGGACACGGTTTCCTCCTATAATCAACGACACACCATATAAATAATATCATTTCATAACATACTGAGTCTATCGATTTAATCTATAAATCTCGGCCATTGGTAAATCAAAGAAATGAATACTAAGTATATGTGCCCGTTATTATTTCGGGATTAAGAGTATGCACAATATAATATCTGAGGTCTGATTCGATTATGTAGTCAGCAATAAATCGAATCACCTCTAAGTCGGTCCTGCTCAATACACACAAAGTGTACTAGTGTGATTCTATGGTCAAGACAAATCAATACCAAATCACACTACAACCATTACAATGGTTTGTCCAAAGCCATCTCGGTTGTGAGCCTATACTTATACTTTACAAGGAGCCGATAACATGATCTACTGTGTGACACCACACACCATGTTATCTATAATGTAATGTATTAGACAATATACATAACCATAAAAATATGCAAACAATGATCATGTGATTCTTATTTCAAAATAAAGATGTTCATACAAACTATAGACTTTTCAGTATACATCCCAACATGTATATGAGTCAGTTATGCATGGTGTTTTAGTTACATGATTTTATCCATATGTAATATTTGATTCAGTATCATGTTTAGATCCATGTTGAGAATGTGATTTATGATCATGCATGTTGTAGATGAGTTGTAGCTTACAATTATATGCATGATGTAGAGTAAGATGTACAAATATTTCCCTTATAAGAAAAATGTAAAGATGCTCCCCGTTCGAATTAAGAATTAAGAGCACAACGATCTTTAGTATGATCCCCATTTCAATTTTGGGGGTCAAGAGCATAATGATCTTTATGGTGCTCCCCATTCGCGATTTAGGGGATTAAGAGCATTCATTTAGTATGTATAAGAATATAAGTATAAAGAAAGTATTTTACTTTTGAAAGGGCATGTATCGAGCATCAGTTTTGCCCACGGGCCAAGGCCCTCAGTTTCAGTTACCTAGTAGGTTTGGTGGTTGGCCACCCCGGCCTATTAGGAAAGTGCATATTGGTACTATGTCGGGCCCATATTCAGGATGATTATTTATTTGAAGTATCAGTATAAGTATAAGTAAAAGTTTTTAAAGTTAATCATTCCAGTTTAGATACACTGTTTACAAGTTTAAAATACTTAAAAGCATGGTTTATACAAGAGACATGTAATCAGAGTTATGATTTCCAGTTATGCTTGCATGTGTATCAATGTATCAAGGGTAAGAGAACTGGTTGCATGATTTCATGCAGGGCATGTTTTTATGAGCATAGAAAGTACTTACTAAGCATTATTGCTTACAGTTTACATTTCCTTATACTACAGATAAAGGTAAAGAAAAGCTTCAGTAAGGTGGCATAGCGGACGAAGTGCTTGGAGTGTGTAGCGACAGAACAGTGGAAATAAAAGATCCTAAGTGCAGATGTCTAAACTAGATTTTTAGTTTTTAATTATTTTCTTTCTGATATTGTTGGAGTTTAACTGGATTGCTTATGGTTGAGACCAAAGAATGCTAGAGTCATGTTGGGTTAGTCTTAATACTCGCACGTTATGTGAAGATCTTGAATTGGTTATTGTTTAAGTGATGTCAAGGTCCTTATGACCATTTTAGTTGTTAGCATATTGTGTTAGTATATTGCATGAATTTTTGGAATGATGATTAAAGTATAGTGTCAGAGTAAGATAAGGAAAAATTTAAAGAAACAGAGAGTAAAGTAGTGACATCTCCCCTAGTAGAGAGTGGAAACACTAGGGGGTGTTACATGAATGGCGCATTTTGTTGACGTAGATGAAATTTGATCGTGCTATTCTCTACAATTTGTAAGTTTGCACAAGGGAATATAGAAATACAAAAGACAAACACACAATCACATGCAAAACACAAGATATAATGTAGTTTGGAACCTTAGGGTTCCTACTCCATGGATTGAGCTTGAATGAACTCTAGTGATGCACACACCACCACTAATCAATAACACTCCTTCTCGATGACACACCGGAGGTAGAAAAACCTCTTACAATGATTACAAAAGTAATAAAATGAAATACAAGCAATTAAAAGTGAAATACACAAAAAAACACGTAAAGAAAACATTACAAATGTGAGCTTGAGTGCTTGCTTGTTTGGTTTCTTGGGCTGCACTTGAAGATCCTGAATTTCACTAGCAAATCGCTTTAAATCGCCCTAAGAACGATGACCAAAAATCTCCCCTTCGAGCTCCTTTCAAAGCTACAACTCAGGCAGATTTTCACCTAGCATTCGATTGCCCATACCTAGTAGTCGGTTGCACCTTTAGCTATTGTCTCACAATGACTTAATCCACACTGGAGAAACTCCAATGGCTAACCCATCTGTCGACTGATGCATAGTTGAGGCATTGGTCGAGCCACCGCGCCTCGCGGGCAAAGATCCTCACTGACCTATTCATGGCGGCCGACTACCAATCGCCGGCAATGATCGCTAAGGCCACTCGACCACAGTCTAGCATCAGTCGACTCCTGCTAGTCGACTGATCATAATCCCAATTGACTGCTCAGTGTCAACTAGGTTGTCAAGTGTCAAAACACTCGACTAGTCTACTGATCCATAACCTCAGTCGATTGATACACCTCAAACATGAGATTTTAACCAAAGTACGATGCCCTCATACTTACTAGACCACCCTTAGCCTAGACCAAATTCTTCTAGCCTCCTCCATCAGTCTCACGCCTATTAGATCTCTCCAAGTCATCCATACGCTAGCATTCTGGTGCTTCCATCGGCTATTGTCATGCTAAACTAGTCTACACCGCAGAGTCACATTTGGTCTTATGCTGCCCTCCAAACATTGGACTTATGCTACCAAGACAATACCCTTGGACTTTACACCGCCAATATCAAACCTTGGACTTCCCAATTGCTAAGTACCCATGACTTGGACTTTCATAGCCAAGACTACACACTTGGACTTACGTGACCAAGACTACACCCTTGGACTTTCCTTGCTAACCCATGTTGGACTTTCCAATTGCCAAGACCCATGCTTGGACTTTCCTTGCCAACCCATGTTGGACTTTCCAATTGCTAAGACTCAAGCTTGGACTTACCCTTGCCAAGACCCATGCTTGGACTTTTCATGCCAAGTACTCAAGACATGGAATTTACCATTAACAAGACCCATGCTTGGACTTTCTATGTCAAGTGTCCCACTTGGACTTCTCCATCATATGGTCAACCCAATGTCAACCATATAGTCAACCCATTGTCAAATAATGGTCAACTGATCATCAAACATCAAAATACTACTCGAATCAAACTCAAGTTTGGCCAATTGTGACCTAGGTCGATTGCACCAACAATAACCACAACCTAGGGATTAATCCCAAGAAAAATAGACACATGCCTAGGAAGAGGAATTTCCAAAAGAATGATGAAAAATTAAAAATTAGGAAATTAAAAATAGAAAATCAAGCATTGAGGTCAAAACTTGAGAAATTAGAGAAGACCCTTAGAAAGATGGAAAACATGATTATAGGGTCTAATGGTCAAAATGTAGGAGTTAGGAGCAAGAACCTTCTAAGGGCAAGAAAAGTTTGGGTCACATACCTAAGTCCAAGGAATCCTTGTCAACCTATTACAATGTTCCATTTAATTATGAAACAAGCCCTACATCTAGGAAAACCACAGTCACAAGGGAAGTCATCCCTAGTGTTGACCATGGTAGATGTCTAATGGTTAAGGTTTCAAAGAAATCTAGGAAATCCACTAATAAGGTTACAAGGGAAGTTATCCTTAGGGTTAACCTTGAGAAGCCCAAAATTACTAAGGCTTCCAAGCCTAGTAGGTTCATTAAGAAGGTAGCTAGGGAAGTCATCCCTAGTAAATACCTTGTTAACCCAAGGAGCTCTAATAGGTATTGGGTTCCCAGGAGCATGATTCCCTCAGGCTAGATGGGTTGGGGTGTGTCAACCTCAAATGGATGGATAGTTAACCTAACCATTGTAGAGTTGATACTTTATGACATTTTCAAGGTTTTGTGATACCTTGAAAGTGAGTTTAGAGTTTAATCCTAAAGGAATTTAGGATGGCCAATAGAAATTAAGTTGAAAAATTGATCAAAATTGACATAATTAGGTTTTAGAGTCATAGTGTGTCATTTTATATTTTTGGCACTCTTGGGAATTTAGGAATTATAGCAAAAATGGGGTTTAATCCTAGTAAATGGCAATTAGGCTTTAAATCTAGGTATTCTTATACCTTTATATCTTATTTTCTATGTTTTGTTTGCTATATACCATGTTATGACATCATATTTCATTTGATCATATAAATTATCATTAAAATACTTAAGTTAATATGTCATGTTTGTATTTAGGTTTATCTTTATGTCATGACATCATGATTATTGGCAAATGTTTTAAATTATGTACATTTGTATGCCATGATCATCATTCATGCATTTATGATAATTAAAATGAAATTAAGGACAATGGCATGAACTGAAGTCCCATGATAAGGGAATCAAATAGAGTTGCCTCGATAAAATGCATGAACCCTTAAATAAGGAAGAACAAAAATCCACATCTCACAAAAATATTAAATTGACATGTGTGTGTATTGATACATTCTAGACACATGTGAGATGTTAGAAAAATGAACTAAGTTCAAGGTGCATAGATATTGCATCTAGATTAACACAAACTCATAATATAACATGGAGGAATCATGAGGAAAGCTAATTACAAGTCATGTACATCTAGCCCATAGACCATGGTTCAAAAATAATATTTTAAAACTATTTTAAAATTATTTTGAAAAACTTTGATGAAGTCTATCTTTTAATAGCAATTACCATTGAACAAGTTGAAACAAAGTTAGGCAAAAACATTGAAGTTTTTAATGGTTTTGAACTTTGTATCAACTCTTAATTTAATTGGTATTTTATTTTAAAATTATTTTTCACCCATTATATTTCATGTAAGTAATGTACGTATGAATTTTTAATATTTTTTAAATTACATATAATTACTTATGATTTTCTAAAATTTTATTTCTAAAACTTGATTTCTGTATTTTGTAGAAATCAGTCAACTGCTAGGATAACCAATAGACTGGTGGTGGTGCAATTGACTGATTTCTATTTCAGTCAACTACCATGTCTAATATTGGCTGAACAAGATTTGTTTAGCAAATTATCAACACCCTTAAATACCCTAACATCTCCTAACCCTAGGATATGCTTTGGAAAGCATTGGAAGGGTGAAATAATCATTGAAAATGATTAGGAGAGTTATTTAGGGTAGAATATTGAATTTTAAGGGAGGTTAAAGTTCAAGTTTGATCTTTTACCCTTATTTTTGATAGTTTAGATTTTTTATAGGCTTAGGAACTCTCCAAGGACCTTGTTGGTGCAATGGTCAAGAGGGAGCAAATCTTTAGGGGGAGTTTTGTCCACCTTGGTATGATGGATAACCTTTGATTACAAAGGGGAAGAAGTGAGGGTTAGGTAAGCCTTCATTGTGGATTGCCTCTAATTTAGTGATATGAGGCTTATCACTATGAAGAGTGAAAGCATCCTAGATGATTTTGGACAAAGTGGGAGAATGTAAGATCTCATTGGGAGATGAAACATCGAAAATCTTGGTAGGGTTTTTCATGTATGCCAAAGAAGGAGAAGTGAGGGTTTAAGTTAGGTAAACCTTCATTATGCTTTGGCATAAGAAGAGTTAAGTTGGGTTATGGCACAACCTAAATTAAAAGTATTGTCAAACATCAAAATGGGGAGATTGTTGGTGGAATCGACCCAAGTCATGATTAACCAGACTCAAGTGGGACTCGAGTAGTATTTTTATATTTACCAATATGGTTGACTATATGGGTTTGATCATATGTTGACCATATGACAAGTGGATGTTTGGGGCATCCAATGTCATATGAGGGATTTTGTTTAAAGAAGAGATTGTTGGAGCAATCAACCTTAGGTCAAGGGTAACCAAACTCGAGTAAGACTCGAGGAGCAGTCCAAGTTTGGATACTTGGCATAGAAAGTCCAAAAATAGTCTTGGCGATGGAGAAGTCCATGTTTGGAGCCTTGGCAAGGGAAAGTCTAAGAATGGACTTGCCATGGATGTTGGAATGAATACTGAAAGCCTAGCTCTTTTTGTATGAACATTTTATTTTGGAATAAGAATCACATGATCATTGTTTGCACTTTATATATTTATTATATGTGTGTGCATATTGTCTAATATTTTACATTGTAGATAACATGGTGCTTGGTGTGGCACAGAAGATCATGTTATCAGTCCCTTGTAAAATATAAGTAGAGGCTCTCAACCAAGATGATTTTGGACAAACCATTGGCATGGTTGTAGTGTAGCTTGGTATTGTTTTGTCTTGAACATATAGTTACACTAGTACACTTAGGTGTATTGAGCAGGACCGATATAGAGGTGATTCAATTAATTGCTGACTACATAATTGAATCGGACCTCGGATATTATATTGTACATGCTCTTAATCCCGATATAATAACGGGCACATGTACTTAGTATTTATTTCTTTGATTTACCAGAGGGTGAGATTTAGATGGATTAAATCAATATGCCCGGTAAGTTGGGAAATAATATTATTTACATGGTGTGCCGTTGATTATAGGAGGAAACCGTGTCCTATATACTAGGTTGATGATGTCCCCTTGAGGAGCTCATAAGGTTCATCATGTAAACCCAGCTGGTTGACTTAGTCAACATGATGATAAGGTTGAGTGGTACTACTCGAGCAATTAGATGTTAATTAATTGATGGTCAGTAAATCAATTAATTGACCGACATTCGATATCTTAAACATGGGGAGATGAATGTAAAAATAATATATGGAGCCCATATTAATTTATGGGGGCTGGTGAGGTAGTTCAATGATGATCCTCTAGTGGAATAGAACATCATTGATGGATCAAGTTAGTGTGGTTCCGATCCATCGGGTGGCCAAGATCCAACTCCTCCATATGGTCCCTATCGTAGCCTAATATAATCCTAAAGAAGTCTAGATCCAAGGATGTAAAACAAAACTCTAGAACCAATGGTTGGGATTAAATCCCTAGATCCGATGGTTGGGATGAAACCCTAGAACCAACGGTTGGGATTAAATCCCTAGATCCGATGGTTAGGATGAAACCCTAGAATTGATGGTTGGGATTAAATCCCTAGATCCGACGGTTGGGATGAAACCCTAAATCCGACGGTTGGGATGAAACCCTAGATCCGACGGTTGGGATGAAATCCTAGATCCGACGGTTGGGATGAAACCCTAGATCCGACGGTTGGGATAAAACCCTAGATCCGACGGTGGAGATTAAATCCCTAGATCTGACGGTGGAGATTAAAGGAGGCTTAAGCCCAATTCTATAAATAGAGGGCTTAGGTTGGGCGGCAATGGGAGTTCAATTTTGGAGTTAAGGTTTTAGTTTGGGCGGCTAGGGTTTGGAAGCAAAGTTTTGGGCGGCAACTCTTGGACAAGAAGTCGGCGCCCATCTTCTTCCTTTTCTCCTTGGTGGCCGGCGCTCACTCCTTCTTTCTCCAAGCTTTGGCCGGCCATCTTCCTCCTCCTTTGATCCTTGGTGGCCGGTGGTCCTCCAACAATTGGTGGCCGGTGCTTCTCCAACCTCAAGGTGGCCGGTGGCAACCTCTCTTCAAGGTTGGCTGGCGCTCATCCATTCATTCCTTGGCCGGCGGTTGCACCAAACTCCCTTGCTTGGTGGCCGGTTCTAGAAAGGAAAGGTTTTGTTGGTTCTTCTCTTTGTTTGCAGCGGACAAGGAAGAGAAGAACGCGATCTAGAAGGCTTCTACTCATGGAGGATCTTCGCCCACACGTCGTCCACGAGGAGGATAGGACATACGGTAGAAGATCGTAAGGTATAAAGTGGTACAACTTTATTTTCTGATCTTAGCATGTTATTTTATGTGTTGATTATACAAGTGTGTGTATGTATATATTTTGTATAATCATGGACCCCGAAGACAAACACAAAAACCGGCGATCCGTCCGTCGTCTCTTCCGCGGGTAACCAACTAGAAGAGTTGTGTTGCTTGAACAACTAGTTTGTTCAAGCGATCACTCAAGTTGTTAGCACGATGACGAATAGGTTGTCCTAAGGAAACTCATCCCATTCAGATTAGTTCTTTCATTGGTGAAAATTTTAATCCGGGGATATGGGAGCCAATGAGTCTCCGAAGCAACTCCCTACAATGGAGAAGTTCAAGTTCGGAATGGAAAGTCCAAGGGTATAGTCTTGGCCATGTAAGTCCAAGTGTGTAGTCTTGGCGGTGAAAGTCCAAGTTATGGATACTTGACAAATGAAAGTCCAAGGGTGTAGTCTTGGCCACGTAAGTCCAAGTGTGTAGTCTTGGCGGTGAAAGTCCAAGTTATTGTTAGGTCCGATGCTCCGGCTAGAAGGGGGGAGGAATAGCCTTTCTTAATTCTACAAGAGTTGTTGGCTAAAACACAGATAAGATGAAGGCTAAAACAAAATTAAAAAAGACAATGCTAACACAAGCCTTTAACGTGGTTCACATTCTCTTGCCGCTAGTCCACGACAATCCTTTAGGTGGATCACTCTTTCAACCCTTCACTATTTTCTCCTTTAGATGAACACAAGGTAGAGAAGAACCTTCTTACAATAAACTCTTCTTCTCACAAGATAATAGAAGTAATATTAGAGAAGAGTAGAGTAAAAACACTTAGATAACATGGAGAGCTTGAGACAAAGGTTTGGAATGAAAGCACTAACCTTCTCAAGCTTCCCAAGGCCTCCTTTTATAGAGAGGAGGATGTTTTTCCCATTAAGCATGCAACAGTCGACTGTTGCATACTAGCAGTCGACTGCTTCTATAGCTAACTGACTCCAACGACTTCTGACCCGCTTGATCTGCGGTCGCCACAGTCCAACGAGACTCTGATCAGTCGACTGATCAAGTCAACAATCGATTGCTTTGTGCAATCAGTCAACTATGAGAGGTTCTGTGTTCGTGTCCACTTATAACAGTCGACTGTCAAGGTATGACAGTCGACTAATAGTGTACCAGTCGACTACCAAACCGTAGCAGTCAACTATTTTGGCCAAAGACCTCAACCGACTTTAGTCAACTGCTTGACTAGTCGACTTGGACTAGTTGACTGATAATCGTATCAATCTATTATCATCAGGTAAAACCTCAAACAAAGGTGTTTGAGCATCCGACGCTTGATCTAAGTCATTTGGCCAAGTTCACCTAAGTTGAACTACCCAACCCCGGGTTACAATCGCTCAACTCTCATCTTCCCATGGAGTATTCCATCGAAGCTCTCTTTATTCGACCTGCGTCCCTCGGATGCACTAAACTCACATCTTCTCCCCATGCCATCCTTTGCGTCTTGCCATGAAGTCTGCTTCCTTTGGCTTAACTCCAATGCTCCTCGTCCGATGGTCCCTCTAATGTGTTCCATGCCCTCCTTCACCGACTCAAGGACTCGAGCCATGAGATGAATGAACTTGCCAATGCTTGACCGTATCAAGCTACTTATGTGTGATTCACCAAGTCCTGCACAACTAGAAGACACACATCAAAAGAATAGACATCCTAACTTAAACTCTTTGACACACACACAAAACCACGATCATACTTGGGTTGATTGCTATAACAATCTCTCACTTTTTGATGTGTGACAATATGTTTAAGTTAGGTAAAATTACTTAAAGAAAGGGAAGCATGAATATCACACTCCCCCTTAACACATGCAAACTCCCCCTTAACACATGCTCTAAAATGATTAACTTAAAACTTAACACATTCTCCCCCTTTGACACCAGCAAAAAGATCATACAAATCTTATACAAGAATGATATGATTTAAGGGAATAAAAAAACCTAAGACATATTTGAAAAACTCAAAACTCTATTTTTATAGATACCAATCAATTGGTCTCAAGCTACAGTTGACTGGCATATTCATCAGTCAACTAGTATATTCATCAGCCAATTGGTTTATAATATTGCAGAAACCCTAATTTCTGAAGCCAACTTCAAAAATGCATAAAAAATTCAAAAAAAAAATCAAAAAATCATGAAAATTTGGGAACACATTTATTATGAGTTCCTCTATTAGGGAAAAATAATTTTTCATGAAAATGCATAAAAATTTCAAAATTTAGGAAAAAAATTCAAAAGTTTTCTAATGTTGTATCAACTTTGAAATCTAGTTTTTTCCTTTAAATATTTCAAAGCATTAACTCAAAGTTTTCAAAACATGAAATTATTTTCAAATTATCAAAAATATCCAACTATGATCTTTTGGCAAGATGTTCTTGAGTTAAACATTTTCTTTCTCCATAGTTGGTCAAAGTTGCTATATCATGATACATCTAATGACTCATCAAAATGTCATAAGCATTAGTGAATCATTTGTATCAATCTAACATTTCACCCATTGTTATGTTTATCAATTAAGTTATCCTTATAGTGTGTTGTGAGATGTAACTAAGGTAATTCTACTTAACAAAAAAATTTCATGCAATGCTACCAAGGTTAAGTATTATCCATAATCACCCATCATGATCATAAGTCAACCATTTAGCAAGGTATGAAATAAATTCAATTATAGTTGACTATCCTCAATTTTTCTATCCCTTAAGAATTGACTTGGGTACCCAATGTAGATTCTTTCCAATAGGGTTTACCAAGTATTCCTTGGGAATCCATTTTCTAGCTACCATTGTTGTTTTTGATTGCCCCCTAGCAATTAGGCAATGATATGACTTTTCATTCCTTGACTCCTTATATCCTAAGCCTTTCTTATTGAAACTTTCCCTTTGGCTTCCTATGATCATTTTCAAGGTATTAGAGCCTATGGTAAACTTTTCAAGAGCTTTACTAAGATATTCTACCTTTTCCCTTAAAATCCTATTTTCTTCTAAGCATGCATTATTTGTACTAGAAGAAACAACATTATTATGTGAACATGTATCTTTTAGCTTTTCTTCTAGTGTTCTAATCTCATTTTGCAAGAATTTATTTTTCTTCTATGTTCTAAATAAATATCTAGTTAAATTTGAAATCATATAAATGACATCTTGAGTAGGGAGATTCTTTACCTCACTTACCCAATTTCTTCCGATTCCGAAGGTTGTGCTCCCCCTACATTTGAGCTCTCATCCTCACTTGTACTTCCTTCTTCTTGTTCGGATGAGGTGGAGGCTACATCATCTAATCCCATGAGTGTAAAATGTGAGATGACCTCCTCTTCCTCTGATGAGGATAAGTCATCCCATGTAGCTTTTAAATTTCGGGATTTTGACTTCTTCTCCTTTTTCTTTGACTTCTTCTCTTCTTTCTTCTTGCCTTCTTTCTTCTTGTCATCCTTCTTCTTTTCTTCCTTCTTCTTATTCAATAGAAGACACTCATCCCTCATGTGTCCTTCTTTTTGGCAATTGTAGCATATAATCTTCCTTGTCCTTCTCCTATCATTGGATTTGTTAAATTTAAAACCTTTTAATGCACGTCTTACCCTTCTTACCATATATGCCTCTTCATCGCTATCCATTGAAGAGTGTGAATTGTCATCCGATGAGAAGGGTGAGGTCTTCTTCTTCTTTCCTTTACTTGCAACAAGTGCTACTCCTCTTGATTGATTGATTGGTTCCTCAACTATTCCTTCAAGGCAAGTTTTGTGAAGTTCCATAGTAGAAAAAAAATTCTTCTAAAGTACTAACCTCTAGATTCCTTGAGATATAAAAGGAATCAACCATGGTGCTCCACTTTGAGGTTCGGGGGAATGCGTCAATAGCTTTCATAATCATGTCCTGATTTGATAGATTTTCCCCTACACTTGACAAGCCATTGATTATCTCTTTAAATCTAGAATGTAATGATAATATCTTTTCTCCTTTGTCCAATTTGATATTATTGAGTTGTGATCGGAGAAGATCTTGTCTTGCTAATTTGGCTTCGGATGTACCCTCATGAAGTTCACTTAACTTCTCCAACATCTCCTTTGCACTTGAACACTCTCCAATCCGATTTATTTCTTGTTGAAGAAGCACATTTAAAAGGTGATGCTTCACCTTTGAATTTGCTAGATGTTCCTCCTTTTTCTTCTTTGTCCATCTTGATTTTTCTATCGGCTTGTTGTCTTTATCCTTAGGTACCTCAAAATCATTTTCCATTATTAACATAATATCAAAGTCAGTTTCAAAAAATACCTCCATTCTTTTCTTCCATAGAGAAAAGTCTCCTTCGAACTTTGGTTGGTGAATGTTCATGGAAGCCATTTGATGTGCTTATCGCGGCGATGAGTCTGATCATAGGGACCTTGCTCTGATACCACATGTTAGAACCGATACTCCGACTAGAAGAGGGGATGAATAGCCTTTCTTAATTCTACAAGAGTTGTTAGCTAAAATACAAATAAGATGAAGGCTAAAACAAAATTAAACAAGACAATGCTAACACAAGCCTTTAACGTGGTCCACGACCTCTTGCCACTAGTCTACGACAATCCTTAGGTGGATCATTCCTTTAACCCTTCACGATTTTCTCCTTTAGATGAACACAAGGTAGAGAAGAACCTTCTTACAATAAAATCTTTTTCTCACAAGATAATAGAAGTAAGATTAGAGAAGAGTAGAGTAAAAACACTTAGAAAACTTATAGAGCTTGAGACAAAGGTTTGGATTGAAAGCACTAGCCTTCTCAAGCTTCCCAAGGTCTCTTTTTATAGAGAGGAGGTTGTTTTTCTCGTTGAGCATGCAGCAGTCGACTGTTGCATATCAACTGTCGACTTGTCATGCCCCGGGGTAGACTCTGTCCGGTCAACGGACGGTACCCCCTTATGATAATTCATTATACATATCCAGATAGTCGTAGCCAACACAACACATATGGAAATACATATAATCGATAGCGGAAGAAAACCACAATAAGAGTTATAAACTCAACGATAAATGCATACCGGTATATTCGTCCACAAAGTAAATGAAATCCCACAATGAAACCAAAAAGGAAAACACAAACTCTACAAATAACCAACAATACTATCTCTAATAGAATCCAAGTCTATAATGAGATACATACGATATAAGAAAATCAAGACCCTCAGAAAAGTAAAGGCATGGGATCAAGTGGTGATTCTCCAAGTCCGTTCTGAAGTCTTCTATCTGCCACTTGGGAGATAAGAAACCCAGGATCTGTGGTGGTGAGTATAAACTCAATGATAATATAAGGAATAGTTCATGAACAAAATATAATCTATGGAGATCAACGAAATACAATATAAAGATATAACAGATATTCACCAGTATGATCATAATCAATGCATAAATCAACTGTCTAGCTGAATATAAAGTAATGAACTAACATACCTGACGGTCTGCAACAACACGACCTATATCATCCTGAACAGGTATACAATAACATAACCCGTGTAACATACGACATTCTGAACCAACACGTACCTCATGCTCAACACACATCAGTATAGAATATGCAAATGAAATGTAACATGACGTACAAGCATATGCAGTAATCATATCTCAACCCAATGTAGAAACACACAGGCATATGTAAAACATATATCAAAATACATGTATACATATCTACATATCCCAACAATGCATATGCATGGTCATGTCTGCGGCCCTATGCATAACCATGACCCCAGTGTGGCTTGGGTGGCATGATATGACAACTATCCCAACTCTAGCTACCACTACTCTCAAGTGGCCGAATGGGTAGTATGAATAAGTAGCTAGCCGCCAGAGAGTTATACGCTACACCATGGGGGTCCCTGTTGTTGGCCGCTCCGTCACTACCCTTGAGTGGTCGAGCACCGCACACAGGACAACTGCACACCACACAACTACCGCCATCTATAGTGGTTGAGTGCGTAACTCCAACTACCACCCTCAATAGTGGCCAAGTACACAGCTCCAGCTACCACCATCTATAGTGGTCGAGTACGGCCCAACCAATAATCTGCACTCAACCCTGCTACCACTACCCCGAGTGGCCGAGGAGGCAGGATGATCGACGACCCATCTTAGCCACAAGGGAGACCCAGTCAACAACATGCATGAAATGTAATGATGTACAACTCCACACACGTATCCCTACGACACTCTGTATCACACAGAGAGTCCTAGTCAACCAAAAGTCAACCATGCAATGACTACTAATCAACAATCACATACCGATGACAACCCACTTATCTATGCACATATGACCAAATCTACCATAGATGCACAACTATTATGTATATGATACAACAATCGACTCCATAATCAAATCCATCACCTAACCCTAGTGATGTGGCATGGTGACCAAAACTGAGTTCACCATTGTTTCCTAACAACATGTACTTAGCTGAACATCCATAAGCCAACATACAATGGAGTTTGTAATTCATATCCGTGATAAATGAATGATGAATTAATAACAACACATCTCAAAGATCAAAGGCTAAGTAACAAGCACATGATTATATAAGAGTGGAGTCAAGATAAAGGTATCAACATCAATACAAATTCATCCACTAGATTCAACAATTACCTGACCAAGGTAGGGAGTACCTAGCTAATACAAAGCTCGTAATAATCCTCACGGCTATGGAACTACCTCGTATCCCAAACCTGCACATATTAGCAACCAAGGGTAAGTTCAAGCATCGGACAAATATACAACTCAACTACTATATCGTTTCTATATTCCCATCCTTTTATCGAATACAGGTTAGAAACCCCAATCACCCCTGGCTGATTCACAATAACCAAACTCTCATACACTAACTTTCCAAATCCATTGAGCTTCTACCCACACAGATCATCCTGAACCCGCTTGCACCAACTCACACTCAATCTGTCCACAACTCCATAACAGAACACAACCCGAATATATCCACACATATCAACAACTCAACATTGAGGAACATAGAGATTTGACCACGTCAAGGGAAGAACACACAGCTTACTCTTTCCTACTTCAACCACACATAACTGTGTAGCCACTAAAGCCTACCCTGTCCAACTAGTTGATCGATCGACATCCACATCCCCTCCGCAACAACGAACAGAAAACATCACATACAACACCTCCACTGCATCAACCTCACCACTACCAATCATGCAACAACAATGATCTACAGAAAACACAATGAAAAGAAAAGAAAAGGGGAAAACAGAGATTATACTTGAAATTACACTTCACCGATGAATCTTGTCTACCTATTGAATTTTGTTCACCAGAATTCTGCTGCTGCCCCCTTCTCCACGCAGCGATTTGAGCTACCTATAAAGGAAGTCGGTCGAAGACAGCCACAGCAGGAACAGAAAGAACAGAACAAACTGAAAGAACGGAGATCTAATCGCTGGGATAATCGTGAACACTACGGTTGGAACCCAATCTACCATAGCAAGAACAGAAAGCTACAAATGGCATATACGATCGAAGCTAGATCTCATGAAAAAACCAATAATTGAACCCAGGATAAACAAAAATCATAGAACCTATGATGGCATCTTACTATCATGGCGACAACACTGTCGATCTGCCTGAGCGAAGGGGTCGATGAGATTTTAAAGGCAAGGAACCAAGCTAACCTCCGGTCGAGGATTAGCTAAGGCAGCGGCGTCGTCGAGCTACTCTCATGGGGACGCCGACGAGCATGAGATCTGGAAATGAGAGAAGCAAAGACGCGGAGAAGATGAGAACCGAGATCGCGATTAGGAACTAGTATCGCAAACTAATTGGGAGAATATAAAGGTGGTTCGGTAGTTTGGTTCAAGGCAACCGGAATTAAGTCCAACCCTTAATTAAACCTAGCCATTGATTAAACCCAATTAGCCACTTAAAGAGGTTAATCCTGTTGGTGCAATCGGCCCAGGTCACGATTGACCAGGACTCGAACCTGGCTCGAGAGATGTTTTGATGTTAGACAAAAACATATGACAATGTAATTGTCATGGTAAAGTCCAAGTCATGGGTACTTGGCATGGAAAGTCCAAGTGGGTCACTTGGCATTTTTGGAAGTCCATGCATGGATATTGGCACCGTAAAGTCCAAGCGGAGTCTTGGCGACTTAAGTCCAATGTGTCTTGGCGGTGTAGAAACCGTTAGCATGACATAGTTGATGGAAGCATTGAAGGCTTGCGCGATGGATGAACAAGTCATGGATGACTTGGAGGGATCCGAGAGGCGTGAGGCTGATGAAGGTGGCTAGAAGGCTTAGGTCTAGGCTAAGGGTGGTAAAGCAAGTATGGGGACACCATACTTGGGTTAAAACCTCATGTTTGAGGTGTGCCAGTCGACTGATGCCATGTGGCAGTCGACTGGCGTAGTCAACTAGGGTTTGACTATGGGAATTGCCCTAGCAGTCGACTGCCATAGGTGGGCAGTCGACTGATTGGCCGAGCAATCGACTGATCATTTGATCAGTCGACTGATGCTCGGATTTTAGGGCACAGAATAGAGTCTCACTCGACCACTGGGACAAATAGTCGAGTGATGCTTCATCAGTCGACTGATGTGTATGATCAGTCAACCGATGTCCTAGCCGTTGGATTTTTTCAACGTGGATTACACAATTGTCTCACAGCAACAGTGTGATAAGTCGACTGATGGTCCCGAGCAGTCGACTGATCGACTTTTTCTAGCACAGGTTGAAGCTATAAAAGGAGCTCGTGATGGAGAAAAATCATTCCGGTTTTTGAGAGCTTTAGGGGCGATTTGTTGCTGCAAATCAGGTCTCCAAGTGCTAATAAAATAACCAAGCATTCAAGCAATCAAAAGCAAGAGTTGTAAAGTTTTTCTTTACTTGTCTTTCATATAAATTGTTGTAATTGCTTGTTTTAGTTTCTTACTGTTGTAAGATTACTTGTTAGGGGTTTCTCCGCCTCCGACTTGTGTCGAGAAGGAGTGTTTATCATAGTGGTGTGTGATTGGCATCGCTAGGGTTCGTACGAACCCAATCCGTGTTGTAGGAACCGTTCGGTTCCGAACCACATTATATCCGTGTGTTTGCATTGTTGTTTTATTTCATTATTGCTTTCATTACTATTCCATTGCGCGCTAACGAAATTTGTAGAGACGACACGCGATCGAATTCCATCTACGAACGAACATGACGCTATTCACCCCCCCTCTAACGGCTTCAAATATCCTACAATTGGTATCAGAGCCCAGGGCTCTTCTACGGATTAACAACCCAGAGTCAAGATGCTAGAGGAACAAGATGGAATCCCAAGACAAGCTTGAATGGGACATCAACACTCCACCGCCGTATGATGGAGAAGACTTTTCGGCGTGGAGAACAAGAATCGAGACATTCTTGATGATGGATATAAATGATTGGTTCATCCTTGTAGAAGGTTTTGAACCTCCTCGGGATAGGAATGGACAAGTCCTCAAGTTGAAGAAATGGACTCAAGTGCAACGGCAAAAATTCAAAACCAAAGCCAAGGTAACAAAACTTTTAGAAGATTTGATACCTAATGATGTTTTGTCTAGGCTAGGTGAATATCTTGATGCCAAGGAGATATGAGACAAATTAGCCAAGCTCAATGAGAAGCCCCACTTGCCACAAGTAGAAGAAGATAAGGAAGAGGATGAAGAGAGTTCATCATCCTCAAGAGCAAGTGAGGAATCGGAAGTTGAAGAGGAGTCAACTTCCGGATCGGTGGAAGAAGAAGTAGAAGACACCTCCACCTCTAGGATTGAGGGGGAGGAAAGAATTTCCACTCTGGAGCAACAAGAGGAAGCTTCAACATCTAGTCAAGATGAAGAAGCTCCAATTCCGGCACCTACCACCACCATAGGTAACTCAAGCATGTCCATTGTAAATAAAAATCATATAATATGCTTTGAGTGTAGGGAATCCGGACACTACAAAAGTAAGTGTCCAAAAAGGGTTAAGAAAGCTCCTCCGACACCAAAAGTCAATGAAAAAGTCAAGGATGTCGGTGTCCCAACCAAGAAGAGCAAGGATCACGTGGTGTGCTTCAAATGCCGACAACCGGGACACTATAGGAGCCAATGTCCTAGAAGAAAGGAGGGAGCTTCACAAGTAGGGGGAGTCTCTAAGACTAACCCTAAGGTATATTTTCATAATGCTCATTCTTTAAATTCTAAGCAAAAGTATACTAGAATTAATTCAAATAACTTTGCTATTACTTATGAATCAAAGCATGCTAGGAATGATAACTCTAGGTCTATTTTAAAGAAGGAGAAATTTGGGACTAATGTCCCTAGAAATGTCATTCCTAAGAAAACGATTAAGAAAATCGAAAATCATTTAGGTATCAATCCCAATAAAGGTAGACATATGTCTAAGGTGAATGGTAATGCCCAAAAACCTAATCAAAAATCATTTGGGCAATTAGAGTTAGAAAATCAAGCCTTGAGGTCAAGGCTTGAGAAATTGGAAAAGACTCTTGCAAATATGCAAAATCAATTTGAAGGGTCAAAGTATCAAACTCTAGGATCTAGAAGTCAACAAAAAGTGTGTAAGAGGCAAGAATCATCTAGGAGACAAGGTTTGAGTCACAAAACTATGTCTAAGAAAGTAATGCCTACTTATCACAATGTTCCATTTGATTATGGAACTAAGCCTAGGTCTAGGAAGACCAAGGTCAATAGGGAAGTCATCCCTAAGGTTGACCAAAGATAGTGCCTAGTGGCTAAAGTTTCAAGGAAACCTAGGGAAGCCACTAAGAAGGTTGCAAGGGGAGTTACCCCTAGAGTCAACCATGACAAGACCCAAATGACCAAGGCTAATAAGCCTAGAAGAGTCATTAGGAAGGTATCTAGGGAGGTTATCCCTAAGGAATACCTAATTAACCCTAGGAGCTCAAATAGATTTTGGGTTCCAAAGAGCGTGATTGATTCACGTTAAATGGGTTAGGATGTGCCAACCTTGATTGGATGGGTAGTTAACTCCACCATGGTAAAGGTGGCACTTTAGGTTATTTTCAAGGTTATGGTTACCTTGGAAATACATTTGAGCCTTAATCCTAAAAGATTTTAGGATGTGCCAATATATTTTTGAAATCATGAAAATCAATAAAATTGGCACAATCTAGATTTAGAGGTCATAGTGTGTTACTTTGATCTTTGGCACACTTTAGAAATCAATGTATCAAGAGAAGTGTGTTTAAGGTGTAGAAGTTACATCAAGAGTGATACTCAAGTGCCACACACCTTGATGTTTTACACTTACCATGCTTCGTGTGTTTCACCATGTGTTTGCATGGAAGGAATGTCTAGGGTGGATTGCATCTCACAAAACAAGTCTTTTACCTTGATTGTGTATTTCAACACTTAGAAAGGGTGAGATGTTAGGATTTTGAAACCATTGGATGTTAATGTTTGCTAAAATGAAATAAGATATCAAAATACATTAACGAATACATGAACATAATCATAACATCAATATATTCAATAACAAGATTAAACATGAGAAAATAAAATTGTTGGATAAAGAAATCGAGATTTTCTGAATTTCAGAACTAGAAATCAGAGATCAGTCGACTGATACAGTTATCAGTCGACTGATCATACTGTAGCGCGATACGATGCGTCCAGTAGTCGAGTGTTGTTTGTAGGACTCGACTGTTTGCACATCAGTCGACTAATGGGATACATCAGTCGACTGATGGAACTGTTAACCGAGGCAGAGGATCATCAGTCGAGTGCTCTCTGAGCAGTCGAGTGGTGATCGATCGGGCCGATCGATGAGCAACATCAGGATCGATGTTACCGTAGCACGATCTGAAGAATCGAATCGATTGCTAAGCTGCAGCAGCGATCGCGCTTTGATAAACCGCTCATAAGCCGTGATAAGTCGATTGATGCTGCACATTAGTCGACTGGTGTCATGATTTTATAACGCCGAACCGCTAGGGTTCGGCGTCTTCATGCGTCGACCTCTCATTTCTTCCTTCTCTCCAGTCGCCACTTCTTTCTCCGACGAGATTTTCCGACCGCGCCGGCCACCTAAGTCCTAGTTTTTATAGCCAAACTCTTCCTCTCGCATTTTCACTCATCTCACAACCCTAATCCACTCATTTCCAGTGATTTTTCCCTTTTCGATTAGGGTTCCGGTGATCCAGTGCTCCGGCGAACTCTCCGAGAGCCTTTTCAGTGATATTCGAATATTCTCTCATCATCCCTCTAAATGGCGCCAAAGTAAAATTTTCTTACTCTAAAACCCTAATTTTTTCTTTATATTATAATCTATTATAATCTAATCGTGCATTGGTGCCCTTGCATTTCATGTCGTTGCATTACATTCATATAGGCGATCCCGTAGAAATGACCCACCCGAGGTTGAATCACGACTGTACCAAACCATGTTGGTTAGGTACATCGATAGGGACTTCTTTACACATTACTGTAGTGACTTCATGGACATATTTGCATATTATCATCTCATGAAAATCGTATTATGCACACATGCCATTAATGATGATCTCCTTAAGGAGTTCTATCATAACCTACAAAAGGTAGACGATGGCCCTACCTACACTACTCGCGTTGCAAAACGCAATTTAGAGTTCACTCCTGCGATATTGCAGGAGTTTCTTGAGTGTAAGCCATCGGATGACACCTTTATTTTCTACCCTACCTTTGATGCCCCTTTACCCGAGCCCTTTGACCATATCTCTTTGGACTCCATGCATGAGCATGTTTTTGGCCATCCTCGTCCACCAGCTCAGAACTTATTTCCTATTACTGAGCTATCTGCACCTGACAATGTACTCTACAAGGTCATTGTTGAGTGTTTTCTTCCGATTGTGACTCGGGGTCTGGCCAAGATTCGGCCTCCCCATCTCTTTCTCCTATACGTCATGCGTCATAGACTAGACATAAACATTACATTGAACATATTTCATTGCATTGTACATTTCATATCCCCTGTACAAGGGAAAGTGTATATGCCTTATGGCCATATCATCACAGCATGGTTAGAGTCAGTAGACATCAACATTCACAGGGGATCGCTGAGGGCGCTATTTGAGGTGTACGACTGCATATCAGTTTGTAACTTCTCGTTGGTGAAGCTGCGGTTGGGACAGGGGCAGATGGAGCTGGCACCTCGACCTCCGTACAGGGCACGTGGGGAGCCACCTCTAGTGCCTGGAGAGGCTGCAGAGGACTATGAGGATCCTGATGTTGCTGATGAGGATGATCAGATACCTGTAGATGCATCAGCAGCAGGTCCATCAAATAGGCTTGGACAGTTGGAGGCCAGATTTCAAGAGTACCAGCAGACAGTGGACTCCAGACTTGATGAGATTCAGCGCGAGGCGGCGATCGAGCGCGACATATATGAGATGATGCGAGCCTGGACCTTGAGCCAGCAGCCTCCTCCACCTCCACCTTCTGCAGATGATTAGAGCTAGAGGATATTAGGATTTTTGTTTTCAGCTTTTGAAGTGAGATTGAGCTTCTTAAATCTACATTTTGGATGTAAAAACTGAAATCTTATTAATTGAATGAAATATTCTGTTTATGGAAATTACTTGTGTCTGATTGTGTGCTTGTATTAATTTATTGGTTTATGGAAAAATGCCATATCATGACATGAAATTTCATCTTATCATATAACATGTCATGCCATTGTTTAGGATTATTTTAGATGTCATGTTATGTTTTTAGATTATATCATATGCCATGACATCATGATCATTGCCCATGTGTTATTATTTTGCTATCATTATGCAAAGATCATTCATGCATTTATTGTGATTAAAATTGATTTAAAGAAGAATGCCATGACTTGGAGTCCCATTTATAAGGGAATCAAGTAGGGTTGCCTAGAAAATGCATGAGGCCATAATAATCCTAACTTCACATCTCACATCACATTGACATATATGTGTATGTATACACCCTAGATACATGTGAGATGCTAGGATAATAAGTTAGGTTCAAGGTGCATAGGTAGTGCATCTTGATGAACTCAAACTTGTTTTAATCATCACCAAGAAGGATGAGGAAAGCTAATATACAAGTTATGTATATTTAGCCAATAAACCATGGTTCAAAATAGGTTTTCAAAAACATTTTAAAATCAATTTAGAAAACCTTAGTGAAGTCTATCTTTTAATAGCCATCATCATTGTAGAAGTTGATATAAAGTAGATCAAAAGCTTTAAAGTTTTAATAGTTTTTTAACTTTGTACCAATCTCCTATTTTACTATTAAAATATTTTTCTAAAATTTTTCACCGATTGTATGTGTGATAAGTAATATACGTATCAAGTGTCATGATTTTTTGATTTACGTAGAATTACTTATGAATTTTCAAAAGTCGAGTCTTATATCTGAAAATTAGGTTTTGACACGACCGCTCTACAGTGAGCCGATCGATGGGCAACGCTTGGCTCGAGGTAGTGCAAGATCACTCATTGTTGCCGCGGATACGATCGATGGGCACATCACCGACCGTAGCCGATGAGTCGATCGTCACGCCTTGATTTCGGGAAAACTAGGGTTGTTTAGCCCGATTTCAGCTATGGTTAAGGTCCCTAATCACTCCTAACCCTAGGATATGCTTTGGGAAGCATTATAAAGGGTGAAAATCCATTGGATATGGATTTGGAGAGGTATTTAGGGTTTGTATCAAATTTAAGGTGTTGGAAAGTTCAATGTTGAATTTATAACCTTATCTTTGATGGTTTAGAGTTCCTATTGGCTTAGGGACTTTCCAAAGACATTGTTGGTGCAATGGTTAAGGGGGAGCAAGCCTTTAGGGGGAGGTATCCATCATGGTATAATGGATGATGGTTCATGGGAAGGAAAAATGAGATTTTCCCATACCTAACTTGGAAATTTGGAGAGTATAGGATTGCCTCTCTTGAGTGATATGGGACTTATCACTAGGAAGATGGTAGGCATCTTAGGTGTTTTTGGACCAAGGGAGAGATTGTAAGATCTCATTGGGACATGAGACATTGACCTCTTTGGAGGGATAACCTTTTTGATGTATGTCAAAAGGGGGGAGAACATTAAATCACCAACTTGGGATAATTGGTAAGGAGTCTTTGAGTTAGATGGTCTAACTCAAATGGTTTGTTTTTTGTCAAACATCAAAAAGGGGGAGATTGTTGGTGCAATCGGCCCAGGTCACGATTCACCAGGACTCGAGCCTGGCTCGAGAGATGTTTTGATGTTAGACAAAAACATATGACAATGTAATTGTGATGGTAAAGTCCAAGTCATGGGTACTTGGCATGGAAAGTCCAAGTGGGACACTTGGCATTTTGGGAAGTCCAAGCGTGGATATTGGCAGCGTAAAGTCCAAGCGGAATCTTGGCGGCGTAAGTCAAATGTGCCTTGGCAGTGTAGACACCGTTAGCATGACATAGCTGATGGAAGCATCTGAAGGCTAGCGCGATGGATGAACAAGTCATGGATGACTTGGAGGGATCCGAGAGGCGTGAGGCTGATGGAGGTGGCTAGAAGGCTTAGGTCTAGGCTAAGGGTGGTCTAGCAAGTATGGGGACACCATACTTGGGTTAAAACCTCATGTTTGAGGTGTGCCAGTCGACTGATGCCATGTGGCAGTCGACTGGCGTAGTCAACTAGGGTTTAAGCTGAATCGCCTAGCGATCATGCCATAGGTGGCGATCGGTGATTAACCGGCGATCGGTGATCATTTGATCGATCGGTGATGCTCGGATTTTAGGGCACAGAATGGAGTCTCACTCGACCGCTGGGACAAGCAGTCGAGTGATGCTTCATCAGTCGATTGATGTGTATGATCAGTCGACTGATAT
This sequence comes from Wurfbainia villosa, assembly GCA_025175895.1. Classification (NCBI taxonomy): domain Eukaryota; kingdom Viridiplantae; phylum Streptophyta; class Magnoliopsida; order Zingiberales; family Zingiberaceae; genus Wurfbainia; species Wurfbainia villosa. The sequence continues at coordinate 22,092,253 of CM045997.1, read as the reverse complement.
CCTAGTCGTTGGATTTTTCCAACGTGAATTACACCGTTGTCTCACAACAACAGTGTGATCAGTCGACTGATGGTCTCGAGCAGTCGATTGATCGACTTTTTTCATCACAGGTTGAAGCTATAAAAGGAGCTCGTGATGGAGAAAAATCATTCCGGTTTTTGAGAGCTTTAGGGTTGATTTGTTGCTGCAAATCAGGTCTTCAAGTGCTAATCAAATAACCAAGCATTCAAGCAATCAAAAGCAAGAGTTGTAAAGTTTTTCTTTACTTGTCTTTCATTTAAATTGTTGTAATTGCTTGTTTTAGTTTCTTACTATTGTAAGATTACTTGTAAGGGGTTTCTCCGCCTCTGACTTGTGTCGAGAAGGAGTGTTTATCATAGTGGTGTGTGATTGGCATCGCTAGGGTTCGTACAAACCCAATCCGTGGAGTAGGAACCATTGGGTTCCGAACCACGTTATATCCGTGTGTTTGTGTTGTTGTTTTATTTTGTTATTGCTTTCATTACTATTACGCTACACGCTAACGAAATTTGTAGAGACGACACGCGATCGAATTCCATCTACGAACGAACACGACGCTATTCACCCCCTCTAGCGGCTTCAAATATCCTACAAATCCATATACTCAAATTATTATTATTATTATTTTTCCATCGTATCTTACATTGTCCCCCACTTAATAAAATTTGATCCCCAAATTTCATACTTAAGTGCAATAATTAACTCAAGTAATTCTCTAAACCACTACGCACCTCAAGTGAACGGATGGGGGTATCGAGCTCGGAAAGTATCCTCCAACTCCCATGTAGCCTCCTCATAAGTATGATGCTGTCATCCAACCTTTACAAGTCAGATGGTTTTGTTCTGTAACTAACGCTCCTTGTGACCAAGAATCCGCACTGAAATCTGCACATAAGTCACATTAGGCTGGAGTGGAATCAGCACCTCTGTCAGAACTTGATCAGGATGCAACACGTATTTCCTCAACATAGAAACATGAAATATATTATGAACACCCGCAAGTGTCGAAGGTAAGGTCAATCGGTAAGCTACATTTCCAATCCGCTCTAATATCTCAAATGGACCAATGTAGCGTGGTGCTAACTTTCCTTTAAGCCCAAATCTCTTGACTCCTTTTGTAGGTGAATCATGCAGAAATACATGATCCCCTACTGTGAACTCCAGAGGCCTTCATCTCTGATCTGCATAACTCTTCTGTCGATCCTGTGCCTCTGATATCCGTCGCCTGATGACACGCACTAATTCTGGATTATGCTGAATACTCTATGGCCCCAATAGCTATCGTTCTCCAACATCCTCCCACAATATAGGAGATCTACAGGGTTTGCCATATAAAGCCTTGAAAGAAGCCATTTGAATAGAAGAGTGATAACTGTTGTTATAAGCAAACTCCACTAAATGAACACGATCCTCCCAGCTGCCTCCAAAATCCATAATGCAAGATCACAATAAGTCCTCTAAAGTCTAAATGGTACGCTCAAACTGTCCATCTGTCTGCGAATGAAATATTATACTAAGACGAAGCTCTGTGCCCATAGCCTGCTGAAGACTTTGCCAGAATTGTTAGGTAAATTATGGATCTCTATCAGATATGATATTCAAAGGCACTCCATGTAGCCTGATGATCTCTCGACAGTATAACTCTACCAGTCGATCTAATGGGTCCATCCCACGAATTAGAAGGAAATGAGCGGATTTGGTTAATCGGTCCACAATCACCCAAATTGTATCATGTCCTTTATGGGTTCTAGAAATCCCGTAACGAAATCCATAGTAATATGCTCCCATTTCCATTCCGATATCGAAATTTTCTGAGAAACCCAATGGGTTTCTGATGTTCAGCCTTTATTTGCTGGCATACTAAACATCGAGCAACAAAGTCTGTAATATCCCTCTGCATACCGTCCCACCAGTATGAACGCTTCAAATCCTCATATATCCGGGTACCATCAGGATGTATAGTAAATCTCGAATGATGTGCTTCTCGTAACAACTCTTCCTTGATTGGATGCGTGTTCGAAACACATAATCTTCCACGGAAACGAAGGACTCTAGTCTCATCACACGAGAAATCTATCTGTCGTCCTGAGTCCACAGTGTTGCATAAAAACTGAAGATGCTGATCACTAACTTATGCCTCTTTGATCGTGTCAACAATAACGGACTGGGCAACCATAGAAACTAATATCCCCCCGGGATATTTGACCTTGTTCAAACAACCCCAACTCAAAGAACTGTCGAACTAGATTAGTAACTGCTATCAAATGACTGGCCAGAATCCCATGGGACTTCCTGCTCAATGCATCTGCTACCACATTAGCTTTTCCAAGATGATAATGAATGGTGCAATCATAATCCTTCAGATATTCCTTCCATCATCTCTGTCTCAGAATCAATTCCTTCTAAGTGAAAAGATATTTCAATCTCTTATGGTCTGTATAGATCTTAAAAGTAATCCCATACAGATAATGTCTCCATATCTTTAGCACAAAAATAATGGCTGCTAACTCCAGATCGTGCACCAGATAATTCCTTTTGTGATCTTTAGCTGACGGGAGACATAAGATATCACACGATCGCACTGCATCAGAACTGCTCCCAATCAGAAGGAATCACTAACACAGGTGCAGAAATTGTTAGGACCTATGCGCCCGCTAAAAGGGGGTGAATAGCATTGTCATTGGTTCGATGGAATTCGTTTGTGTGCTTGCTAAACAATGTTAGTACACAATGGAAATAATGAAATAAACAAACTAAACACACATGCACAATCACAACATCAAAATATAACATGGTTCGGAACCTTATGGTTCCTACTCGACGGATTCAGCTAAAATGAGCTCTAGCGATGCAAACACAAACCACTACTCAATCACTCCTTCTCGACAACACATTGGAGGTGGAGAAACCTCGTACAATGATTACAATAGTAATACAAAACAAATACAAGCAAATACAAAGTGAAATGTAAAGAATACTTTATAAACTAGGATTTTGAGCGCTTGCTTATTGGTTGCTTGAATGAGCTTGAAGGACCCTGAAATGCACCTGCACTTCGCCTTCAAATCGCCTCAAGAAAGCTCCCAAAGAACCAATACCGAAATCTCCCACGAGCTACTCCTTTTAACTTGCAACAGGCTAATTTTTCACCTGACAATTGACTGCCATAAGGCCCTAGTCAACTATCAACTATATCGTTGTGAGACAATGGCTTGATCCATGCTGGAAAAACTCCAACGGATCAGTTGGCAGTTGATTGCAAACATCATCAGTCGACAACCAATGTCGTAGTCGATTGTCCAGTCGGCTACCGAGCCTTCTGTGCTCATAAACTCAACTAGCAGTTGACTGCCATCCATGACAGTCGATTGATCAGGCCATCAGTCGACTACCCAATGCTGGCAGTCGACTGCTATTTCATTTTGCCGCAGTCGTACCCTAGTCGACTCATAACAGTCGACTGGTCATAATCCCAATCGACTGTTGAGTTCGACTCGACTGTCAAGTGTCAAAACACTTGACCAGTCGACTTGTCCATAACCCCAGTCGACTGACAAACCTCAATCATAAGGTTTAACACCAAGTATGATGCCCTCTCACTTGCTAGACCACCCTTAGACTAGACCTAAGCCTTCTAGACACCTCCATCAGCCTCATGCCTATCGGATCCCTCCAAGTTATCCATGACTTATTCATCCATACGCTAGCCTTCAGGTGCTTCCATCAGCTATTCTCATGCAAACGGTGTCTACACCGCCAAGGCACATTAGACTTATGCTGCCAAGACCACACTTGGACTTTACACCGCTAACCATTGGACTTATGCCGCCAAGACTCCACCCTTGGACTTTACGCCACCAATATTTCCCTTTGACTTCTCAATTTCCAAGTACCCATGACTTGGACTTTCACAGCCAAGACTACACCCTTGGACTTGCGTGGCCAAGACTACACCCTTGGACTTTCCATGCTAGTCCAATGTTGGACTTTCCAAATGCCAAGACTCAAACTTGGACTTTCCCTTGCCAAGAACCATGCTTGGACTTTCTATGCCAAGTACTCAAGACTTGGACTTTCCCTTGCCAAGACCCATGCTTGGACTTCTCATACCAAGTACTCAAGACTAGGACTTTCCCTTCACAACCACATTGTCTTACGTTTTTTCGAACATCAAAATATCGCTCGAGTCAAACTTAAGTCTGGTCATTTGTGACCTGGGTCGATTGCACCAACAATCTCTCCCTTTTTGATGTTTGACAAAATCACAAACCTTTGAGTTAGAACACTAACTCAATCCAATTATCCCAATTGTCCAAATTGGGAATCTTAACTTCTCTCCCTTTTTGACATACATCAAAAAGTTTCTCCCCAAGGAGGTCAATGTCTCATATCCCAATGAGATCTTATAATCTCCCCCTTGGTCAAAAGACACCTAGGATGCCTTTACTCTTCTTAGTGATAAGTCTCATATCACTTAAGGGAGGCACTCCTATAAACTCTCCCAATTTCTAAATTGGGCATTTTTTATTCTCCCATTTTTCAAAAATTCTTCCCCTCATGAGGAAGAAACACATCCATCATCTCATGATGGATACCTCCCCCTAAAGGCTTGCTCCCCCTTGACCATTGCACCAACAATGTCCATGGAGAGTCCCTAAGCCTATAGGAACACTAAACACATCCATCAATCTTGAACTTTCACACACCTTAAAATTGATACACACCCTAAACAAATCTCCTAATCTATATCCAATGGATTTTCACCCATTCCAATGCTTTCCAAAGCATATCCTAGGGTTAGGAGTAGTTAGGTAGCCTAACTTAATTGAAACATGGGCTAAACATCCTTGTTTACCCGAAATCAGCATTGGCAGTCGACTCTGATAGTAATCAGTCGACTGCCATCAAGTAGCAGTCGATTGATATATGCAAATGTAGAATTTCAATAATCAAAATTGAATTTTGAAAAGGTATAAGTAATTATACATAACTCAAAAAAACACAAAATTTCATATGTATAATACTTGTAACACATACAATGGGTGAAAAATATGTGAAAAATAATTTACCCACAAAGTAGTGAAATTGATACAAAGTTCAAAAATGAGAAAAACTTCATTGTTTTGAGCTCACTTTGTATCAACATCATCAATGGTGACTTCTATCAAAAGATAGACTACACCAAGGTTTTTCAAAATGATTTTGAAATAGTTTTAAAACCTTATATTGAACTATGGTCTATAGGCTTAGTGCACATGACTTGTACACAAGCTTTCCTCATGATTCATCCATGGTATGAGTTGAGTTTAAGTTCATCTATATGCAAAAACTATGCACCTTGAACTTAACTCATTTCCTAACATCTCACATGTGTCTAGGGTGTATCAATACATACACATGTCAATGTGATGTGAGATGTGGGTTTTGTTCATTCTAAATTAGGGTTTCATGCATTTTCTAGGGCAACACTACTTGATTCCCTTATACATGGGACTTCAAGTCATGTCACAGTCCTTAAATCAATTTTAATTACTTTAAATGCATGAATGATCATGGCATAAATGATGACATAAATAAGCATGGGCAATGTCATGATGTCATGACATATAATTAAATCTAAGCATACATGACATAAAAATTCCTAAGCATAATCATGACATTTTAAATGATTAAAAGAAACATGATGTCATGACATGACATGTGACAAAAAAATCATGACAAATAAAATATTTAGGTATGTAATACCTAATTGTTAAGCTTAACTTGTCATTTATTGGAATTAAAATTTATTTTTCCATATTACTAGCTTATCCCAAGTGTGCCAAAAACCCAAAATGACACACCTCAACCTCTAAACCTAAATTATGCCAATTTTTTTTTTTTTTCACTTTCATAAACAACATTGGCACATCCTAAAAACCTTTAGGATTAAAAATCATCCTTATTTCCAAAGTTCCCCATTACCTTGGAAATGACCTAAAGTGCCACTTTTACCATGGTTAGGTTAACTACCTATCCATTCAAGGTTGACATACCTAAACCCATTTAGCGTGAATCGATCACGCTCCTAGGAACCCGAAACCTATTGGAGCTCCTTGGGTTTACTAGGTATTCCTTAGGGATGACCTTCCTAGATACCCTCATAATGACCCTTCTAGGCTTAGAAGCCTTGGTCATTTGGGTCTTGCCTAGGTTAGCTCTAGGGGTAACTCCCCTTGTAACCTTCTTAATGGCTTACCTAGATTTCCTTGAAACCTTAGCCACTAAGCACCTACCTTGGTCAACCTTAGGGATGACTTCCCTATTGACCTTGGTTTTTCTAGACTTAGATTGAGTTTCATAATCGAATGGAACATTGTGATAGGTCTTCTTGGGCTTAAGTTTGCCCTTGGATGGTTCTTGTTTCTTAGACCTTTGACTTTGACTATTTGACCCTTGCATTTGATTTTGCATTTTCCTAAAGGTCTTTTCTATATTCACAAGTTTTGACCTCAAAATTTGATTTTCAAATTCTAATATTTCTAATTTGGTGGGCCCATAATTTCTTTGAGTATTATTGCCCTTCCTAGGCATATGTCTAGAATTCTTTGGATTAAAGCCTAGATGGTTTTCTACCTTCCTAATAGACTCCTTAGGTAGAATTTTTCTAGGGACATTAGTCCAAAATTTCTCCTTAGTTATAATATCGATATGTTTAGCACCTAGACAATAAAATCTATTATTTCTACTAGCATGCTTCTAATGATGAATTGTAAGTGAATTAAAAGTATGTTTTTGCCTATAAATTAAATAAGGTGCATTAATAAATTTTACCTTAGGGTTTGCCTTAGAGGCTCCCCCTACATGTGTAGTAGGGTGGTGGAAGTTTGGACTTCTTCCTCTTCTTGACCGGTGGTGGATGGTTTCTCTTCTTCTTGCTCCGGCATGGAATATGACCTAATATCCTCCCCCTCAATCCTAGAGGTGGATGCTTCCTCTACTTCTTCTTCTTCCACCGATCCGGATGTTGACTCCCTCTCAACTTCCGACTCCTCACTCTCTTGTGAAAAAAAGCTTTCTTCTTTTTCGGGCTCCTCCTCTTCTTGAGTCGGTGATGGATCTTCATGATATTTTGCCAACTCGCTCCAAAGCTCTATGGCATCCTTGTATTCACCTAAGCTACACAAGATATAATTAGGAATCAAATCAACCAAGAATTTAATTACCTTATTACTTCTCTCGAATTCTTGGAGTTGTTCCTCGGTCCACTTTTTCATTTTGAGGAATCCTCCCTTAGGCCCTCTTGGAAATTTGAATTCTTCCATCAAGGTGGCCCAATCCTCGATATCTATCTTCATCACGAAGTCTTCAATCCTTGCCTTCCATTGGTTGAAGCCTTCTCGTCCATAGAATGCTTATGGGACCGGTGTGTTGATGTCCCATCCAACTTTTTCTTCAAATTCCATCTTCTTTTTCTAGTGGTGCTCCCTTAGTTGTTAAACCTTGAAGAGCGGCCTCTCTCTAATACCACTTGTTAGGAATTATGCGCTCGCTAGAGGGGGGGGTGTGAATAGCGCTGTCATTGGTTCGATGGAATTCGTTCGTGTGCTTGCTACACAATGTTATTACACAACAGAAATAATGAAATAAACAAACTAAACACAAGCACAATCACAATACCAAAATATAATGTGGTTCAGAACTTTATGGTTCCTACTCCACAGATTGAGCTCAAATGAGCTCTAGCAATGCAAACACACACCACTACTCAATCACTCCTTCTCGAAAACACATCGAAAGTGGAGAAACCTTGTACAATGATTACAACAGTAATACAAAATAAATACAAGCAATTATAAAGTGAAATGTAAAGAACACTTTACAAACTAGGATTTTGAGAGCTTGCTTGTTGGTTGCTTGAATGAGCTTGAAGGACTCTGAAATGCACCTGCACTTCACCTTCAAATTGCCTCAAGAAAGCTTCTAAAGAACCAATGCCAAAATCTACCATGAGCTTCTCCTTTTAACCTACAACGGGCTAATTTTTCACCGGGCAGTCGATTGCCATAAGGCCCCAGTTGACTGCCAACATTATCATTGTGAGACAACGGCTTGATCAACACTGGAAAAACTCCAATAGATCAGTTGGCAGTAGACTGTCAATCTTGTAGCCAACTGCCCAGTCGGCTACCGAGCATTCTGTGCTCGTAAACTCAACCAGTAGTTCACTGCCATCCATGGTAGTCGAGTGATCAGGCCATCAGTTGACTGCCTAATGCTGGTAGTCGACTGCTAGGCCATTTTGCCGCAGTCGAACCCTAGTCGACTCACAATAGTTGATTGGTCATAATCCCAGTCGAATTTTGAGTGTCGACTCGGCTGCCAAGTATCAAAACACTTGACCAGTCAACTGGTCCATAACCCCAGTCGATTGACAAACCTCAACCATGAGGTTTAACACCAAGTATGATGCCCTCATACTTACTAGACCGCCCTTAGCCTAGACCAAATCCTTCTAGCCACCTCCATCAGCCTCACGCCTATTGGATCCCTCCAAGTCATCCATGACTTGTTCATCCATACTCTAGCCTTCAGGTGCTTCCATCAGCTATTGTCATGCTAACGGTGTGTACACCGGCAAGGCATATTGGACTTACACTACCAAGACCACGCTTGGACTTTACATTGTCAACCATTGGACTTATGCTACCAAGACTCCACCCTTGGACTTTACTCCCCCAATATTACCCTTGGACTTCTCAATTGCCAAGTACCCATGACTTGGACTTTCACCGCCAAGACTACACCCTTGGACTTTCCATGCCAACCTAATGTTGGACTTTCCAAATGCCAAGACTCAAGCTTGGACTTTCCCTTGCCAAGACCCATGCTTGGACTTTCTATGCCAAGTACTCAAGACTTGGACTTTCCCTTTCCAAGACCCATGCTTGGACTTCTCATGCCATGTACTCAAGACTTGGACTTTTCCTTGACAATCACATTGTCATATGTTTTGTCGAACAATAAAATATCGCTCGAGTCAAACTCGAGTCTGGTCAATCGTGACCTGGGCTGATTGCAGCAACAGAAATTAGCCACTGCTTAAGCTCCTGAAAGCTAGTCTCACAAGACTTTGACCAAGTAAACTTGATCCCTTTCCAGGTCAAGTGAGTAAGTGGTGTGGCAATACGAGAAAATCCCTCCATGAATCTACGATAATACGTGGCCAAACCAAGGAAACTACAGACTTTCTGAACTGACTTTGGCTGCTCCCAACTAGTAATCGCCTCGATTTTTGGGAATCAACAGAAATACCCCTATTAGATACCACGTGTCCAAGAAAACCTACGGAAGATAGCCAGAAAGTGCATTTACTTAACTTGGCATATAGATGCTCTCATTGTAATGTCTCTAACACTATCTGAAGTTGATGCTCTTGCTCCTCCTTAAATCGAGAATATATCAAAATATCATCTATAAATACAATGACAAAATGATCCAAGTACCTCAAGAATACGTGGTTCATCAAAACCATAAATGCGGTCGGGGCATTAGTAAGACCAAATAGCATCACCAAAAACTCGTAATGTCCATAATGTGTACGTAATGCTATCTTCCGAACATCCTCGTCTCTTACTCTTAACTAATGGTAACCTGAGCGCAAATCAATCTTGGAATACAAACAAGTATCCTTGAGTTGATCAAATAAATCCTCTATCTTCAGCAGTGGATATTTGTTCTTAACGGTCACCGCATTTAGTTGCCGGTAATCAATACATAACCTCAATGAACCATCTTTCTTTTTAACAAAAAGTACCAGAGCTCCCCATGGTGAAACACTAGGATGAACAAATCCCTTATCCAATAACTCCTACAGTTGTATTTTAAGTTCATTCAGCTCTTTCGGTGTCATCCGATAGGGACTTTTCGATACCGGTGCAGTTCTCGAAATTACCTCTATCGCAAATTCCACTTGCCTAGGAGGTGGCAAGCCCAGAAGTTCATTTGGAAACACATCCAGATACTCTCGAACTACTCGCACACTTGAGAGGGGTGGCAGTTCCTCACTCTCCAATTTGACCAAAGACAATAAGTACCCCTGACAACTGTGAGACAATAATTTTTGAGCCTGTAATGTAGATATAATGGACACTCTATCATCTCTAGTACCAATGAATTCCCATGTAGGTTGATTTGGTGGTTGGAAAGTCACTACTCTTGCTCTACAATCCACTATAGCACACTAAGTAGCTAACCAATCCATATCGAGTATGATGTCAAATTTCACCATCTCCAACATCTGAAGGTTCACCGTAAGAATATGCCCATTGAAATCCAACGGGCAACCTCTGATTTCTTGATGGCTAGTCAGCACCTCCCCCGATGACAACAATACCGCTGGCCCACAAGAACGAATCATAGGAATCCTTCCAATTCTACTCAAAAACATTCTAGATAGAAAGGAATGCGAACTACCAGTATCAATCAAAGTATATGCATATATAGAATAAATCGAAACCATACCCCGAATGACCGATCCCTCGACCTACTGTGAATCCTGTCTGGTAATGGCATAAACCCGTCCAGCCTTCACATTTGGCGATTATACTCCTGATAAAGTAGTAGAGTGCCTCCACTCAGGATGAATCTGACTCTGTGATACTGTTGCTGGAGGCTGAATCTGCTGTGAAGGCATAATATATCCCTGAGAGTTGGCCGGTAGATACCGCTGTGTAGGTGCCCCTGAATAATAAATCTCTAGAGCTGTAGGATAGTGAATCGCTACTAGCATCCCTGAAGAGTCACTCCCCTGTATATGACACATCTGTGCCGTGGGAGGTAGTGGTTGCCCCTGATTATATGTCTATGTCCTAGGTGCTGACCTCTGCTGATGATGTTGGCCAGATCTCTTTCCCTTGTTGGAGTTATCTAAAAACTCCAACTGTGCCTTCAAAGTACACCCTCGATTAGTACGGTTCTTCTAAGAACCTCCAGAATGCCCAGAAGTTTGTCACTTCCCTTTCTGTGATCTAGATGACCCTTCCGCAACACCTCGAGAAGCTCCACTCTGATCTTGCTTCTTCTGAGTCTCATTAGCTGAATCCTATTTCCGCTGCTTACCTTGAGACATCTACTTCTCCACCTCTTTCTCCTTTGCTATCTGCTGAGAAGTCATTTCGATAGAAGTAGCTCGATCCAATGCCTCTCGATAGGAGTTAATAGAAGATCCAGACATTCTTGCCCAAATATACGTAGCCAAGCCCTGAGTAAATTGGAAAATCCAATCTCCATCCTGCAATACCAGATGAGGGCAAAATTCTGCGAGTCGAGTAAATTCTGCATTATACTCCATAACTGAATGATCGCCCTGCTTAAGGCTCAAGAATTCCGGATGGCGAGCTGTAGAGAATGCGGAAGGAAAGTATTGGCTCCATAAAACATCTCGAAAGACTGACCAAGTAATCTCACTCTCCCCAAATAAAGACTTCTGCATCTTCCACCAAGTAATCGCCTGCTCTCGGAGGTGATATGCAGCTAAAACTGTAATGCCCGTAAAATTTTTAGCAATTTTACGAGAATTTTTGGCTTTACGATGATGGGCTTTATGTGGGACTTTTTGAAAATAAAAGGAAAATAAGCCAAAAAGAGATGCAAGGCCTAGGAATTGAACCCCAAACCTCTAGAGATAGCCAAGCCCTATAGATGCACCCACTAACCATAAGCCCAATAGGATAATATCATTAGAGGAATAGGGGAAATTATTGTTAAGTGTAAGGGAGATCAAGGGGCTCTTAAAATGAATAAATAGGGGGAATGAGGGGGCATGAGCTATCCAAACTTCATTTCTCCTCCTCTTCTTCTTCCTCACCGAATTCTAGAGCTCCCTCTTCATCCTTTGGCCGAACCACATTCAAGCAAGGAGAAGGCTAGGTTTTTGTTTCCTTAGGTCATCTTCCCCCTCAGAGCAAAGCGAAGGAAGTAAGATTCCCTCACCTGCAGTATATTTGTTTTTGTAGATACATGAAAGAATATGAAGCTTATAGCCCCTACATGTTTCGGCCAACCAAGGTTTTTGGGGCTAGGGTTGCATGAAAATGATTCTAAGGATATTTTATAGGTTGTATGCTTCATGTAGGAATTTTTAGGTGACCAAAAATCCAAGCTTATAGACCCTACATGTTTCGGCCAACCAAGGTTTTTGGGGCTAGGGTTGCATGAAAATGATTCTAAGGATATTTTTATAGATTGTATGCTTCATGTAGGAATTTTTAGGTGACAAAAAATCCAACCTTATAGCCCCTACATGTTACGGCCAACCAAGGTTTTTGGGGCTAGGGTTGCATGAAAATGATTCTAAGGATATTTTTATAGATTGTATGCTTCATGTAGGAATTTTTAGGTGACAAAAATCCAAGCTTATTGCCCCTATATGTTTCGGCCAACATTGGTTTTTAGGGTTAGGGTTTCATGAAAACACCCCTTATGAAGTTATATTATGTTGTGTGCCTTCATGTAGGAGTTTATGTAACAAAAATAAAAAAATTGGTACCCTACATGTTTCGGCCAACATTGGTTTTTAGGGTTAGGGTTTCATGAAAACACCCCTTATGAAGTTATATTATGTTGTTTGCCTTCATGTAGGAGTTTATGTAACAAAAATAAAGAAATTGGTACCCTACAAGTTTCGGCCAACAATGGTTGTAGGGCTAGGGTGGCATGAAAACACCCCTTAGGAAATTAGGATATGTTGTATGCCTATGTGATGAATATGTTTATGTTTTTAATATGCCATGAATTATGCCTATGTGATGAATATGTTTATGATTTTCATATGTCATGAATTATGCCTATGAGATGAATATGTTTATGTTTTTAATATGCCATGAATTATGCCTATGTGATGAATATGTTTATGATTTTCATATGTCATGAATTATGCCTATGTGATGATTATGTTTATGTTTTTAATATGCCATGAATTATGCCTATGTGATGAATATGTTTATGATTTTCATATGTCATGAATTATGCCTATGTGATGAATATGATTATGCTTTTAATATGCCATGAAGTATGCCTATGTGATGAACAAGTTGATGATTTTATATGCCATGAAATATGCTTATGTGATGAACATGATTATGCTTTAAGACCCCTTTAGGGTACTCTTACGTTATGAATGCATATATGTTATGACATGTCTAAGAGATGCTTCCCTTTCAAGTAGGGATTAAGAGCTCTCCTTATGATAAGATAAGATGGAGATGCTTCCCTTTCAAGTAGGGATTAAGAGCTCTCCTTATGATAAGATAAGATGGAGATGCTTCCCTTTCAAGTAGGGATTAAGAGCTCTCCTTATGATAAGACAAGATGGAGATGCTTCCCTTTCATGTAGGGATTAAGAGCTCTCCCTATGATAAGATAAGATGGAGATGCTTCCCTTTCATGTAGGGATTAAGAGCTCTCCTTATGATAAGATAAGACGGAGATGCTTCCCTTTTTGGTGGGGGATTAAGAGCATTCTTTATGATATGACAAGAAAGAAAGGAAAGAAAATTAAGTATTTTACTTTGTAAGAGGTTAAGTACCTGACCCGTTAGGTGGTCGTTAATCAAATCCAAGGGACATAAGAAGACGTAAGAGGTCTTGTCCTGGTAAGACGTAAGAGGTCTTGCTCTAGTAGGTCTGGTGGCTCGCTACTGACCTATTAGGGAGCAGCTTTATGTGGTACTTAGCACAGGGCCCCATGCAAGTTATGATTATGTTAAAGTACCTATATGTATATGCTTTGAAAAGAAAGGACTTGTATGAAACTATGAATGCTTATGTTCAAGTTTAAGAATGCTTATGATTATGTCCTTTATGCATGATTAGGATTTATGATATTATGAATGCTTATGTCCAAGTTTAAGAATGCTTATGATTGTGTCCCTTATGCATGATTAGGATTTATGATATTATGAATGCTTATGTTCAAGTTTAAGAATGCTTATGATTGTGTCCTTTATGCATGATTAGGATTTATGATATTATGAATGCTTATGTTCAAGTTTAAGAATGCTTATGATTGTGTCCTTTATGCATGATTTGGATTTATGATATTATGAATGCTTATGTTCAAGCTTAAGAATGCTTACGATTATGTCCTTTATGCATGTTTAGGATTTATGATATTATGAAGGCTTATGTTTCACTTATGCCCTGCTTAGATTTGATTATGCTTAGCATGCTTATGTAAATTTTATGCCATGTTTATGTTTCATTACGTTAGTATGCTGATGTGTAGTGTTGTTATGCACTACTTATGTTGTTTATGCTAGTATGCTCATGTTGTCTAATTATTGATGAGGTTTGTGGCTTTTGTGAGTAGGCAAAAATCTTACTAAGTTATATGCTTATAGTTTATGTTGTCCATATACTGCAGACAAAGGAAACATGAACTAGAGGAAGTAGCAGGAGGGGCCATGTGTGTGTGATAGTGGCATGGTGGAAAAAGACCCTATTACTATCTGCTTATATTTATATGCTCAATGAATAACTTAAGACATTGCTTCTGCTTATAAGACTTGTGATTTGTTAGTACCATGTTGGATGTTACTGTTCAATTTCTTAAGAAAGTTTGATATGTTAGAACTCATGAATGGGTCTCTATGTTATGCATGTTATAAAAAGAGACAAGATATGTTAACATGCTAACGACGAATATGATAGGTGATGCATGTATAAAAGAAGGTTTATGCCATGATAACATGTTTAAGTATGTAGATTGTGAAATGATTCATATATGTTATGTTAAGAAAAAAAGTAGCGCCATACGAGAGCAGATAAGGCGGGCGTTACTGAGTTAATATCGAGGCGGGTTCACCTTTCCACTATCACATGTCAAGCCTCCATCCTGCTATTTCCAAGTAAGTAACTTTATGCATACCTAAGTTTCTTTTATAATGAAGAGCGTCTTCTATCTAGTTAGAAATAATACCTCATCCTGTTTTAGTAGAATGGAACCATGCTTTTGACTTAGATAGTAAGGATACCTTACCTTGTTTATGATAAGGAATGTTTAGATGCATGTGTATGAGTAGAAATTATAATAATACCTTAATTATTTATTTATCTCTAGATAACATGAATGGGAGACATAGTAATAGAGGGAATGAATCGGCACCCCCACCAGATTTGATGCATGTGGTTACCGAGCTACAACGTCAGGTCGCCGAACAACAGCTGGTTATCAATACTCTCATGAATCAACAAGGGAACCCTAGCACCACACCAGAGACGCAGAACGTGACTCCTAACACGACCACTATGGTGCAAGCACCACTAATCAATGCTGCCACCGGGGTCCGACCCGAGGCTTATTTGATTTAGTGGCAGAGGCTGAAACAAGAAAATTTCTCTGGTGCCGGCGAACCATGGGATGCCCAAGCCTGGTTCAAAACAGTTGAGAGCATCGTGGAGCTACTGAATTGGCCCGAGCATGAAAAGATAAAATGTGCCTCATTCTTTCTTTCTGGAGATGCGAGGATGTGGTGGGAGAGAGTCAAAGCAAAGAGACAAGTAAATCAAATGAGGTGGACAGACTTTGAATCTGAGTTCTTCGAGGAGTTCTTTCAGAGATGGATCACAAATAAGCACTACGATGAGTTCCTCGAGTTCCGACAAGGTGATCTATCAGTCAGTGAAGCTGTGAAAAGGTTCAACCGATCGCACGCGCGTCTGCACTAGTCCGTACAGAAAGGGAGAGGATCAGACACATGCTGAAAATGCTACGACCGGAGATAGCCTTGAACGTGGCCAGTGGAGTCAATCGACCCTAGACCGCCGAAGAGCTGTTCAGTAGTGCCCTGATCATCGAGCACTATCTGAACAACATCGATCACCGAGAATAAGGCAGGAGGTCGAAATCTCGAATACTAGCTGGAAGAGGGACCGCAGTGGAAAGAAGAAACAGTGGAATGGCCCAAGAGGGGGCCCAGGAAACAACCAAACTATGTATCCTGACTGTCCTATATGTGGGAAGAAGCATCCGGAGGAATGTCGTCGGGGCACGAGGAAGTGTTACACTTGTGGACTGGAGGGGCACCTAGCCTGGAACTGCCCTGCCCGAGTTCAGGAACCTCCTCGTGATATGTATGTCGAGAGCTCCTCCACGGCTTCACCGGATCAGAGCTCGATAGAGGGTCCTCGGATTAGCCAAGGGAGTGGAAGCCCCACCGTTGGGACAAATGCCGAGTGTTCTCCCTCACGAAGAAGATGTGAGTGCCTCGGCGGTTGTCATAGGTCGATATTTATTTTGATCGGTATGCTCTGTATTATTTGACAACGGGCAACCCATTCCTTTCACAAGAAAGATAGATAGGCATCCCCATGTTTTGGACTATAAATTCTAACAACGTTACCTTGGAGAAGTGATGCCATCCACCCACATTCTCGCGCGCACTAATTAGACTTCGCGACGGGGAACTCTATTGTGACACGATAGTTAGATATGTGGGACTATGATGCTATATTGGGCATGGATTTTACGCTGCACAACGGCCTTGATTGAGTCACGTAAGCGGAGGTGATTTTACCGGCGGAGGTCTCATTTGAGTTTATCGAGAGCCAAAGAAAGGAACAAGGAAATTCTTATCGGTATGAAAGCCCGAAAATGTTAGAAAATGGATGCACGGTTCTAGCACAGCACACGTGGTTGATCTGTATCGTGAAGAACACGAAGCTAGAAGATGTCAGAGTGGTATGCGACCATCGGGAGGTATTCCCTGATGACCTACCAGGATTACCACCTGATAGAGAAATTGAGTTCGAGATCGAATTGATTCCCGGAACTAACCCGATCTCCAAGGCACCTTACCATATGGCACCGACTGAGTTGAAAGAACTTCAGAAACAGCTACAAGAGTTACTTGACCAGGGACTTATCCGCCCTAGTCACTCACCATGGAGAGCTCCAGTGCTGTTCATAAAGAAAAAGATGGGTCTATGCGAATGTGTATAGACTACCGGGCACTGAACAACGTAACCATCAAGAATAGGTACCCCCCTTCCCAGGATCGACGACCTGTTCGACCAACTGAAGGGAGCTACTGTCTTCTCAAAGATCGATCTCAGGTCTGGCTATCACCAAGTAAAAGTAAAGCTAGGCGATATTCCGAAGACGACCTTTCGGACGAGATACGAACATTATGAGTTTGTAGTTATGCCCTTCGGAGTAACCAATGCTCCTGCGATGTTCATGGACCTGATGAATCGAGTATTTTCGGCCTTCCTCGACAAATTTGTAATCGTTTTCATCGACGATATTCTTATCTACTCGAGGGATCGAGAAGAGCATCTTGAACATCCCGAAGATAGTACTCTGATTCTTGAAGAGCAACTATATCACGAATTCTCCAAATGTGAGTTCTGGCTCGATCAAGTGTCATTCTTGGGTCATGTCATCTCTAAAGAAGGAATCATGGTAGACCCAATAAAGATTGAAGCTGTGAGGAACTGGAATAGGCCAAGGAATGCGAGTGAAATCAGAAGTTTTCTCGGGCTGTGAGCTATTCTGAAAGTTTTGTAGAGGACTTCTCTAGAATTGCGGCCCTATGATGACCTCACCCAGAAAGGACAAGCAATACAAATGGGTGAGGATGCGAGAGAAATTTACAATCAAGGGAGGCTGACCAGCTCCCATTTTGACTCTCTCCACAAGATAATGAAAGCTTCGAAATGTATAGTGACGCTTCTAAACTGGGGCTTGGAGCTGTACTTATGCAAAACGACAAGGTTGTCGCTTACGCCTCTAGACTGCTCAAGGAGCACGAAAGAAATTATCTTACCCATGATTTAGAACTAGCAGCCGTGGTATTCGCTCTAAAAATATGGAGGCACTACTTATACGGGCTCGGTGCGAGATTTTTCTGGACACCGAGTCGAGATATTTCTTCACTCGAAAGACCTAAATATGAGGCAACGCGGATGGCTCGAGCTAGTCAAAGATTATGATTGTGAGATATTCTATCATCCAGAAAGGCCAACAAAGTGGCGGATGCACTTAGCGAAAGTCTTGTCGCTTTGATGTCCTTATCAATGCTATCTCTACGAAAGGAAATAATGAATTACTGAATGGAGATTATTTCGGACAACTTTCCACCATGACGATAAGCGCGGCGTTGTTCGATATATTGGGAAAGCAAGATGGTGATTCAGACATCCAGAAAATCAAACAGGAAGTCTAGGAAGGAAGGGATAATGGATTCCGCATTGCCGATGGCGGATTATTATACTTCCGGGACCGACTATGAATTTCGGACGATCCAGAATTACGGAAGAAGATACTCGAGGAATCCCATGGAACACCTTATACCATGCATCCGGGATCTACAAAAATGTATCAGGACTTAAGAGATAAATTTTGGTGGTCCGGCATGAAAAGGATGTGGCTCGATCGTCGACACACACGACTGCGAGAGGTTAAGGCGAGAACACGAAAACACAGGGGATTCTGCGGTAAATCTGATTCAGTGGAAATGGGAAGAAATTTCTATGGATTTCATCTCGGGATTACCCAGAACAACCAATGGTTATGATGCGATATGGGTAATCATAGACCGGTTGACAAAGTCCGCCCCATTTCTGAAATTAAGATGACTATCCGGTTGAGCTAAGCTCAATTATATGTCAAGGAAATTATCAGTTACAAGGAGTGCCTAAGGCTATTATTTCTGATCGTGATGGCCGTTTTACCTCCCATTTCTGGGAATGTGTTCAGAAGGCTCTTGGCACTAAGTTGAGATTCAGCACTGCGTTTCATCCTCAGACCGACGGTCAGACAGAAAGAGTGAACCAGGTGCTGGAAGACATGTTGCGAGCTTGTGCTCTAGACTTTAAGGGGAGTTGGTGTCGATATTTGTGCTTGGCAGAATTTGCTTACAACAATGATTGCAGCTACTATTGGAATGGCACCATATGAAGCTCTATCGGAGAAGATCGCAGTCTCCTATCTGTTAGTACGAGGGTGGTGAAAGGAGGAAATGGGTCTTTGGATATTATTGACGATACCACCCGAGCTATACAGAATATTCGTCAGAGAATCGAAACTGCTCAGAGCCGACAAAAGAGTTATGCGGATATACGGCGTAGACCGTTAGAATTCGAAGTCGGGGACCTGGTATTCCTCAAAGTGGCCCCTATGAAGGGAGTGATGAGATTCGGAAGAAAGGGTAAACTGAGTCCACGCTACGTGGGACCGTATCCGATATTGCAGAGGGTTGGCAAGGTAGTTTACAAGCTGGAGCTTCTTCAATAGATGTCGGCTATACACAACGTGTTCCATGTCTCTGTGCTCAAGAAATGCATATCCAGTGCGGACCAAGTGATCGAGCCACAAGCTCAACAAGATAAGTTCAAGAGAGTCGGCCTATCCAGATATTAGACCGAGAAGTCAAGAGGCTAAGGAACAAAGAGGTGCCCTTAGTGAAGGTCCTGTGGCAAAATTAACGATACGAGGAAGCTACCTGGGAGCGCGAGGAGGACATGAAGCAGAAGTACCCAGAATTGTTTTAAGTTTCGAGGACGAAACTTTTACAAGGTATGGAGGATTGTAACGCCCATAAAATTTCTAGCAATTTTACGAGAATTTTTGTCTTTACGATGATGGGCTTTATGTCGGTCTTTTCGAAAATAAAAGGAAAATAAGCCAAAAAGAGATGCAAGGCCTAGGAATTGAACCCCAAACCTCTAGAGATCGCCAAGCCCTATAGATGCACCCACTAACTAGAAGCCCAATAGGATTATATCATTAGAGGAATAGGGGAAATTAAGTTAAGTGTAAGGGAGATCAAGGAGCTCTTCAAATGAATAAATAGGGGGAATGAGGGGGCATGAGCTATCCAAACTTCATTTCTCCTCCTCTTCTTCTTCCTCACCGAATTCTAGAGCTCCCTCTTGATCCTTTGGCCGAACCCCATTCAAGCAAGGAGACGGCTAGGTTTTTGTTTCCTTAGGTCATATTCCCCCTCAGAGCAAAGCGAAGGAAGTAAGATTCCCTCACCTGCAGTATATTTGTTTTTGTAGATACATGAAAGAATATGAAGCTTATAGCCCCTACATGTTTCGGCCAACCAAGGTTTTTGGGGCTAGGGTTGCATGAAAATGATTCTAAGGATATTTTATAGGTTGTATGCTTCATGTAGGAATTTTTAGGTGACCAAAAATCTAAGCTTATAGCCCCTACATGTTTCGGCCAACCAAGGTTTTTGGTGCTAGGGTTGCATGAAAATGATTCTAAGGATATTTTTATAGATTGTATGCTTCATGTAGGAATTTTTAGGTGACCAAAAATCCAAGCTTATAGCCCCTACATGTTTCGGCCAACCAAGGTTTTTGGGGCTAGGGTTGCATGAAAATGATTCTAAGGATATTTTTATAGATTGTATTCTTCATGTAGGAATTTTTAGGTGACAAAAATCCAAGCTTATTGCCCCTACATGTTTCGGCCAACATTGGTTTTTAGGGTTAGGGTTTCATGAAAACACCCCTTATGAAGTTATATTATGTTGTGTGCCTTCATGTAGGAGTTTATGTAACAAAAATAAAGAAATTGGTACCCTACATGTTTCGGCCAACATTGGTTTTTAGGGTTAGGGTTTCATGAAAACACCCCTTATGAAGTTATATTATGTTGTGTGCCTTCATATAGGAGTTTATGTAACAAAAATAAAGAAATTGGTACCCTACAAGTTTCGCCCAACAATGGTTGTAGGGCTAGGGTGGCATGAAAACACCCCTTACGAAATTAGGATATGTTGTATGCCTATGTGATGAATATGTTTATGATTTTTAATATGCCATGAATTATTCCCATGTGATGAATATGTTTATGATTTTCATATGTCATGAATTATGCCTATGTGATGAATATGTTTATGTTTTTAATATGCCATGAATTATGCCTATGTGATGAATATGTTTATGATTTTCAAATGTCATGAATTATGCCTATGTGATGAATATGTTTATGTTTTTAATATGCCATGAATTATGCCTATGTGATGAATATGTTTATGATTTTCATATGTCATGAATTATGCCTATGTGATGAATAGATTTATGTTTTTAATATGCCATGAATTATGCCTATGTGATGAATATGTTTATGATTTTCAAATGTCATGAATTATGCCTATGTGATGAATATGATTATGTTTTTAATATGCCATGAAGTATGCCTATGTGATGAACAAGTTGATGATTTTATATGCCATGAAATATGCTTATGTGATGAACATGATTATGCTTTAAGACCCCTTTAGGGTACTCTTACGTTATGAATGCATATATGTTATGACATGTCTAAGAGATGCTTCCCTTTCAAGTAGGGATTAAGAGCTCTCCTTATGATAAGATAAGATGGAGATGCTTCCCTTTCAAGTTGGGATTAAGAGCTCTCCTTATGATAAGATAAGATGGAGATGCTTCCCTTTCAAGTAGGGATTAAGAGCTCTCCTTATGATAAGATAAGATGGAGATGCTTCCCTTTCAATTAGGGATTAAGAGCTCTCCCTATGATAAGATAAGATGGAGATGCTTCCCTTTCAAGTAGGGATTAAGAGCTATCCTTATGATAAGATAAGACGGAGATGCTTCCCTTTTTGGTGGGGGATTAAGAGCATTCTTTATGATATGACAAGAACGAAAGGAAAGAAAATTAAGTATTTTACTTTGTAAGTGGTTAAGTACCCGACCCGTTAGGTGGTCATTAATCAAATCCAAGGGACATAAGAAGACGTAAGAGGTCTTGCCCTGGTAAGACGTAAGAGGTCTTGCTCTAGTAGGTCTGGTGGCTCGCTACTGACCTATTAGGGAACGCGCTTTATGTGGTACTTAGCCTGGGGCCCCCCATGCAAGTTATGATTATGTTAAAGTACCTATATGTATATGCTTTGAAAAGAAAGGACTTGTATGAAACTATGAATGCTTATGTTCAAGTTTAAGAATGCTTATGATTATGTCCTTTATGAATGATTAGGATTTATGATATTATGAATGCTTATGTTCAAGTTTAAGAATGCTTATGATTGTGTCCTTTATGCATGATTAGAATTTATGATATTATGAATGCTTATGTTCAAGTTTAAGAATGCTTATGATTGTGTCCTTTATGCATGATTAGGATTTATGATATTATGAATGCTTATGTTCAAGTTTAAGAATGCTTATGATTGTGTCCTTTATGCATGATTAGGATTTATGATATTATGAATGCTTATGTTCAAGCTTAAGAATGCTTACGATTATGTCTTTTATGCATGTTTAGGATTTATGATATTATGAAGGCTTATGTTTCACTTATGCCCTGCTTAGATTTGATTATGCTTAGCATGCTTATGTAAATTTTATGCCATGTTTATGTTTCATTACGTTAGAATGCTGATGTGTAGTGTTGTTATGCACTACTTATGTTGTCTATGCTAGTATGCTCATGTTGTCTAATTATTGATGAGGTTTATGGCTTTTGTGAGTAGGCAAGAATCTTACTAAGCTATATGCTTATAGTTTATGTTGTCCATATACTGCAGACAAAGGAAACATGAACTAGAGGAAGTAGCAGGAGGGGCCAAGTGTGTGTGATAGTGGCATGGTGGAAAAAGACCCTATTACTATCTTCTTATATTTATATGCTCAATGAATAACTTAAGACATTGCTTCCGCTTATAAGACTTGTGATTTGTTAGTACCATGTTGGATGTTACTGTTCAATTTCTTAAGAAAGTTTGATATGTTAGAACTCATGAATGGATCTCTATGTTATGCATGTTATAAAAAGAGACAAGATATGTTAACATGCTAACGACGAATATGATAGGTGATGCATGTATAAAAGAAGGTTTATGCCATGATAACATGTTTAAGTATGTAGATTGTGAAATGATTCTTATATGTTATGTTAAGAAAAAAAGTAGTGCCGCCCTGAGAGCAGATAAGGGCGGGCGTTACTAAAACCACCTTCTCCTCGTCTATACAACTCATGTACTCGAAGGTGTCTTCTAAATTATCCAGCCAAGCCCATGCAATCTAGGGGTCAGACTCCCCTCGAAACAGTGTGAATCGGTCCTTGGTTGAACGCGCCAATACAGGTATACGAGCCTTATCTCTGACCCAACTAGAATCCGTAGGAGTCGGCATAGTCGGGTGTAAATCTGATTTTTTGAGGTTTCAAACCTCTAATAGGAGAATGTCGTGGCCCTTCCTGGTCAACAAATCCATTTATAGTAGGTAGCTTTGGTGGACAACTCGTAGCACGAGTCCGAACAAGTGCCATAATACCATCTATCCACACCTACTAAACTACTTAAATAAGTATCTAACCAAAAAATATAATGTGTAAAGAATTCTTACTTCATACAACTTGGAACTCATGCCGCTGTAAATTCCATCTCACAAAAACAAAACCAAACCAAAACAAATCAACTTTCTAGGTCCAAAATCCTACTAAAATCATTATTGCATGACATCACAACCTTGGCTCTGATACCAATAAAATTGTCACACCCCAAGGTAGACTCGGTACCAATGGACGGTACCCCCTTATGACAATTCAATATACATATCCAGATAGTCGAAGCCAACACAACACATATGTAAATACATATAATCGATAGCGGAAGACAACCACACTAAGAGTTATAAACTCAACGATAAATTCATACCGGTATATCCGTCCACAAAGTAAACGAAATCTCATAATGAAACCAAAAAAGAAAACACAATATCTACGAATAACCAACAATACTATCTCCAATAGAATCCAAGTCCATAATGAGATAAATACGATATACAAAAATCAAGACCCCCAGAAAAGTGATGGGATGGGATCAAGTGGCGATTCTCCAAGTCCATTCCGAAGTCTTCTATCTGCCACCTGGGCGACAAGAAACCTAGGGTCTGTGGTAGTTAGTATAAACTCAGCGGTAATATAAGGAATAGTGCATGAACAACATATAATCTATGGTGATAAAGGGAATACGGTATAAAGATACAACAGATATTCACTAGTATGATCATAATCAATGCATAACTCAATTGTCTAGCCGAATATAAAGTAATGCACTAACATACCTGACAGTCTGCAACAACACGACTTATATCATCCTGAACAGGTATACAATAACATAACCCGTATAACATACGACAGTCTGAACCAACACGTACCTCATGCTCAACACACAACAGTATAGAATATGCAAATGATATGTAACATGACGTACAAATATATGCAACAATCATAGCTCAACCCAATGCCGCAACACACAGGCATATGTAAAACATATATCAAAATACATGGATAAATATATAAATATCCCAGCAATGCATATGCATGGTCATATATGTGGACCCTACGCACAACCACGACCCTAGTGTGGCTTGGGTGGCACAACATGACAACTATCCCAACTCCAGCTATCACTACTCTCGTGTGGTCGAATGGGTAGTATGAATAAGTAGCTAGCCGCCAGAGAGCTATACACTACACCACGGGGGTCCCTACTATTGGCCACTCCGTCACTTCCCATGAGTGGTCGAGCACCACACACAGGACGACTGCACACCATACAACTACCATCATCTATAGTGGTTGAGTGTGCAACTCCAACTACCACCCTCAGCAGTGCCCAAGTATGCATCTCCAGCTACCACCATCTATAGTGGCCGAGTGCGACACAACTAATGATCTGCACTCAACACTCCTACCACTACCTCGAGTGGCCGAGGAGGCCGGATGACAGACGACCCATCTCAACCACAAGGGAGACCCAGTCGACAGTATACATGGAATGTAATGATGCACAACTCCACACACGTATCCCTGTAACACTCTCTATCATACAGAGAGTCCTAGTCAACAAAAAGTCAACCATGTGAGGACTACTAATCCACAAACACATTCCGATGACAACCCACTTATCTATTCATAGATGACCAAATATATCATAGATGCACAACTATTATGTGTATAATACAGCAATCGACTCCATAATCAAATCTGAGTTCACCATTGTGCCCTAACTACATATACTTAGCCGAACATCCATAAGCCAACATACAATGGAGTTTGTAATTCATATCCGTGATAATTGAACGATGAATTAACAACAACACATCTCAAAGATCAAAGGCTAAGTAACAAGTACATGATTAAATAAGAGTGGATTCAAGATAAAGGTATCAACATCAATACAAATTCATGCACTAGATTCAACAACTACCTGACAAAGGTAGGGATTACCCACTTGATACGAAACTCGTAATAATCCTCATGATCGTGGACCTATCTCGTATCCCAAACCTGCACATATTAGCAACCAAGGGTAAGTTCAAGCATCCGACAAATATATAACTCAACTACTACATCGTTTCTATATTCTCATCCTTTTATCGAATACAGGTTAGAAACCCCGATCACCCCTGGCCGATTCACAATAACCAAACTCACATACACTAACCTTCCAATTCTATTTAGCTTCTACCCACATAGATCATCCTCAAGCCACTTGTACCAACTCACACTCAATCTGTCCATAGCTCCATAACAGAACACAACCCAAATATATCCACTCAGATCAACAACTCAGCACTGAGGAACATAGAGATCTGACTGCATCGAGGGAAGAACACACAGCTTACTCTTTGCTGCTTCTACCACACACAGTTGTGCAACCATTGAAGCCTACCCTGTCCAACTAGTTGATCGATTGACATCCACATCCCCTCCACAACAACGAATAGAAATCATCCCATACAACACCTCCACTGCATCAACCTCACCACTACCAATCACGCAACAACATTGATCTATAGAAAATAGATATTATACCCAAATTACACTTCACTGACGAATCCTATCTACCTATAGAATTTTGTTCACCAAAATTCTGCTGCTGCCCCCTTCATCACACAGTGATCTGAGCTTCCTATGGAGGAAGTTGACCGAAGACAGCCACAATAGGAATAGAAAGAACAGAACAAATAGAAAGAACAATGATCTAATCACTGCGACAATCGTGAACACTACGGCTAGAACCCAATCAACCACACAAGAATAGAAAGTTACAAATGACAGATACGATCGAAGCTAGATCTCATGAAGAAACCAACAATCGAACCCAGGATAAACAGAAATTGTAGAACCTGTGATGGTAGCTTACTGCCGCGATGATAACACCATCGATTTGCCTGAGCGAAGGGGTCGATGTGATCTCAAATGCAAGGAACCAAGCTGACCTTCAGTCGGGGATCAACTAAGGCGGTGGCATCGTCGAGCTACTCTCACGGGGATGCCGACGAGCACGAGATCTGACAACAAGAGAAGTAGAGATGCTGAGAAGGTGAGAACCGAGATTGTGATGAGGAACTGGTATCACGATCTAATTTGGGGAAATATAAAGGTAGTTCAGCGGTTTGGTTCAAGCCAACTGGAATTAAGTCCAACCCTTAATTAAACCCAACCAATTATTAAACCCAATTAGCTACTTAAAGGGGTTAATCCATATACTCAAATTATTATTTTTTTTTTCCACCGTATCTTACACGACTGTTGTTGTTGCTGATTGACTCCAACGACTTTTGACCTGCCTGATCTACAATTGTCATAGCCCAATGGCACTCTGATCAGTTGACTGATCACACCATCAGTCAACTAATCAAGTCAATAGTCAATTGCTCTTTGCATCAATCGACTATGAGAGGTTCTGTGCCTTTGTCCACTTATAATAGTCAACTGCCAGGGTATGCCAGTCAACTGATGGTGGATCAGTCGACTGACAAACCTTAGCAGTCGACTATTTTAGACACAGACCTCAACCAACTTCAGTCAACTACTTGACCAGTCGACTTGGACTAGTCAACTGATAACCGTTTCTGTTGACTGTCATCGGGTATAACCTTAAACAAAGGTGTTTGAGCCTCCGACACTTGACCTTAGCCATTTGTCCAAGTTCACTTAAGTTGAACTTCCCAACCCTAGGTTACAATCGCTCAACTCTCATCTTCCCATGGAGTATTCCATTAAAGCTCTCTTCCTTCGACCTGTGTCCCTCGGATGCACTAAGCTCATGACTTCTCCTCGTGACATCCTTCTCATCTTGCCATGAAGTCTGCTTTCTTTGGCTTAACTCCATTTCTCCTCGTCCGATAGTCCCTCGGATGCATTCCACGCCCTCCTTCACCGACTCAATGACCCGAGCCATGAGATGAATGAACTTGCCAATTCTTGACCGTATCGTCCTACACAACTAGAAGGCACACATCAAAAGCATAGACATCCTAACATAAACTATTTGACACACACATCAAAACCACGATCATACTTGGGTTGATTGCCCTAATAGTTATGGATACTTAGCAAAGGAAAAGTCCAAGAGTGTAGTCTTGGCCACGTAAGGGCAAGCATGTAGTCATAGCGGTGAAAGTCCAAGCATTAAGGCTTGGCAATAGAGAAGTCCTGGAGGCATGACCTCTTGGAAAAGGTACCCCAAAGGTATGACATAGTCGATGGAAGCACCTGAAGGCTAGTGTGAAGGGTGAACAAGTCATGGAGGACTCGGACGGACCCTGATGGAGGCGTGAAGCTAATGGATGTGGCTAGAAGGCTTAGGTCTAGACCAAGGGAGGTCGATCTAGTATGAGTGGATCATACTTAGGTTAAACCTCATGGTTGAGGTTTATCAGTCGACTGAGACTTTGGGTCAGTCGATTGGTAGAGTGTTCAGCACTCGAGAGCCTAGTCAATTCGGAGCAATCGACTGGGATTATAACCAGTCAACTGGTTGTGTAGTGACTAAGGCTCGACTACCGACTAAGTGCTCTAGTAGTCAATTGGTTGCTTGCACCAGTTGACTAGCCCATGATAGTTGACTGCTATTGATGGGCAGTCGATTGGTGGTAGTGAACATGGGCACAAAATGTCTGGTAGTTGACTGATCAGTCGACTACTGGCTTGGCAATCGACTGCTGGTAAGCGTAGTCGACTGCTAGGGTATTCGTTAGAATAATCTAACATTGATTAAGCTATTGTGAGACAATGGTACAGTGACCAGTCAACTGTTAAGCAAGAGTTGAATGATTTTGGTTTCACCTGAATGATTGCAAACATATGTCTTGCTCCTAATTCTCAATGGTTGTTCATGTAGGTTGGATATCCTATTGTATCCGATGTGAACTTTTGGAACTACACCGGATTCTCCTATTCCATGATAAGTTTCCCTTTCGGATCTACAGAGCATAGGGAGTTTCTATGAATGAGTTGCCCCTGTTAGGTGGTCCCATAATATGTCCGGAGTTGTTTTCTCATACTTTGAAGCCTTGTGTTGGAATAAGTTCATTACGTTCTATGATAACCTATGGATCCTCATGGTAAATTGATCTACTTTTGGGATATTCATGGGAAGATAACCTTGGTCACATTGGGAACCTATCACGAGAACCCCAGTGGATCAATCTAAACTTAAATCCTCATTCATAGCTGATTCCTCCATGTCTCGGTTCTCTATGGGTCGAAGGATTGGGTTCTCATTTCGGTCCTTTCCTACACCTCTAAGATATGACCTAGTGATTTTGGCATTTAAATCGGGTAAGTACAATAGATCTGGACCATAAACAATCATATCATGGAATAAAAAGTAAGCATAAATATTTAGACAATGAAAATGATGTAAAATAACATAGATTCTTTGCATAACTATTTTTACAAATGAAGTAGGCTACTCCCTAATCTTAGAATCTTAGAATCTACTCCATAGGGATTGGGTTGCAACCACAAATCAATGTTAAAGAAAACATAGTCTCAAAAGAAAGGAAGTAGAGTTAAGAAAGCTCAGTTTCGATGGAGAATGATCGTCGATTGCAATTTGCATTCGTATCCAGAGTTGTGGCACTTAATTCTTCTTGCTGGCGGCGGAGAGATAGTCAGACGACATCTCTGGCGATTTAGGGGCCCTTGGATGGCCCACCTTCGGGGTTTGGGAGCCCTAGGGTGGCTCCCCTCACCATCCCTTCCTCTTGGACGAGTTTCCTTTATATAGAGGTGGCTATGGTTCTTTCTAAAAATATGAAAACCTATCAAATTGTGATGAGCGACGCCGCCACACGACCATGTGAATTTCACACGACCTACCATGTGTCGCTCAGGAAATTTTTCTGGAAAAAGACACGACCATGTAAAATTCACATGGTCAGTCGTATCTTGCTCTGTACAAACTACAGTTGTCATGACCCTAAACACGATCATGTTTCCCTATGGAGCCTTTGTTTTGATCCGTTTCTCTTTGAGAAACATGCTCGT
Source organism: Wurfbainia villosa (assembly GCA_025175895.1). NCBI lineage: Eukaryota > Viridiplantae > Streptophyta > Magnoliopsida > Zingiberales > Zingiberaceae > Wurfbainia > Wurfbainia villosa. The sequence goes on along the minus strand of CM045997.1, from coordinate 22,062,924 downwards.
GTCTTGGGACACAATCAGAGTGTGCTTCCTAAAATTCATGCTCCATATAATACTTCAATTTGTTTCGTATCTTCGCCCTATCAAGACAAATAAACAAAAGCATATATCAGAATAAAGATAATATAAATAATAAAGTAAACAAATATAATATGCAATGAATGCCATAAAAATGAGGCAAGACGTGTGCCAAAATGATAACAAAAACTCTATATAAAATGCACACATCAATAGACAAATATTCAAAAGAATCGACGATCGAGACCAATCACTATTCATCCCCCCCTCCTCTAGTGACGCCAAGGTCCTAACACTAAGGTTCTAGTGATGATGGAGATAATAGGAGGGACCCCTCCGATGATGGTCAATGATGATGTCACAAGATTTCTTATGTGAGTGGATTCTCCTCTTCGAACCCGAGAAGGATAGTAGGGCGAACTTCCTTCCTCTAAGCCCATGGAGGATGAAGAAGATGGAGGCTAGGGTGGAAGAAGAACTGCTCTCCGGCAAAGGAACCCAAGTGCAACATTTATACTTGCTCCATCCACCATGAACCATGACTATGGTGGCTTTTGTGGCTTTGTCCAGGCCATGGCAATAAGAACCACGGAAGTGGAATGGTCCATGGCCTAACAATGGTTCTTGTTGTGGTCATCTCTTTTTGTTTTCTTCGGTTCCACAGCTTAGAACATGATTGGGGTGTGTTTGGGGGCACATTTTAGTTATGTTTCCCATTGTATAGACCCTAAAACTCCTCAATATGCTTTTCAAATGCCCTATAAAATAAAGTATACATAAATTTAGTATTAGAGATATCAAATTATAATATGGTTCATGATGTAATTGAGAGGTGTCTGAAGGCAATTTCCTTAAGAATTATTAATAACATTCACTATTTGAGTGTACATTTTTTATGTATTTGATTAGATCTTAAACTCATCTACTGAAGTCCACAATATGATACATAGTATGAGAGAAATTGTGATTGGATTAGAATTAGTGGGTATCTCATATGTGCAATTATGTAAGTACTGGAACGATCCCTAGTCGATGAATTGATGAGATTGGACATCTTGAATTCTATGAGACTAGCATATGTTATGGTCCTTGGTTTTTCCAAGCATTCAGTACTCTGAGTGGAAGCATAGAGATGCTGAGAGTGAACATGTGGATGCTAGTTAGGGCAACTAGTCATTAGAGTGACTTGCTATCAAACTTCATATAGTTCTTTATGTCAATGAAGTCACATTATAGCATGAGTGTGAGCTTCCTTAGACTTAAGGTATTCAAGTCATCTTGATCATGGTGACTTATACTTTGACTTCTTTGCAGCCATCTCCATAGGAGATGTCACTCCGGGTTGATTGGGTACAAGTCAAAGTGATTGAAGATGTTTGAATAGCCCACAAAGGATTCACCACTCCTATAAAGGAGATGTATACCCTAGGCCTCTTGTCAGGATTGTTATTCAGAAACCTTTGGCCAGAGCAAGTATGTTAAGAAGATAGTCTTCTTAGAAACATATGGAAGTAACTTGAATTCACAGGATAAGAAAACTAACTTGGGCTAGGTGTGGCATAGTTAGCCTAGTGGGGACGAGCACATATAACATATTCTGAACCAAGTGGATATAGGATGAGTGAAAGGAACAAGGGCACGAACAACTGAAGCTGCTGAAGGGTTCAGAAATATTCTGAAGTTAATATTGGACTTTTCGATCAATTGGATGTCATAATGTACTGCTAGGTGTAACTCATGATCTATTCATAATTAATAGATCAATTATTGATGGTGTTTACTTCTTCGGCCTACCAAGACCTCCCTCCCCCTCCTTGTGAATCATCGGATCTATCACCAAAGAGGGTTAGAGATGAGATAAAGAGATATCTGCTTCTTGAATCACCTCGGGTCTTGGAAGTAGAATTATATCTGCCACTTGGAGAGAAAACATTAGAGATAGGTCAGATTCCTGGCGCAGTGACTCCGACGCTCAAGTCAGTAAGAATATGAAGAAAATAGCAACACAAATGGAATGGAGAAGAAGAAGTGAGAAAGAGGTCTTAGAGGTACCGAATAGTGAAGAAACAACCATCTCTGATCCTTCCCTCCTCTATCCTTTTTATAGATGGTTCACCCCACCTTCTCCCTGGGGTGAATATACTTTAATGTCTTTTGCCAAGATGTCCCCTGTAATTTCTTTTCTCACTTTAATTCAAAATATCTCCTTCAAATGCCTTATACACCATATGCTTCCCTGCCATGTATTAATTAAACAAAATACAAAAAAAAATAATTAAATATATTAAACTAACCATCTTCAACCTTCTCCTACCACTTCCCATACTCTGGAAAACCCTTTTATCCTTATTTCACCATATCTAGAGAGAAACCCCGAAACCCATAACTGGCTCGGGAAATGAACATACTGCTCGGGTAATAAACACACTGCTCGGGAAACAAACATACTACTCAGGAAATGAACACACTGCTCGAGTAATAAACATATTTCTCGGGAAACACTCTCTACTAGCACCATACTTAGTCATTAAACAACATTGCCCTGTTCACCCCTACTGTGATCGAGAATCGTACATACTGCTCATGAAACACCTACACTACTTGGGAAAAATATAGACTGCTCAGGAAAGACATATACTACTCAGAAAGTGCTCATACTATTCGACTAACATTATACTTTACTTTTGAACAACATTGCACTACTTACTACTACTGTGGTTCAAACATAACATGCATTGCTTGGGAAAAACATAAACTACTCGCGATGTGAACACATTGCAAGACAAACACATAAACTGCCCGAGAAACATATAGACTACTCGGGAAACATACAAATAGCTCAGGAAGTGACCACACTGCTCAGCAAGCACATAAACTGCCCGGGAAACATATAGACAACTCAGGAAACCTTCTAACTACTCTGACAACCCTTATCCCATCATAAGTTCCCCCTCTTTCATAAAACTAAAGAGCAAAGTCGAGTGAAGTTTTACAAGTCTCTTATAATAAAAATTTCTCTACCTTAGCTGAAAAAGCCCCACACCCATCATAAGTTCCCCCTCTTTAGTAAAACTGAAGAGCGAAGTCGAATGAAGTTTTTACAAGTTCTCATGAATGCATAGACACTTATCATATCAACTTCAAACACCCAAATCTATCACATTGACATATTAGGCATTTGACCTTAGATTTTGCATGCAGTACTGAGCCTGAAATTATATAAGGCATTGAGCCTTGACTACTATATGAGGCATTTAAGCCTTGACTATTGTATGAGGCGTTTGAGCCTTATATATCATATAGGGTGTTTAAGCCTTAAATACTGTATGAGGTATTAGGCCTTGTTAGCAATTTACCTGCCCATTATATCTGGTGTTATAGTTCCTCATGGGGGAAAATAACTATCTAGCCCTTAGGGTGTTATAGGAGAATCCTTGATAACATTTTACATATGCCATATAGCGACATTATAGTTCCCCATTGGGGAAAATAGCTTATCTAGCCTATAGGTTGTTATAGTAGGCGCGGAGCCTTGAAGATTTTACATATGTCATATAGTGGTGTTATAGTTCTCTGTGGGGGAAAATAGCTTATCTAGCCCATAGGCTGTTATAGTAGGTGCAGAGCCTAAGTTAATTTTTACAAGAGAATTGTGAATAATTTGTCATACCTTGGATAAAATATCATTGACATAATATAGAAGAAATTCTGAACAAACATAGAAATCCTTTAGCATAAATTCTATTGACCACTACCAAAGGGAATATAATTAGATGACCATAACCCATTGCATAAGAGTTTTAATTAACACTGCTCTATACCAAGAATGTAATGACTTAGAAAAATTTGATAACCCCCTTTCTATGAAAGAATATAAGATATCCTTCAAATTCTGCATGAGATGTAGAATGCCTTAGAAAAATTCATATAGTCATTCACCAAAGAACAATAGATAACCTTCCAACTCTATACTAGGTGCAACATGCCTTAGAAAAAATTATTAACAACTTTGTCAAATAATATTAGTTGGACCTCCAAGCTCAGTATTAGCCATAACAAAGCCTTAGAAAAAATTAAAAGTACTTCTGCAAGGGAAAAATTCTCAACAAGACATTAGGGTTAATAAAAATGCTTTAACTTCCTTTTTACCCTTACCACACACCATATTTAACCACTATATCCCCTTTAAAAACCATTATCTCCCTTAACACTTCACCGTTCAACTTCTACTTGTGCTTAAAACCCCTAAATCCCTCCTTCTCCGATACCTTCAACCTCTCTGCAACCAACTCCTCTCCATGGCCTCCTCCTCCACCGCTCCCTGGTAAGAAACAACACCCAACCAACTACACCCCAACCATCCATTCTTCCTCCATGAGCCCAAATATATCCCTGAAGATTTCACCACCATCATCCCCAATCGCAGCCAACGCCCTCATCTTCCTCCGCCCGACACCAACATCCTTTTCACAGGGCAGATAGTGTTGGTGCAGGGGCACCAGATAATCAAACCTAGGTTTTGATTATGACAAAGGTTCAAAGTTAAGCTCTTATTGTTATCTCATGTGTTGTGTTGAGTGTGCAGGAAGTGTTTAAGCTAAGCCCAAGGTCGAGCGACACCTAGAGAATCTCGGGACGAGAAACTGTGGTGGTCGGGCAACACCAGAAGAACCTCGTGGAGTCGAGGAACCTCGGTGGAGACTGGAAGCTAAGAGACAAGTCAGAGGGAAGCAATGAGTAAAGAGTAATGGTGAGGTCTTGTCTTCCGTACGGGGATGAACTTAGGTAGTGATCTGACTAAGACTTCCAGGGGAAGGTCTAGGTCGAGATCAGTGTTGGATCGAAAGTGTCGCTAGAGGGGGGGGTGAATAGCGATACGATGTCGTTAAAAAACTTTTGCAATAAGTAAAAAGCAAGTAGAGAGTGCACAGCGGAAATATAAAGTAGACAAGATATTTTTACGTGGTTCACAATCTTTCGATTGCTAATCCACGGCCCTAGTGATCCTTGATCACGTACGGAGGGCAATTCACTAAAACCACTCCTCCTCGTTGGAGGTAGGAGCAACGATTACAAAAAGAAATCAAGGCAAAGGGACACTCCCCCTTTCCTTGTTACGATTAAAGCACAAAGACAATTTAAAGAAGTAGAACTTAAATAAATATACCGACAACTCTTATAAGTAGAAGATGTAGCTTTCGTTGTCGGCGGCACTTCGTCGTAGCAAATGTGAGTAGTAGTAGCGGCGTTACGACGGCGTGTTGAGAGCTCTTGAATTCTTGTAATTTGCTTGGCTTGAACATGTCTATTTATGGATATTGATCTATGAATTTAGACATAGGTAGTGTCCAAGGTGAGGTTCTTATCCCCCAAGACTTGTTCATCCACATACTTTGCGCCAACTCAAGGATGAGGTGTTTCATCCAACCACCTTGTGCCACCTCCAACCTCCTTGTGCGCCAACTCAAGGATGAGGTGTTTCATCCAACCACCTTGTGCCACCTCCAACCTCCTTGGGCGCCAACTTGAGGATGAGGTGTTTCATCCAACCACCTTGTGCCACCTCCAACCTCCTTGGGCGCCAACTTGTTGGAGCCATTCAACTTGTGCCACATCATGGGAGCCAACCATCTTGTGCCAACTCACCTTATCTTGGGCGTCCACCACAAGGAAGCTTGGTGATGGTTTGGATGTCCACCTTGATGCCACATCACCCTTTGTACCAAAACACGAGTCAAGTCCAAATTCACTCCCTTGAAATTCGAGCTCTTCTCGAGGCTGGAACTTGACTAGCAGTTGACTGTAGTCAAAGGGTTTTGGACTGCAGTACAAGTTAGCTTAAAATATAAAGTACGATGGTTCTAACCATTTGATCTCGACCTAGACCTTCCATTGGAGGTATTGGGTCGGATCTACGCTTAACGACCTTGCTTCGCTTTCACACGAGCTTACCTTGTAGCCTCGCTTCCGGTCTTCACCCGAGTACCTCGGCTTCCTCCGAAGTCCCTCTGGCGTTGCCCGACCAACTCGGTTCCCACCGGGTGTCGCAGACCTTCCGCTCAACTTTAGCATTTCTGCACACTTAATTGAGCTCGTAAGATAACAAATATACCCTTAACTATTGAGCCTTTTGCCATAATCAAAATACTGGTTCGACTTTGGTGCCCACTGCACCAACAATCTCCCCCTTTTTGATTCATGGCAAACCGACACAAAAGTTAAGGAAAAATTAAGCATAACAGTAAGCTAGCATAATGATTAAGCATGAATGAGCTAGCATAAAGATTAAATATGAATGAGCTAGCATAATGATTAAGCATGAGTGAGCTAGCATAAAGATTAAATATGAATGAGCTAGCATAAAGATTAAATATGAATGAGCTAGCATAATGATTAAGCATGAATGAGCTAGCATAAAGATTAAATATGAATGAGCTAGCATAAAGATTAAGCATGAGTGAGAAATATTATTGTTTCAAGTTCTCCCCTTTGAGGTAACCTCCCCCTTGACCGAAGGTGAGTTCTTGAAAAATAATTTTTACTCCCCCTTAATAGTTGCTTAAGTAAACGGAATTACTTAATATAAAAGGTAATAATTTTGTTTACTTTCTTCCTTACTTTTGTGACTTTCTCCCCCTTTTGCCTTAACTCAAAAAGTTTGTAAATATATTTTAAGGTTTGTAAGTCCAAGCAAGTTCCCAATATAAATATATATATATATATTTTTTTTTTAAAATAATAATAAGCTTGAAAATATGTTCATCTAAAATGTACAACTCCGGTTGGACTTGATTGATATAGAATGATCAATAAGTCTTGAAGGAGTTGATTAATTTTAAATAATTATACTCCATGGTTCATGTCGATGCGAATCTACGTCTGGAACCAGAGTAAGGTCCTAACATCTCACGCCCGTCTCGTGGCTAAGTACACAAACACATTAGTCCTATGTGTTGTGAGATGTGTTGGCTCCTTAAATCTATAGGTATATGATTTCTAAGGTAAGACTTAGGCTAATTTCATAAAAAGAAGCAAAAGTAGAGTACATATATAGAAAAATTTAAATCCGACTCTATTACGCACATACCTAACTTTCGTCTTAATAAACTAAATTCGGCTTCGGGTAGTGGTTTGGTGAAGATGTCCGCTAGGTTTGATTTGGACTCAACATACTCTAGTTGTATAGTTCCATTAGTTACATGTTCCCTAATGAAGTGGTGTTTAACTTCTATATGTTTTGTCCTAGAATGACATATTGGATTTTTAGTTAAGTTAATTGAACTAATGTTATCTATGTAGGTTTTAATGTTGTTAAAGATTAAGCTAAAGTCTTGGAGAGTGTGCTTCATCCACGAGGCTGAGAGACACACTCACCCATCGCATAGCGTATTCCCGGTGGTAGATAAGGCAAGCATAATCTTTGCTTCCTCTTGCACCAACTTACTAGACTCGGTAGAGGATTTGACAACAACCACTCGTGCTCTTTCTATCGAGTTTACTACCGGCATAGTCGGGTCGGAGTAGCCGATTAGATTAAACTCGGTAGATCTAGGGTACCAAATACCTCGTTTAGCGTGCCCTTTAGATATCTAAGGATACGCTTGACTAGGGTTAGGTGAGACTCCTTGGCGCAGGTTTGTAACCTTGCGCACATACTTACATGAATAAAATGTCGAATTAGGCTCGCGGTTAAGTATAGGAGACTTCTATTACTCCTATAGTATTTTAGGTCAACGGGTTTTCCTTCTACATCTTTGTTTATATTAACATTAGTTGCCATAGGTGTATTGATTATTTTAGCATCTTGCATTCCAAATCGATTTATTAAGTCCTTAGTATATTTTTGTTGATGTAAATATATTCCATCTTTAGTTTGTTTAATTTGTAAACCTAAGAAGAAACTTAACTCTCCCACTAAATTCATTTCAAATTCACTTTCCATAAGTGAGATGAATTAGCTTAGCGAGGATCGAGTTGGTAGTTCCAAAAATTATATCATCTACATAGATTTGGGCTATAAAGATTTCTTTTCCTACGGTTTTAACGAATAAGGTTGGGTCGACTAAACCTTGGTTGAATCCTTTGGACTTAAGATAGATCGAAAGCCTTTCGTACCAAGCTCTTGGGGCTTGTTTGAGTCCATATAGGGCTTTCTTAAGTCTAAGGACATGGTCGAGGTTTATCTAGATTTTGAATCCGGGAGGTTGGTAGCGTAAACTTCTTCCTTAATGTATCCATTCAAAAATGCTGACTTGACATCCATTTGAAACAATTTAAAACCTCGATGTGCGGCATATGCTAACAACATTCGGATGGACTCTAGTCCGGCTCACAGGCGTAGGTCTCATCGTAATCTAAACCTTCGACTTGACTAAACCCTTTTTGCGACTAACCTAGCTTTATTTCTAACTACTTCACCTTTATCATCAAGTTTATTTGAAATACCCACCTTGTTACAATAATTGATTATTCTTTAGGTGGTGGAACTAATTCCCATACATCAATTATAGAGAATTGACCTAGCTCTACTAGCATAGCAATAATCCAGTCGTGATAAAGAAGTGCTTGTTCAATAGTTTTGGGTTCGATTTTGGAAATTAGATTTGACTAAGGTTTCGATATGAAGCTCTAGTTGAACCCTAAATTTGGATCACGTTTAACTTGATTGTTTGGATGATTTGTTTTTGTATTAGTGTGACTCGGGTTAGGGTCATCTATCACTTGGTCGATTGGTTTACTTGGGTGAGTTCTAGTTTGACTTGGGTTAGAGTCATCTATCACTTGGTCGATAGGATGACTTGGGTTAGGGCGAGATTCAAGTTCAAGATCAGTCGGGTTGCTATAAGTTGATTTGCTAGTTGGTTTTGTTAAGGATTGAGCGGGTTCGTGTCCTTAAATCGAAAACTATATTAATGGTTTCTTCGACTCTAAGAGTGTCGTGATTGTATACCCTATAAGCTCTCTGGTGGTTGAGTATCCTAGAAAGGTTCGATGAGGTTTTGGATTTGAATTTCCTAGGTAATCCTTAGTGTTTAAGATATGTACCTTGCATCCAAATACCTAAAGTACTTGATGTTCGGTATTTTATCGTGATAAATCTCGTCTGAGGTCTTTTGGTGCCTCTTTACCATAAGGATCCTATTTTGGACATAGCAAGCCGTACTAACGGCCTCTAAAATCTATCGGGTAGGTTATACTCGTTTAACATTGTCCTAGCGGCTTCTTGTAGGGTTCTATTTTTCCGTTCGACTAACCCATTTTGTTGTGGGGTTCTAGGACATGAAAACTCATGGTGGTATCCGTTTAGGTTCAATCTGTAAACACTGTGGTTTTCGAATTCACCACCATGATCGCTTCTAAGTCTTTTAATCTTAAGGTTCTTTTGATTTTTGATTAACCTACAAAGATTGATTAGTTGGTCTAGGTATCATTTTTATGTTTGATAAACCTAACCCAAGTAAATCTAGAATAGTCGTCAATTATGACTAAGCAAAATTGACTACCATTGAGTGACTTAGCTCCATGTGAATCAAATAGATCCATGTGTAGGAGCTCAAGAACACTTTTGGTTCGTTCTTGATTAGTTAATTGATGTTGTGTCCTAGATTGTTTACCTTGTTGACAAGCATTACATATTTTATTATCCAAGTTGTTTAGTTTAGGCAAACCTATAACCAAGCCACTCGACTCATCTTGTGGGCCGAGTCTTGGGTGCAGTGTCAGAGTCTTGATTGCCATAACCAAGATTCCTCTTCTTGCTGTGTCATAAGACACTTGGTTGAGGAGTTGGGTAAATTTATTGTGTAGATGTTGCTACTCCTAGTTCCTTTAAGTATTATTTTAGATGTTGCATTTATTTTGATTACGCATTCATTTTCTAGAAATATGACCTTATAATTGTTATCACAATTGGCTTACACTAAGTAAATTATATTGAAAGTTTTCTACTAATAAGACATTTTGAATTGTAAAGTTAGAGTTGAGCTCAATATCACGATCCGATGATTTTGAGCTTGCCGTTATTCGAAGGCTACGATCCTTGTCGTTTGAATCGTAACCCGAAAATTTGAGTTGATCCCGGTCATGTAGTCGGGAGCAACCAGCATCCAACATCCATTGATCCTACACATAAGGTAGTTGGATCGGATATTGGAATTACTAAAGGGTTGTTTGTAAGTTTTTAAACCTAAATCATCTCACCAATATCTACATGATCAAAACATGTTATTCCTATGTGTTATTGTGAGATGACTATCAATTTTACTTGATTAATTTTAATGAATTTAAATTAACCAACATTAGGTTAGATTCGGATTTAGTCTAAGCTCATCAAGTAATCTTTTCAAGAGATTAGCTTCGTGTCGTGGCGAGGCAGAGGCCTTCTTTGATCGGAACAACGACCACTTCCTTAGACAAAGCTAATTTCAAGAAATTGATAACTCGACTTACTTGAGACTACGTCTTGGTCTAACTAGTTATTTTTGAAAAGAGGCTCCCCAGGCTCAATCTTTTAAATAGGATTTTAGTTGGTTTATTTTGAAAAGAGGCTCCCGAGGCTCAATCTTTTCGCCAGATTTTAGTTGGTTATGAGTCCTATCTAACCATTCTAAAAATAAAGGAAAAACTAAGCAGGCAATGTCGAAGACTGAACAAAAATACAGTGTGTATTGGCTCCCCCTGGACCATTGAATCGAGTGGGTCTATTCACAGAGTGAATTTGGTCCTTGGGAACCCAATACATGTTAGATCCTAAAGTTGAAATCAAAGTGGTCTTAGGGACCCATGCTTGGACATTTTTCTTATGTTGGTTTACTATAGACATATATGACTTATTGGTTGTATTTGAGTTAAACCCGAGTCCGGCCTTGTTGTACCACGGCCCTTTGTGATCAAGTAAGAGGTCAAGTCCCTTGGATCCCAAAGTGAACCTTTCAACGTGTTCCTAAGGTCTTGACTTGTGTTTTCAAAGCGAGTTCTCAACTTCAAGCTTTTCAGCAGGTTGAGTCCTCCTCTTGAATCTGAGTAGTCGAAGAGGTTAGGAGACCTCATGTTTGAGAAGGTTAACCTCCTCAATTAGGGTCTCGACCTTGGACTCGGACTTAGCTAGTTTCTTATTTAAAAATTTAATTGCACCATACAAAGTATTAAGTAAGCGACCGACTTACCCTTAATGATTCTTTTGAACCGGATCACGGATCGTGGCTTGTCTTGAATGGAAGCTCATCATCGCCAGTTCGGACTCGGACTCTTCTTGATTTGAGTCGTGCTCGGTCGGCTTGGCCATTAGAGCTTGGATATCGTCTTCTTCCTCGACAACTCCTCCCAAGTAGCGTTTAGCGCTTTCTTGGTCTTTGATGCGTTATTCTTTAGCTTTGGGCACTCGGACTTGATGTGGCCGAACACATTGCACTCATAGCATCTAAAATTAGAAGTATTTGAATTAGGTTTAGGCTTACCTTGAGTTGTTGGTCGTTTTTCGTCTCTTGATCATCTTCGAACTAGATTGACTAGTTCGGATTCTATTCGAGTCTACTTCCGATTCGGACTCGTCTTCTTCCTTGGGGTGGCTTGCTTGCGGGCTTCTTCTTCTTGGAACTGCGCAACTAACGCAATACTCTTCTCGGCTGGACCACGTTAGTTTGCTCATGTAATTCAAGTTCGAAAACAATTCGTCTAACCTAATTTTAGAAAGGTCCTTGGAGACCTTGTAGGCATCGACCATGGATGCCCACAAGGTGGTCTAGGAAGCGAGTTAAGAGAATACGATAAGGTCGCGATTCTCGACCTTTTGTCGATGGCATGGAGTTGGTTGTGATGTCTTGGATCGAGCATGTAGTTGAGTTGCGGTCTCGTTTTCCTGCATTTTCAAGTTATACAATTTATTTAAAGTAAATCTCTTTTACATACCTTCGTGTCGTCGGTGCCTTCGTGTAGTTCCACTAGCTTGGTCCATAAGTCCTTTGCACTAATGAAGGGGCGCGGTTGAGCTCTTCCTTGGACAACCCACATTGCAAGATTTGAGTTGCCTTGGCATCGGCTTCTACTTGTTTTTCATGGAATTTGACCATTGATCGTAACCCAAGATTCACCATCTTCATTAATAGGAAGTGTGAAACCGGTTTGGATTACGATCCACATCTCGATTTGGGTTTTAAGAAAGCATTCCATCCGACCCTTCCAATAGCGAAAGTCATTACCGTTGTAAAGCGGGGGTCGGGAGTGCTAAACCCTTGAGATGGGCCATTTAAAACAAGAAGAAGAGCGAAAAGAATCTTGCAAAACACACACGAAAGAATATTCCAAGACTTTCGCCTTGGATTAGTAGTGCGGAAGTAAAAAGATATATAAAATGTAACTTGCAAAAGAAATAAACAATCAAATGCGAATGTCGAAGTTCCGGAGGACAACCTTACTCGATCTAACCCAAGGACAACCTTATCCGATCCTAAAGCCTCTAATGCAATTCTATATGTAGGAGAAGATAAGCAAGTGAAATAATTATACGAAAACAGAAATAAATAAAAAAAAATCTGTAAAAAAGAAAAACAAAGCTAGATTGGTGGTTTCACCGAATCTTAGCGCCCCCGGCTCTGATACCAATTGTTGGATCGAAAGTGTCGCTAGAGGGGGGGGGGGTGAATAGCGATACGATGTCGTTAAAAACTTTTGCAATAAGTAAAAAGAAAGTAGAGAATGCACACCGGAAATATAAAGTAGACAAGATATTTTTACGTGGTTCACAATCTTTCGATTGCTAATCCACGGCCCTAGTGATCCTTGATCACGTACGGAGGGCAATTCACTAAAACCACTCCTCCTCGTTGGAGGTAGGAGCAACGATTACAAAAAGAAATCAAGGCAAAGGGACACTCCCCCTTTCCTTGTTACGATTAAAGCACAAAGACAATTTAAAGAAGTAGAACTTAAATAAATATACCGACAACTCTTATAAGTAGAAGATGTAGCTTTCGTTGTCGGCGGCACTTCGTCGTAGCAAATGTGAGTAGTAGTAGCGGCGTTACGATGGCGTGTTGAGAGCTCTTGAATTCTTGTTATTTGCTTGGCTTGAACATGTCTATTTATGGATATTGATCTATGAATTTAGACATAGGTAGTGTCCAAGGTGAGGTTCTTATCCCCCAAGACTTGTTCATCCACATCCTTTGCGCCAACTCAAGGATGAGGTGTTTCATCCAACCACCTTGTGCCACCTCCAACCTCCTTGTGCGCCAACTCAAGGATGAGGTGTTTCATCCAACCACCTTGTGCCACCTCCAACCTCCTTGGGCGCCAACTTGAGGATGAGGTGTTTCATCCAACCACCTTGTGCCACCTCCAACCTCCTTGGGCGCCAACTTGTTGGAGCCATTCAACTTGTGCCACATCATGGGAGCCAACCATCTTGTGCCAACTCACCTTATCTTGGGCGTCCACCACAAGGAAGCTTGGTGATGGTTTGGATGTCCACCTTGATGCCACATCACCCTTTGTACCAAAACACGAGTCAAGTCCAAATTCACCCCCTTGAAATTCGAGCTCTTCTCGAGGCTGGAACTTGACTAGCAGTTGACTGTAGTCAAAGGGTTTTGGACTGCAGTACAAGTTAGCTTAAAATATAAAGTACGATGGTTCTAACCATTTGATCTCGACCTAGACCTTCCATTGGAGGTATTGGGTCGGATCTACGCTTAACGACCTTGCTTCTCTTTCACACGAGCTTACCTTGTAGCCTCGCTTCCGGTCTTCACCCGAGTACCTCGGCTTCCTCCGAAGTCCCTCTGGCGTTGCCCGACCACCTCGGTTCCCACCGGGTGTCGCAGACCTTCCGCTCAACTTTAGCATTTCTGCACACTTAATTGAGCTCGTAAGATAACAAATATACCCTTAACTATTGAGCCTTTTGCCATAATCAAAATACCGGTTCGACTTTGGTGCCCACTGCACCAACAATCAGACGGTAAGGAGACGTCGTAATGTCTATTACTTGGTAGTTCTGTGCTAACTCTTTGTTGCAGGTGAGTGATCATGCCAATAGTCGACTGAAGGCTATTAGCAGTCGAATGCTCCTACCATCAGTCGACTGCTGAGGGCCATCAGTTGATTTCTATTCAAACTTGTCACCTCGAAGAAAGTCAAGATAAGCTCCACCAAAATTGGGGGGATGAGGAGCTTTTACCCAGATTTGGATCTCAATGAGCTAGGGTTTGGAGGGATGTAAAAGAAGGGGGTTTTCACCCTTTTAGATCATCATTTCTTGCTCTCAAAGTGCTCCCACAACGTCGCTTCTTCAACAACAACTCTACGCCGCCGTAACATTGATGACACGCCAAGATTCCAAGTCTATTTCGTCGGTAGTTTCTTTATAGTTGTCTTACTTTACTTTGAGCTTTCTACTTCTTTGTATTTGAGCATTCTACTATTCAAGCTTTCCATTGTAAAGAGGAGAGGTAGGCTTGTTGCATCTTCCTCTATCTTCTTTCTTGTAATCATCATCTCCTACCTCCAATGAGGAGGAGACTTATAGTGGATTACCCCTTCGTACGCAGTCTAGGATCGCGGGGCCTTGGAGTAGCAACCTTTCGGTGGTGAACCAAGTAAAAACAAAGTGTCCCTTTACTTTTATTGTTTTTGCATTCCGCTGTGCTACTCATTCTTTTATCGAAAAGAGAAAAGTTTTCACGATCGCTATTCACCCACTCTAGCAATTCACTCAATCCAACAATTGGTATCAGAGCAGGAGTGCTAATATTTGGTGCAACCACCAATCTATCACATTCTTTATTCTTTTCGTGTTCTTCAATTTAATGCCTTGAATCGAGTCCAATTGGGAAGAAGGTTGAGAATCAGGATGTAATAAGGTATGCCTTGAATGCTTTTCCTAGGACCACTTTGTGGGCATCCATGATTAATGCCTACAAAGTATCTAGGGATCTATCTAAGATTAGGCTAAATGAGTTTTTTTTTCAGAATTCGAATTGCATGAACAAACTAACTCAGCCCGGGTCGAGAGAGGTGTTAATTTGATTGCAGGTCAGAGAAGAAAGATGAAGAGCAAGCCACCTCGTGAAGAAGAAGAGTCTGAATACTAGGACGAATCTAAGTTGGAATCAAAGGAAGAAATGGAGGCCGAACTAGTCAACCTAGTTCGGAGAATGATTAAAAAAGGAAGGAAGCAATCAAAGAACAAGAAACCCCCACATAACTACATGTGCTATGAGTGCAACAAGAAGGGGCACTTTAAGTCAGACTGCCTAAAAATGAAGCCAAGACAAAAGCAACTGAAGAAGGCATTTCAAGCGACTTGGGATGAAGAAGAAGAAAACCAAGGTGACGACTTAGCACTCATGACAAGACCAATAGAGTCCGTGTCCGAGTTCGAGTCCGAAGATAACGACGAATACGAATCCAATTCCGACTTTGACTCCGAGGATGATTTCGAGTCAAGACTCAAATCCAACTCAAAGGCAAAGATAAAGGTAAGTCATTCTTTAATTGGTAATCTATATCGTGCAATTAAATTATTAGATAAGAAGTTAGCTAAGTCCGAGTCTAAGGTCGAGTCCTTGCTTAAGGAGGTTAAAGTCTTCAAGCATATGGCCACCCTAACCTCTTCAATGAGTCAAGTTAAAGTGGGAAACTCAACTCAAGTCAAACAACTTGAGGAAGAGAATTATCTCTTGAAATGACAAGTTCAAGAGCTCGAGGCTAGGTTAGAAAGGTTCACATTGGGATCCAAGAGTCTTAACCGACTCCTTGGAACTTAAAGTGTTGTGTACAATAAAGTCAGACTCGGGTTTAGGACTGTTGGAATTTATACTGAAAGCCTAGTTCTTTTTGTATGAACATTTTATTTTGAAATAAGAATCAAATGATCATTGTTTGCACTTTATATATTTATTATATGTGTGCATATTGTCTAATATTTTACATTGTAGATAACATGGTGCTTGGTGTGACACAGAAGATCATGTTATCAGTACCTTGTAAAATATAAGTAGAGGCTCACAACCAAGATGGTTTTGGACAAACCATTGGCATGGTTGTAGTGTAGCTTGGTATTATTTTGTCTTGAACATAGAGTTACACTAGTACACTTAGGTGTATTGAGCAGGACCGACATAGAGGTGATTCAATTTATTCCTGACTACATAATTAAATCGGACCTCGGATATTATGTTGTACATGCTCTAAATCCCGATATAATAACGGGCACATGTACTTAGTATTTATTTATTTGATTTACCAGAGGGTGAGATTTAGATGGATTAAATCAATATGCTCGGTAAGTTGGGAAATAATATTATTTACATGGTGTGCCGTTGATTATAGGAGGAAACCGTGTCCTATATATTAGGTTGATGATGTCCCCTTGAGGAGCTCATAAAGTTCATCATGTAAACCCAGCTGGTTGACTTAGTCAACGTGATGATAAGGTTGAGTGGTACTACTCGAGGAATTAGATGTTAATTAATTGATGGTCAGTAAATCAATTAATTGACGGACATTCGATATCTTAAACATGGGGAGATTAATGTACGAATAATATATGGAGCCCATATTAATTTATGGGGGTTGGTGAGGTAGTTCAATGATGATCCTCTAGTGGAATGGAACATCATTGATGGATCAAGTTAGTGTGGTTCCGATCCATCGGGTGGCCAAGACCCAACTCCTCCTTATGGTCCCTATCGTAGCCTAATATAATCCTTGTGAAGTCTAGATCCAAGAATGTAAAACAAAACCTAGAACCAACGGTTGGGATTAAATTCCTAAGATCCGATGGTTAAGATGAAACCCTAGAACCAACGGTTGGGATTAAATCCCTAAGATCCGATGGTTAGGATGAAACCCTAGAATCGATGGTTAGGATTAAATCCCTAGATCCGACGGTTGGGATAAAACCCTAGATTCGACGGTTGGGATGAAACCTTAGATCCGATGGTTGGGATGAAATCCTAGATCCGACGGTTGGGATGAACCCCTAGATCCGATGGTTGGGATAAAACCCTAGATCCGATGCTGGAGATTAAATCCCTAGATCCGACGTTGGAGATTAAAGGAGGCTTAAGCCCAATTCTATAAATAGGGGGCTTAGGCTTGGGCGGCAATAATTGATTTTCGAATTGGAGTTAGGGTTTTTGGGCGGCTAGGGTTTGGAGCAAAGTGGGCGGCAACCTTCTTCCTTCTTGTTGATTGCCGGCGCCCATCTCCTTTCATCATTCCTTGGCCGGCGCCCATCCTAGAGGCCTCTCCCTTCTTCCTTGGCCGGCGGTTCTCCTCCCATTGGTGGCCGGTTCTCATCCTCCTCCCTATTCTCCAAGGTGGCCGGCGGTTCTCCTTCATTTGGTGGTCGGCGCATCATCCATTTGATCCTTGGCCGGCGGTTGCACCAAATTCCCTAATTTGGTGGCCGGCTCTAGAAAGGATAGGTATTTGTAAGTTCTTCTCTTTGTTCGCAGCGAACAAGGAAGAGAAGAAAGCGATCTAGAAGGCTTCTACTTGTGGAGGATCTTCGTCCACACGTCGTCCACGAGAAGGATAGGACATATGGTAGAAGATCGTGAGGTATAAAATTATTTTAACTTTATTTATAGATCTGAGCTTGTTCTTTTATGTTTTGATTATGCATGTGTAAATTAGTAAATATATTGTATAATCATGGACCCCGTAGACAAACACAAAAACCGGCGATCCGTCCGTCGTCTCTTCCGCGGCTAACCAACTAGAAGAGTTGTGTTGCTTGAACAACTAGTTTGTTCAAGCGATCACTCAAGTTGTTAGCACGACGACGAAATGGTTGTGCTAAGGAAGCTCATCCCATCCGGATTAATTCTTTCATTAGTGAAAATTTTAATCTGGGGACATGGGAGCCAATGAGCCTCTGAAGCGACTCCCTACAATTGGTATCAGAGCCACAGTTTCCGGTTTTGTGTGTTTAGGATTCGGTTAATTTTTTATGCATTTTTCATATATTATATGTGCCAGATAATAGTAGGATATGCGTAGTTTAACTCTTTGGTTGCAGGCATAAGATCCGACTATTATGGCCATGTGTGTGTATGTGAATGGATGTGTGTAAAAATTTATTATTTGAATCCTCGGGGTTGACGAGGCTAGATTAGTATTTAATTTTTGTAATTAAATACGACATTGTTTAGCCGTACATTTTAGTTTACTTTCGATCTAGATTATTTGTACACTCCTTCGTGGAGTATAGGATCGATGGATGTAAATTAAAATGTTTTATTTCGGCTCGGAACTCTTTGGTGACTTGCGCACGGGAAAAGATGGAGCGGATGAGGTGGCGACACGACGGGATGCATATTGGAGGACAATGCCATAATAGTTGGAAAAATTCTGTTTTTTCCATATTTATTGCTTATTTCTTTTATATGCATGTTGTGTATGATTTTAAAATTCCTCATTTTCAATTTACTAAGTGGGAGAGGGACATTTTAATTAATTCCCGCGGCCTCCATTACAATTTGACGTGTGATGCAACAAACATGCGGGTTGGCTTTGAGTGCCTTCCTCCCCATCGGATGGGTTTGTTTGCGGATCACTAGATCAAATAATGGTTATAGGAAATTATTTAGAAGCGTGTGTACTTCCCCATTGGTAAGACACATAATCCGAAATAATTCCCTTAGTATCGTGTAATAGTGCACACTTAGATGCAAATAAAAAGTATCCTCCCCATCGGAGTCACTGCTTTTATTTGTAGGGCTAAAGAGGAACCAACTATTAATTTTATTTGTCAAAAAGTAAGGTTGACAAGATAATAAAAATAATGGGTAAAACCTCCTCTTACAAATGTAGAATTCGTATACGTCTACACTATCGTGGCATCCGATATTCTCGGTGTTTTGAGGAATCAATAATATTTAAAATCTAATATTTTGATCATTGTGATTTTTAGGATTTTCAAATGGCTTTCAACCCACTTGCTGTGATTTTAAAAGAAAACAAACTTACTGGACCAAACTACATTGATTGGAAAAGAAACCTGGATATTGTCTTAACTGCGGAGGAGTACAAATTTGTACTCTTCGAGGTCTGTCCTCCTAAGCCCACCGATGACTCTGATGAAAAGGAGAAAGAACGTTATAAGAAATGGGTAAAGGCAGATGAGATGGTGCGGTGTTACATTTTGGCATCTATGTCAAATGTGCGGCAACATCAACATCAGGCCATAGCCACAGCTTATGACATGATGTTCAATCTCAAGGAACTTTTCGGACATAAGAGTAGGGCGGCTAGGCAAGAGGCAATGAGAAACTTAATGACGACCACCATGATCAAGGGAACACCCGTTAGGGATCATGTTCTCAAGATGATGGCTCATCTTAATGAGATGGATGTCCTCGGAGCTGAGATCGATGGGGAAACCCAGGTCGATATCATTCTCCAGTCTCTGCCTAGGAGTTTTGAGAAGTTTCGCCTCAACTACAACATGAACAAGAGGTTGTATTCGTTGGCGGAGCTTCTGACAGAACTCCAGGCGGCAGAGGGGCTTTTTCGTCAGAGTGCTCAAGCCATGGTCGCTCAGAAGGTTTCTTCCTCTAAACCGAAAGGTAAGAAGAAGAAGAAGCAAGGTGGAGCGAAGAAAGTGGCAGTAGGACCTCAAGCAGCAGTGAAGAAGCCGAAAGGCAAGTGCTTCACTTGCAAGCAGACTGGACATTGGAAGGCGGACTGTCCTCGCCGAAAGAACAAAGGTATATCTTCTTGTTTAGTTGTTGAAACATGTTTAGCGGTGTTATCTACCAGTGCATGGTGTGTAGATACAGGAGCCAGTGATCATGTCTGCAATACTTTGCAGGGGTTCCAGGAAACCCGACGACTAACTGAGGGAGAGATTACCGTCTTCATGGGCAATGCTTCAAAGGTGGCGGCTATTGCAGTGGGAGACGTTTATTTATCTTTTGATAGGAATAAAGTTTTGTTTTTGAGAAATTGTCTTTATGTACCTACTTTTAGAAAGAATTTAATTTCAGTTTCTAAATTATTTATGGATGGATATTCTGTTTCTTTTAATGACAAAGTGGTTATAAAAAGGAATAGGGAGATTCTCTGTTCTGGTACATTGGTTGGCAATTTATATACTCTTGAACCGAAAACTCCCACGATGCATATAGAAGTAAATAACTCATCTTCTAAATCTAATAAGAGAAAAGAACCTTCGCAGATGAACCAAACATATCTTTGGCATCTAAGGCTTGGTCATATTAACCTAAGTAGAATTCAAAGGTTGATAGCTGATGGACTTTGGGTTCATTAGTGGTGGAGGATCTCCCAACCTGCGAATCTTGCTTGGAAGGTAAAATGACCAAGAGGTCCTTCAAGGCCAAGGGGTATAGTGTCACGCCCGCCCTTCCAGGACCCTAAATGTCCAGAGAGGCGGCGCGTGACGCGACCGTACATACATTTCATACAGCGGAAGACTTTATATATATGTACTTCTTATTTCTTACAGCGGAAGACTTGAGACCTAAATACTTTTTTTTTTCTTTTAAACATATATATGCATTAACACTTCTTCTTAACATAGAGTATGTTTCATAGCGTAGCATGCATAGATACTTCTTCTTACTTCTTCTTTACTTCTTATCAACATAAAGCATGCATCATATATACACATAGATACTTAAGGCTTAGTAGGTTCATAACATCATCGTCATAGGGAGACATAAGTAAAGACATCCATAGACATCATCATTATAGGTAATACATGTATAAGTAGACTTAACGGATCTTCTCCACCATGCCACTACCACACACATTGACCCCTCCTGCTGCTCCCTTTAGTTTATCCATCCCTTACCCTTATCTGCAGTACGAGGGAAAATAAACTATAAGCACATAGGCTTAGTAAGATCCTGTCCTACTCACAAAAACCATGCATCATCATTAATCATGACTCGTAGCATTATTAACATATAATCAATATATAATGTAACATACATGGCATCATCAACTTAACTTGTAGCTTAAGTAACATAAACATAACATACATGGCATCATATGTAACTTAGTAACCTAACATCATAGCGTGCCATCGAACATAACATGTAACTTATACATCATGACATATCATCTAACATAACAGGTAACTTAAACATTATACATTATGGCATATCATCTAGAATAACAGGTAACTTAAACATTATGGCATATCATCTAACATAACATGTAACGTAAACAATCATGGCATATCATCTAACATAACATGTAACTTAACATCATGGCATATCATCTAACATAACTTGTAACTTAACATTATGGCATATCATCTAACATAACATGTAACTTAACATTATGGCATATCATCTAACATAACATGTAACTTAACATTATGGCATATCATCTAACATAACATGTAACTTAACATCATGGCATATCATCTAACATAACTTGTAACTTAACATTATGGCATATCATCTAACATAACATGTAACTTAACATTATGGCATATCATCTAACATAACATGTAACTTAACATTATGGCATATCATCTAACATAACAGGTAACTTAAACATTATGGCATATCATCTAACATAAAATGTAACGTAAACAATCATGGCATATCATCTAACATAACATGTAACTTAACATCATGGCATATCATCTAACATAACTTGTAACTTAACATTATGGCATATCATCTAACATAAGATGTAACGTAAACAATCATGGCATACATATGCAAGATGCTTTTGAAAACATATATGTTAGGTACGTAAATATAGATCTCAACATATTTGGGCCCGGCATTGTACCACTTCTTCATTATCATATAGCGCATCCTAAATAGGCCCGAGGTAGCAAGTCTCGAACCTAATAGGTTCCTAGGCCGAGTCTTATTCCATCGACCTAGGGCAATCGTCATAGCGTGAAGCCCATCCTAGGCCGAGTCTTACTCCATCGACCTAAGGCATCTTGGAGCCCATCCGTACTAGGGAATCTTATTCCATCGACCTAGGGGCAATCATACATAGAAGCCCATCCTAGGCCCGAGTCTTATTCCATCGACCTAGGGCATCTTAGGAGCCCATCCCTTCTTGGACCTTGTTAAGGTCTTGGTACAAGCCATGCAGAAAGTAAAATACTTATATGCTTATTTTACAACATAGCTTATTTCTTTAACATAGCATAGCATACTTCATTTCATACACATCATGCTTCATTTCATTAACATAGCATAGCATACTTCATTTCATAACAACATAGCTTATTTCATTAACATAGCATAGCATACTTCATTTAATAACAACATAGCTTATTTCATTAACATAGCATAGCATACTTCATTTCATACACATCATGCTTCATTTCATTAACATAGCATAGCATACTTCATTTCATAACAACATAGCTTATTTCATTAACATAGCATAGCATACTTCATGGTATGAACTTCATTGTAACCTAAAGAGATCAAAGGTGGCCGAATGGCCCTTATAAACTTTTAGGGTTTAGACCTTTAACCTAATTCAAGTAACATACTTATGCATACAAATTCCATAAAATTCATGGTATGAACTTCATTGTAACCTAAAAACTCAAAGGTGGCCGAATGGCCCTTATAGGCTTTTTAGGGTTTAGACCTTTAACCTAATTCAAGTAACATACATATGCATACAATTTCCATAAAATTCATGGTATGAACTTCATTGTAACCTAAAAACTCAAAGGTGGCCGAATGGCCCTTATAGGCTTTTTAGGGTTTAGATCTTTATCCTCAACCCCCTAACATGTTAACATCATTTCTTACAAGTAAAACAAGCTATAAAACTTCAATAAAACACCAAGATCCATATTGGCCGAATGGTTCTTAGGGTTCATTAGGGTTAGCTTTTGTCCTAATCCACTTTAACCCCTAACATCATCATCTAGTTATAGAACATAGCATAAACATAACATGGAGCTTCATTTAGACCCTAGTCCATGACTTGGCCGAATGGTTCATGGAGACCTTTGGGGTTAGATCTTTATCCTAATCCCTCTAACATGCTATCATCATCATTTGCAAGTAAAGAAAAATATAAACTTCAACAAAAACACCAAAAACCCATGTTGGCCGAATGGTCCATAGGGTTTCCTAGGGTTAACTTTTGACCTAATCCCTTTTTAAACCCTAACTACATCATATAGCAATTAAAACATGGCATTCATGAAACCCTAACCCTAATTTCCTAGGGTGGCCGAAACACATAAGGGCTCAACTAGGGTTAGCTTTTTAACCAACCCTCTTTTCCCATCTTAGCATCATCATATCCTTCCAAAACATAGATTTCAACTTCATTGGTAAACTAAAACATGCTTGGCCGAATATAACATACAGGTTGTTCAAACATTCAATCGCAACTATTCGTATGCAGGTGAGGGATACTTACTTCCTTCGCTTTGTTTTGGGTGGAGAAGATGATCTAAGAACCAACCCTAGCCCTTGCTTCTTGCTTGAAGGAGGTTCGGCCAATGGAGGAAATGGAGAGGGAGCTCAAGATTTTCGGTGAGAAGAGGAAGAAGAAGAGAGGAAGTGACCAAATTCAACCTTCCCTCTTCTTTATAAAGGGGAGGAAGAGAAGTTCCTCTTTTCTTTTCCATGCCTCTTCATTTACTCCTAGTCCCACTTATCTATAGTTTCCCTCTTCCTTAATCATATAATCCTATTGGGCTTCGTTAGTGGGTGCATCTATAAGGCTTGGCTATCTCTAGAGGTTTGGGGTTCAATTCTAGGCCTTGCACCCTTTTGGCTTATTTCCTTTTATTTTGAAAAGGCCCACATAAAGCCCATGATCATCAAGCTAAAAATTCTTGTAAAATTGCTAGGAATTTTTACAGGCGTTCTAATCCTTCATACCTTTAAAAGTTTCGTCCTCGAAACTTAGAACAATTAATGGGTACTTACGCTTCATGTCCTCCTCGCGTTCCCGGGTAGCTTCCTCGCACATGATTACGCTTACGTGACCTTTACTAAGGGCACCTCTTTGTTCCTTAGCCTCTTGACTTCTCGGTCTAATATTTGGATTGGTGACTTTCAATACTCGAGTCCTCTTGAACTTGTCTTGTTGTGGCTCGATCACTTGGTCCGTCTTGGAAATGCATTTCTTGAGCACGAGAGACATGAAACACGTTGTGAATAGCCGACATCTCTTGAGGCGCTCTAGCTTGTAAGCTACCTTGCCAATCCTCTGCGATATCGGATACGGTCCACGTAGCGTGGACTCGATTTACCCTTCCTTCCGAACCTCATTACTCCCTTCATGGGAGCTACTTTGAGAATACTAGGTCCCCCAACTTCAATTCTAACGGTCTCGCCTCTTATCCGCATAGCTCTTTTGCCGGCTCTGAGCAGTTTCAATTCTCTGGCGGATATTTCGTATAGCTTTGGTGGTGTCGTCGATGAAATCCGTCTGGAGTTCCATCCTCTTCTTTTCACCACCTTCGTGCCAGCATATGGGAGATCTACATTTCCTCCCGTATACGGCTTCGTAGGGTGCCATTCCAATGGTAGCTTGGTAGCTATTATTGTGGCTCGCCGGACATAAGTATTGACACGGCTACCTTTGAAATCCGAGACTCTTAACATATCCTCCGATTGATTTACTCTTCTGCCCGTCTGTGGGGATGGAAGGCGATCTTGAACAATAAGCCGTGCCTAAGGCCTTCAACGCATTCCCGAAATGGGAGATAAAGCGACCATCTCTCGAAATGATGGTCTTAGGAATTCCATGTAGTCCGATAATTTCTAGCATATAATCGAGCTCTTGATTGCTAAGAAATGGGCGGACTTAGTCAATCTGTCTACAATTACCCATATCGCATCATAACCGTTTGTCGTCTTGGGCAATCCTGAGATGAAATCCATAGAAATGTCCTCCCATTTCCATTCTGGAATCTGGATCGGCTGCAGTGTTCCTCCAGGTCCTTGGTGCTCTGCCTTAACCCTTTGGCGGTCGGTAATCTTGACATCTTGTTTTCATTCCAAACCACCAAAACTTTCGTTTCAAGTCTTGGTACATCTTGGTGGTTCCAGGATGCATCGCATAGGGAGTCCTGTGATCTTCCTCAAGTATCTCCTTTCGTAATTCTGGTTCGTCAGGAATACATAAGCGATCCCTGAGGTAGAGTACTCCACTATCAGAGATCCAAACGTCGTCCTTTCCTCTAGGACCTCTTGTTTGATCCTCCTGAAGGCTTGGGTCACGTGCTTGCTTTTCCAGTATATCATCGAACAATGTCGGCGCTATCGTCAGGGTCGAGAGCTGTCCGGAGATGATTTCAACCCCGTAACGCATAATCTCTTTTTCTAAGGGTTGAGATAGCATCGAGAGGGACATCAAGGTGGCGCAGGACTTCCTGCTGAGTGCATCAGCCACCTTGTTAGCTTTCCCCGGATGGTAAAGAATCTCGCAGATCCATAATCGAGCCGTCGAGCCATCTCTCTGTCTCATGTTCATTCATACGTGTGAAGAAATATTTCAGACTCTGGTGGTCTGTATAGATCCTACACTGAGCTCCATAGAGATAATGCCTCCATGTTTTGAGAGCAAAGACCACGGCTGCTAGCTCTAAATCGTGGGTGGGATAATTCCTTTCGTGTTCCTTGAGTTGCCTAGAGGCGTAGGCAATGACCTTGCCATTCTGCATAAGTACAGCTCCGAGTCCCAACATGGAAGCGTCACTGTACATGTCGAAGCCTTCGTTACTGTCCGGAAGAGCAAGAATTGGAGCGCTGGTAGCATACTCCAGGATGTATCTTCCCGCAGGTAGCACACAGAGGGAACCTGGGCTGCTTGTTTACTGGACCTCCTTTAGGATTCTCCCATTGTCTTCTCTTGCCAGTGGGGTTCCCCTTCCAAGCACTCTGGTTCCTCCGACCTCCTGACTGGGCCTGTCCCCTGCCTTCACTCAGCGCTTTCTTCTGCTGACTAATGTTGTTCAGGTAATGCTCGGTAATTAAGGCACTACTGAACAGCTCCTCTGCGGTTTGCGGTCTATGAACTTCGCCGGCCACATTCAGAGCTATTTCTGGTCGGAGCATCTTCAGCATGAGTCTGACCCTTCCTCTTTCCGTGTTGACCAACTCTGGGCACAGGCGTGCAAGTCGGTTGAATCTCTTCACGGCTTCGCTGACCGATAGGTCACCTTGTCGAAAACCAGTGAACTCGTCGTAATGCTTGTTGGTCGCCCTCATGTGGAAGAATTCTTCGAAGAATTCGTACTCGAAATCTGTCCATCTCATCTGATTTACTTGTCTCTTGGTTTTAACCCGTTCCCACCACATCCGAGCATCTCCCGACAGGCAGAATGATACACACTTAATCTTCTCGCATTCGGGCCAGTCCAGTAGCTCCACGATGCTTTCCACCGTCTTGAACCAGGCTTGGGCATCCCATGGTTCACCGATGCGAAGAAATTTTCCGGCTTTAGTCTCGCCACCTTTGGATCGGGTAAGCTTCTGTCGAACCATCGGGCGGGGCCCGTGGGAAGAGGGTTTCTCACGATTCATTAGGGTAGTTATTACTTGTTGTTGTTGTAACTTGTCGTTGGAGTTACGTGACTATGTGTGTAAGGTCATGCGGTGCTAGCTCATCGGTTCTACTCTGCGTCTTCCGGACATGTTTATCTTCATACATTAAGGTAAAACTAGTATAAGTTCCGTTAGTTGTCCTCATACTTAGACTAACTAACATAAAGTCATTTTAAGCTTAAGGCATCATAGCTTAAGGCATCACTCATGTTCTCATGCATAGTTTAAGCTTAGGGTATTTTATATCATACATGAACAATCATATAAGGGTATCATACATATTTTCGTGCATGTTTAAGCTAGAAGCATTTCCTATCATACAGGAATCAAGCATAAGGGAAAGGCATTTTATAAATAAGCTAGAGGCATTTTATATTATACATGAACTAAATAATCTAAAGATATTTCATATCATGCATGATCAAAATTAACAAAATTTAGAGTATAGACATAGAATTCTTACTTGGGGCAGCAGGATTTGGAGCTTGATGTGTGTGTAGTGGAAAGCGGATCCGCTCGATACCAACTTTGTCACGCCCGCCCTTCGGGACCCTAAATGTCAGGAGGCAGGCGTGTATGACCTCATACATTTCATACAGCGGAAGACTTTATATATATGTACTTCTTATTTCTTACAGCGGAAGACTTGAGACCTAAATACTTTTTTTTTTCTTTTAAACATAAATATGCATTAACACTTCTTCTTAACATAGAGTATGTTTCATAGCGTATCATGCATAGATACTTCTTCTTACTTCTTCTTTACTTCTTCTTATCAACATAAAGCATGCATCATATATACACATAGATACTTAAGGCTTAGTAGGTTCATAACATCATCGTCATAGGGAGACATAAGTAAAGACATCCATAGACATCATCATTATAGGTAATACATGTATAAGTAGACTTAACGGATCTTCTCCACCATGCCACTACCACACACATTGACCCCTCCTGCTGCTCCCTTTAGTTTATCCATCCCTTACCCTTATCTGCAGTACGAGGGAAAATAAACTATAAGCACATAGGCTTAGTAAGATCCTGTCCTACTCACAAAAACCATGCATCATCATTAATCATGACTCGTAGCATTATTAACATATAATCAATATATAATGTAACATATATGGCATCATCAACTTAACTTGTAGCTTAAGTAACATAAACATAACATACATGGCATCATATATAACTTAGTAACCTAACATCATAGCGTGCCATCGAACATAACATGTAACTTATACATCATGACATATCATCTAACATAACAGGTAACTTAAACATTATACATTATGGCATATCATCTAGCATAACAGGTAACTTAAACATTATGGCATATCATCTAACATAACATGTAACGTAAACAATCATGGCATATCATCTAACATAACATGTAACTTAACATCATGGCATATCATCTAACATAACATGTAACTTAACATTATGGCATATCATCTAACATAACATGTAACTTAACATCATGGCATATCATCTAACATAACTTGTAACTTAACATTATGGCATATCATCTAACATAACATGTAACTTAACATTATGGCATATCATCTAACATAACATGTAACTTAACATTATGGCATATCATCTAACATAACAGGTAACTTAAACATTATGGCATATCATCTAACATAACATGTAACGTAAACAATCATGGCATATCATCTAACATAACATGTAACTTAACATCATGGCATATCATCTAACATAACTTGTAACTTAACATTATGGCATATCATCTAACATAACATGTAACGTAAACAATCATGGCATACATATGCAAGATGCTTTTGAAAACATATATGTTAGGTACGTAAATATAGATCTCAACATATTTGGGCCCGGCATTGTACCACTTCTTCATTATCATAGCGCGCATCCCTAAATAGGCCCGAGGTAGCAAGTCTCGAACCTAATAGGTTCCTAGGCCCGAGTCTTATTCCATCGACCTAGGGGCAATCGTCATAGCGTAGAAGCCCATCCTAGGCCCGAGTCTTACTCCATCGACTTAAGGCATCTTGGAGCCCATCCCGTACTAGGCCCGAATCTTATTCCATCGACCTAGGGGCAATCATACATAGAAGCCCATCCTAGGCCCGAGTCTTATTCCATCGACCTAGGGCATCTTAGGAGCCCATCCTTCTTGGACCTTGTTAAGGTCTTGGTACAAGCATCATGAAGTAAAATACTTATATGCTTATTTTACAACATAGCTTATTTCTTTAACATAGCATAGCATACTTCATTTCATAACACATCATGCTTCATTTCATTCACATAGCATAGCATACTTCATTTCATAACAACATAGCTTATTTCATTAACATAGCATAGCATACTTCATTTCATACACATCATGCTTCATTTCATTAACATAGCATAGCATACTTCATTTCATAACAACATAGCTTATTTCATTAACATAGCATAGCATACTTCATTTCATACACATCATGCTTCATTTCATTAACATAGCGTAGCATACTTCATTTCATAACAACATAGCTTATTTCATTAACATAGCATAGCATACTTCATGGTATGAACTTCATTGTAACCTAAAGAGATCAAAGGTGGCCGAATGGCCCTTATAGGCTTTTTAGGGTTTAGACCTTTAACCTAATTCAAGTAACATACTTATGCATACAAATTCCATAAAATTCATGGTATGAACTTCATTGTAACCTAAAAACTCAAAGGTGGCCGAATGGCCCTTATAGGCTTTTTAGGGTTTAGACCTTTAACCTAATTCAAGTAACATACATATGCATACAATTTCCATAAAATTCATGGTATGAACTTCATTGTAACCTAAAAACTCAAAGGTGGCCGAATGGCCCTTATAGGCTTTTTAGGGTTTAGATCTTTATCCTCAACCCCCTAACATGTTAACATCATTTCTTACAAGTAAAACAAGCTATAAAACTTCAATAAAACACCAAGATCCATATTGGCCGAATGGTTCTTAGGGTTCATTAGGGTTAGCTTTTGTCCTAATCCACTTTAACCCCTAACATCATCATCTAGTTATAGAACATAGCATAAACATAACATGGAGCTTCATTTAGACCCTAGTCCATGACTTGGCGAATGGTTCATGGAGACCTTTGGGGTTAGATCTTTATCCTAATCCCTCTAACATGCTATCATCATCATTTGCAACAGAAAATATAAACTTCAACAAAAACACCAAAAACCCATGTTGGCGAATGGTCCATAGGGTTTTAGGGTTAACTTTTGACCTAATCCCTAAACCCTAACTACATCATATAGCAATTAAAACATGGCATTCATAAAACTTCAATAAAACCCTAATTTCCTATGGCGAAACACATAAGGGCTCAACTAGGGTTAGCTTTTTAACCAACCCTCTTTTCCCATCTTAGCATCATCATATCCTTCCTAAACATAGATTTCAACTTCATTGGTAAACTAAAACATGCTTGGCCGAATATAACATACAGGTTGTTCAAACATTCAATCGCAACTATTCGTATGCAGGTGAGGGATACTTACTTCCTTCGCTTTGTTTTGGGTGGAGAAGATGATCTAAGAACCAACCCTAGCCCTTGCTTCTTGCTTGAAGGAGGTTCGGCCAATGGAGGAAATGGAGAGGGAGCTCAAGATTTTCGGTGAGAAGAGGAAGAAGAAGAGAGGAAGTGACCAAATTCAACCTTCCCTCTTCTTTATAAAGGGGGGAGGAAGAGAAGTTCCTCTTTTCTTTTCCATGCCTCTTCATTTACTCCTAGTCCCACTTATCTATAGTTTCCCCCTCTTCCTTAATCATATAATCCTATTGGGCTTCTGGTTAGTGGGTGCATCTATAAGGCTTGGCTATCTCTAGAGGTTTGGGGTTCAATTCCTAGGCCTTGCACCCCCTTTTTGGCTTATTTCCTTTTATTTTTGAAAAGACCCACATAAAGCCCATGATCATCAAGCTAAAAATTCTTGTAAAATTGCTAGGAATTTTACGGGCGTTACATATAGAGCCAAAGATGTATTAGAATTGGTTCATTCTGATTTGTGTGGTCCTATGTATATCCAGGCAAGGGGTGGTTTTGAATATTTCGTCTCTTTTATAGATGATTATTCAAGATATGGATACATTTACTTGATGCGCCACAAGTCTGAATGCTTTGACAAGTTCAAAGAATTCAAGGCTGATGTGGAGAACTGTCAAGGTAAAAGTATAAAGACATTACGATCTGATCGTGGTGGCGAGTACCTCTTGGGAGAGTTTAGGATTGTAACTCCCGTAAAATTTCTAGCAATTTTACGAGAGTTTTTGGCTTTACAATAATGGGCTTGATGTGGGGTTTTTCGAAAAATAAAAGAAAAATAGCCAAAAAGAGATGCAAGGCCTAGGAATTGAACCCCAAACCTCTAGAGATAGCCAAGCCCTATAGATACACCCACTAACCAGAAGCCCACTAGGATTATATCATTAGAAGAAGAGGGGAAAATTATAGATAAGTGTGATGAGGGTAAATGAAGGGGCATGGAAAAGAGAAGAGAAACTTCTCTTCCTCCCTTTATAAAGAAGAAGGAAGTTTCCACTTGGCCACTTCTTCTTCCCTTCTTCTTCCTCACCGAAAACCATCTCTCCCCCTCTCCATTTTCACCTTTGGCCGAACCCCATCCAAGCAAGGAGAAGCTAGCTCTTGGCTTCCATTAGGTCATCTCCCAAGCAAAGCGAAGGAAGTAAGATTTCCCTCACCTGCAGTATATTAGTTTTGTAGGATAGGTTACATGAAAGAAATATGAAGTTGTAGCCCTCTATGTTTCGGCCAACTAAGTTTATGGGCTAGGATTCATGAAAATGCTACTAGGGTAATTTTTATGGGTTGCATGAACTTGATTCTAAGGTTATGTTCATAGATGTGTAGGGATGTATACTTAAAAGTCTATTTTTTGTATGAACATCTTTATTTTGAAATAAGAATCACATGATCATTGTTTGCATATTTTTATGGTTATGCAATATTGT